>CM038670.1:814127341-814727341 GCA_021605145.1 Aegilops bicornis
ATTAGTCAGCTTTCGAGTCCTTCAAGCGAGTGCCGCAGGGAAAGGGGATAAATGGTTTTTGAGTTGGGCATGATGAAAGCGGGTACAATGGCATTACTTAGAAGCTATTATGTCCTGTCTTGAGAAGTATCAAAAGTGCCGGGGTTTGGGTTTATGTCATGCTAGACTCACGTTTCTCGTTCTTACGCCGGGTCCGCGACCTTACAAGGATACACAAGCTGGTGAAGGTTTCGGAGAAGCAGCAAGCTGTTCGGATTCAAGTTTGCTTTGAGCAGGCCTCGGGCGAGGAAATGCTTTGGCTGTGCCAGGAGATAGTCGGCTCAGGGGCTTTTGGGCGGAGCCAAAGTGGTCCAATTGAGCCCGAGGAACAAGGAGTGGTTGTCGAGGCTGTAAACCCGCCTCCAGTTGAATACTCCTGGCCCAACGGAGCTGGGATCTTTCTCGAACACGAAGCAGCCATAGCCATCAATGTCATGAACGCCCCACGCATTGTACTGCATGTGGTTTGGTGTAATGGTTTGGTCAATTTGGTACATGCGAATGAGTATCAAATGACCGCCGTCAGCTGAACGAGTGATAAACCACCACCCATTGGCTGGTATGATTCCAGGTCCGGGAATCATGAAGACCAGTGCATTTGCGTCTGCTGCAACAATTCAAATTGAAGACCAAAAGGACAAAAATAAACAATCATGTTCAGAGTATGTGTGGAATTAAGATTATTATAACAGTGACACATATCATAGGCAGAGAATTGCAATGCCATGGTCATAATCATACCCAAAGTTAAAAAAAATAAGCCAATGGCTTTCATATTCTATATGTCATGGTTCAAACATCATGTAACAATGAGAGGAAAACAGCTATGACAGAGCCTAGTCATATTCTACCATAGCACTTACTACTACTATTCTCATATGAACTCTAAGCAATAACATGCGTTGTTATAAAAATCTTGGAAACGAGAGTAACATATAGCAATCATGATGTTATGCTCATAATATGTATTCTAACAATCATTAGATGCCTATTGTTCTCATATCAACTCTAACAATTACATGTGTGGTAATAAAAATCTAGGAAATGAGAGGAACATATAGCAATGATGTGGTTATAGACATACTATCTATTCTAAATTTGTAATAATGAACAGGTAGTCGTATTCATAAAGTAAAGATGACATGAGATAGAACAATTACACGATGATAGATTCCACCAGTATAGGCAGCCAATCTGTGTGTCGACCGCGTAAACGATGCCATCGTGCACTATAGCATCAGACAAAAATGTTGCCTCAACAGGATTGATGATGAGCCATAACCATGTATGGCGATTGGATTCCAGATAGACTAATCCCATGTTGAATAAGGCAATGAGCTTGTAATCCCTGTAGTCTTCTGATGGTGTGGGCACTTCGCAGATTACAACTTTCAGCAAACAGAGGTCGAGCCAAAAGCTTGACGCGTCTCGTGCGTAGTAGGCAGGAGTGTCCGGCGGGCCGCGAGGCTCGATGGCAGCGGTATCCAACGATGGAAGGGTGATCTCTCGCTGGGTGTAGATATCCACGAGACGCCACGGAATACCGGATTGGTGGATGAGGACGATCCAGTTGGCCTTGATGCCCGCCCAGTAGTGGCTGCGCATCAAGGACAGGTGGACGGGTGGTGGTAGCATGTCGAGGGGCACCACGGAAACCTCCGTAGGATCGTCAAGTCGGTGTCTGGGCCACCTGTGAGGATCAGGCATCAGCAAGTAGGGTGTCTTGAAAAGAGCCGGCCGGTTGCAGACGAGTTGATGTTACAAAGACACCAAGCATGCGGCCAGACGGACGGTGCTGAGTAGGTCCATACGATTACAGATCTGCTCCAAGAGAACATCAGGGAGGAAATTCCAATCGTGGCTCTGCGTGTCAGTCGGTTCTGCCATTGGGGTTTTCGGTGCCTGTGAGCCAGCGGGGAAGTGGATTCGGGCGGGCGAGCAAAGAAGCTTCTCCACGTGTGGCCGAGCAATGAACGGGGGGATATGGTACGCGCGAGCTACCAAGGAAAATGGCGCGGGCGGGCGAGCAGTGAGCGGGGGTAAATAGTGTGCAGCCGACGATGGGGAAGATAGGAGGAAGAAGAAGAGAGGAGGAAGAAGAGTGGAAGACGGGGAATAAAGTGCAATAAATCTCAATTCTACTAGTACTACTACCAGGATATACCGTCCTTCGGAGTGTAAATAGTTACACCGATGACATGTGGGTCTACCACAAGAGGGCCCATATGTCAGTTAATGGAGGACAGAGGTGCGTATGCGTATTTGTGGAAGCATGCTCTACTGACAAACATGATGGCAGTATTGGGTAAGGCTGATTTAGTAACACCAACATGCTGGTTCAGCTTATTAATTACATGTCCCATCTGCTGCAGCGTGTATTGTCACTTCACTGCGAAGACTAGTTGAATAGTTCTCTAATCGAGATGGGGAATAATGGATCGCGAAGACTTCCTTTCTACAGTATCCCTATGCCTCTACGCCACTTCACTCATTTTGCTCTGCATTACCTAGTCACTTGTTAAAATCTGTAGAAAGACAAATAGTCCGTATTTGGGAACAGAGGGAGGATTTTATCAGATTTGGGGAACAGAGGGAGTATCACCATATGGAGGGAACAGAGGAAGCTTGAAATATGAACATGTCAATGGGAGGGAGTAAGCCCCATGCATGCATGCATGCATGCATGCATGCAACATGCAACACTCACACGCATACATGGACGCATGCAACACTCACGCACTCCATGCGGCACACAAAGAACGACGCAACACACACGCTCACGCTCAAGTGCTCAACCTACTCCCTACGTCCGTGAAAGACTGTACATTTAGAGATTTACACATTGACTGTGGCATAATTAACGCCCAAAAGTAGCAGACTTATGTGTGCATGCGACCATTGAGAGAAGAAGATTAAATGAAGGCTGTTACATGCTGTAATTAAGGATAGACATGTAGCCTATACCTAGAGCACAAGTTGGTGCATTAGTCAATCAATATCGATTTAGATTAAAGGCTAAATTCATTGGAAGTGTAGATGTACATCATGTACGACACTCTTTGTTTTTAGCCGATGTACACTCTTTGTTGGAAGACCAAGGGAGTACACGTGCATGCACTCACATACACAGCCATGGTGGTTCTCGCGCAAGGGTTGGACTCCTGCTCGCGCCTGCGTAAAGTTTTGTTTAACTGATTTCTTTGCTTTGCCATCTGACAGGTGGGACCCAGAAACCAGGTGACAATTTAACCAGTCAACAAAATGCCACGTCGACTATGTGGCCAGTCGGTAGGGTGCAATACGGTGCTCTATGATGAGGTAGTGATTGTATAATCACCGCAAAACTATATATAGTGACCGTAAAGAGCGTATTGTTACATACGTTGACCGCCAGTGTATTTTTCTCGTTTCAAATTAAGCCATATTAATCAGAAAGGACGCAGTATGGACTACTACTACTAGTACTGTTTTGATGTGTCCTGGCCAACTCGCCGAACAAGGAGAAGCTTGCTTACTAAGCCTCTCCCTCGCCCACGCGCGCGGTGGTTCGCAGGACGAGGAGAGGGTTTTGACTACAACGCCCTCTCCCTCTCCCTCTCCCTCGCCCTCGCCCTCACCCTCGCGGTGGACGTGCAATAGTTCAATCGGTGTCAGATTGCCAGAAGCATATTGTAATGTAGTATCATCATTGTTGGACCTTCCGAAGAGGCGAAGAGCCAAGTGCAAGGTTCACATGAGTACGAACTGTTGAACCTCCCGAAGAGGCAAAGAGCCAAGCGCAAGGTTTTATAGGAGTTGTAGTCCTAGTAGGAGTGTACTACAACTATAGCGAATGATGCTTCTGTATGATGCCGCCACGTCACGTATATCCAAAGCTGTACCACCTTTTTTCTCAAAGAGCGTGTTGGAGCCCGTGCAACAACCACACAAGTTGCACGTACACATAACACATTTACTAGTAATAAATTGTAAAGCACAAATGCCAGTATGCCACACAAGTTCATCTCCAATTCATGTGATAAATTTGTGCACGACTTGTCTACATATATTCACAGCGCTACCGTTCACAATTACCGTACTCCACTTACACGTTAAAGATGGGCTACATGTCCTCCTCCAGGTTCTAGTCCCAGGTGTTCTTCATGGATGGCACGATCCATAGCGGTGGGAAACGAGAATCATTGTCGCAGCTTTCTAGTCCGGTTCCACAGGATGGAGACTCATCCAAGCTGAAGCGGCATAAATCAGGGATAGCATGTCCCAAAGATGTCGCTCATCCGCGGTGCGCACTGAAGACACAACCATGCTTCATGAACGGCAGGCCTTCCGTGTCGTGCACGGAAGGTGGCATCCTCTTCACAATGGGGTAACTATCCCCGATGAAAAGCGAGTACTCTCCAAGAGTGTTCCTCGGCACCCACATAGCATCACGGGGGTCGAACTCGGTGCCGTTCATCTGGTACACGCGGCATCTCAGAGCTGGACACATGGTGACGTACATAGTCAAGGTCCATGCATAATAATGTTGTGCTCAAATATGGCGGTCAGTAATATTGTGCAGCAAATAGTACTACTCCGGTATAGAGGAAGTAAAATAACCGGCTTATTATATATAGCCACTCTTGGCTACATGGATGAGATAGTAAGACATGGAAAAACAAAAATGGTGGCAGCTAGTGGGTTCAAGTCTTCAAGGGCCTAGCTAGCTATATGCGTCCTCCAAGGTAAAAAGTACTCCTACTAGTACTACTAAGTATACTACTAGTACAACAATGAAAGAGAAGGCGAGAGGGTTAAAAATGGAATACCTGGGTAGATGGTGATGGTCCGATCGTGGTAGATTGTGTGACCATGTTGCACATCAGTGGTACCATGGGTAACGACTGCTAAGATAGTTGATCCCAATATTCCAAAGTCAGCTACAAGGTTCCAGCACTAGTGCAGAACCGGCCTTTAGTGCCGGTTCGTAACGGCCTTTAGTGCCGGTTCGCCAACCGGCACTAAAGAGTGGGGACTAAAGCCCCCCCCCCTTTAGTACCGGTTCATCACGAACCGGCGCTAAAGAGCCACCACGTGGCACGAGCCACGCCCGGGTGCGTGTAGGACATTAGTACCGGTTGGTAACACCAACCGGTACTAAATGTTTGGGTGTTTCTTTTATTTTTGCTTTAATTTTGTGTTTTCAATTTGGCTTTATTTTCCATTTAATTCTTTTTTGTTTGCTGGTATTTCACGATACTACAAATTGTACACGTTATGCATATATATAAATAGATTTTCTCGTATGTAGAACCGCATATATCTCACAGCCAACACCATTAACTATTCACACATACACATGTATATACATATACAATTTCTCCTACATGTTGCCTTGGTGCCTTCGGAGCATGATGACAAGTGGTTCATGGGGGCGGTAGTGGGTAATAGTATTCTCCTTTGGGATCTATGACCTGGTCGAGCAAAAATCCGGCTATTTCCTCTTGAAGTGCTAGTATGCGCTCCTCGGGTAGGAGTTGATCCCGGACCTCTCTGAACTGTTAAGAAGGAGATCAATATGCATGTGTATTAGTTGTGTTACAAGATATCGATAATGGTGTGAATAGTGTTCTAACAACGTACCCAGTCCTGTCTTTGAGATCTGCTCCTTTCGGACGCCATCGTGTGAATGTTCTCGCAAACATAGAATGGACACAGATCATTCCCCGGCACCTGCTTCAGGGCCTTTACGAGAATGGAATTGAATCAGATAATGATTAATCAAGCATGATAATTAATTAATGGTATTGAAGCAAGAATTAAAGAGATGGCTAGCTAGCTAGTACTACTTAATTACTTACCTTTGGTCGATGCCAAAACAACTTTTTTGGCCATTTCCTGCAAATCACCTTGATGAACTTTGCCCAAGCCCTGCCCGCCGCAAAGAAAATTAATAAAGGGTTATTAAATAGTTCATATCAGGAAATGACGAACTAATAATAGGCCGAGATATAGTTAATAATGATTGAAATTACCTGCTGACTATCCCCTTCACGATGATGTAGTCTTTATCTTCTTTAAGTAGCGAGTCCAAGATTTCAACCGTTGCTTTGTCAACTTTAATGTCTAACAAGATCCGATTGGAAAATGCATGCGCTTTGCGCTTGCATGTCTTAATTAAGCGGCATGTGCATAAAATTAATCAACTATCGTAAACCGTATACACTTAATTATTAACATCTAGCTAGCTAGTAAGCAAAAACAGAATTTGTATTAACTCACGTGAAGTTGTAAGGAAGTAGTATATCTTCATTGGTATTGAGGCGCTTCAAGAACTCTAGCATGCTTTCCTCTATACTTGCTTGATAAGTTGCAAGATTCCATGTGTACTCATTAATGGTATTTGGGTCAATGAACCCAATGCCATAGCGTCCAGATTTTTTCATTTCATACATCTTCATCCTGCATATAATACCACAGAAAAGAATATATAGTGAGGATAATTACATGTAATGATTGATAAAAAATTATAGAAAGAAATCACTTACAGACAATAGCAACTGACGAGAGATTTTTCAAGTGCGTCTTGATTGTATAACTGAAATAGTTCTGAATACTCAACGCACAGAGCTATCTCATGGTAGTAATGCTCCTTCTTGACATTCACCATGAGGGACTCTCGATTGGAAATCTTGGTAATGTTCATGTACCATTGATGCAATTCATACATTCTCGTTGGGAGGTTCTTGACCTTGTCTGGCAAGACCAAAGGTTGGCACCGGGCATATTTCCGTTTTATTTCCTCCTCTCTAAACGGAGACATGGGCTCAATTTCGAGGAGTTGTCCAACATAGATCTTGAGCATCTCAGCCTGCATCATATGCTCCTCCATTATTACCACATCGCCCTAGCTGGGGAACTTTAACGGTTTGCCCACAATAATATTGGGCGCGCGGCCTCCTCTCATGTGTTGTTGGCAAAAGAAGCGGGGGGGGGGGGGGGGCGATTGTGCCACCTGTTCTCCCAACTGGGGAACGGTTTTCCCGCATTTTTTGCCCGCTGCTTGTTGGCTTGAGCTCGAGCTCGCTTCCTTCTTTAGCCGTTCTCGATGTAGTTTCCTGGTTTGGCGCTCATAGTCCAAGTCAACAGGCTTGGGAGCTGGTTCTCTAGCCATATGAATGAAGTGGTCAATTACTTTCTCAGGCACTTTCTCCTTTGGCGGTGGTGCCGGATCCGGTCCAAAATGGGCGTCCACTTCGGGCTGCACTATGGCTGCGTTTTGCTCCTTAGTCATGTCGTAAGGCCTCTGAGGAAGAGGAGTGAGGCTTGGACCATATTTATATCGCTTGTCTCCGCCTGTACTTCCTGAACTACCTCGATTGCATCACACGCACCATAGCTGCGGTATGTCTCTTCTGCAATTGCTGAGACGGTGGAGACGGCTGACGTGGCTGAGTTGGACCAGGAGAAGTGGCCTGATGATGTGCCGGACTTGAAGCAGGAGGTGTTACCTGACACGGTGCCGGACTTGAAACCGGAGAAGTGGCATGATGCTGTGCCGGACTTGAAACCGGAGGAGTCAGCTCACGCGTTCGGGGACTTGGAGGAGGTGGTGGACTTCGAGGAGGAGTTGGCTCACACGTTCATGGACTTGGAGGAGCGGGAGTCTGCTGACTCGGTGGCGGACTTTGAGGAGGAGTCGGCAGACGACGCGGTCTTGGTGGACTTAGAAAGATGATGCAATCCTTTCTCCATAGGATGATAGGATGTATGGCCTCTCCCAGTGTGCGCTCATCTTCACCTCCAGGAATGTCAAGCTGTAGCCCCGAATATGGGTCCACCACTTCATCTACCATGACACGAGCATAGCCCTTTGGAATCGGGATGTAATGGAAGGTTGCTTTGGGGGTAACTGGAAAAGCAACGCCGCCCGCCACCTTCATGGATATGTTCTTCATTTTGGAGTGTAGCTCACAGTTAGTGTTCTCTATGATGTCATCCAGAGGGTATGCATCCAGCAGTGTGTCGCCCGGGGCAGAACCAACGCTGATTCTCAGCATGGATGGGACGGTGCTATCCAATGCTGGACGATCATCCGCTTGCTGCTGCCGCTGCTGAGACCCCCTTTCCTGGCTAAGTGAGTCGATCTGCTGCTGCTGCTGCTGGAATTTGAGTGCCAGGTCCGCGTGCCTTGCTTCTAGGCCTTGAAGACGTTCTACGTCCTGCTTCCTCTGCTCCTCCTCCAGCTTCCTTTTCTTCTCCTCCTCCATCTTCCTTCTTGCACGGGTCCTGTAGTCCTCATTCCATTCTGAAAAGCCCTCATACCAGGGAATAACACCGTTGCCTCGTGTTCTTCTCGGGTGTTCAGGATTTCCCAGGGCGCGCGTAAGCTTGTCATTCTCTCTGTTGGGCGTGAACACCCCCCTTCGAGCTTCTTCTATTGCGTCAATTATCTTTTGTTCGGTTCCTTTTAGACTTGCCTTCTTTGAAACTAGGCCTGTCTTCGGGTCCAACGCCCCCCTATACGCATAGAACCAAGTTCTGCACCTGGTGGGCCAGTTCTTAGTAACTGGAGTGACCGCTGCATCCTCCATCTCTTGCTCAGACTTATCCCACTTAGGCATTCCCACCGCGTAGCCACCTGGACCCAGCCTATGGAACTGCGTCTTTTTTGCGGCATTTGCCTTGTTTTTTATCGACCGTTTCTTAGATAATTCTGAATCCTTGAAGGTCACGAAATCGTCCCAGTGCTCTCTTTGCTTCTCCAGTGTTCCTGTGAATTCTGGAGTCTTCCTTTCTGCAGCGAGGTAGTTGGCCCATACAGTTTTCTTGTGGGTGTTGAATGCAATTGCCATCTTCTTAAGAGCAGCTGCCTTGACTTTCTCCACATACGCTTGGTGAAATGATCTGGTAGGGTGAAATGTTCCATCAGACATTCCCAAAGGACTTTTTTGGCTCTGTCGTCGACCCAAGAAACACCTGGATGTTTAGTCTTTGGCTCTTTCCGTTCTTGAATGGAGACCGGGAGTTTGTCCTTCACAAGAACTCCGCACTGACGAGTCCACTTGTTCGCAATGTTCTTAGGCGTGAGGGGTTCGCCACTAGGTTTGATGGATTCTATGTTGTACTTAACACCACCCTTCAACAATCTGCCTGGGCCTACCTTTTCTCTTCGCTTGGGCCTCATCGGGCCTTTTGCAGGCCTGCATCCTGGCCCAACAAAAGGTTGGGTTTCTACTCGTATGCAGGCTGCTTTGGCCCAGTAGGCGGGCTTTTATATTTTCTTAATTTTTTCGCTTTATTTATTGTTGTTTTAATTATTTTTGAGTTGTTTTTTGCTATATTTAGAGTTTATTTGTGAATGTTTTTGCTTTAGGTACAAAAAATTACAAACTTTCTGTTAGTGCCGGTAGTTTTCAAATTTGAATAGTTTAAATTTTGAATTATTTGAAATTTGTGTGAATCACTAGTTTGTGAATAATTTAACTTTGAAAAAAGATTTTTAGTGATTCTTTTTTCTTATGTTTAATATTATTGTTATTTGGACGAAATTATGATACCATGCCAACTTTCAACCTTTTCTGAGTTCATTTGAAATGCTTTTCAATTTCAGGGTCATTTAGTTAGAAAAAATCAGTAAATGCATGAAAAGAATTTGTTTGCACATAAAATTTCTTCGCGTTTCAAATGCCAAAACACATAACTACCCTAACTATTACAGAGATTCCCTCCTGGGTGTGAAACACATAAGAAAGTGATGATAGTGAAGCCGATCACATCCCAGATCTTTGGGTGTGACACTTTTTCTCCGCGTGTGTCCCTTTGCATCGTAGCCATGGAAAATCTTCATCATTTAACTAGATGCTCGGGTCAATATTCACTATGAATGGCGCAATTTCATCAAAATTTTCATAATCTTCTGACATGTCTGTCTTATCATCCACTACCATGATGTTTCTTTTTCCTGAAAGAACTATGTGGCGCTTTGGCTCGTCATATGATCCATTCGGTTCCTTATCTTTTATTTTTCTCAGCATCGTAGACATGTCTTTCACATAAAAAAACCCCGCCACATCATTGGTTCCTCTGCATACGCATGATTGCTGAGATCCACTGTTGTCATTCCGTACTGCGGGTCTTCCGTTACCCCGCCTCGTGTCATATTGACCCATTTGCACCGAAACAAATGGACCTTCAAATCACATCCATAGTTAAGTTCCCATATGTCTTCTATGTAACCATAATATGTTTCCTTTCCCGTGTTGGTTGTTGCATTAAAGCGGACACCACTATTTTGGTTGGTGCTCTTCTTATCTTGGGCGATCGTGTAAAATGTATTCCCATTTATCTGGTACCCTTTGAAAGTCATTATATTCGAAGATGGTAACTGGGACATCGAGTACACGTCATTTTGAATATTGCCATCATTCAGGGCATGTTTCTGCAACCAACCGGCGAAAGTCCTCGTTTGTTCGCGTGTAATCCAGTCATCAGACTTCTCCGGGTGTTTGGAGTGTAGAAAATTCTTGTGTTCCTCTATATACGGAGCCACCAAGGCGGAATTCTGTAGAACTGTGTAGTGTGCTTCAGTGAGAGAATGCCCGTCCATACATATTATTTGATGCCCTCCCAGCGTGCCTTTTCCTTCCAGTCTGCCCTTATGCCGCGATTCAGGAACACCAATCGGCTTAAGGTCAGGAATAAAGTCAATACAAAACTCAATGCCCTCCTCATTTTCATGGCACTTCGAGATGCTTCCTTCTGGCCTATCACGGTTATGAACATACTTCTTCAAGACTCCCATGAACCTCTCAAAGGGGAACATATTGTGTAGAAATACAGGACCCAAAACGTTAATCTCATCGCAAAGGTGAACTAGGACGTGCGTCATGATTTTGAAGAAGGATGGTGGGAACACCAACTCGAAACTGACAAGACATTGCACCAAATCATTCTGTAGCCTTGGTATGATTTCTGGATCGATTACCTTCTGAGAGATTGCATTGAGGAATGCACATAGCTTCACAATGGCTAATCGAACGCTTTACGGTAGAAGCCCCTCAATGCAAGCTGGAAGGAGTTGCGTCATAATCACGATGGCAGTCATGATACTTTAGGTTCTAGAACTTTTCTCTGCCATATTTATTATTCCCTTTATATTCGACGAGAAGCCAGACGGTACCTTCATCTTGAGCATGCATTCAAGAAGATTTCCTTCTCTTCTTTGGTAAGAGCGTGTCCGCCCGACCACGATGTATGCCGTCTTTTCCGTTACACGTTGTTGGTCCTCCCGTGCCTCCGGTGTATCTTTTGTCTTCCCATACATGCCCAAAAAAGCCAAGCAGGGTCACACAAAGATTCTTAAATCACGTGCATCACGTCGATTGCGGAGCTGACCTCTAGGTCTTTCCAATATGGCAGGTCCCAAAATATAGATTTCTTCTTCCACATGGGTGTGCGTCCGTTAGCGTCCTTCGGAACAGGTTGTCCGCCAGGACCCTTTCCAAAGATTACCTTCAAATCCTTGACCATATCATGTACATCAGCACCAGTACAGTGGCAAGGCTTCGTTCGGTGATCTGCCTCACCTTTGAAATGCTTGCCTTTCTTTCTTACGGGATGCCTTGTCGGAAGAAATCGACGATGTCCCAGGTAGACATTCTTCCTACAACTATCCAAATATATATTGTCGGTATCATCCAAACAGTGCATGCATCCACGGTATCCCTTGTTTGTCTGTCCTGAAAGGTTACTAAGAGCAGGCCAATCATTGATGGTCACGAACAGCAGCACCTTTAGGTCAAAATCTTCCTGTCTGTGCTCATCTCACGCACGTACACCTGTTCCATTCCACAGCTGTAATAGTTCTTCAATTAATGGCTTTAGGTACACATCAATGTCGTTGCCGGGTTTCTTAGGGCCTTGGATGAGCACTAGCATCATAATGAACTTCCACTTCATGCACAACCAAGGAGGAAGGTTATACAAACATAGAGTCACAGGCCACGTGCTATGGTTGCTGCTCTGCTCCCCAAAAGGATTAATGCCATCTGCGCTTAGACCAAACCATACGTTCCTTGGGTCACCTGCAAACTCCTCCTAGTACTTTCTCTCGATTTTTCTCCACTGCGAACTGTCAGCGGGTACTCTCAACTCTCCGTCTTTCTTGCGGTCTTCTGCGTGCCACCGCATCGCCTTCGCATGCTCTTTGTTTTGGAACAAATGTTTCAACCGTGGTATTATAGGAGCAAACCACATCACCTTGGCAGGAATCTTCTTCCTGGGGCGCTCGCCCTCGACATCACCAGGGTCATCGCGACTGATCTTACAATGCGATGCACCGCATACCGGGCAAGCGTTCAAATCCTCGACTCATCGCGGTAGAGGATGCAGTCATTAGGGCATGCATGTATCTTCTGCACCTCTAACCCTAGAGGGCAAATAGCCTTCTTTACTTCATACGTACTCTCGGGCAATTCGTTGTCCTTTGGAAGCATATTCTTTATCATTACCGGCAACTTTCCAAATCCCTTGTCAGATACACTAGTACTGCCTTCCATTGCAGCAATTCAAGTGTGGTGCCCAACTTTTTTTTGTCAGCTTCGCAATTCGGGTACAACAATTTCTTGTGATCCTCTAACATGCGCTGCAACTTCGTCCTCTATAGATCACTTGCGCAGTTTCTCTTTGCATCGTCAATGGCCCGACCTAGATCATCAGCGGGCTCATCTGCTGCCTCTTCTTCAGCTTCTTCCCATATTGCCGGCTCAGCTTCTTCCCCCATTGTTGTATCATCGTATTCAGTGAACCCATGGCCAGGATAGCCGTCGTCGTCCTCTTCTTCTTCATTGTCTTCCATCATAACCCCTATTTCTCCGTGCTTGGTCCAAACATTATAGTGGGGCATGAAACCGGACTCAAATAGGTGGACATGAATGGTTCTTGACGTGGAATAACTGTGACCATTCTTACAACCAGCACATGGACAAGGCATAAAACCATCCGCCCGCTTGTTTGCCTCAGCGGCAAGAAGAAAAGTATGCACGCCATTAATGAACTCGGGAGAGCATCGGTCATCATACATCCATTGTCGGCTCATCTTCATTACACAACACCGAATAGACCAAATTAATACTAGTTCATACATAAAGTTCATACATAAAGTTCATATATAGCACTTAATTAAATGCAACATACAAATAACTATCTAGCTAAAGAATTTAAATGCAACAACAAATGCGATCAAGATCGCAACTAAGGTAACAATTGATCCAACAACATAATGATACCAAGCCACACTATCAATTGCATATTTTCTGATCTTTCTAATCTTCAACCTCAGTTTCTCCATCTTGATCTTGTGATCATCGATGACATCGGCAACATGCAACTCCAATTCCATCTTCTCCCCCTTAATTCTTTTCAATTTTTCTTTCAAATACTCATTTTCTCTTTCAACTAAATTTAACCTCTCGACAATAGGGTCGGTTGGAATTTCCGGTTCACATACCTCCTAGATAAAAATATCTATGTCAACTTGATGGGCATAATTTTTCATTAACACGAAATGCAACAACTAGTTTTAAAAGAGAATATACCACATCCGAATCATAACAAGGACGAGGGCCGACGGGGACAGATATCAAAACCATGGCACTATGTATAACAAACAACGTACGGGTAAGATAATTGTACGATTAACTATATATCCAAATCACACAAACATCAATTTGGTAATGTAAAACATTCATGAACAAGAGCCTCACCACAAGGTGGTGCCGGCGACGGGCCAGTCTTGAAGGCGATCGGCGGTGAATTCTGACGGAGATTTAGAAGGCACAAAGTAAACCACACCTACATATGCAAACTAAGTGTTATTTTTGACCTCAAATTGCATATAAATCAAATACTAGCAAATATAATTCCTCCCAAATTAATCACTATACAAAGCATTGCAAGAGATAATCTAGCAATGAGAGTTGAAAGGACAAAGTTGCTAACCTTTGTGATCATTTGAATGGATGGGGGCCTTCAAATCTTGACAAATTTTGGGCAAAATCTGTGAGGAGCTCGAGGAAGAGAGAGGGGAAGAACATAGGAAGTGAGGGGACAGGGGAAGAACAGAGTGGCTCGGGTGGAGGAAGGGTTTATGTACGTCGACCTTTAGTGCCGGTTCGTGCCACGAACCGGTACTAAAGGTGCTGGACGGGCCCCAGACTGACAACACCCTGCCACCACTCTCTTTAGTACCGGTTCGTGGTACAAACCGGTGCTAAAGGTTCGCCACGAACCGGTACTAATGAGAATGGCCGGCTAGCCGTTGGAACTGGCACTAATGGACACATTAGTGCCGGCTCAAAATCAAACTCGCAATAATGTGTCTCAGATTTGCCCCTTTTTCTACTAGTGCAGGTTAGACCGAATCGCGGATGCAAATGCACATCCAGGATCGGTGGTCTTATTTTGATCGGGGGATGACTGGTCCCTGAAAAATAACGGAGTACCGTTAGGGATGCAAATGATGGTTTGTGCATTCCTTTTGTAATCTCCCGTACCGTAGGATGGCAACCTGATGAAACAAGTCCCCTGGCTTGTCACCGCGAAGATGCAGCCTAGATGGCGCACGGCATCTTCGAACGTGTAGGGGTACAAATATGCCGCCACCAACATGCGCCAGCCTCTGCCGTTACTGCCTCTTGCATTGATGGCAATCCTTATGTCGAACACCGCGATGAGATAGTAATCTTTGTAGCCATGTAGCTTTGTGGGCTGGTCCGCAAGTGCTATCTTCTTCAATCTCACGTAGGCATCATCATACGTATTCAAGCCCAGCCAGTCCGGAAGGCCGATTCCAATGGTGGAGAAGGGGTCTACCGGAATGGTGGCACTGCCGTGGATGTCGTGCAAAATGATGGTGGTATCCGGCCGGAGGTATGCAACCCAATCTTCGTTGGCACCGACCCAGACCTATATATAAGACGGTGGGCAGCGGAGAAATTACGAGATGGAAATGGAATAACTAAGTACTAAATTATCAAACTCCATTACTGACCTGCTCATCGGACAAAATCCGACTACCTCTCAACGTCTGCAACTCTAGCGGAGTCAACATGCAACCATGGCCAGGGAGCGGTGGACTGTTTGAAGGATTGTCCCATAGAAGAACCTTCTCCTCAAGGACGCATGGAAGACCAACAAGCATGGCCTTTTCCCAAGCCTGTTTAAGCATCATCTTGAAAAAGTTGGTGCAGGAAGCACCGAGTCTTGCAGCGGTGAGGACGTCGGAGCGGCGTGCAATTTCTCCCAGAGGATCGTCGTCCAAGGTCTCCCAGCCCCGGCGAGGAGGAGAACCGCCTGGCGGATCTATGGGAGCAGCGACGAACTACTTTCTCTTCGGGGGGAGGGGAACTGGCGAGGAGGAGATAAGAGCGTAGTAACCGCATGGCCTTGTCCCTTCCAACTGTAGATCGTTCCTTAGCGAAGGGGTGAGGCTATTATTTACTACTAGTACTAGCATTATGGAACATTATGGAATTGCATTATACTGTAAATAATAACACTATTAATAAATTTTTATCACTAGGTAGTAGTTTTTGGCGTGGATTAAGAAATTTTGGGTACGTTTGCTATTTTTTGTACACGCCAACTAGTGTCAAAAAACGTCTTACATTATGTGTGGAGGATGCATTGCTCGTCTTGTAGCAGTACTAGTACTACTTTTTCTCAACTAGTAGTGCGATGTATTGTACTTCTAGTCTAGTCTAGTATAGTGGACCAGTTTGAACTCTTGAATCTCAGGGCCAAGGAGCTACAGTTAGTAGTGGAGGGTACTACTGTTCTCTAGAACCATCGGTGTACTATTGATGGAGGGAAAGTACACCTGCGTAGTGGCCTAGCGGGTACTCTCGGTGCTCTATTCAGCCGCTCCTCTCATGTAGCTAGCCTACTTAGCCACTCCTCTCACGCACACACTAGCAGCCTGTTTATCAGCGATGGTTACTGCGGGGGCAGAACATTTGAGTTATTTCATACAACGAGATTAGGCTTTTCGCTTCCATTTGTGGAGGTGTAATGGATCTCGTCAAACTTTGTTAGTAGTTCCTTCTTTATGAATGAGATGAAGCAAAGCTTTTGCCTCCATTTAAAGAAACACGTCAAGAGGTTTTCTTTTATAGTAGAGCCGATAATGGAGTGAAGTCCATGCATGCAACGCCACAAGCTACAGAGTAGTAGTAGAGCACTTTACGTACAGAGCCATATTGCACAGTTCCCAATGCCCAGCCAGGCTTTTCCGACTCCTCAGACTTAATTGGGAGGCGCTAGATTAAATATGCTACTAGCCGATGAGGAAGCTGCAAGCGAGGAGCGGCTAGGGCGAGTACACGAGCCACACGATGCTCGGAAGGAAAACCCGTTCATGTGGCTAGGCTATCCAGTGCACCCAAATTGTGGTGCCGCACGTCCGTTTGACTTCAAAACTCAAACTACCCGTGTAAATTATTGGCTCGCAGCGAAGTTACTAGTACTATTTAAAAAAAAGGCCGCCGTGCGTTCGGCCGGGATCGAACCCACAAAACGAGGTATACACTCCCGCGATCACTAGTCGTACTCGTTGGAGTACAACTCAACCTGGAATCGCCTTTTGTCACTAGTAGTACGTACATTGTTCCATACAAGAAACCCCGAATAATGCAAGAAACCACTAAAATGCCAAGAAACTACTACCACTTGCATACGTGGTGGACTTAAGATAAGACTACCTTATCAACCATTGTACATGTTCTTACCAACCAGCCCTACCAAGAAACGACTACTCTACAAAGTGTCGTTATAGGCACGTTTCAACCCATGGCCCTGTTTGGATACATTTGTTGTCAATCTAACCCTGCCATCCAAACGCCACTTTTGTTAGAGTTAGTTCAGGGTTAGAGTCTAACTCTAACCTCTGACAGGGCCCATGTCGCCCGTTAAGTCAACGCCTTCTATTCGACCGAGCGTTATGACTTGTGGGACCTACATGTCAGTCTGCACAAAAATCACCGACTGACCTCCTACCTCCGGCCCATCCTCCTAGTCATCCTCGGCCATGGGACGCAGCTACCGCCACCGGCAGAAGGCGAGGTCAAAACCGCCAGCGGTGCGGAGTCCATGTTGCGGCAGCCCGGATACCAGCTTCGTCCAGCGCTCGCGGCCGCTAGCTAGCCAAGATAGCTCCTTCCAGCTGCTTGTCTGCAAGGTTTGCTAGCTAGATTGGCACGGCAGCACGGCGGCTTGCTCGTGCGCGCCGCGCTAAGTCCAGCCATCTACCTCGAGCGAAGGCCAGCGCGGCAGCTTGCTCGCTCGTGAGTCACGCTCTGGCCAGCCTGCCAACCTGTGCGGAGGCCAGCGCGGCGTCCGGCCCGTCCGGCGGAGTGGCGACCAACTCGCTCATCACCGGCGCCACCGACGAACATGCATCAGTACTGCTTGAAGTAATATTCAGGAAAAATAATTATTGGAGGGGGAGTAACAGGATAGAAGGTCAGATGTTGGTCCCTCGTGTCAACGGTCAAACAAAATGTGTTGGTTTAAGCTGCCTCATCAGAACGGACGTGTGGGCCAACCCTGTCATAAATGGGTTTAAATGAACCTAATCGGTAGGAGTACTAGGTAGTAGTTTTTGACGTGGATTAAGAAATTTTGGGTATGTTTTTGCTATTTTTAGTACAATAGATTCTTCCTAGGGCTGGTTGAAAGTGGTATTTTTTGTTAAATACTCTACATATTGTAAGTAGGAGTGAAAGTTAAGCTTTGGAAGCCAATAAGCAAGGCTAGTTACATAGTGCATATGTGTACATGATTGAAAGTAAATATCAACCATGATTGACTAATATCTTGATGGAAAACTCAAAACTATGGAATAATAGGAAATATGCATGGTTGGAAATACTAGCAATGTTCATGTGTGTTGCAACGAATCATAATTAGAATAATACTTATTCACAAACTTGATACAAAACACTCTAATTTTGATATACATATGTCACTAGAGATATATTATGTTTCAATTATAATATATTCCTTGGGCTGTTTTGGTGAGGTCAGGGATGGATGTGGTTGGTTTTAAGATAAAAATTATGGGTTTTTCTGCAAATTGGTAGACAAGTGGGATGTTGGTGAGAATAGGCAACAACTTACCTCGCAGTCGTTAGATGTAGATCTAATGGTCAGAAACGACGGATGGCAGACACACCATCATCACCAACTTAGTCTTCTGTAGGAGTACTAGCAAGATCCTTGCATTGCACGGAAAATCAAGATGCATTTTTTCATAAAACACTTGTTGTGATTAACCCTTGCGGGAGTAATCCCATGTGTAAACACTAATGATATCTCGAGAAATATGAGAGAAGGTGAAGAGGAGTGGGGTGTGTGGTTGGTGGTCGGACTGAGCGGAGGCATGGGGATTGACGACGCCGGCAGCGGCCACCAGGCCAACTTGTTCCAGAGGCTTCCTTTCTTAATTGCTCAACAATGAGGTTTGTTGGAGATAAGGATGAACGAGGGAAGGCCTTGTCTGCAAATGTGTAGAGGGGTGCAGGTATCTTTTAGTTTAATTTCCATCCGTTAGATATAGATCGGACGGTCTATATTGCAAGATGGCACACGTACCATCATCACCAACTCGGTTTTTTATAAGAGAAGAAATATAAGTATGGAGATACAAACGTATTATCGATACTTGCTTCCGTAAACTAGCATCTACATTCTATTCAACGCCTCGGCATGTAGGGCCTTAGCACAATGACTTCTCGACTGTGTAAAACAAAGATTTTCCCATCGCCGATAAGGAGGGGGTGATGGCGGCGCACTTTTTGGCTTGCTCTAGTCCTAGTAGTCATACTAGGTGGTCTAGGCACGTGTAGATTTATTCTTTTTCACGTCTCGTGTTCGCCGTACTGCCACGACTGTTGATGAATAGACAGTAACTTATTCACGGGGAAACCCTTGTTGAGCATGTTTGCGAGAGAGAGAGAGAGAGTGTGTGCGTGTGTGATATGTTAGAGACTAAGGCAATGATAACAGATTCTTTGTGTCTATGTGTGTGGAGGACAGAGAGACATGTACATGGGGCTTTGTGTTGTGTAACGTGGAGACACATATACATAATTAGAGAGTGAGTGTGTGAGATACGCATGCGGACATGGGGAGAGATGAGGATCCAGATAAATGGGTGTTTGTGCGTGTCTGTGTGTTTTCGTGCACGCGTTTGTGTGTGAGAGGGAGTGTGTGTATGTGGAGTAGAGAGACCACTAATGATGTAAACATAGTATAAGGGAAGAGGGAATGGTGTGACATGTGTAGTAGCGGGATAGCATGGGTGCGGGCGGGGGGATCAGACTATTTGGAAGAGACATCGAGTGTGTGTGTGGGAGAGGGGTGTGAGAGCGAGAGAAAGAGAGAGCTAGCGACGGAGAGAGAGAGACAGAGAGAGAGAGAGAGAGGAAGAGAGGGGGCGAGAGGGGTCGTTTGTGTCCATAAATGTCGTATAGATAGGGAGACAATGTTGATGTTGTTCGAAATTGGCATATGTACGGAGACACAAGGGAAGCAAGTCATCGTGTGTGTGATAGGGACTTCATGAGAGATCTAGAATAGATGGTGTAGAGAACAATGTGCAAAATTGAGAATGATGATACATTAGGGAGCTATGGAAAGAGTCAAGACGTATATGTATACAGGGAAGGAGCTGGGGCGGGTCCGCATGTGGGAGAGATAGAAAGAGGAGAGTGATCCACAAGGAGACAAAGTGTGCTTGTTTGCAGTGGGGATGGTGTGTGAGGTGCCCTGTTCAAGAATTCATCCGATTAACCAGTTAACTTGTCGATTAATCCCTACTCGTAGGGTCGCCGAGTAGCCTATAAACCGATAAATCGTTCGATTAATTGATTAAATGGCCGATTAACTTGCCGATTAGCCGATTAATCCCCTACTCACCAGCCAACCGAGCAGCTACCAGTTAACGATTTCCTCGACAATGGTGAGGTGAGTGCGCGAGAACCACATAACTAGGGAGATAGACGTTAGGGGGCGACGTTTTGTGTGTATGGGAAATATACACTCTACATAGTGCGTGTGCTTGGGAAAGATAGATAGAGGGAGACCTAGAGAGTGAGGGAAGAGATGTGTGCATCCCCGAGAGACAAAGTAATAGAAGAGAGATGGGTGTTAATGTGCTCGTGTGTTGGTGATTGGGGGAGAGAACGACTTCTCTATGTGTGAGTGGGGGGGGGGTTGGCTTCAGATAAAGAGTGAGGTGTCTATATTTGAGGGACTTTAGCATAATTGAGATATTGTGCACTCATGGTTGATCAATTTGTTTCACAGTTTGGACTATGAGATAACGATACTTTTGAACATGTGTGATATACCTTGATGTACCAGAATTACAAACCTAAGATTGGAATTTTGGAATTCGACTCGATCATTAGCTTTTGTAATTCATTTAAATGGAGGTACATTTTTAAGCCGGGATTTCATGATTTCAAATTCATATATCAAACCTAGAGATATACACATACGGGCATGTTCAAACTTTATAATCATCCACTTTATTCATACACATACACATTTTTGCTTTTGTCATCATATTTAGGATAAACACATTTGGAATTTCATTTGAATTGTACCGTATGATGGTATTTGCTTGTAGTAGCTCAATGATCCATATTTGAATTGAATGGACAATCTAAGTTTCGAGTTGGAGACATTGATTTTCAAAACTTGCACTTTTTTTTGCGTGCAAAACAAACAAATTGTCGTCCATGATATCATAGTCGGCCGTACGAGAGCAGAACACTTATAATTTTAGGAGCCAAAAGCTCTCAAACTTCCCGCTCACATCGAAATATCACGCGCCCGAAATTTTAGCCTTGCGATATTCCTCTTTTACCCCTGCCACATGAGCGGAAAAGGGCTGCTTTGGTAACTCCCTTGTTTTCCCTCTTTGCCCCAACATTCTTCCCAGGCCCCTCCTTCCCTCACGACCCCCAACCACAACAAGCTACCGAATCTAGTCCTCACTTGCAGCGGTGGCCCTCATACCCTTGGATCTACCTTCCGCACCTTGGACCCCCAAGCGCCAGCTCACCACTTCACCGGAGCCGCTTTAGCGACTCGCTTGTCCACCGCTCGAGATCTCCTTGACCGCCATCATGGTCCACCACACGGATCTTCTTAACGGCGCCCTCGTGCCTGACAGTGTAGGCCCTTCACTCACTCCCTCATCCGCCCCTTCGTCGGCCCTTCATACAAGCCCTCGTCCGCCGCAACAGATCCGCCTCACCGAAAGCAGCGTACAACGCGCCCAAGCCTTTCGCCCATTTGCAGACCGGACCCGCGCCATGGACGCCATATTCAACTCCACCGGCCCTGCTTTACTGATGCCGCAGCCTCATCAGGTTATTTCGATTTGTACTCCTTCGGTTTTTCTCTTTATCATGCAACTGTTCACTTACCACAAATGAGCTTTCTTGTATGTTGACAGCGCCAAGAAAGTAGCACCGGAGCCGCTTCAGCGACGGCGACAGCCGGCCCAAACTCAACCGCAATACGAGCACCATCGACGATCCTTAGCTATCAAGTATGACAACGATACCCATACACCACCGAGAATCAGCTACTATTATCCAACGGCCGACGCCTACGATCACTTTCCTAGCATAAGCACCGCACGTTTTAATTTCTTCTGGGCATCATTCAGTTTTTCATTAGACGCGTTATTCTGCTTCCACCTATAGGGCCATACTTACAGCGTTGAACATGTTACATGTGCTAAATTACATACCAGTGCACATATAGTTAATATGCTTTAATTTTGTCCTAAGTATTCCCTTCGTTCCAAAATAGATGACCCAACTTTGTACTAATTTTTTTACTGAAGTTAGTACAAAGTTGAGTAATCTATTTCGGAACGGAGGGTGATGGCATTCTGGGAACGGGGGTACCCAAACTTGCCTGCCTGCGGCCTGCGGCGTGGCTCAAAGGGTGGCCCAGCACGGCCCATCTTCATCAGCACAAGCTCAAGACCCTCGTGAGGGTCCTAGCCTCATGAGGGCGGACACGAAGCCTCCTCGAGCCTGCAACCTCGTCAGGCTGGCTCGCGAGGAGGCGGAGAGATCAAGGCGGGGTACCTCATGAGGTTCCCATGACGACCGAGGGCGCCCAGTGGCGCCAGCCAGCATGATGTCCTCATTTCCTCTTTGGTGCAAAGGAGGCAAAGCGCAATGAGAGCACCAAGCAAAGGCAGCCATTTCGTGCAACAAGATCAAGACCAACACAACGGCAGGAAGGAGGTCATCGTGGAGCCCAAGCCGGCGTCATCGTCGAGCCTTTGACAAAGGCGAGGACCAACTTTAGTTAGGATAAGTGTACTAGATGTTCCCTTCAAAATGGCCAATTGTTGGCGCCCTTCCCGCTCAATATTTGGGAAGAGGCCCAGGGCCTTTGCCTATAAATAGGACTAGCCACCCACATGGTAGAGGCATCTGGCATCTTGGATCCAGAATCCAGAACAGAGCTAGAGGTCAAGCAATCTAGAGAGAGAGAGAGTGACCGAACTCCCTCTAGCAGTTCATCGCACCGGCCAAGAACAGACCCTCGTGAGGCTGTTCTTCCTTGTATTATTCATCATCAGCCCCAGAGGCAATCCACCACACCACACACTGGAGTAGGGTATTACACCACAATGGTGGCCCGAACCAGTATAAACCTTGTGTTTCTTGTGTTGCTCTTTGTTTAGTTTAGATCCTTGCGAGGCGATGAGGTGCAGGTAGGTAGGGGGTGAGGTCTCCCCGTGCACCCCAGAGTTCGAACCTAGAGGGTCTGTCGGAACCCGAGATCCGACATTTGGCGCGCCAGGTAGGGGTGCGCCGGAGCTTTCCCTTCCGCCGACCCGCTCTCCGCCAACATCGCGGTTTGCCCTATGATGAGAAGCGCGCCGCCCACTCCGGTCGCCAGCACAGGCGCAGGGGCAGGGGGCTCCGAGCCTTGGCCCCAGCCCTGCGACAGGTGTGGTGGCCGAACCATTTCAAGATGGTGACACCACCGTGCTACAATGGTACGACATATCCACTGGCCTTCCTGCTGGCGTACGAGGAGGCCCTTCTCGAGGCAGGAGGCGACGACAGGGTCATGGCTAAATGGCTTCCCATGGCCCTCACCGGCGCCCCGCGCATGTGGCTGCTCCACCTGCCCGCGGCTTCCGTGGCCTCTTCGGAGGAGCCGCGCGACCTCTTCCTCGCCCAGCACGCTGCGTCGGTGCCCCCGGTCGTCGCCGCTCTCCTGGGCGGCTCGCAGGCGCCACCTTCAGGCCGCCACGTCAAGCCATCCGTCCGCCAGATCGGCGCTGCCTCCGCGCAGCATGGGGCTCCTCCGGGTCGGTCGGTGCCCAAGGCCGTTCTGGCCTTCAGCTCGGAGGACCACTCCTCCAACTCAGCCTGTTCGGGCGCGCTCCCAATGCTGTGCACCCCCACCATCTGCGAGGTGGCCGTCACCAGGACACTCATCGACGGCGGCGCGGGCCTTAGTGTGCTCTCGGTTGAAGCCTTCAGCCTCCTCCACATACCGCCGGAGCGGCTTCAACCCAGCAGGCCCTTCTTGGGCGTTGGAGGCGGTTCAGCTGGCTCCCCCGGATAGATCCGCCTTCCGGCTTGGACCATATTTATATCACTTGTCTACGCCTGTACTTCCTGAACTACCTCGACTCGTACCGCTACGCACCATAGCTGCGGCATGTCTCTTCTGTGATTGCTGAGACGGTGGAGACGGCTGACGTGGCTGAGTTGGACCAGGAGAAGTGGCCTCACGATGTGCCGGACTTGAAGCAGGAGGTGTCACCTGACACGGTGCCAGACTTGAAACCGGAGAAGTGGCGTGACGCTGTGCCGGACTTGAAACCGGAAGAGTCAGCTCACGCGTTCGGGGACTTGGAGGAGGTGGTGGACTTCGAGGAGGAGTCAGCTCACGCATTCGTGGACTTGGAGGAGCGGGAGTCTGCTGACTCGGTGGCGGACTTTGAGGAGGAGTCGGCAGACGACGCGGTGTCGGTGGACTTCGAAAGATGATGCAATCCTTTCTCCATAGGATGATATGATGTATGGCCTCTCCCAGTGTGCGCTTGTCTTCGCCTCCAGGAATGTCAAGCTGTAGCCCCGAATATGGGTCCACCACTTCATCAACCATGACACGAGCATAGCCCTTTGGAATCGGGATGCAATGGAAGGTTGCTTTGGGGGTAACTGGAAAAGCAACGCCGTCCGCCACCTTCATGGATATGTTCTTCATTTTGGAGTGTAGCTCACAGTTAGTGTTCTTTATGATGTCATCCACAGGGTATGCATCCAGCAGTGTGTCGCCCGGGGCAGAACCAACGCTGCTTCTCAGCATGGATGGGATGGTGCTATCCAATGCTGGACGATCATCCGCTTGCTGCTGCCGCTGCTGAGACCCCATTTCCTGGCTAAGTGAGTCCATCTGCTGCTGCTGCTGCTGGAATTTTAGTGCCAGGTCTGCGTGCCTTGCTTCTAGGCCTTGAAGGCGTTCTGCGTCCTGCTTCCTCTGCTCCTCCTCCAGCTTTCTTTTCTTCTCCTCCTCCATCTTCCTTCTTGCACGGGTCCTGTAGTCCTCGTTCCATTCTGAAAAGCCCTCATACCAGGGAATAACACCGTTGCCTCATGTTCTTCCTGGGTGTTCAGGATTTCCCAAGGCGCACGTAAGCTTGTCGTTCTCTCTGTTGGGCGTGAACACCCCCCTTCGAGCTTCTTCTATTGCGTCAATTATCTTTTGTTCGGCTCCTTTTAGACTTGCCTTCTTTGAAACTAGGCATGTCTTTGGGTCCAACGCCCCCCTATGCGCATAGAACCAAGTTCTGCACCTGGGGGCCAGCTCTTAGTAACCGGAGTGACCCCTGCATCCTCCATCTCTTGGTCAGACTTATCCCACTTAGGCATTCCCACCGCGTAGCCACCTGGACCCAGCCTATGGAACTGCGTCTTTTTTGCGGCATTTGCCTTGTTTTTTATCGACCGTTTCTTAGATAATTCTGAATCCTTGAAGGTCACAAAATCGTCCCAGTGCTCTCTTTGCTTCTCCAGTGTTCCCGTGAATTCAGGAGTCTTCCTTTCTGCAGTGAGGTAGTTGTCCCATACAGTTTTCTTGTGGGTGTTGAACGCAATTGCCATCTTCTTAAGAGCAGCTCCCTTGACTTTCTCCACATCTGCTTCAGTGAAATGATCTGGTAGGGTGAAATGTTCCATCAGAGATTCCCAAAGGACTTTCTTGGCTCTGTCGTCGACCCAAGTAACACCTGGATGTTTAGACTTTGGCTCTTTCCATTCTTGAATGGAGATCGGGAGTTTGTCCTTCACAAGAACTCCGCACTGACGAGTCCACTTGTTCGCAATGTTCTTAGGCGTGAGGGGTTCGCCACTAGGTTTGATGGATTCGATGTTGTACTTTACACCATCCTTCAACAATCTGCCTGGGCCTACCTTTTCTCTTCTGCCCAGTGGGCCTACTGGGCCTTTGCAGGCCTGCATCCTGGCCCAACAAAAGGTTGGGTTTCTACTCGTATGCAGGCTGCTTTGGCCCAGTAGGCGGGCTTTTATATTTTATTAATTTTTTCGCTTTATTTATTGTTTTATTTATTTATTTTTGAGTTGTTTTTTGCTGTATTTAGAGTTTATTTGTGAATATTTTTGCTTTAGGTACAAAAAATTACAAACTTTTTATTAGTGCCGATAGTTTTCAAATTTGAATAGTTTAAATTTTGAATTATTTGAAATTTGTGTGAATCACTAGTTTGTGAATAACTTAACTTTGAAAAAAGATTTTTTAGTGATTCTTTTTTCTTATGTTTAATATTATTGTTATTTGGACGAAATTATGATACCATGCCAACTTCCAACCTTTTCTGAGTTCATTTGAAATGCTTTTCAATTTCAGGGTTATTTAGCTGGAAAAAATCAGTAAATGCATGAAAAAAATTTGTTTGCACATAAAATTTCTTCACGTTTCAAATGCCAAAACACATAACTACCCTAACTATTACAGATATTCCCTCCTGGGTGTGAAACACAGAAGAAAGTGATGATAGTGAAGCCGATCACATCCCAGATCTTTGGGTGTGAAACTTTTTCTCCGCGTGTGTCCCATTGCGTCGTAGCCATGGAAAATCTTCATCATTTAACTGGATGCTTGGGTCAATATTCACTGTGATAGGAGCAATTTCATCAAACTTTTCATAATCTTCTGACATGTCTGTCTTGTCATCCACTCCCACGATGTTTCTTTTTCCTGAAAGAACTATGTGGCGCTTTGGCTCGTCATATGATCCATTCGGTTCCTTATCTTTTATTTTTCTCAGCCTCGTAGACATGTCTTTCACATAAAAAACCCGCGCCACATCATTGTCTAGGACGAATGGTTCGTCTACGTACGCATGCTTGTTGAGATCCACTGTTGTCATTCCGTACTGCGGGTCTTCCGTTACCCCGCCTCATGTCATATTGACCCATTTGCACTGAAACAAAGGGACCTTCAAATCACCTCCATAGTTAAGTTCCTATATGTCCTCTATGTAACCATAATATGTTTCCTTTCCCGTGTTGGTTGTTGCATCAAAGCGGACACCACTGTTTTGGTTGGTGCTCTACTTATCTTGGGCGATCGTGTAAAATGTATTCCCATTTATCTGGTAACCTTTGAAAGTCATTATATTCGAAGATGGTAACTGGGACAGCGAGTACATGTCATTTTGAATATCTCCATCATTCAGGGCACGTTTCTGCAACCAACCGGCGAAAGTCCTCGTTTGTTCGCGTGTAATCCAGTCATCAGACTTCTCCGGGTGTTTGGAGTGTAGAAAATTCTTGTGTTCCTCCATATACCGAGCCACCAAGGCAGAATTCTGTAGAACTGTGTAGTGTGCTTCAGTGAGAGAATGCCCGTCCATACATATTATTTGATGCCCTCCTAGCGTGCCTTTTCCTTCCAGTCTGCCCTTATGCCGTGATTCAGGAACACCAATCGGCTTAAGGTCGAGAATAAAGTCAATACAAAACTCAATGACCTCCTCATTTTCATGGCCCTTCAAGATGCTTCCTTCCGGCCTAGCACGGTTATGAACATATTTCTTTAAGACTCCCATGAACCTCTCAAAGGGGAACATATTGTGTAGAAATACAGGACCCAAAACGTTAATCTCTTCAAGAAGGTGAACTAGGGCGTGCGTCATGATGTTGAAGAAGGATGGTGGGAACACCAACTCGAATCGACAAGACATTGCACCAAATCATTACGTAACCTTGGTATGATTTTTGGATCGATTTCCTTCCGAGAGATTGCATTGAGGAATGCACATAGCTTCACAATGGCTAATCGAGCGTTTTACGGTAGAAGCCCCTCAATGCAACCGGAAGGAGTTGCGTCATAATCACGTGGCAGTCATGAGACGTTAGGTTCTGGAACTTTTTCTCTGCCATATTTATTATTCCCTTTATATTCGACGAGAAGCCAGACGGTACCTTCATGCTGAACATGCATTCGAAGAAGATTTCCTTCTCTTCTTTGGTAAGAGCGTAGCTGGCCTGACCCTGATGTATGCCGTCTTTTCCGTGCATACGTGGCTGGTCCTCCCGTGCCTCTGGTGTATCTTTTGTCTTCCCATACATGCCCAAAAAGCCAAACAGGGTCACACAAAGATTCTTTGTCACGTGCATCACGTCGATTGCGGAGCTGACCTCTAGGTCTTTCCAATGTGGCAGGTCCCAAAATATAGATTTCTTCTTCCACATGGGTGTGCGTCCGCCAGCGTCCTTCGAACAGGTTGTCCGCGGGATAACTTTCCAAAGATTACCTTCAAATCCTTGACCATATCATGTACATCAGCACCAGTATGGTCGCGAGGCTTCGTCCGGTGATCTGCCACACCTTTGAAATGCTTGCCTTTCTTTCTTACGGGATGCCTTGTCGGAAGAAATCGATGATGTCCCAGGTACACATTCTTCCTACAACTATCCAAATATATACTATCGGTATCATCCAAACAGTGTGTGCATCCGCGGTATCCCTTGTTTGTCTGTCCTGAAAGGTTACTAAGAGCAGGCCAATCATTGATGGTCACGAACAGCAACGCCTTTAAGTCAAATTCTTCCTGCCTGTGCTCATCCCACGCACGTACACCTATTCCATTCCACAGTTGTTATAGGAGCATACCACATCACCTTGGCAGGAATCTTCTTCCTGGGGCGCTCACCCTCGACATCACCAGGGTCATCGCGACTGATCTTATAACGCGATGCACCGCATACCGGGCAAGCGTTCAAATCCTCGACTCACCGCGGTAGAGGATGCTGTCATTAGGGCATGCATGTATCTTCTGCACCTCTAACCCTAGAGGGCAAATAGCATTCTTTGCTTCATACGTACTCTCGGGCAATTCGTTGTCCTTTGGAAGCATATTCTTTATCATTACCACCAACTTTCCAAATCCCTTGTCAGATACACCATTGTCTGCCTTCCATTGCAGCAATTCAAGTGTGGTGCCCAACTTTTTTTTGTCAGCTTCGCAATTCGGGTACAACAATTTCTTGTGATCCTCTAACATGCGCTGCAACTTCTCCTCTCCAGATCACTTGCGCAGTTTCTCTTTGCATCGTCAATGGCCCGACCTAGATCATTAGCGGGCTCATCTGATGCCTCTTCTTCAGCTTCTTCCCGCATTGCCGGCTCAGCTTCTTCCCCCATTGTTGTATCATCGTATTCAGGGAACCCATGGACAGGATAGCCGTCGTCGTCCTCTTCTTCTTCATTGTCTTCCATCATAACCCCTATTTCTCCGTGCTTGGTCCAAACATTATAGTGGGGCATGAAACCGGACTCAAATAGGTGGACGTGAATGGTTCTTGACATAGAGTAACTGTGACCATTCTTATAGCCAGCACATGGACAAGGCATAAAACCATCCGCCCGCTTGTTTGCCTCAGCGGCAAGAAGAAAAGTATGCACGCCATTAATGAACTCGGGAGAGCATCGGTCATCATACATCCATTGTCGGCTCATCTTCATTACACAACACCAAATAGACCAAATTAATACAAGTTCATACATAAAGTTCATAGATAAAGTTCATATACAGCACTTAATTAAATGCAACATACAAATAACTCTCTAGCTAAAGAATTTAAATGCAACAACAAATGCGATCAAGATCGCAACTAAGGTAACAATTGATCCAACAGCATAATGATACCAAGCCACACTATCAATGGCATATTTTCTAATCTTTCTAATCTTCAACCTCATTTTCTCCATTTTGATCTTTTGATCATCGACGACATCGGCAACATGCAACTCCAATTCCATCTTCTCCCCCTCAATTATTTTCAATTTTTCTTTCAAATACTCATTTTCTCTTTCAACTAAATTTAACCTCTCGGCAATAGGGTCGGTTGGAATTTACGGTTCACATACCTCCTAGATAAAAATATCTATGTCAACTTGATGCGCGTAATTTGTCATAAACACGAAATGCAACAACTAGTTTTAAAAGAAAATATACCACACCCGAATCATAACAAGGACGAGGGCCGACGGGGACGGATATCAAAACCATGGCACTATGTATAACAAACAACGTACGGGTAAGATAATTGTACGAGTAACTATCGATCCAAATCACACAAACATCAATTTGGTAATGTAAAACATTCATGAACAAGAGCCTCACCACAAGGTGGTGCCGGCGACGGGACGGTGCGGGCGATCGACGGTGGTTACGACGGAGATTTAGAAGGCACAAAGTAAAACACACCTACATATGCAAACTAAGTGTTATTTTTGACCTCAAATTGCATATAAATCAAATACTAGCAAATATAATTCCTCCCAAATTAATCACTATACAAAGCATTGCAAGAGCTAATCTAGCAATGAGAGTTGAAAGGACAAAGTTGCTAACCTTTGGCATCATTTGAATGGATGGGGGCCTTCAAATCTTGACAATTTTTGGGCAAAATTTGTGAGGAGCTCGAGGAAGAGAGAGGGGAAGAACAGAGGAAGTGAGGGGAAAGGGGACGAACAGAGTGGCTCGGGTGGACGAAGGGTTTATGTACGTCGACCTTTAGTGTCGGTTCGTGCCATGAACCGGTACTAAATGTGTTGGACGGGCCCCAGACTGAGAACACCCAGCCACCACTCTCTTTAGTACCGGTTCGTGGCATGAACCGGTGTTAAAGGTTCGCCATGAACCGGTACTAATGAGAACGGCCGGCTAGCCGTTGGAACTGGCACTAATGGACACATTAGTGCCGGCTTAGAATCAAACCGGCACTAATGTGTCTCAGATTTTCCCTTTTTTATACTAGTGCAGGTTAGACCGAATCGCGGATGCAAATGCACATCCAGGATCGGTGGTCTTATTTTGATCGGGGGATGACTGTTCCCTGCAAAATAATGGAGTACCGTTAGGGATGCAAATGATGGTTTGTGCATTCCGTTTGTAATCTCCCGTACCGTAGGATGGCAACCAGATGAAACAAGTCCCCTGGCTTGTCACCGCGAAGATGCAGCCTAGATGGCACACGACATCTTCAAACGTGTAGCGGTACAAATCTGCCGCCACCAACATGCGCCAGCCTCTGCCGTTACTGCCTCTTGCATTGATGGCAATCGTTATGTCGAACACCGCGATGAGATAGTAATCGTTGTAGCCGTGTAGCTTTGTGGGCGGGTCCGCAATTGCTATCTTCTTCAATCTCATGTAGGCATCATCATACGTATTCAAGCCCAGCCAGTCCGGAAGGCTGATCCCAATGGTGGAGAAGGGGTCTACCGGAATGGCTGCACCGTTGTGGATGTTGTGCAAAATGATGGTGGTATCCGGCCGGAGGTATGCAAGCCAATCTTTGTTGGCACCGACCCAGACCTATATATAAGACGGTGGGCAGCGGAGAAATTACGAGATGGAAATGGAATAACGAAGTACTACATGATCAAACTCCATTAGTGACCTACTCATCGGACAAAATCCGACTACCTCTCAACGTCAGCAACTCTAGCGGAGTCAACATGCAACCATGGCCAGGGAGCGGTGGACTGTTCGAAGGATTGTCCCATAGAAGAACCTTCTCCTCGAGGACGCATGGAAGACCAACAAGCATGACCTTTTCCCAAGCCTGTTTAAGCATCGTCTTGAAAAAGTTGGTGCAGGAAGCATCGAGTCTTGCAGCGGTGAGGACGTCGGAGTGGCGTGCAATTTCTCCCAGAGGATCGTCGTCCAAGGTCTCCCAGCCCCGGCGAGGAGGAGAACCGCCTGGCGGATCTATGGGAGCAGCGACGAACTGCTTTATGTTCGGGGGGAGGGGAACTGGCGAGGAGGAGATAAGAGCGTAGTAACCGCAGGGCCTTGTCCCTTCCAACTGTAGATCGTTCCTTAGCGAAGGGGTGAGGCTATTATTTACTACTAGTACTAGCATTATGGAACGTTATGGGATTGCATTATACTGTAAATAATAGCACTAGTAATAAATTTTTGTCACTAGGTAGTAGTTTTTGGCGTGGATTAAGAAATTTTAGGTATGTTTTTGCTATTTATTGTACACGCCAACTACTGTCAAAAAACGTCTTACATTATGTGACGGAGGAGTACGTACTCGTACTGTAGCAGTACTAGTACTACTTTTTCTCAACTAGTAGTGCGATGTACTGTACTTCTAGTCTAGTCTAGTATAGTGCACCAGTTTTGAACTCTTGAATCTCAGGGCCAAGGAGCTACAATTGGTAGTGGAGGGTACTACTGTTCTCTAGAACCATCGGTGTACTATTGATGGAGGGAAAGTACACCTGCGTAGTGTCCTAGCGGGTACTCTCGGTGCTCTATTCAGCCGCTCCTCTCATGTAGCTAGCCTACTCAGCCACTCCTCTCACGCACACACTAGCAGCCTGTTTATCAGCGACGGTTACTGCGGGGGCAGAACATTTGAGTTATTAGATACAGCGAGACTAGGCTTTTCGCTTCCATTTGTGGAGGTGTAATGGATCTCGTCGAACTTTGTTAGTAGTTCCTTCTTTATGAATGAGATGAAGCAAAGCTTTTGCCTCCGTTTAAAAAAACACATCAAGAGGTTTTCTTTTATAGTAGAGCCGATAATGGAGTGAAGTCCATGCATGCAACGCCACAAGCTACAGAGTAGTAGTAGAGCACTTTACGTACAGAGCCATATTGCGCAGTTCCCAATTCCCCGCCAGGCTTTTCCGGCTCCTCGGACTTAATTGGGAGGCGCTAGTTTAAACATGCTACTAACCGATGAGGAAACTGCAAGTGAGGTGCGACTAGGGCGAGCACGCGAGCCACACGATGCTCGGAAGGAAAACCCGTTCATGTGGCTAGGCTATCCGGTGCACCCAAATTGTGGTGCCGCACATCCGTTTGACTTCAAAACTCAAACTACCCGTGTCAAATATTGGCTCGCAGCGAAGTTACTACCTCCGTCCGGGTTTATTGGTCCCCATTGTATTTTGTGCCAAATTTTGATCATAGATTAAACTAACAAAATGTTCACGCATGTAACCAAACATTATATTTTTGAAGACTATGTTCAAATACGAATCCAATGAGATATTTTTTCTTGACATGCATTAACATTTTTTTAGTTAAATCTTTAGTCAAAATTTGGCACAAACTACAAACTGGACCTATAAACCAGGACGGATGTAGTACTATTTAAAAAAAAGGCCGCCGTGCGTTCGGCCGGGATCGAACCCACAAAACGAGGTATACACTCCCGCGATCACTAGTAGTATTCGTTGGAGTACAACGCAACCTAGAATCGCCTTTTGTCACTAGTAGTACGTACATTGTTCCATACAAGAAACCCCAAATAATGCAAGAAACCACTAAAATGCCAAGAAACTACTACCACTTGCATACGTGGCAGACTTAAGATAAGACTACCTTATCAACCATTGTACAGGTTCTTACCAACCAGCCCTACCAAGAAACGACTACTCTACAAAGTGTCGTTATAGGCACGTTTCAACCCATGGCCCTGTTTGGATACATTTGTTGTCAATCTAACCCTGCCATCCAAACGCTACTTTTGTTAGAGTTAGTTCAGGGTTAGAGTCTAACTCTAACCTCTGACAGGGCCCATGTCGCCCATTAAGCAACGCCTTCTATTTGACCGGGCGTTATGACTTGTGGGACCTACATGTCATTCTGCACAAAAATCCCCGAGTGACCTCCTACCTCCGGCCCATCCACCTAGTCATCCTCGGCCATGGGACGCAGCTACTGCCACCGGCAGAAGGCGAGGTCAAAACAGCCAGCGGTGCGGAGTCCATGTTGCGACAGCCCGGATGCCAGCTCCGTTCGGCGCTCGCGGCCGCTAGCTAGCCAAGATAGCTCCATCCAGCTGCTTTTCTGCAAGGTTTGCTAACTAGATTGGCACAGTAGCGTGGCAGCTTGCTCGCGCGCGCCGTGCTAAGGCCAGCCATCTGGCTCGAGCGAAGGCCAGCGCGGCAGCTTGCTTGCTCGTGAGTCACGCTCTGGCCAGCCTTCCAACCAGTGCAGAGGCCAGCGCGGCGTCCGGCCCGTCCGGCGGAGTGGCGGCCAACTCGCTCATCACCGGCGCCACCGACGAACACGCATCAGTACTGTTTGAAGTAATATTCAGGAAAAATAATGATTGGAGGGGGAATAACATGATAGAAGGTCAGATGTTGGTCCCTCGTGTCAACGGTCAAACAAAATGTGTTGGTTTAAGCTGCCTCGTCAGAAAGGACGTGTGGGCCAACCCTGTGATAAATGGGTTTAAACGAACCTAATCGGTAGGAGTACTAGGTAGTAGTTTTTGATGTGGATTAAGAAATTTTGGGTATGTTTTTGCTATTTTTAGTACAATAGATTCTTCCTAGGGCTGGTTGAAAGTGGTATTTTTTGTTAAATACTCTACATATTGTAAGTAGGAGTGAAAGTTAAGCTTTGGAGGCCAATAAGCAAGGCTAGTTACATAGTGCATATGTGTACATGATTGAAAGTAAATATCAACCATGATTGACTAATATCTTGATGGAAAACTCGAAACTATGGAATACTAGGAACATATGCATGGTTGGAAATACTAGCAATGTTCATGTGCGTTGCAGCGAATCATAATTAGAATAATACTTATTCACAAACTTGATACAAAACACTCTAATTTTTATATACATATGTCTCTAGAGATATATTATGTTTCAATTATAATATATTCCTTGGGCTGTTTTGGTGAGGTCAGGGAGGGATGTGGTTGGTTTTAAGATACTAATTATGGATTTTTCTGCAAATTGGTGGACAAGTGGGATGTTGGTGAGAAAAGGCAACAACTTACCTCACAATTGTTAGATGTAGATCTAATTGTCAGAAACGACGGATGGCAGACACACCATCATCACCAACTTAGTCTTCTGTAGGAGTACTAGCAAGATCCGTGCATTGCACGGAACATCAAGATGCATTTTTTCATAAAACACTTGTTGTGATTAACCCTTGCGGGAGTAATCCCATGTGTAAAAACTAATAATATCTCGAGAAATATGAGAGAAGGTGAAGAAGAGTGGGGTGTGTGATTGGTGGTCGGACTGAGCGGAGGCATGGGGATTGACGACGCCGGCAGCGGCCACCAGGCCAACTTGTTCCAGGGGCTTCCTTTCTTAATTTCTCAACAATGAGGTTTGTTGGAGATAAGGATGAACGAGGGAAGGCCTTGTCTGCAAATGTGGAGAGGGGTGCAGGTATCTTTTAGTTTAATTTCCATCCGTTAGATATAGATCGAACGGTCTATATTGCAAGATGGCACACGTACCATCATCACCAACTCGGTTTTTTATAAGAGAAGAAATATAAGTATGGAGATACAAACGTATTATCGATACTTGTTTCCGTAAACTAGTATCTACATTCTATTCAACGCCTCGGCATGTGGGGCCTTAGCACAATGACTTCTCGACTGTGTAAAACAAAGATTTTCCCATCGCCGATAAGGAGGGGGTGACGGCGGCGCACTTTTTGGCTTGCTCTAGTCCTAGTAGTCATACTAGGTGGTCTAGGCACGTGTAGATTTATTCTTTTTCACGTCTCGTGTTCGCTGTACTGCCACGACTGTTGATGAATAGACGGTAACTTATTCACGGGGAAACCCTTGTTTAGCGTGTTTGCGAGAGAGAGAGACAGTGTGCGTGTGTGATATGTTAGAGACTGAGGCAATGATAACAGATTCTTTGTGTCTATGTGTGTGGAGGACAGAGAGACATGTACATGGGGCTTTGTGTTGTGTAACGTGGAGACACATATACATAAGTAGAGAGTGAGTGTGTGAGATACACATGCGAACATGGGGAGAGATGAGGATCCAGATAAATGGGTGTTTGTGCGTGTCTGTGTGTTTTTGTGCACGCTTTTGTGTGTGAGAGGGAGTGTGTGTATGTGGAGTAGAGAGACCACTAATGATGTAAACATAGTATAAGGGAAGGGGAATGGTGTGACATGTGTAGTAGCGGGATAGCATGGGTGCGGGCGGGGGGAGCAGACTATTTGGAAGAGACATCGAGTGTGTGTGTGGGAGTGGGGTGTGAGAGCGAGAGAAAGAGAGAGCTAGCAACGGAGAGAGAGAGAGAGAGACACACACACACACATACACAGAGAGAGAGAGAGAGAGAGAGAGAGGAAGAGAGGGGGCGAGAGGGGTCGTTTGTGTCCATAAATGTCGTATAGATAGGGAGACAATGTTGATGTTGTTCGAAATTGGCCTATGTACGGAGACACAAGGGAAGCAAGTCATCGTGTGTGTGATAGGGACTTCATGAGAGATCTAGAATAGATGGTGTAGAGAACAATGTGCGAAATTGAGAATGATGATACATTAGGGAGCTATGGAAAGAGTCAAGACATATATGTATACAGGGAAGGAGCTAGGGCGGGTCCGCATGTGGGAGAGATAGAAAGAGGAGAGTGATGCACAAGGAGACAAAGTGTGCTTGTTTGCAGCGGGGGTGGTGTGTGAGGTGAGTGCGCGAAAACCACATAACTTGGGAGATTGACGTTTGGGGGCGACGTTTTGTGTGTATGGGAAATATACACTCTACATAGTGCGTGTGCTTGGGAAAGAGAGATAGAGGGAGACCTAGTGAGTGAGGTAAGAGATGTGTGCATACCCGAGAGACAAAGTAATAGAAGAGAGAGGGGTGTTAATGTGCTCGTGTGTTGGTGTTTGGGGGAGAGAACGACTTCTCTATGTGTGAGTGGGGGGGCGAGGGGGAGGGGGGGTTGGCTTCAGATAAAGAGTGAGGTGTCTATATTTGAGGGACTTTAGCATAATTGAGATATTGTGCACTCATGATTGATCAATTTGTTTCACAGTTTGGACTATGAGATAACGATACTTTTGAACATGTGTGATATACCTTGATGTACCAGAATTACAAACCTAAGATTGGAATTTTGGAATTCGACTCCACCATTAGCTTTTGTAATTCATTTAAATGGAGGTACATTTTTTAAGCCGGGATTTCATGATTTGAAATTCATATATCAAACCTAGAGATATACACATACGGGCATGTTCAAACTTTATAATCATCCACTTTATTCATACACATACACATTTTTGCTTTTGTCAACATATTTAGGATAAACACATTTGGAATTTCATTTGAATTGTACCGTATGATGGTATTTGCTTGTAGTAGCTCAATGATCCATATTTGAATTGAATGGACAATCTAAGTTTCGTGTTGGAGACATTGATTTTCAAAACTAGCACTTTTTTTGCGTGCAAAACAAACAAATTGTCGGCCATGATATCATATTCGGCCGTACGAAAGCAGAACACTTATAATTTTAGGCGCCAAAAGCTCTCAAACTTCCCGCTCACATCGAAATATCACATGCCCGAAAGTTTAGCCCTGCGATATTCCTCTTTTACCCCTGCCACATGAGCGGAAAAGGGCTGCTTTGGTAACTCCCTTGTTTTCCCCTCTTTGCCCCCAACATTCTTCCCCAGAGCCCCTCCCCTTCCCCTCCCTGACCCCCCAACCACAACAAGCTACCGAATCTAGTCCTCCGCCGCAGCAGTGGCCCTCATACCCCGCCGGATCTACCTTCCGCACCTTGGACCCCCAACTGCCAGCTCACCACTTCACCGGAGCCGCTTTAGCGACTCGCTTGTCCACCGCTCCAGATCTCCTTGACCGCCATCATGGTCCACCACACCGGATCTTCTTAACCGGCGCCCTCGTGCACGACAGTGTAGGCCCTTCACTCACTCCCTCATCCGCCCCTTCGTCGGCCCTTCATACAAGCCCTCGTCCGCCGCAACAGATCCGCCTCACCGAAAGCACTGTACAACGCGCCCGCCGAAGCCTTCGTCCACTGCACCGGACCCGCGCCATGGACGCCATATTCAACTCCACCGGCCCTGCTTTACTGATGCCGCAGCCTCATCAGGTTATTTCGATTTGTACTCCTTCGATTTTTCTCTTTATCGTGCAACTGTTCACTTACCACAGATGAGCTTTCTTGTATGTTGACAGGCACCGCAACCGTAGCACCGGAGCCGCTTCAGGTTCGGCGACAGCCGGCCCAAACTCAACCGCAACACGAGAACCATCGACGATCCTTAGCTATCAAGTATGCCAACGATACCCATACGCCACCAAGAATCAGGTACTATTATCCAACGGCCGACGCCTACGATCACTTTCCTAGCATAAGCACCGCACATTTTAATTTCTTCAGGGCATCATTCAGTTTTTCATTAGACGCGTTATTCTGCTTCCACCTATAGGGCCATACTTCTGGCAGTGAACATGTTACATGTGCTAAATTACATACCAGTGCACATATAGTTAATATGCTTTAATTTTGTCCTAAGTATTCCCTTCGTTCCAAAATAGATGACCCAACTTTGTACTAATTTTTTACTGAAGTTAGTACAAAGTTGAGTCATCTATTTTGGAACGGAGGGTGTCCGCATTCTGCGGCGTGGCTCAAAGGGTAGCCCAGCACGGCCCATCTTCATCAACACAAGATCAAGACCCTCGCGAGGGGCCAAGCCTCCTGAGGCGGACGATGTGAAGCCTCCTCGTGCACGGCCTCGTCCAGGCTGGCTCGCGAGGAGGCGGAGAGATCAAGGCGGGGTACCTCACGAGGTGCCCATGGCGCAAGCCATGACGATCGAGGTCGCCAGTAGGCGCCCGGCCAAGCCTTGATGTCCTCGTTTCCTCTTTGGTGCAAAGGAGGCAAGCGCAGGCGAGAGCATCAAGCAAAGGCAGCCATTTCGGTGCAACAAGACCAAGACCAACACAACGGCAGGAAGGAGGTCATCGTGGAGCCCAAGCCGGCGTCATTGTCAGAGCCTTTGACAGGCGAGGACCAACTTTAGTCAGGATAAGTGCACTAGATGTTCCCCTTCAAAATGGCCAACTGTTGGCGCCCTTCCCGCTCAATATTTGGGAAGAGGCCCATGGCCTTTGCCTATAAATAGGACTAGCCACCCACATGGTAGAAGCATTTGGCATCTTGGATCCAGAATCCAGAACAGAGCTAGAGGTCAAGCAATCTAGAGAGAGAGAGAGAGCGATCGAACTCCCCCTAGCAGTTCGTCGCACCGGCCAAGAACAGACCCTCGCGAGGCTATTCTTCCTTGTATTATTCATCATCAGCCCCAGAGGCAATCCACCACACCACACATTGGAGTAGGGTATTACACCACAATGGTGGCCCGAACCAGTATAAACCTTGTGTCTCTTGTGTTGCTCTTTGTGTAGTTTAGATCCTTGCGAGGCGACGAGGTGCAGGTAGGTAGGGGGTGAGGTCTCCGCGTGCACCCTAGAGTTCGAACCTAGAGGGTCTGCCGGAACCCGAGATCCGACATTTGGCGCGCCAGGTAGGGGTGCGCCAGAGCTTTCCCTTCCGCCGACCCGCTCTCCGCCAACATCGCGGTTCGCCCTATGATGAGCAGCGCGCCGCCCACTCCGGTCGCCCGGTAAGCAGCGCGGTAGCTGGGGCTCGAGCCTTGGCCCCAGCCCTGCGACAGGTGTGGTGGCCGAACAAGTTCAAGCCGGCGACACCACCGCGCTACAACGGCACGACAGATCCACTGGCCTTCCTGCTGGCATACGAGGAGGCCGTCCTCGAGGCAGGAGGCGACGACAGGGTCATGGCTAACTGGCTTCCCATGGCCCTCACCGGCGCCCCGCGCATGTGGCTGCTCCACCTGCCAGCAGCTTCCGTTGCCTCTTGGGAGGAGCTGCGCGACCTCTTCCTCGCCCAGCACGCTGCGTCGGTGCCCCCGGTCGTCGCAGCTCTCCTAGGCGGCTCGTAGGCGCCACTTCAGGCTGCCACGTCAAGCCATCCGTCCGCCAGATCGGCGCTGCCTCCGTGCAGCATGGGGCTCCTCCGGGTCGGTCGGTGCCCAAGGCCGATCTGGCCTTCAGCTCGGAGGACCACCCCTCCAACTCAGCCTGTTCGGGCGCGCTCCCAATGCTGTGCACCCCCACCATCTGCAAAGTGGCTGTCACCAGGACACTCATCAACGGAGGCGCGGGCCTCAGCATGCTCTCGGTTGAAGCCTTCAGCCTCCTCCACATACCGCTAGAGCGGCTTCAGCCCAGCATGCCCTTCTTGGGCGTCGGAGGCGGTTCAGCCGGCTCCCTGGGGCAGATCCGCCTTCCGGTGACCTTCGGCACCTACGACAACTTCCGCACGGAGCTAATCGACTTCGACATCGCCCCCATCGGCCTCCCATACAACGCCATCCTCAGTTGCCCAGCACTAGCCCGATTTATGGCCATGACTCACCCCGCGTACAACCTCATGAAGATGCCCGGGAGCAGCGGCGTCCTCACCGTGTCCGGAGACGCCGGGGATTCGTTGCAAGTGCTCAAGCTCGTCTTCAAGACTGCGGCGGCGGCACAGCCCGCCGACTCAGACGCCCCTGAGCCCAAGGGGGTTGCGCCGGCCAAGAAGAAGCAGTTGTTCACCCAAGACAAGGCAGAAACCAAACAGATATTGGTCGACGAGGACGGATCCATAACGCCACCTTCACCATAGGCGCCAACCTTGAGCCTGAGCAAGAGGAGGCCCTGGTCAAGTTCCTGCGAGCGAATAGGAAGGTATTCGCATGGGAACCAGATCAGTTGGCAGGGATCCCAAGAGGCGTATCGAGCACCAGCTCAACGTGTGCCCCAACGTACACCGCGTGAAGCAGAAAGCGAGACGGCTGTCCACTGAAAAGCAGGCTTTCATCGTCCAAGAGACCCACAAACTAGTAGCGGCAGGGGTCATTCGCGTGGTCCGATACCTAGATTGGTTGGCTAACCCGGTTGTCGTGCCAAAGAAAGGGGGGAAGGAACGCATGTGTGTCGACTTCACCAACCTCAACAAAGCCTGCACGCAGGATCCATTCCCGCTCCCTCGTATCAATCAGATCATCGATTCCACCACCAAGTGCGACCTGTTATGTTTCCTGGATGCCCTCTCTGGCTATCACCAGATCAAGATGGCGGTAGAAGACGTGGAAGAAACGGCCTTCCTGACCCCATGTGGAGTGTACAGCTACACGTGCATGCCGTTCGGGCTGCGCAACGAAGGAGCGACCTTTCAGCGGCTGATGCACATCACCTTGGGTCCGCAGCTCGGGATGAATGTTGAGGCCTACGTCGATGACATTGTGGTGAAGTCTCGGGAGGCCAAAACCCTGATACAAGACCTGGAGGAAACCTTTGCGAGCCTCGACGCAGGGAACCTCCGGCTCAACCCGGAGAAGTGTAGGTTTGGGGTCCCCTCGGGCAAGCTCTTGGGCTTCCTCGTGTCCCATCGGGGCATCGAGGCTAACCCAGAAAAGGTCAAGGCAGTCGAGGACATGAGCCAGCCGAAGACCCTCAGAGAAATGCAGAAGCTCACTGGGCGTGTGACCGCGCTAGGACGCTTCATCTCCAAGCTGGGGAACGAGCGCTACCATTCTTCAAGCTAATGAAGAAAAAGGGCACCTTTGAATGGACTGAAGAGGCTGACAAGGCGTTCCAAGTTCTCAAAAGGTACTTAACCAGCCCCCCGGTAATGGTGGCTCCGCGCCCCCAAGAGCCCCTGGTGCTCTACCTTGCAACCACCCCCTACTCTGCCAGCGCAGCCCTGGTGGCGGTTAGGGAGGAGCGTCGGACCAAAGCCGCGGCAGCTACCCGGGTCAAGGCGAAGCAGGATCAAGGGGGCCTCACAGAGACCACTACCACGGCCAAGGAGGATCAGCCGCCGCAGGGAAGCGCACTCGGAACAGAAGAGACCCCTCTCCCTGGCGACCAGCCGCTGGGGGCTCCACTGTCTCAGGAGGCGCTACGGCCTCCGGAGGACGCCAACAACACCAACACTCCCAACCTCGTCGAACACCCTGTGTATTTCGTCAGCACAGTGTTGCGGGACGCAAGGGCGCGGTACCCTATGCCCTAGAAACTCCTTCTCGCGCTCTTGGTGGCCTCATGCAAGCTGTGGCACTATTTTTAGGGCCATCCCATCAAGGTTGTCTCGGTGTACCCCTTGGAAAGGGTGCTCAGGAGCCCCAACTCGGCTGGAAGAGTCGCCGAGTGGAACATCGAGTTGCAAGCGTTTCAGCTAGAATTCAACACAACCAAAGTCATCAAGGGGGCCGCGCTAGCGGACTTCGTGGCGGAATGGACCGAGGCGCCGGGCCTCAAGGCTGATGAGGATTGATCCCTTTCCCCGGGAAGCGAGGCACCGAACGGTTGGATCATGTACTTCGACGGGGCGTTCTCCAGATATGGCGTGAGAGCTGGCGCATTGATTATATCCCCTATTCAAGACAAGCTCTACTACGCCGTGCAGCTCTGTTTCCAGCACGGAGAAAAGGTCTCCAACAACATAGCGGAATATGAGGGCCTGATAGCAGGCCTGAAGGCCGCGGCTGCCCTGGGAGTGAAGCGCCTTACCATCAAGGGTGATTCACAACTCCTCGTCAACTTCTCCAACAAAGCATACGAGCCAAGGGATGAGCACATGGAAGCCTACCTCGCAGAGGTCCGCAGGATGGAGAAGCAGTTCTGGGGACTGGAGTTGCAGCATGTGCCTCGTGGCACCAATCAAGAGGCTGACGACATCGCCAAACGGGCATCCAGGCGGCTACCTCAGGAGCCCGGCGTCTTCGAGGAACGGCTCTTCAAGCCCTCGGCAACGCCATCGCTGTCAAGCACGGTGCAGCCTCGGGAAGAGCTCCCCCAGCCACCTGCCTCGGGAGCTCCCCCAGCTCCCCCAGCCACCTGACGCAAGGGACTTTGCCAGAAAAGGAGGAGGAAGCGGAGCATGTGGCGCGGCAAGCCACGGCATACTGCATCAGGGATGGAGAGCTCTACCACAAGCGACCAAATGATGTGTCCCTACGTTGCATCTCCAGGGAGCAAGGGAAGGAGCTGCTGGCAGATATACACGGTGGAGACTGTGGGCATCATTCGTCATCATGGACCCTCGTTGGCAAGGCGTTCCGCAGCGGGTTCTATTGGCCGACTGTGCTCAATGATGCCGTCGAGCTGGTAAAGGCTGGCAAGGCGTTCCAATTCCATGCCGAGCAGATCCATCAGCCGGCGGGAGGCCTGCAAACTATACCCCTCTCGTGGCCATTCGTAGTCTGGGGGCTGGATATCCTGGGCCCGTTTCCTTGGGCGCCAGGAGGCTGACGTTACCTCTACGTCGCCGTGGACAAGTTCACCAAGTGGGCTGAACTGGAAGCCGTCCGCACCATCCCCGCAGGTTCTGCGGTCAAGTTCATCACGGGCATCATGAGCCGGTTTGGGGTGTCGAACCGCATCATCACCGACAATGGTTCATAGTTCACCAGTAACCTCTTCAAAACATACTGTGCTAACCTTGGGACGCAGGTATGCTACGCTTCGGTAGCGCACCCATGTAGCAACGGTCAGGCCGAGCGGGCCAACGCAGAGGTCCTGAGGGGCCTCAAAACAAGGACATTCAAGAAGAAGCTGGAGGCCTGCCGCAGAGGCTGATACGATGAGCTTCAGTCCGTGTTGTGGTCCATCCGCACAACCGCGACCAAGCCGACTGGCGAGACCTCGTTCTTCCTGGTCTATGGAGCTGAAGCAGTCCTCCCTCACGAGGTCAGACGTCGTTCCGCACGGGTCCTGGCGTTCGACGAGGCGCAGCAGGATGCCATGCGGGGCACGGACCTTGTGCTGGGGGAGGAGCATCGTCGGGAAGCCGCGCTACGAGCGGCAAGATACCAACAAGCACTGCGGCGATACCATTGTCGCAACATTCGCCCCAGGACTCTTGAGGTAGGGGACCTCGTGCTTAGACGGGTTCTCTCCAGGGAAGGACTGCATAAGCTTTCTCCCATGTGGGAGGGCCCGTTCAAGGTTGTTCATGTTTCTAGCCCGGCTCCGCGCGCTTGGAGACTCATGAGGGTTTGCCCGTCCAGAACGTGTGGAACATCCAGCACCTCCGGAGGTTTTACACCTAAAAAGGCCCGGTGCCTGTGAAGAAGGCGAATGCTTGTGAAGTTGTTGCGCTTTGGAAAAGGCCCGGTGCCTGTGAAGAAGGCGAATGCCTGTGAAGCTTATCTTTCTGAGAAAGGCCCGGTGCCTGTGAAGAAGGCAAACGCTTGTGAAGCTTATCTTTCTGAGAAAGGCCCGGTGCCTGCGAAGAAGGCCAACGCCTGTGAAGCTCGCAGCCCGTGACACTCTCACGTAATAATGAGTTGGGGCTGTACACGCCCCAGAGTCTCGGGAGCGCCGGCCTCAGGCCCTGGGGCTCCCTCCCACGCCTAGTGGCAGCACTTAGCTCCGCGCTGGTGAGAAGACGTCGAAGACTAGATTAGGTGCCGGACACGGCTCTTTTCATTCGCTTTCTGCAGTTGGCTTGTTCATTCCCATTTGAAGTTTTATTGAAGGTGTTGCCATCTTTGGCTTGCGACTCTTTGCCTTCTTCGCTCTCCTACCTTGATTTCTCTCGCGCGAGTCTCGCAAGGGAGCAACGCGGGCGCCCTCGCGAGTGTTTTCTACCCCTACTGTTTGAGGCTTCCTTAATCGGGTTCGCTACGGGAGCACCCCTCCAGTCCGTGCCCCACGGGCACCGCGACGCGAACACAGGACCTGGGTCGGTCGCCTACACGACTGAGGCCGGAAACTACCTCTCCTGGCTAATTTTTGCAGGGCATGAAGCGTTCGACAAGACCTCGGCCTCGGGAGGCGAAGACAACGACAGGTCGCACCCAAGCTAAGTAATTTCTACGTGCAGGCGTGTGGCACAGAGGCTTAATACAAAAATAGTGGAAATAGTATGATAAATAAACAGCAGCATTCCAAGCACGCCCCCGCGGGGCACTACACTACAGTCTCCTTGCGCAGGAAAATGAAAATAAAAGACAGGCGTGGCTCGCTTGACACCGACTCGCGGCGGATGCTCGAACTGCCTCCAGAGTTCAAGCGGACTCCCTCTCGCGCTTCACAGAGGCGCGACGGTGGGCGGACCCGCTACCTCCCTCCAGACGGGCGCGGCGGCGCGGAGGCTGGTCACGGCCACCGCTGGAGGAGCCGCTGTCCGAAGAAGAGTCGCCGGAGCTTGACGAACCCCAAGCGCCGCTGACCACGCGCGCGGCGCCATCTTCATCCCGATCGTCGCCGGGGCTAGGCCCACGGCCGGGGTCGTCGTCCTCGGGGCAGCACCCAGCGCGACGACCGTCTTCCCCGAACACCCTCACGTAGAGGGTGGCGTCGCCGTCGAACTTCAAGTGCAGGGTGCACCGCCGGCTCAGACCCCGTTTGCCAGCCGCGGGTCAGGGCCACGCTCCCGGCGGCGGAGACCTCCAGCGAAGCCCAGAAGGACCGGCTGCAGCAACCATCCGCCTAGAGCCAGAAGCTGCCCGGGGCGCCGGCCGGAAGCTCACCTAAAAGGAAGCAGGGAAGGCTGGAGTTAGTAATCGGCTCCGCCGACCATACGACAAACTCCGGCAGCACCTCTGCCGAATGGAAGCACGGCCTAGGGGGTCGCGCGGCCATAGCGTGCCCCCATCAACGGCCTGACGCCCGTCACCGCGATGAAGATTGCCTCCGCGACCGCGAGAAGCCGCTACGGGAACCACAGGATGCTTGCAAGGACGGCCGCGACCGCGCTTGGCTGGGGGAGAGTCAGGCTCTGCCTGGTGGGCCTTTCCCTTCTCCGTGGCCGAGAACCTCTTCGGCGGAGCCATGGAGAAGAAGGGGAAGCAAGAAGAGATGGATTGAAGGGCACGCACCGTTCCTTACTTATAGCCGGGGAAGGCCAACCGTCGACCTCCACGATCACAGGTAATCATGACCCGCCTTGCATGCAGGGACTTGTCAATTCGTGCAGTCGCTGAGGCGTCGTGGGGAAGCAGAGACGCCCAAGTCCAATCAACCGCCATGCGGTGCCCAAGGCCGCAGGCTGTTAGGGCCCGCGGCGCTTCGCACTTGCCCCTTTGCTTCTTTGCTCAGCCAAGTCCAGGCGTGCCTTGGGCCCGAGGGCTACTGTCGGTGTTCTGGGAACGGGGGTACCCAGACTTGCCTGCCTGCGGCCTGCGGCGTGGCTCAAAGGGTGGCCGAGCACGACCCATCTTCATCAGCAGAAGCTCAAGACCCTCGCGAGGGGCCAAGCCTCGCGGGGCGGACGACAGGAAGCCTCCTCAGGCACGGCCTCGTCAGGCTGGCTCGCGAGGAGGCGGAGAGATCAAGGCGGGGTACCTCACGAGTTGCCCATGACGCAAGCCATGACGACCGAGGGCGCCAGGCGGGCGTCAGCCCATGCAGTGTCCTCATTTCCTCTTTGGTGCAAAGGAGGCAAGCACAGGCGAGAGCATCAAGCAAAGGCATCCATTTTGGTGCAACAAGAACAAGACCAACACAACGGCAGGAAGGAAGTCATCGTGGAGCCCAAGTCAAGGCCATCATCGTCGAGCCTTTGACAAAGCGAGGACCAACTTTAGTTAGGATAAGTGTACTAGATGTTCCCCTTCAAAATGGCCAATTGTTGGCACCCTTCCCGCTCAATATTTGGGAAGAGGCCCAGGGCCTTTGCCTATAAATAGGACTAGCCACCCACATGGTAGAGGCATCTGGCATCTTGGATCCAGAATCCAGAACAGAGCTAGAGGTCAAGCAATCTAGAGAGAGAGAGAGAGAGAGAGCGACCAAACTCCCCCTAGTAGTTCGTCGCACCGGCCAAGAACATAACCTCGTGAGGCTGTTCTTCCTTGTATTATTCATCATCAGCCCCAGAGGCAATCCACCACACCACACACTGGAGTAGGGTATTACACCACAATGGTGGCCTGAACCAGTATAAACCGTGTGTCTCTTGTGTTGCTCTTTGTGTAGTTTAGATCCTCGCGAGGCGACGAGGTGCAGGAAGGTAGGGGGTGAGGTCTCCGCGTGCACCCCAGAGTTCGAACCTAGAGGGTCTGCCGGAACCCGAGATCCGACAGAGGGAGTATTACTGTACTTCCTAGATATCACTACCTACTATTTTACTTCTTGAATGCTATATTTATGATAATGGTGTTGTTCTGATGCCACATGTTGGTTCCATCAGACTGCTTAATGTTCTCTATGCTTAATTACACATGGTTCCGCTGTTTTTTGTTTGTTTTACCCTACATTTTCTGATGCTAGCTATTACATCACTGCTCCGAGCCTCTGTTCATTACTTGTTTGTGTGTTCTTGATCCTCCCAAGTTGCATGACTAATTTGATGCTTCTATTAATTATGGAGCTACCAACCCCATCAAGCAACATATTTGTTCTTTTGGGGCTGGCACCTCGAACAAGCATAAAAAATAGAGGGAAGCAGATATATTGTCGTGTATGCACACACCCTTCTTTCATTAGTTTAGATGAACCATTGATTATCAATTTCGACCAGTGCATGCGATTAAAATTAATTTTACATAAATAGAGGGTGCAGAATAAACTACAACAACTAGATTTGCAACCACGGGATGCTGACGATATCTTCGAACATTGCAATAGCAGCGAGGCTTCACAACAACATATGGTAAGCCAGTGTGTTTTAGTACATGTGAAATGTAATGCGAGTGGGATGCTTTCTTGGCTTGTGCCCTCAACTTGTAATCCTACCGAATTACAAATAGTTCAGTTGTCTGCCATGCTGTATTGCTTGATTCGAATGCTTGTTTGTTGTTACGCTATACCTGAGTTGGCCAAAATTTCAGCAGTGCCTGCTGTACTATCGTAAAGAAATGCATGCCTATTTCATTTGAGTCCTTAACTTTTCCTCTCAACTTCATCACAAGACTGTCTTCATAGTTTATATGAGGCCACACTGTTAAGTGCTTTCTCAGATTATTTCAACTTCTTAGATGCCTTGGCAACTTAAATATAGCGGTGGTACACTCCCTTTCAACTAGCTAGGGATGTCAACTGGGTCCCGTTTAATCCTGATTAAAGTCCACTAGTGGTATGATAGTTCAAAAGAGTTTTTGTTTTTGAGGAAAATGAACTAGGAGCTAGCAAAACTAACTAGATGGGATGGCGGATGTCGTTTATTTGCCACTTACATCCCTAGTTTCATCTTACCATTTTAATTTCTTTTCAGCTAATGCTGCTTGAACCATTTAAATATAGCTTGCCATGCTCGCAATAATTCGTCTGGTTGCTTACCATGTAAGCTTACTGCACCGGATCATACGATAACTATCTCTTACTTATGTCCAAATGAAACCTTTCAGGATGCCGTTCACACTAGACACAACGTACAACCCCCGAATCTATTTGTGGAAGCAGTGCGCCATCCATGTTACCAGATGGTAGCAGTTTAGAGGCAACACCGTCGGAGAGTAGTCTAAGCACAGATATTATAGTGCTTGAGGCTCTACTAGAGGCAGAAAGAGATTGTGTGGCTGCCATGAATGAGGTAATCTTTATCTTGAGGCTGGAAATTACGGAATTAGCGGCACGCATTATGCAAGCAACCCAAGAATTGGAGGAAGTAAGAATGTTGCATTTGAAGACGGAGGAGTTCCTGCTGTTTCTGCTATCTGAAGCCCAAGGTAATCCCGGTTCTTCTTTAGATACCAGTTGAAATTGTCATTAGATTATTGTACTTGCATGTTGTGTCATGTCTCCGAATGGATTATGTTACAATACCCCCTATGTTGTCCATGTGTTGTAATGATCTGAATTTTTTAGGCGAGGTAATCCTTAATACTTGTATGATTGACATAAGGTGAACTGTTTTTCATGTGAGCATATTGTATTGGATGAAATAACTATTTGACTCAGAGTGTATCCAACCTACTGAATTCCAAGATCATTCTGAATCATAATCATATATAAAGGTGGAATAAATATTTGTTGTGGTTTTGAATAAATAAATAACAAAGCGTAGAATTGTAGGATCAGGAGTATGTCTAGAGGGGGGTGATTAGACTACTTGACCAAATAAAAATCTAGCCTTTTCCCAATTTTAGTTCTTGGCAGATTTTAGTAACTTAGCACAAGTCAAGCAATCAACCTACACATGCAATTCTAAGAGTATAGCAGCGGAAGGTAAACAATTGCATATGAAGGTAAAGGGAGGAGTTTGAGGGAGCAAACGCAATGTTGACACGAAGATTTTTTAGCCGTGGTTCCGATAGGTGGTACTATCGTACATCCACGTTGATGGAGACTTCAACCCACGAAGGGTAACGGTTGCGCGAGTCCACGGAGGACTCCACCCACGAAGGCTCCACGAAGAAGCAACCTTGTCTATCCCACCATGGCCGTTGCCCACGAAGGACTTGCCTCACTAGGGGTAGATCTTCACGAAGTAGGCGATCTCCTTGCCCTTACAAACTCCTTGGTTCAACTCCACAATCTTGTCGGAGGCTCCCAAGTGACACCTAGCCAATCTAGGAGACACCAATCTCCAAGAAGTAACAAATGGTGTGTTGATGATGAACTCCTTGCTCTTGTGCTTCAAATGATAGTCTCCCCAACACTCAACTCTCTCTCTCACAGGATTTGGATTTGGTGGAAAGAAGATTTGAGTGGAAAGCAACTTGGGGAAGGCTAGATATCAATATTTATGTGGTAGGAATGGAAGATCTTGACCTCAACACAAGTGTAGGTGGTTCTCTCTCAGAAAATGTATGCTGGAAGTGTAGGCACTTTCTGATGGCTCTCTCCATGAGTGAAGAGTGGGTGGAGGGGTATATATAGCCTCCGCACAAAATCTAACCATTACACACAGTTTACTAAACTCGGTGGGACCGAATCGTGAAACTCAGTCGGACCGATTTAGGAAATAATGTGACCGTTCGGATTTTCGGTGGGAATGACATGTCCTCTCGGTGGGACTGATATGGTTCGGGTTAGGGCATAACTAATCTCGGTGAGACCGACTACACAAACTCGGTGAGACCGATTTTGGTAATGGACACACAGAGGCTTGGTCAGGCAAACTCGGTGGGACCGATTCTCTCATCTCGGTGGGATCGAAATGTTACAAAGAGGAACAGAGAGTTTGCATTGTAATCCCGGTAGGACCGATTACCCAATCTCGGTGAGACCAATTTTGGTAATGGACATACACAAAGAGATTACAATCCCATCTCGGTGAGACCAGATTCCTATCGGTGAGACCGAAAAGACTAGGATTTGTAACATTGGCTATGACATCTGAACTCGGTGGCGCCGGATAGATGGTTTCGGTGGGGCCGAGTTTGACTTTTGGTTTGGGTCATATGTGGATGTGAGAATGTAGTTGAGGGCTTTGGAGCATATCACTAAGAACTTTGATCAAGAAACTCATTAAGCAACACCTCATCCATCCTTGATAGTATTGGCTTTTCCTATAGAATCAATGTGATCTTGGATCACTAAAATAGAAAATGTAGAGTCTTGTGCTTTGAGCTTGAGCCAATCCTTTTGTCCTTAGCATCTTGAGGGATCCACTTTTGTCATCCATTCCATGCCAATCATTGAGCTTTCCTGAAATATTTATCTTGAAATAGCATTAGCTCAATGAGCTATATGTTGTTAGGAATTACCAAAACCACCCAGGGATAGGTGCACTTTCAATCTCCCCCTTTTTGGTAATTGACGACAACATATAGATAAAAGCTTCGACAAATGATAATAAGATTGAAAGACACCGTCTCTTTGAGAAGTATGTGATAAGTAAGAGCTCCCCCTAAAGTTGTGCACTATTTAAATTTTTTGCATTGGACTACAAATGCACAATGAGTTAGGACCATGGGTCACTCTTCCATGTCACATACATCTTGGCGGAGCGCTCAAAATGATAATAATTAAACACATGCACTCATCACCAAGCAAAGTGAATGATCACATAAGGATATTAAAGATAATGTCATCCAACAAGCATTAAGGTAGCATATGATCAAACACATGATCATCCAAGTATCTCACAAAAGGCATAGTGTATCAAGAAAACACACACACAAAGAAGTTCAACCACCAAAAGCAAGAGAGATAAAAAGCAACAGACTCTGTCTCAAAGCCTATGATCTATACATTTTTCTCCCCCTTTGGCAACAAGTTACCAAAACTTGTAACTATCATTTGAAGAACAAGAGCAAGGAGTTCATCATCAACACACCATTTGTTACTTCTTGGAGAGTGGTGTCTCCTAGATTGGCTAGGTGTCACTTGGGAGCCTCCGACAAGATTGTGGAGTTAAACCAAGGAGTTTGTAAGGGCAAGGAGATCGCCTACTTCGTGAAGATCTACCCTTCGCAGGATAGACAAGGTTGCTTCTTCGTGGACCCTTCGTGGGTGGAGCCCTCCGTGGACTCGCGCAACGGTTACCCTTCGTGGGCTGAAGTCTCCATCAACGTGGATGTACGATAGCACCACCTATCGGAAGCACGGCTAAAAAGTCTCCGTGTCAACATTGCGTTTGCTCCCTCAAACTCCTTGCTTTACCTTCATATGCAATTGTTTTACATTCCGCTGTTATACTCTTAGAATTGCATGTGTAGGTTGATTGCTTGACTTGTGCTAAGTTTCTAAAATCTGCCAAGAACTAAAATTGGGAAAAGACTAGATTTTTATTTGGTCAAGTAGTCTAATAACCCCACCTCTAGACATACTTATGATCCTACAAGTGGTATCAGAGCTTTGGTCTCCATTTGCTTTGATTTCCATAGCTTTTGGTGGTCATAGCCTTGGTTTCACAACCTAGGAGAGTATGGCATCTAGCGAGGGAAATTACCACCGTAGAGGTCCTTACTTTGATGGTACTAATTTTGCAAGTTGGAAGCATAAGATGAAAATGCATATTCTCGGACATAACCCCGCCGTTTGGGCTATTGTGTGTATTGGCTTGCAAGGCAAATTCTTTGATGGGAGAGAACCGAACCGTGAAGCTACCGCAGAAGAGTTGAAGATGCTGCAATACAACGCTCAAGCTTGTGATATCCTCTTCAACGGATTGTGCCCCAAAGAATTCAACAAAATCAGCCGTCTTGAGAATGCAGAGGAAATTTGAGATACTTTGATTGACATGCACAAAGGTACCGACTCCGTCAAGGAATCCAAATTGGATGTGCTTCAAAGTCAAGTTAACAAGTTGAAAATGAAGGATGGTGAAGGCGTCGCCGAGATGTACTCTAGGCTTGCTCTCATCACAAATGAGATTGCCGGCTTAGGAAGTGAAGAGATGACCGACAAATTCATCATCAAGAAGATCCTAAGAGCCTTGGATGGAAAATATGATACCGTGTGCACATTGATCCAAATGATGCCCAATTACAAAGATCTCAAGCCAACGGAAGTCATTCGAATAATTGTTGCTCATGAGATGTCACTCAAGGATAAGGAGGAGCTCCACAACAAGTCAAGTGATGCTTACAAAGCCTCATGTGAAGCTCCCATATCATCAAGTGAGAAACAAACCTTCAATGAAGAATTGAGCCTAATGGTGAAGAACTTCAACAAATTCTACAAGAATAGAAGCAAGGAAAGAAGTTCCAAGTCAAGGTCCTACAATGACAAAAGATCTTCTAGTCGTGAGCATAATTGCTACAATTGTGGAAGACCCGGACATAACTCCAATGAGTGTACGGCTCCCTACAAAAGAAGAGAAGATTCTCCAAAAAGATGAAGTAGAAGAGAAGAATCACCATCAAGAGAAAGAAGGAGTAGAGATGATCATTATGAACGAAGAACATCCCAGAGAAGCAAGGATTCGGAAAGGAAGGACAAGTCATCAAGGAGCTACACAAAACGAAGACATTAAGCTCATGTTGGTGAATGGGTATCCGGCTCCGACTCCGACAATCACTCCGAGAGAAGCTATCACTCCGACTCCAAATATACTCAAGATGAAGGTGTTGTCGGTCTAGCACTTGTGTCAACCAACTCCTACGACATATTTGACTCACCAAATGAAGGACTTGGAAGATGCTTCATGGCTAAAGTCCCAAAGGTATCACACCCTGAGTATGTTGATTTCAATAGTGATGAAGATGACTTGTTAGGTGATGGTGATTTACTTGTGGACAACTCTAGTGATTAATACTATGATGAAACGTCAATTAATCATGCTAAACAAGATAAAACGAATGAAACTCATAAGGAGAAGATTGAGCGCCTAAATAAAGAACTAAACACTCTCAAGTTAGCTCATGAAACTATCTTTGAGGATCATCGAGAACTTTTAAAGACTCATGAGAAGTTATGCTTTGAAAAGCTCAACCTTGAGCGAGAGCATGAGTTTTTAAAGGCAATCAATGATGATCTTCGCAAGAAAAGTTCTTCTTACATTGCCAAGCGTTTACTCTTATCTACTTACATGCCTCAAGTCAAGTCTAATAACAAGAACAAGAAAGAATTTTCTTCTAATAGTAACAATAATCATGCTAAATCCAATGTTGTTGCTTCTAGTAGTTATCTTGATTCCACTAATGATTCTCTTAGCCAAGTTACACTTGAGAAAGAAAATAGCTTATTGAAGGGAATTATAGAGAAAGGTGTTTACAAGAGTCTTGCCAGAAGTAAGCAATTCGAGGAAATTATGCATAAGCAAGGAAGGCACCGGAAGAATCAAGGTGTTGATTTTGAACGAAAGTTCAATGCCAATGGAGTTGAGCGGGAAGAAGATCAATACCCCAAGACGAAGTTTGTTCCTCAACAAGAGAAGTATGATCCTACTTCCTTCAAAGGGACACAAGGTCAAGATGATCTTCCACCACAAGACCACAAGCAAAAAGGCAAAGACAAGCTTCAAAAGGAGATTGATGCATTTTAAGAAGCTCCTAAGGCCATGGTCAAGTGGGTTCTGTCTTGTTATTAACACTTCAGATATCCTAGTTAGAGGACTTAGTCGTGGAGCCATCACAATGAGATTAGCAAAAAGGGGTTAACCTGGACAAAGGACACGGGGAGTTTATACTAGTTCGGCCCTTGTGGTGAAGGTAAAAGCCTAAGATCCAGTTGTGGTGGAATTGATGGGGTCTCGATAAGCAGGGAGCGAATCTGCTTTACCTATCTCTCGAGTTGTTGTTTCTTGTCCCTGAACTGCCACCGGGTCGTCCCTTTATATACACAGGTTGACGCCCGGCGGTTTACAGAACACCGAGGTCGGCTCATACACGTGTCTGGCTCGGTTTCTACCTTTCTTAACTTACAACACAAGTTTACACATCTCATGACGGTTTACATTTATGGGCTCTAAACCGCCTTTGGGCTACGGGCCTCTAAGCTTCAATGGTAGAGCGCCATATATACTCCTTATCTTCACGGGCTTCAATATGGATGAGCATAAACCGGTCACTCCTGGGCGATTTATACTCAGTAGTTACATCCTCAACATTAGGCCCCAGATTGATTTGAACCTGTTCATGTCAATCTTCAACACTTCGAAAAAACTCCTTGAATATCCTCGTATAATCCTTGTAAACCGCCATGACATCTCCTCCTTATCAAGTTGATAAACCGCCATGACGTCATCTTCTAAGATTGTAGCGAATCGTCATGACATCATCTCTGTATTAAAACCTGTAAATACTTCTTTTATTAATTAATCTCCGAAGACCGAAGCGACAGCTGTGTCAGATATCCAATTTTCGGCTCCTCGATTCTCGCACCTGTCACTTATCCCTTTGCCTCTATAAATAAGACCGGGGGTCCTTTCCATTTCCCCCCTTGCCTCTTCATCTCTTCTTCTTCCTCGCGACCCCGAAAAGCCCGAGCTCCGCCGCCGCCGTCGACCTTCACGTCTGCATCAACAAGGCCGCTGCATCAACCTGTTCTTGACCGAATAAACTACAACGCACCTCCGCTGCCCCACAGCACCAGTAAGTACTCCTTCCAAATATCAGATCTGCATTAGGGTTCCATTGTTCGTCGGTGTTCTTCATTGTTCGTCCTTTTTCTCTCCTAGATCTCATAGCTTGATCTGAAACTGATAGTAAAGGTGAGCGGTAATAGTTCAGTGCCCCTAGTCATCCTCAGAAACCACTTTTTACTGCATGAGATCCCGTCCAAGCATATGTGTTCTTCTGCTGTCGCGACCTTTAGGTTCAAAATTTATCTCCTTTTGTAGAACTGCGGTAGCTCCGAAATTACCACACCAACTTGTAAAACCTGTTTGTGCAACACTTAGGAATTATTCAGGTTTGTTACTTCTGCACCATTGTAGGCGGTTTAACCGTTAAAAGTTGATAATCCATCAAGTACCATTATCCCTCTCTTAAACCGCCAATTTTACCTGAGCATCAGTATTCGGTTCAACATGTACATCTTCTCTGATTGGTTCTTTCCCCCAACCTAGCGCCGGTTTATGCATATCAATCTTGAACCATAATCCGGCGTTTGAACTTCTTTTATAGCTTGTCATCAAAAATGGCCAAACAGTTCTTCTCTTGCAATTGGGCTCCCTCCCGGGTTACGGAAGAGCAACTTACTGGGTATGTTGTGACCGGCGCTTTCGCAAAGCAAGAAACCATCCATTGGAGACCGCCGGGTACTGAAAATCCTCCTAAACCTCAAGATGGAGAAGTAATTGTTTTTGTACATCATCTGGACCGAGGGTTTAGCCCTCCCGGATCAAAAAATTCCCGCGATGTACTTGCCAGCTTCCAACTCCACCCTCAAGATATTGGACAGAACTATGTGTCCAACATTTGCAATTTCCAAGTGTTTTGTGAGGTTTATCTGCAGGAAGAACCGACCGTTGAGTTTTTCAGAGACTTCTTCCACTTGAACCGCCGTACTAAATTTACTGACGGCCCCAACACTGAACTTGGCGGGGTATCAATTCAAAAAAGGAAAGAAGTCAATTTTCCTCACGCCAAACATCACAGCCACCCCAAGGATTGGAATACCACTCCTGATGATGAAAATCCTCTGTCGGGTTATCATGCTCACCGGCTTAGTAATGAACATCCATTGCCTCAACGGCTTACTGCCAAGGAACGATCGAAGTATGCACCACAGATTTCTAAGATTCGGGCCTTTATGGCAAACGGTTTAACCGGAATTGACCTTGTCCGTTGCTGGGTTTCGTGGAGTATCATGCCCTTCAGCCAACGTCCCGGTTTAATGTGCGAGTATACAGGAGACTTGAAAGATCCTCAACGTAATATTGATATTCAACTAACTGATGAAGAGATTACTGAAGCTGTCAAAAAGATGTTGGATGAACCGATATCTGAGTGCAGCAAGACTGGGCTGCGTCCCTTTTATACCTCCAATAAACCGCCAGCTGTAAGAATTGTAACTTTCTGTTTTTAATTCGCCCCCATGTTGACACTTTCTGATGACCTTCTGTTTATCTTTGCAGAGTAGTGACCCGTTCTGGAAAAGGAAATCTCAAAACAAACCGGCAAAACCACAAGACAAACCGGTGAGAGCGCCTCGTGCTAAGAGTAAGGCCTCAAAGAAGCCAGCAAAGAAGAGAACCGCCGAGTCCCCTGATCCGGTTGAAGATGTTGATGACTCGGAATCAGAGGTAGAACTTGATTCCCTTGGTTCATTTTTCATGCACCTTATTGACAGTGATCATTATCAGGATGTTGCGGAAGCCAGCCGCGCTTATCATGTAGAGGTAATTCCCCTTTCTTCCGATTCAGATTATGTGCCAGTACGAAAACTCCGTCGCGTAGTCCGGAAAGTAAAACATTCACATCCTCTCGCTTATTTGGATCCACACTTTTCTTTGAAGATACAGCAAGCTGAAGCTCGTCCCACAACCCGGCATAGCGGCCAACAAGTTACCTCCTCCGGTTTGCCGGACACACCGGTTCGAAAACGCCGTCCAGAGGTCTCTTGTACTTCTAATAAATCTTATCCCAAGGCGGATTACTTCCGGTACCCTCTTAATCCGTCCGATTCTACTTATCAGGGTACCTCCAACTCATCCTATGGCGAATCATCAGCCACACAGATGCCTCCCCTCAAGACTGTTCCTGGGTAAACATGTTACACTTTAAACTTTTATGCCTTGCACCAGTTAATTGTACTGACTTCTGCATCTACTTTCTTCAGTGCCAAAGCCAAGCTTAGCAAGAAAGCTAAGTTGAGTAAACCAACAGAAGACAATCCGGCTACTGAACCGGAGAAAACTTCAGAGACTATGGAGCAAAATGCTGACATTGATCTAGATGACCCGGTACCTCAGGGTCAGGATACTTTTGCTGATCCACCAGAAGCAAATCCAACAAGCCCACGCGCTCATCCGTCAAGCCCAGCTGCTGACCCGCCAAGCTGTAACATCCAAAATTTTCAATTTGGCATGTTATACATAGGTAATCCATGCATATCATATTTTATTGCCTTTTGTTTGCAATCCTCAAAATCCTAAGCAACTCAAGGACCCTCGGAGAGAGTTGGGGATTTTTCGATTTTCATATTTGATTTTTATCAAGTAGTGAAGACGAGGATTTTTGATTTTAATTATTTTCTCTCCGGAAAATATTTCATTTTGAAATAATAAATGAGAGGAGATAATATGACTTCTCCAAAATAATTGAAATATCGGAGGAAAAATGTTAAAATCATTATTTAGATTTTTATTTGATTTATTTGGAATTTTATTTGCCCTAGAAAAAAAATTGCATATTTTAAAAATTGCATTTTAGGGGCCAAGAAAAGTTCATCTTGTTCTAAATATTTTATTTAGACGGAGAAAACTTGTTCTGGTATTTTTAGATTTTTATTTATTTTTCAAGGATTTTTATAAGTTTCGGCGGAACGTTTTTTAAAAAAAAGAGGACCATGACCGGGCCAAGGGCCCACTGAGCAGGCCGGGCCCACCGCCCGAGCCCGGCTTCCCCACGCCGCCGTGTCCGACCCGGACACCACAGGCCGCCATCACGCCTTGCCCTCCCCCAAGTGAGCCTCCCAACCTATATAGCCGCCGCCCCCTCTAGCCACCACGACCACCGGAGCCGGAGCCGAGCCAGGCCCGAGCCGCCCGCCCTCGCCTCGCCGCGCCTTTCCCGAGCCGCCGCCGCCGTCGTGAGTCGCCGTTGTCGCCTCCGCCGCCACCTCAGCGCCGAGTCCGCCTCCCCTCGCCGAGCCCTGCCGCCCTCGCCCGCCCAGTCGCCCGCCACGGGGCGACCTCGCCGGAGGTAGCCACCCGCCGCCCGGTTTTCTTTTAAAGAAAAACCCCTTCGGTTTTTTTTAGAAAAACCCTAGCTCGTTTTTTTTATAGATCGGTTTTTTTCGGTTTATTTGTTTAGCGAGCGTTCGTTCGTTCTAACGAACGTGTTTGTCATTTAGTTTCTGCTAACGAACGTTCGTTCCTTTAGCCGTTCGTCGTTTTTCTTTTTATCGGATTTATTCCGCGAATTTCTGATCGCGATTTCTGATCCGATGTTCGAACTAGTATAACTTTTCGCTCGTTTATCGGAATCAGGCGATTCAAGTGCCTGGAGTTTCATCTCGAAACCCTCTTTCTGAATAGCCAACTCAAACAAGTTTTTGCCTCAGTAAAATTTGACCCTAGTTCAGATTAGTAAACGGATCTTCTTTCTTTCGCCGTTTGAGTTTCGTTGCTCCGTTTGGTTTGATTCTTCTTGTGAACCGGAGTTCTTAAGTTGAACTCTCCGGTCAACCTCTTTCAGTTGAAGTTTCGTTTGTGCATCTTTGCTTGTTGCTTATGTATGTTGTTGTTTGATTGCGATAGAATTCCCGGAGTGCGAAGCGTGTTACTACGAGTCTCTAGGATTCCCGGATCGTCAGCAAGGCAAGTAACACTTTGATCATACTCTTTTCATACCCAGTTTTTATGCATTAGTTTCAACCTCGCACATTGCATGGTTAGGATGTCATTAATTTGTGGGTTGGGAAGTAGATGATGAGGTAGGAACCTATTGCCTCGTTACTATCAAACCCTTGGGAGTTACTTCTACGTGTTGCTTATATTGCTATGCTATGCTCGTAGACGTGGTTGGGTTTGAGAGTTATTCATGACAGATGTGAGATTGTTAATTATGGTTAACTTAAGGTGGCAACTTTAATACACATCTGGGTGGACCGAGGCACCTGGGGAACCCAGTGTTGTCTGTTTTGTTTTGGAAATCCCGGGGAATCCGTGTGATCTTCCTATGGACCGCCACCCAGGCTCAAAGGGAACTGAGATTATTCATGCTAGAAACTTCCGTGTGCAGCCACAAGCTATTATGGGCTCTAGCATAGTTGAGTAAGTTACGTGAAGCTCTTGAAGAGGTCGATCAGCAGGCAGTGGGTTTTGTAGGTTTGGTATGGTCTACCCGGAGTAGAGAGTTAATGTTTCTCAAAGACTGTGTCTCGGTCATCCGTTTCTCAAACACCATGTAGTGCGAGAAATCAACGGAGGCGATCGAGTATTGTGGGGAAAAGTGCGCAAACCTTCGCAGAGTGTACAATCTAATCATGGTTAGCCGTGTCCCCGGTTATGGACAATTCTGAGTATCTAGTACTTGAGTATTCACATGTATCTCATCACTCTAAATTAATATTGCTGGGATGTTAATTATTTTAGTTGGGATTGAGTTGGGGTTATACCTTCTCAATGATGTTTCAACCACCATGATAGTTAAATTAAAATTTATTCCTTTGATGTAGGGAAAAATTGGCTTTCCGCAAACTATAACCGTAGAGCTTTCCACCAGCCAAACATGCATGTAGTGTTAGCATTATTCAGTTATTGCTCTATTGTGTTACATTGCCAGCATATTCCATGTGCTGACCCGTTCTCCGGCTGCAACGTATTATGTTGCAGACTTTTCAGACGAGGAGTAAGGTTCAATAGGTCGTTGCCGTGCAGCTCAGCTATGCCGTTGGAGTTGATGGACTCACTTTATCTTCCAAGCCTTCCGCTGTTATCGTATTAGATGGCCTTAAGCCATATTATTGTAATAAGTTCTCTTTTGAGACATTAGATGTAATAAGTGTGTGATTGCTACTTTGTTATAAATCCTTCGAGTACTGTGTGTGTCAGCATTACCGATCTAGAGATGACACGGAAGCACAGAGACTTGACCATCTGAGGTCGGGTCGCTACAAGATGGTATCAGAGCAAACGTTGAGTGTAGGACACGACCACTAAGATAAAACCATAGGATGACGAAGATGAAGAACAAGTTTGCACAACCGGATGAAGACACACCTTTTGGACGCCACTTGAAGGAAGTCACTAGGCACGTGAATACTGGAATACCAAGCTTCACCGGGACGTACAACGCCACTTTACCAGAAGAAGAGCGCTGGATGATTCAAGTACAAGTTCCAGGAAGGACGTTCTCACCAACTTCCAAGTCCATAGAGTTTTCTTTTGAAGCACCCACCTGGAGCCTTGGCAAGAGTATGGCAGCTCACATTACCATGGGACGCATTGGAGAAGTCTACAACCGGGAGCTTAAAGACACCATGTATCAAATATGTGGGCGCCGAGACGAGCAATGGGAAGAAATCAGCACCAAGAAGGATAGATCCATTGCAGCTTACATCCAGGAGCTAAACCAGCACATTCGACGTCAGGAGAACCAGATGTCTTGCAGACATGATGGATTTGAAGAAGGCGAAAACCAGGATCATCGAGCTGGAGGAAGAACTCAAGTTTACACGCGATGGATATGAGGAAGAAATCAAGACCCTACTGGAGAAGAATGACGACCTAGTCAAGAACATCGGAGTCTTCATGGGAGGACCAGCACCGGAAGAAGAGGAAGAAGATCCCACTTGTCCGGACAACTACATCGTCATCGACGACACCGACTCTGATCCAAGTGATGATGACTACGAAGAAAAAGCTGGAGCAGACATCATGGAGTCTTCCACTGATCAAAATTTCTAGATGACCACCATATAATAGTAGTATTCCGCCATGTAATTAGTAGTAGTTGAGCACTTATGCGATAGTCCTAGACCGTTTTGTATGCCCTTGCTTGATTGAATGAATGTGTGTGTTTGCCTCATATGCATATGGGTAGTGTTTCTCCCCTAGATCTTTTTTCTATTCTAATCTCTTCCATCTAAAACCCTCAGATGCCTCCGAGACGTGACCCCGGTTTTGTTTTCCCACCGGAGCTCACCCAGTTGATCCAGCAGCAGAATGCCTTGATGCAATTGCTAGTTCAGAACCAGGGCAACAACAACAACAACAATGCCAACAACAACCCGCCGCCAGTGGATAATTTAACCCGTTTCCTGAGGCTACAACCGCCGGTGTTTTCCAGTAGCACCCAGCCAATAGTTGCTGATGATTGGCTACGCCGTATTGGAAGGAGTTAACCACCGCAGGATGCACGGATCTTTGAAAGGGTGCGCTTTGCCGCACATCAATTGGATGGACCAGCAGCCGCATGGTGGGAGAATTACACGGCTACTTTTCCTATAGCCAATGTCACTTGGGACCAGTTCCAACAAGCTTTTCGCACGGCCCATGTCTCAACTGGAGCCATGTAGATAAAGAAGCGTGAGTTTCGCAACTTACGTCAGGGGAACCGAACTGTGGCCCAGTACGTGGATGAGTTTAGCAAGTTATCACGCTATGCCCCTGATGATGTGGCCACAGATGCCGCATAAAGGTGAGAAGTTTATGGAAGGGCTGAATGATGAGATGAGTATGCAGTTGATGGTGGCAACTTTCAACAACTACCAGGAGTTGGTAGATAAGGCCCTAATGATTGTTGGAAAGCAACAGCAGATTGAGAGCCGTAAAAGGAAGTATGGACAAGGGAAGTATAACTCAGGAGCTCACGGAAGCCTCGCAACCCGAACTCGGGAGTACTTGTTCATAACCATGGAGGTCATAACCATACTGGAGGAGGATCGCATAATCAAAATGGTGCGAAGAACGGGAATGGGAATGGAGTCAACAATAATCAGAATCGCTCTAACCCAGCTACACCCGCCAAGAGGGACTTAAGCCAAGTTATATGCTTTAAGTGCGGGAAGACAGGGCACTATGCCAATGACTGCCCTGAAGGAAAGAATGGAAACGGAAATGGGAGCGATGGGAAGAAGCCCAATCCATTCAACAAAGGACAAGTGAACCACGTTAACGTGGAGGAAGTTGAAGAGCAGCCGGACGCGGTAATAGGTAAGTTTTTGTTTCAGTCATTTACCGCTCTTGTTCTTTTTGATACTGGTGCATGGCATTCATACATATCAAGGGGATTTGTGGAAAAGTTTAAGTTACCAACCCAAACCCTTAGGACCCCTCTTCTAGTGAGCTCGCCTGGAGCAGAGTACATGGCTAGCAGATGGTGCACCCAGATACCCCTGATCATTGGCATGCATGTTTTTCCGTCTTACCTAATTATCTTGGAGTCGCAAGGATTGGATGTGATATTAGGTATGGACTGGATGTCAAAGTATGGAGGAAGTATTGACTGTGCTAGCAAGTCAATTTATCTTACCACCCTAGAGGGAAAAAGGATTAAGTATGTATCTAGGTATATGCCTAGGAGGAGCCAAGTGAATGCCCTCACGGGAGTTGTACAGGAGGAAGTACCTGTAGTAAAGGATTATCCGGATGTTTTCCCAGAGGAGTTACCAGGCATGCCACCGGATTGAGACATCGAGTTTCTGATAGAACTATTGCCAGGTACAGGGCCAATATCGAAGAGACCCTATCGGATGCCCGCAAATGATCTGGAGGAAATTAAGAAGCAGATCAAGGAGCTATTGGAGAAAGGTTATATTCGTGGAAGCTCATCACCTTGGGGAGCCCCAGTACTTTTGGTTGACAAGAAGGATAAATCCCTAAGGATGGTTGTTGATTATCGAGCTCTGAATGAAGTAACTATAAAGAACAAGTATCCCTTACTGATGATTAATGATCTGTTTGATCAGTTGCAAGGAGCTAAGGTGTTTTCGAAGATTGATCTACGATCAGGATACCATCAGTTGAAGATCCGAGAGAAGGATATACCAAAGACAGCATTTACCACACGGTATGGATTATATGAGTATACGGTCATGTCATTTGGGTGACTAACGCCCTGCCTATTTCATGAGCATGATGAACAAGGTGTTCATGGAGTATTTGGACAAGTTTGTTGTGGTGTTTATTGATGATATTATGGTATACTCGAAGAACGAAGAGGAGCACGCGGAACACTTGCGTTTGGTTCTTGAGAAACTCAGGGAACACCAGTTATACGCCAAATTCAGCAAGTGCGAGTTTTGGTTGAAGGAAGTTGGATTTATTGGGCATGTTATATCAGGAGAGGGTATAGCAGTAGATCGATGAAGGTTCGATCGATCGAATGGTGGGCACCCACCTCGGTTGGCGAGATCATGATTTCCTTGGTGGCAGGATATTATCGGACATTCATTGAGAATTTTTCCAAGATTGCTAAGCCAATGACTGAATTGCTAAAGAAGGATACTAAGTTCAAATGGACAGAGGATTGCGAGACAAGCTTTCGGGAGTTGAAGAAAGCGGTTGACTACAGCCCAGTCTTGACATTGCCAGATATACATAAGGAGTTTCAAGTGTATTGTGACGCCTCTCGCTTGGGACTTGGATGTATTCTTATGCAGGACGGAAAAGTTGTTTCGTATGCCTCATGAAAACTGAAGCCATATGAGATGAACTATGCCACGCATGATTTGGAGTTAGCAGCCGTAGTACATGCATTGAAGACCTGGAGACATTATCTTATTGGAAACCGTTGTGATGTGTACACGGATCATAAGAGTTTGAAGTACATTTTCACACAGAAGGAGTTAAACCTCAGACAGAGGAGATGGCTGGAACTTATAAAGGATTACGACATGAAGCTACACTATCATCCAGGAAAGGCCAACGTCGTAGCAGACGCTTTGAGCTGGAAGATTTATGCTAATATCCTTGAAAGCAAGGGATTGCGAAAGGAGTTAGCTGCGGAGATCATGGAACTTCGATTGGAGATTGTTCCACGAGGTTTTATTGCAACAATGGAGGTTCAGTCGACATTGTTGGACAAGATTCGAGAAGCTCAGAAGGAGGACAAAGAGATTGCCGAGATAAGAGAGAGGATGGGCGAAGGAAAAGCCAAAGGTTTTCGCGAGGATGAGCATGATACCTTGTGGTTTGAGGACCGGATTTATGTGCCCAACAATTCGGAGATCAGGAAGTTAATACTTGAGGCCCATGACTCACCATACTCGATTCACCGGAAACACTAAGATGTATTTGGATTTGAAGGAACGTTTACGGTGGATGGTATGAAGAAGGATATTGCCGAGTATGTAGCCGTATGTGATGTATGTCGAGAGAGTGAAGGCAGAGCATCGAGAAGCGGCCAGGTATTCTGACCTATGCTAATACCTGAATGGAAGTGGGACAAACTTGGCATGGACTTTATTACCGGATTACTCAAAACCAAGGCAGGATATGATTCAATATGGGTAGTTGTGGATCGTTTGACCAAAGTAGCCCATTTCATCCCAGTGAAAACAACCTATACAAGTGCATAGTTGGCCAAGATATATATGTCCAGGATCGTATGTTTGCATGGAGTTCCGAGGAGCATCGTATCAGATAGAGGAACACAGTTTACTTCAAAGTTTTCACATCAGCTACACCAGACTTTGGGTACCAGATTGGAGTTTAGTACCGCGTTCCACCCACAGACGGATGGACAGACAGAGAGAGTCAATCAGATTCTGGAGGACATGTTGAGAACCTGTGCGCTAGATTATGGATCTAGTTGGGATGACAATTTGCCGTACGCAGAGTTCTCGTACAACAACAGCTACCAGGCCAGTTTGAAGATGGCACCGTTCGAAGCTCTGTATGGACGCAGATGTAGAACACCATTGATGTGGGATGAGGTTGGAGACCGTCAGTTGTTTGGACCAGATTTGATCAAAGAATCAGAGGAGAAGGTTAAACTGATCATAGACAGACTAAAGATTGCTCAGTCTAGACAGAAGAGTTTCGCAGATTCAAAACGCAAGGAAGTAACCTATGAAATTGGAGACAGAGCCTATCTGCGAGTATCACCCTTGACGGGAGTGAAACGTTTTGGAGTAAAGGGAAAGTTAGCCCCAAGATTTGTAAGACCGTATCGTGTTTTGGAACGGATGGGAGAAGTTGCCTACAAGCTGGAGTTACCTGAAGGATGTCAGGAGTTCACGATGTGTTTCACGTATCACAGCTGAAGAAGTGCCACGCTGAGATGGCCGATATACCGTTAAATGATACAGTGCCCCTAGAGGCAATATAGTTGGATAGTAATTTGACTTATGAGGAGAAGCCAGTAAAGATTCTTGATTTCGACAGTCGAGTCACTCGCAGCAAGGTTATCAAGTTTTGCAAAGTTCAGAGGAGCCACCATACCGAGGAGGAAGCCACCTGGGAGCGAGAAGATGATATTCGCAAGGACCATAAGCACCTATTTTCTAGCCAACCCGAATCTCGAGGGCGAGATTCATCTTAAGGGGGGTAGGTTTGTAACATCCCAAATTTTCAATTAGGCATGTTATACATAGGTCATCCATGCATATCATATTTTATTGCCTTTTGTTTGCAACTCAAGGACCCTCGGAGAGAGTTGGGGATTTTTTGATTTTCATATTTGATTTTTATCAAGTAGTGAAGACGAGGATTTTTTATTTTAATTATTTTCTCTCCGGAAAATATTACATTTTGAAATAATAAATGAGAGGACATAATATGACTTCTCCAAAATAATTGAAATATCGGAGGAAAAATGTTAAAATCATTATTTAGATTTTTATTTGATTTATTTGGAATTTTATTTGCCCTAGAAAAATAATTCATGTTTTAAAAATTGCATTTTAGGGGCCAAGAAAAGTTCATCTTGTTCTAAATATTTTATTTAGACGGAGAAAACTTCTTTTGGTATTTTAGATTTTATTTATTTTTCTAGAATTTTTATAAGTTGTTGAACGTTTAAAAAAAGAGGACCAGCGGCCCGGGCCAAGGGCCCAGCCGAGCAGGCCGGCCGAGCCGCCCGAGCCGCCGCCGCCTTCCCGCGTCGCCGCCGCCGTGTCCGACCCGGACACCACAGCCCCCTCTAGCCACCACCACCACGGAGCCGGGCCGAGCCCCGAGCCCCGAGCCGCCGCCCTCACCTCGCCACGCCTTGCAGGCCGCCGCCCGCCATCGCCTCCCGCCGCAACCCAGCGCCCTCGAGAATCCGCCGCCCCTCGCCGAGCCCTGCCGCCCTCGCCCGGCCGGAGTCGCCCCGCCCGCCAGACGACCTCGTCGGAGGTAGCCACCCGCCACCCGGTTTTTTTAAAGAAAAACCCCTTCGGTTTTTTTAGAAAAACCCTAGCTCGTTTTTTTATAGATCAGTTTTTTCGGTTTATTTGTTTAGCGAGCGTTCGCTCATTCGTTCGTTCTAACATACGTGTTCGTCGTTTAGTTTCTGCTAACGAACGTTCGTTCGTTTAGCCGTTCGTCGTTTTTCTTTTTATCGGATTTATTCCGCGAATTTCTGATCGCGATTTCTGATCCGATGTTCGAACTAGTATAACTTTTCGCTCGTTTATCGGCATCAGGCGATTCAAGCGCCTGGAGTTTCATCTCGAAACCCTCTTTCCTAATAGCCAACTCAAACAAGTTTTTGCCTCTGTAAAATTTGACCCTAGTTCAGATTAGTGAACGGATCTTGTTTCTTTCGCCGTTTGAGTTTCGTTGCTCCGTTTGGTTTGATTCTTCTTGTGAACCGGAGTTCTTAAGTTGAACTCTCCGGTCAACCTCTTTCAGTTGAAATTTCGTTTGTGCATCTTTGCTTGTTGCTTATGTATGCTGTTGTTTGATTGCGATAGAATTCCCGGAGTGTGAAGCGTGTTACTACGAGTCTCTAGGATTCCCGGATCGTCAGCAAGGCAAGTAACACTTTGATCATACTCTTTTCATACCCAGTTTTTATGCATTAGTTTCATCCCTCGCACATTGCATGGTTAGGATGTCATTAATTTGTGGGTTGGGAAGTAGATGATGAGGTAGGAACCTATTGCCCTGTTACTATCAAACCCTTGGGAGTTACTTCTACGTGTTGCTTATATTGCTATGTTATGCTCGTAGACGTGGTTGGGTTTGAGAGTTATTCATGACAGATGTGAGATTATTAATTATGGTTAACTTAAGGTGGCAACTTTAATACACATCTGGGTGGATTGAGGCACCTGGGGAACCCAGTGTTGTCTGTTTTGTTTTGGAAATCCCGGGGTATCCGTCTGATCTTCCTGTGGACCGCCACCCAGGCTCAAAGGGAACTGAGATTATTCATGCTAGAAACTTCCGTGTGCAGCCACAAGCTATTATGGGCTCTAGCATAGTTGAGTAAGTTACGTGAAGCTCTTGAAGAGGTAGATCAGTAGGTAGTGGGTTTTGTAGGTTTGGTATGGTCTACCCGGAGTAGAGAGTTAATGTTTCTGAAAGACTGTGTCTCGGTCATCTGTTTCTCAAACACCATGTAGTGCGAGAAATCAACGGAGGCGTCGAGTCTTGTGGGGAAAAGTGCGCAAACCTCTGCAGAGTGTACAATCTAATCATGGTTAGCCGTGTCCCCGGTTATGGACAATTCTGAGTATCTAGTACTTGAGTATTCACATGTATCTCATCACTCTAAATAAATATTGCTGGGATGTTAATTAGTTTAATTGGGATTGAGTTGGGGTTATACCTTCTCAATGATGTTTCAACCACCATGATAGTTAAATTAAAATTTATTCCTTTGATGTAGGGAAAAATTGGCTTTCCATAAGCTGTAATCAGAGAGCTTTCCACCAGCCAAACATGCATGTAGTGTTAGAATTATTCTGTTATTGCTCTATTGTGTTACATTGCCAGCATATTCCATGTGCTGAGCCGTTCTCGGGCTGCAATGTATTATGTTGCATACTTTTCAGACGAGGAGTAAGGTTCGATAGGTCGTTGTCGTGCAGCTCAGCTATGCCGTTGGAGTTGATGGACTCACTTTATCTTCCAAGCCTTCATTGTTATCGTATTAGATGGCCTTAAGCCATATTATTGTAATAAGTTCTCTTTTGAGACATTCGATGTAATAAGTGTGTGATTGCTACTCTGTTATAAATCCTTCGAGTATTGTGTGTGTCAGCATTACCGATCCAGGGATGACACGGAAGCACAAAGACTTGGCCATCTGAGGTCTGGTCGCTACACAAGCCCAGCAAAGGCCTCTGATAAACCGCCGAGCCCAAATAAGACAGCTGAAGGCACAACAGATGATGTTGTTATTACTGGCTTTGGCCATACCACTCCTGGCAACCCTGTCGCTTTATCAAGGCACAGTGCTAAAGAAGAATTTGCTGCTATGAAGAAAGGCAAGTGGAAGACTGATTTGTTAGGCTATGCTCATCTCAATGCTCAAGACATCCATTCTGGATTTTTGAATCGGCTGTATACAGTCGTGATTATGAAGCCGGTTTAGTAAACCTGATGAAAGAGCGATATGAGGTAAACACTTGTCCCTTTGAATAACTTCTTCGTTTCCTTATATCCTGCTTCAATGATCAAGTCTAGTAGCCCCCAAGGGCCGGTTCATCAATATGAATGTGAAGCGGGACTTATAGTAGGAGAATAATTGAATGTTGCTTGCATAGCCCTTGTAGACCGGTTTATACCTTTAGGATGATTCGGTATATCTTTCGTAACATAGCTTCCAAATTCATTCTGGTTATCAATATGATCCAGTTTATTGTTAAAACCTGGATGACCTTGAATTGAACCGATATGCATTAGCCCCCAAGTGCCAAGTATATAACTTGTTGTATGCTTGGGACTTGAAATACTAGTTGATAAAATAAATCCGCATTAGCCCCCAAGTGCCAAGTGTATAACTTGTCATGTGCTTGGGACTTTGAGAAAGTATTATCAACTTTATTATCTATCTTTTGCAGGCTGACTTGAGCAACAAGGATTCCCAAATCGCCGATCTTCAAGAAAATATCAAGTCCCAGCAAGCAGAAACTTCCAAGGCCAAAGATGAGCTGAAAGGCGCTTTAACCACCATGGAGAAATTGAAGGATAGCTTCAAAGGCGAGCGGGCAGACTGGGAGACTGAGAAGGCCATTCTTTTAAAACGGGCTGAGGATGCTGAAGCGGCCCTTAAACCGGTGGCAGAAGAGCTGACTAGTTTAAAGCGGCAGATCAATGCTATGACTTCTGCTATCTTTGGTATGTATTTTTGTAATGAACCGTATTTCATCAGCCTTGAACCCGCTGGTTTAATAACAATTTTGTAACTATTGCAGGTAGTCGCGTCGCCCATCTTGGCTCAGATATGCACAAGAAGCTGAAGGCTGCTTATACCTTAGCAACTATATACCGGCGCTCAACGAGTTATCTGCACTGCTTCATACAACAAACCGACGCCAACCTTAATCAAAGATACATTGGCCAAGCTCTCCATGACACCGGCCTAGCTAGAAGAAATGAAGAGGATGCCCTTAAAGCTTTGGCAAAGGAAATGCACCCACTTGCTAGCAAACTGGCAGAAGAGACTGATCTGTCTTATCACCGGTCCATCTATGATGCAGACAACAGACGGATTGCTGTGTTGGTTTATGAAGCCCAAAATCTAATCCCGATAACTCGTAAGCACACTTATGCTCCTGACCTTGAACAGGCAGATCTTATAAGTGATGAAGCTGTCTTCCGAGCTTTGTGTGGAATTGACTGGGCCACCATTGACTCCCAGCCAGTGGATGGGGAGGAGGAGGTTGAAATGGCGCAAGGTGATCCACAAACTTCTCATCAAGCTGGAGAGGAATCATAATCCGGAAGCCGGTTTATCATTTGTACACCGTCCTCTGTAGAAAAACAATTATCTTTTTTGGGCGGTTAAAGCGCCTTGTAATAGGCTAGCTTAAAACACTTGGTTTGCTATGCCATCGTGCATAGCTTGAAACACTTGGTCTGCTATGCCTTCGTGCATACTCACTTTCCTGAGACTGCCACTTTGTCATAAGATTCAATGTCTGCTTATGATCTTTATCAGTGATATGCAATCCTGTTTTCTGTATGTCATAATTAAACTGAAAACTTATCCTAGCGGTTTACCGTCAGACGGGTTATCATGCCCAATATGAAGCCAGAGTTTATAACCAAGGCTGTAAAGATAATGAAATATGAAAATACCTCATACCTGTGATTTAAATCACATCGTTGGTTTACCAATGGTTTTGATAACTCCCATCATGCTGTGCTAGTATATAATAAGCCATGCCGAGTCATAATAAACACCGATGATCATCCTGGCGACCTATAGTCAATGCCAGACCGGGCTAAGAAACACCGGTTTATAATTGATTTTGTGCTAACAGCTGATAGTTGAAAGCTGCGCCGGGTTAAGAAACACCGGGTTGATGTAATGACTTATAGTCAGGCCGGGTCAATAGACGCCGGTTTATCTTAAAACCTTATCAAAGGAAAGAAAACTTGCAAAAAATAAATCAAATAAAAACTTGTAGTCGAGGCTTTTCAAGGGCTGCCAGGCCCAAATTCGAGGCTTTTCATGGGCTGCCAGGATGCTGAGTTAAACCATTTGACAAAGCCTTTTAAGATGGGCCTCCAATTAACAAATCATCGTTTTAACTTTGACAAGTTCAGGGTCTGTCTAAGATTGAGTTGTCAAATGTTCGGTGGGTCATACTAGGATTACCTGGACGGAGTGGCTTACTTGATGAAGGCAGGTTAACCTGGGGTTTTAGGTGAATACACCTGGCTTCCAAGCCTGGCTTGATAGCCTATTACAAGGGTCCTTTCAAACTCTTTGTTGCTATGCACAAAGAGCCCCCAAGTAACTTTGTGAGCTGTGCTCAATGGGTACCTATGTTTGAGTTGTGCGTGGCAACAGACTCTCTTTGGTCCCTTGGGTGTGAAGCTCCCAAGCTATGTTGTGGCTTGATAAGCCGGTTTAATGGAAAACTCTGCTTACAACCATGAGCCCCCATGTAACAAAGAAGACATATAGGACGGAACGATAGAGGCCCCGCCTTAGCAAGGATGCCAGTTTATTTATTGATCATAATATGTACATTGTAAAAAATATATACATAGTAGGAGCCTGTGGATCAGGTGTAGTAAGGCCGAAGATGAGCTATATTCCACGGCCGGCGAGTCTCCTCCACTGATTTGCGTGAATCTTTGTGCTCTCGAACATTGATGAGGTAATATGACTTGTTGCTCAGATTCTTGCTGACCACAAAGAGCCCTTCCCAAGGTGGAGATAACTTGTGCATGTTAGTCTGATCTTGGATGAGCCGGAGCAACAAGTCCCCTTCTTGGAAAGTCCTGGTTTTATCCCTGCGGCTGTGATAACGCCACATGTCTTGCTGATAAATCACCGAGCGAGCTGCCGCAATATCCCGTTGTTCATCTAACAGGTCCAATGCATCTTGGCGTGCTCCCTCATTATCCGCTTCAATGTAAGCTGCCACTCGGGGCGAGTCATCACGCATATCACTTGGAAGAACTGCTTCTGCTCCATAAACCATGAAGAAGGGTGTGTAACCTGTAGATCTATTGGGGGTGGTGTTAATACTCCATAGAACGGAAGGCAACTCCTCCACCCAACAACCCGGCGTCCGCTTCAAAGGGACCATAAGCCGGGGCTTGATACCCTTTAGGATTTCCTGATTAGCTCTCTCCGCTTGACCACTAGATTGGGGGTGGGCCACCGATGACACATCAAGACGGATGTGCTCACTTTGACAGAACTCTTCCATAGCTCCCTTGGAGAGATTCGTGCCATTATATGCTATAATGCTGTGCGGAAAGCCAAACCGGAAGATCACCTTTTTCATGAACTGAACCGCCGTGGCCGCATCACACTTGCTCACTGGCTCTGCCTCCACCCACTTGGTGAATTTATCAACCGCCACCAGGAGGTGGGTCTTCTTATCCTTGTACCTCTTAAAATGCCCAACCATAGCCAGCCCCCAAGTTGCGAATGACCAGGTAATTGGAATCATCCTCAAGTCCTGAGCTGGAACATGAGCTTGGCGTGCAAACTTCTGACAGCCGTCGCACTTTCGTACTAGATCTTCCGCATCAGCATGAGCTGTTAACCAGTAAAAACCGTGCCGGAAAGCCTTAGCTACCAAGGACTTTGAACCGGCATGATGACCACAATCTCCTCCGTGGATTTAACGCAAGATCTCACAGCCTTCTTCAGAAGAAACGCAACACTGAAACGCCCGTGAGACACTGCAGTGGTGTAACTCGCCATTGACAATAGTCATGGACTTAGACCGCCGGATTATTTGCTTGGCCAAAACTTCGTCCTCTGGTAACTCGCCCCGGTTCATGTATGCCAGGTACGGTAATGTCCAATCAGGGATAGCATAAAGAACCGCCACTAATTGAGCTTCCGGGTCAGGAATCGCCAGGTCCTCCTCCGTTGGTGTCTTGACCGACGGATTATGCAGAACATCCATAAAAACATTAGGAGGTACCGGTTTACGCTGGGACCCAAGCCGGCTTAAAGCGGCTGCCGCTTCTTTTTTGCGCCGATCAATGTGCTCGACCTGATAACCCTTGAAGTGCCCAGCAATGACGTCCACCTCCCGCTGATAAGCCGCCATGAGTGGATACTTGCTGAGCCACTAAATCAGAGTCACCGAAGCAACGTACCCGGATTAAGTTCATCTCCTTAGCCATCCACAAACCATGGAGTAATGCCTCATACTCAGCGGCATTGCTAGTGCAAGGAAGCATTCATCGGAGAACATAACAAAATTTGTCACCTCGAGGGGAAGTAAGAACAACTCCAGCCCCCGAGCCCTCCAATTGTCTGGATCCATCAAAGTGAATAGTCCAGTATGTGTTATCCAGTTTATCCGCCGGCGCCTGCAACTCTGTCCAGTCGTTAATGAAATCTATGAGCGCTTGGGACTTGATAGCAGTGTGAGGCATGTATTTCAATCTGTGAGGCCCCAACTCAATAGCCCACTTAGCAACTCGGCCAATTGCCTCTTTGTTTTGAATGATGTCTCCCAATGGAGCAGAACTAACTACAATGATGGGATGGCCTTGAAAGTATTGATTAAGCTTCCTGCTTGCCATAAACACTCCATACACCAGCTTCTGCCAATGGGGACATCTCTTTTGGACTCGATAAGTACCTCACTGATATAATAAACCGACCGTTGAACCGGATATTCGTTACCAGCCTCCTTGCGCTCCACCACAATAGCCACGCTGACAGCCCGGGCATTAGCAGCCACGTATAACAGCAATGGTTCCTTATCAACGAGGGCAGCAAGGACAGGCAGTTCGGCCAGCTGCTTCTTCAAATCTTCAAACGCCGCATCAGCAACATCACTCCAAACAAAGTTGTATGTTTTCTTCATCATCTGATAAAGCGGGACCGCCTTCTCCCCCAACTGGCTGTGTCGGGGAGGCTGATCGTACCCGCGGACACCTATGGGGCCGGCGGAGCAGGCCCCTTGTGGTTCGGAGGGGGGCGGAGGTCGCACGAAGAGCGGATCGAAGCGATGCACACGAGCGGTTACCCAGCTTCGGAGCTCTCCGGGGAGATAAAACTCCTACTGCTGCTTGTTTGATCTATTGTGTTCTTGCTAGGGAGCAATGCGAGCTACAAAACCTAGCGTGAGTGTGTCTAGTCTACAGCCAGTCGAATGAATCGAACCAACCCCTCCTGCGGAACCCGCGGAACCGAACCCTTTCTACGTTGCACTCGGGCCTCCTTCTATATGCTCAAGGGGTCTCCGACAGGTGGCAACATAGGCGGGGGTACAAATGTAAAAACAGGAGTTGGTACACCTACTTGAACAAAGGTACAGTGCAAAATACCTAACTCTGACGGCAAGGGACAAAAGCAATAAATGCTCGTCGTTGTCGCCCAAACAGTGTAACAGAGACCGTCAGGTGCGCCTCCGCTCGCCACGATGGCGAGCCTGTTAGCGCCGCTTATCGCTGCTCTCCGCTGGCTGCACAGCCGCTCGACACGCGCCCATGGAATGGTCCCATGGCGACACGTTGCTGGGTGTGCTGGAGCGGAGACGGAGAGAAGTTGCATGCCGCAAAGCGCCTTGTCATGGCGAATCCTTTGTCGCGCCGGGAGACTTGTCGCGCCCGGAGACTTGTCGCGCCCGAGCCTTCCGGCAAGCTCCTCTTGCCGGGCCTTGTCTTCTGCGTGCACAGGTGGCCTTCCCGACAAGCTCCTCTTGTCGGGGCCTTGTCTGTGTCTAGAGAGGCCTTCCCGGCAAGCTCCTCTTGTCGGGGTCTTGTCTTCAGAATGGCTGCGGAGGGTCTTGGCGGATGCCCGGCGAGGCTTGCCACGGGGACGCTGCGACTGCCCGTGCACAAGTTCGGGGTACTAAGGTATCCCTACTTTAGTACACCGACAGGAGCCCCCGGGTCTGGGCCATACACAGTGCCGAGCGCTGTTGGGCCAGGCCCAAAACAGGGCACGGGCACGCGCGGCCTGGGTCCAAACCAAACCCATTCCGTATCCGCCGCGTTCCCCCGTAACGGCACGCGTCAATTGCGGCATCGTGGGGGAAGTGGGCGGCGTGCGGGGTCGCCTCACCCGTCGCCTCAGTTCTGCATCCCCGCCACGTGGTTCCCATGCTCTTGGGGTCGTGGACGGTGGAAGTGGAAAACTGGGCCGTTACGAGCAGAGGCAGCAGGTTGGCCCCGATTCCCTGCTCTTCCTATGCCCTGATTTGTCGAGCGAGGCGGTCGAGCCCCCACCTTGCTTCCTTAAAAAGAGCGGAAGGGGAGCGCAGAAGCCCGCACTCTCCCATCTCCTTCTTTCCTCAGTTTCTGCTCCCCTTTCTCTCATTCGCCATGGAGAAAAGGAACCTTGGTTCTTCGTCGGTGGCGGCAAGGGTTGCCGCTAGACATCGCTCCCCTCCCAACCCCACGTCCGGGGCGGCAGAGCCAGCCACAAGAGGAAGAGGGAGGGGGCGAGGTCGTGGACGAGGTCGAGGCGCTCGGGGAAGAGGCGGGCGGGGCGGCGCGCCGTCTCCGCCCCCGCCGGCGGTTCCCCTCCCTGCGGCGGTCCATACAGGGGACGACCCTTGCGAGTTCTTCGTCAGGCTGCGCCGGGCGCCTCGTCGTCGCCTCCGGCTTCTAGCTCCGTTCGCGAGCGCGATGGAGTCGGATCCACCCGAGACGCTGAGACTGCACATGAGGGGCTGTGGAATCAGCGGCATGCGAGTCCGTGTTGTATTCCCAGCCCCTAATGTGATGTATCTTGATCGTGGGTGGAAGACGTTCACTCGCATCCACAGCCTGAGGGTGGGATTTACCCTCCATTTTAAGTTAATGGAGGGTGATCTCCTCTCCGTCAAGGTCTTCGGGGATCTCGGTACTCGGGCGAAGTCTTTGTGTGGATAGCTCCGCCGACGGTGAAGATTCCCCCTCGAGCGAGAGTGACGAGGAGGAGAGCGACAACGACGACGAGGGTAGCGGGCCTGAGTAGTTGTCGGGCGCCGCTTCGCGCGTCACCGGCGACCCCATCATCCGCGTCGCCGGCTCCTTGAACTCCCCGGGGTCGTCTCCTTGGGCGACTGGCGTAGGGAGGCTGCGGAAGGGGAAGAGGGATGGCGACAAGGCCGTCAAGTCGGAGTACGAGGGCGTAGTGCCCTCGACAGCATGCTGACGTCCTGCCGCCCCGTCTTCGAGCCCCGCTTCCGGCGCTGCCATCTCCGTCAAGCCCTCGGGGAGCTCCCGGGATGTTCCTTTGGTGCCTTCTGGCACCTGTAGCTCGCCTAGGCGTTTCTTTTGCCCTTCTCGCCTCCTTGACCTACCTCATGAAGAGAGGGACAGAAAAAGGATTACGGGCATCTTATCTTTTTAGTTTGTAAGCCTTCGGGCCTTATCCGCATTTAATACTTGAAATCTTCCCGTTCATGTTTTTCATTCCCCACGGATTGTATCCGAGTAGAATGTTTTTAATGAAAAAGGGATGCTTGAAAAGGGACGAAGGGCTTATCTGATATCTCAGCCCCCGGCAACTCTGGCTTGCCGCAGCCCCCGGCAACTCTGGCTTGCCGCAGCCCCCGGCAACTCTGGCTTGCCGCAGCCCCCGGCAGCTCTGGCTTGCCGGGGCTTGGGTGCCGGCGCGCCCTTCTTCTCCTCTTCGCTGTTATTTCAGTTCTGAGAACGATTTAGCCAGTGCCGCAATAAGTTATTTTTGTAATATAACTTTATTCTGGGCAGCATTTGCTGCGTTACTTCCTTTACTCGACTCTTGGCTTTGTATGTTATTGCCCTCGCTTTTCAGTGGAAACTTGCGGTGCAGCACCCTTGCATAGCGCCGAAAAGTGCGGAAATTCAGCAGCTTCTTTGGCGGGGTCGCTACCGACAAGCAACCTTGTCGCGGACTAGCCGCAGCTCACTTAAGTTGTTGAGCGGACTCGAAACAAAGTAAGGGCGCGGCCAGTCACGATTTGGTTCCTCTGCACACAGGTTTTCCATACAAAGTACTATCGTTCGAGGAAGATAACAAAAATTTAAAAATTGATTGCTCAAACTTTGGCAACTTAGCTTTTCTGTTTCTTGCTTCCCGATGAGGTGAAACTTCCTCGAGCGGTGCCTGGTCCACAGTATTATCTCCTCCTCCCCCCTGGTTAACTTGTGCGCAAGGGAGCCTTCCTTTCTTTGAGAGAAGAAAAAGAAGAGGAAATAACGTTATGGAGCCTAGCGGCTCGATTCTTCTTACAGGGTGTGGTTGCTGCACAAAGTGTTAGCCAAAGCATGCAATAAATTGATGAAAGCATGAACTTGACAAGCTGTGCGCAACACACGAAGCTTCTTCGATGCATCGGGTCTGCGCCCGGCTTTGTCTGAAGGATTACATGCAACAGCGGCAAGACTTGTACAAAAGGTGGTTGCCGGAACGAATTCCGACAACGCGCCCTATGGGTAAAACTTACGAAGATGCTCAATGTTCCAGGAGTTGCTCACCGGAATGCCATCTTCGGTCTCAAAGCGGACAGCGTGTCGGGACCCGATCCTAAGTCACACCGATCTAGCATGTAACACATCATATCACTTTGCGGCCTCACGCACGGTATTCCCACGGTGTCGCCTTACCATGGCCCGGGACCGTTTGCGTCTTTTGGCTCACGTATATGATAGTGTCGCTAGCATCCATATGACAAAGAACCCGGGCCGACATGGCTAGTCGTGAACCCAAAGCGGCGCTTAACCTATGGGGACAGACATACATGAATCACATCGAGCATGTCGGTCATCAACGTATATATTCGGGCTGTAACCTTTGGGCTAACAGGACTCCGGTATCCCGGGCTGTAGCAGAGCTAGGCAGGACTCGAATAACACCGCGTGACATTTCCCGAAGAACGGACATAAGGAAGTGAAACACATGCCGGCGATCAAGTGTCCAAGCGGTAGTCTGGGCTAGCAGGACTCCGGTGAACCGGGCTGTAGCGGACTACTATCGCTCGAAGCACGAGACTACATTTCCCCATATGAGAGGCTGCCAAGGATAAACAACTAGTTTGTCGGATCCCACACATACCAAGCATTTCAAACATACACACATTATACTTGATATGCGTAGATACAACATGGCATCACAACATAACTCTACGACTCAGATATTATTCATTAGGCTCGAAGAGCGAGATATTACAAACATGGGTCTCATGACCCAACACTCGAAACATACAAGTCAAAGCACAAGCGGAAGCTAATCATGTCTGAGTACGCATAACTACAAATGAAGAAGGCTGAGAAGCACGGCTATCTACCGAGATCCTGCCGAGGCACAAGATCGTAGCTGAGGTATCAAGCTAACCGTCAAGTCCAAGCGGAACTACTAGCGAGACTAAAGTCTCTCTCGCAAAACATAAAATAGGCAAACGTGAGTACAAACGTACTCAGCAAGACTTACATCGTAACTAGCTACATATGCATCATTATCAAAAGGGGATGGTGGAGTTTGACTGCAGCAAGCCAGCTTTGACTCGGTGGCTATCCTGAACTACGATTGCAAGTAACTCTTTTGAGGTGGCGCACACGAGTCCACATATTCACCATATCAATACACCACTATGGACCCGCTCCCGTCTCCCTACGAGAACGCCATCCATAGCACTCACGCTTATCTTGCGCATTTTAGAGTATCCACTTTCACTTGTCTATGAACTGATATAGGCAACCCAGAAGTCCTTCTCCGTGGACACGGCTATTCGAATAGATCATATTAAACCCTGCAGGGTTGTACTTCTTCACACACGCTCTCACCACTTACCGCCGTTTACACGACATGTACTCGGCAACCTTCAAGCGGAAGCCCAACGTGGGTGTCGGCCACGGCCTACCTAAACACTCAAGTCCCTAGTCCAGGTTTATCGCCTATTCGGGTTCCATCCGCAGGGAGTCCGGCGAGGTTTCCCATACAGCCCCGAACGATGTGTGCAGGGTTCCCGAGATACCAAACGGGCACTCGGTACACCGGGCCACGGTGCCTACCGCAACACAACCCACCCCTAAGGTCAGCGTTGCGTGCGGCCCCCAGCATGCTACAAACACCAGAAACTACTTGCAACTCCCGGACTGAGGACAAGGGTGGTCAAGAAGCCGAGAGGGTCCATTGGTTTCGGGCCCAATGCGTGGTAGTAACTGTTTCATGGATCACAAACACAGAACTCAGTTCCTGAGGACGGTTTCAATGAGACAACCCACCATGTACTCCTACATGGCCTCTCACCGCTACCTTTACCAAATCGTGTTCACACACTTAGCTTACACGCAATAGGGCATGTTCATAACAATTCCAATCCATTCCCGATGAATCAGACCCGACTCAACTCTAAGCGATAGCAGGCATGACAAACAAGCATAGATGAGTAGGCACAACATGGCTCAAACAATTCCTACTCATGCTAGTGGGTTTCATCTAATTCTTGTGGAATGACAGGTCATGCAAAGGATCAAGGGGTTTAGCTACCGCAGCAAGTAACACATGAGTCGTTGTTGTCCTAATGCAGTAAAATAGAGTAGGAGCGAGAGAGTGGGATTATATCGGAATGAACAAGGGGTTTTGCTTGCACAGCACTTACGAAGATAATATAGTTCTTCATCGGTGTCATCGAATTCATCGTCGGAACGCCGTCTCACCGAGAGGGACAAACACGATGGCGAGAAAGAACACAATCAATGCAATGCACATATATGATGCATGATCATGTTAAGGAACTGAATTCACCTAATGCAACAGTAATCCAAGTTAATTGAAGTGGAATTCAAACAAGGTTGAACTCCAACTCCAAATGCTATTTCATAAATTATCCTAATCATGATTCATCCTATTCAGTGAGGTTAACTTGTTCAAACATGCATGATCATGGCATAAACAGATTCTTCATATTTTTCTGATCATTTTTCATATATAAATTATTTCCAACCGAGTTACGGTTGAATTTATATGATTTATTAAAGTTTAGGGCATTTTACGGAATTTCCTGAATTAAAATAATTCCAGAAATCAGTTCTTATCGTCGACATGATGTCGCATGATGACGTCATCAGGTCAACAGGGCTGGTCCGGGTCAAACCGGCAGTGGGTCCCACGTGTCGGAGTAATTAACTTAATTAGATTTTAATTAAAACTAAACCTAGTTATTAAGCGAAATTTGGGCCCCACATCATTGACTCGGGAGAGTCAACCGGGGCCCACCGAGGTCAAAGTCCACGTCGGCTGCCGGGCGTTTAGCCGCCGGCGAGCCCGACGCGGTGGCGCAAGTGCATTTTGCCGTTCCGGCCACCAAAAGGGTCGGGGAGGGTACCTACGTGGAGCTGGGGATGAGCTGAGGCTCTTGGTGGAGTGTCTTGAGCTCGGGACGGTCAGGATCGACGCCAGCGACGAGGTTGGCGGCCGCCGGAGTTCGGCCATGTGCGGGGTTGGGGTTGCGGCGTGCAAACGCAGAAGCTGAGGCGCTTAGCGAGCTCTCGTGATCTGGCGGACATGTTGGTCAGACGGAATGACCATATCGTCGCCGGAGCGACGCCAGCGACAAGCTTCGGGCGGCGGTGGGTTTGATCCACGATGGAAACGGTGGCTAGAGGAGGGAACGAGTCGGGAAGAGGGGAAGCGACTCGGGGCTCACCGTGAGTGCGAGGATGGCATCGGCGAGCTCGGAGAGGCACGAAGCCGATTTAATTTGTCGATGAAGTCAGCGGGTCCGAGAAGGGGAAAGTGGCGGGCGGCGCCTCGGGGTGCTCCGGTGTCGGGAGGCTCGGTGAGGAGGAGAGAGGGCTCGGCGGAGCTCGGGGCATGCCGGGAGGAGAGGGGTGGCGGTGGCATGGCACGGCGATCGGCGTCGGCGGCCGCGTTGGGTGGCGTCGTGGGGAGAGAGAGCAGGGGAGGGAGATGGTCCAGGGAGAGAGGAAAGAGGACGAGGGGGTTCGGGAGGCGCGTGGCGTCTCCGGCGTCGAGGTAGCCAGCAAAGGCGGGGAGGAGGTGGCGAGCTCGGCGCTGTCGCCAGAAACCTCCTCCTCGCCTTGCAGAGGTAGGCGACGAGCGGCGTGGCGGTTGGTGGGCTGGGCCACCAACTGGGCCAGCGAGGGGTGGGGGAGAAGGCTGGGCCGGTTGGGCGCCAGGTAGGTCAGGTGAGTTCTGCTCCTTTTATTGTTTTCTGTTTTCTATTTTCTGTTTTGTTTTAGTTTAGTAAAATACTAAACCATTTTATAAAATCCTGAAAAATAGTTATGTGGCTAGAACTAAAATGTACCAAACCACATAAAATGTTCCGAATTATTGGACATATATTATTTATATATCAAATATATATCCAATGCAAGTAGTTATTGAATTAATTCAAAGGCCCAAAATAAAATGTTTGATCACTCCAAAAATATTGGTTTGAATTTTATTCTTGCCAATATTTTTTAAAGCTGATAAGGAACATTTCCTTGGAACATTTGAAGCAATTTTTAAATGTTGATCATTTATTTTAAATGATTCCCTGGGCTCTCAATTCCCCAATTCAAATTTAAAGGAAATTTTGACATGATGCATGGATGCAAGAAAATCAAGCTAGGGCTGATCTGGGCTGTGACAGCTCACCCCACTAAACAAGAATCTCGCCCGAGATTCAAGGCGTGAGGTAAGAGGAAAAGGGAAGTCACAAACTATCACAATCTTCATGATCCATTTGCCCTTCTCGAAGATGTTGATTTACTCCATCATCTTGGTCTTGGCGTCTTTGCTTTCAAGATCATCACTTTCGACACGACAATAGAAAGAAAGGGAAAACCACGCATGATTCGATCTTCACGGAGATCAAGCAAATATGATCGACTCACGGACTGAGACGGTGACACATCTCGAGTTGAGACACAAAATACATCGAGAGGGATGGAGGAACAACCGATGGGGTTTAATTGGTGGCAACAATTCCACGCTTAGAAAGATGGTGGATGGTGTCAAGATGGCGAGGAAATATTTATCATGATCCCAGAACGGGACACCTTGAGAAAGGTGACGAAAGAACTATTCCCTTAAGTGGCAAAAAGAATTACTTTTGATACAGGGATCATTGAAACTCTTTAAACCAGCCTAAGGCAATTCACAAGCGATCATTTGGTGGAATGCAAGGAATGGTACACCGGACTAAAATGGCTGATGTAGACTACCTTGTTGAAGACAACGCAATGGATGATTTTGCTTATCATCGAAGGTGGGGGACCCATGGTGAATCCACTTTTGAGGATGATCCTAGACAAGAATTACTAAGAAGGCAGCCCATAACGAAATGCCACAAGGACGGTGCAAGCTGGGAACGAAATGCAACTGTTGAATGTTCCAACCATCATATCCGCTGAGATTCAGATCTGGTTGGTGTTAGGATATTTCAGACTCAAAGACGTCTGAAAAAGGAAAGGTTGCAACACAATTTGACGAGATGGCGTTGCGAGATTCTCGGGATATGAACTACGATAGCAAGCTCCAAAACATGAGCTGGTTCTGCTACAAACCTGTGAACACATTGTCCCAGACAAGCATGACCACAAGGTAGTCTTATAATAAAATACTACCGAGTTCGGGTGGGGAAACCATCATCGAGGATATTGAAATCACTTCATAAATACGGATTAGCTCTTATGAAGGAACTTCTTCTCCTTGAACAAATCAGTCGGTGGCTTGGGGTGCTAGGAATACATACGGAATGAAGATGATCGATCTATCAAACCATACAATACTTCGCACATGCATGGTGACTTGGGATGATTCCAGAGGAAGCAAAACAAACCTTTCTCAAATTCATGGCGGCAACTTACATCAGATGCACATGAACTAGAGGAAGTCACTACTTTCATCCAAACATATGCTTCATGAACGAAACACGAAGAATTGCTTACACAAGTTTCCAATACTAGGTTGATGCTCAACATGACTCATGGGGAGACAAAATGCTCTTGATGGGCTCAACAGCAACTCATCGGAATTTCCATATCACCTTTGGACTTCCACCATCATGTGAACACAGTGTTAGCATTGGTCAGACCAAAAATATAATGGTGTATGCTCGAGGGATCAACCACGAGTAAGACAACATTACGAGCACCGTTGGTACTGATTTGATTTGATGATAGCCCATACTCAAATCAAAGGATTGGTAGGACGATAGATCCAACAACTGATCACAGGAACCAATTGATGAAGATATCATCTTTCTTCAACACACACTACACAAGAATATCCCTTTGGAACGAACTAAATTAGGCAAGCTTTTATCTTCCAAATCTCCAAGTTGTTGTTTGGCTTTAACCAACTAGCTCAGGGGTATCCAACACAGATTCTTGGAGAAAGGGTGGTTCACAAGAAACCGACTTGATCACGGGCTCAACATAACAGTCAGGGAACAACGGTAACACTTCCAAGAAGATATTTGGAAAGTCACGAACCACCGGTATGTTTCTAAGCTCGAGAACAATCTTGCTTTTCAAGGCAAGATGATATGATTAAGGGAGTGAGGACTTGACAAGATCCTAACTCATGGATCGAAGAGTGCACGAAAATAAGGACTAGGTAGCACGATCAATCTCGGATGATGATTTAATAACCAACACGCTAAGAATGAGGATAATGTCCATTAGCTGCCAAGCAACGAATTGCTCGGAGTATTGATGTCACACATCACAAGTCACTTGTCGGCTTTCGGTTGCATCAACACGGAACCGAGGAATGAACGATGATGGCGAGAGTATCACTACATCAAGAATTCATAAGAGAAGGTGCAATTCTTATGACATTATTGACATAAAGATGGTAACACTCGGTGGAGCAGAATCAAAAGCTGAATTGGCATTTTGATCTGCGGAATACAACTACTTTGACCTAGTCCTAGAAATGGATGAGGTCTTGGAGTTTGTTTCTCCTAGTCATTCCGAATAGAATGGCTTGACGGACCACAAGGACAAAATGCATCGATGAACACAAATGCACGCATACCCTTGGCTATCAATTGATAGATGAAGGTTAGAATGCAACTGAAAAGAGCAACTCGAGAGGAACATATAACTTCACGAGTTGTGGATGCCTGATTAGTATGTCGAACGAAGCTCAACATTTCTTCCGGATAATCCATGCAGAAAGTAGAACTGGCAGAGTCACAATATGGATGGAGTACTCCTCAAGAGCACTCTTATTGTGATGTTTTGGTTCAACAAACTTCTGCCATAAGTGGTTCATGGTATTTGGACGAAGGATAATACCACGGACTTCGAGGACTATCGCAAAGGTTACTAATATCCTAAAGGCACTAGCAAATACTAACAACATGAAGTAGGATGAATCTCGGGTTCGGAAACCCAGGAGTAGAATACTTACTACTAAAGGGCATCACGGGATGCTTTCAAGAATACTGGCCAGAATCATCACACTAGGGATACAAAAGCATTGCTAAATTGCTAGGTGACTTCCTAAACACCTAGGGTCATAATAATAATTCCAACATATATGTCAAGGCAATAAATTACCTCAACGCACGGTTAGTGTGCTTATTACGACCAATAAGGACATCGGGAGCGGAAAGGAAGGATTTGCAAATGCATCGACTATTTAGAGACACAGGATGACTCGGACAGCATAACGGCTGTAAATGCTCAAAATGATTTGAGACATCCTGCAGAAATGGTGGCATAACCACTCAACAACATCATAACAAGATTCTGAGATCAACAGTTATCATACAGGAGTAGTAAGAACTGAGCGGGGATTAAAACCAACAATCCTATAAGTCTATGGATTAGTAACACATCATCCTAATGGATAGATGAGAAGCCTAGTTCTTAAACCCCGTAGAAGAGAAGAGGATGACTCAGATCAGAAGGCCATGAGGTATAAGGAATAAAAAGAGCCTTACATTCCCTTCCACAAACAATTCCCTTATATAACTAAAGCATTTCTAGACACAACTTCGACCAGTTTGGCTTGGTAATCCTACAGGCAGTCAGGCTCTGATACCAACGCTGTTAGGACCCCGATCCTAAGTCACACCGATCTAGCATGTAACACATCATATCACTTTGCGGCCTCACGCACGGTATTCCCACGGGTGTCGCCTTACCATGGCTCGGGACCGTTTGCGTCTTTTGGCTCACGTATATGATAGTGTCGCTAGCATCCATATGACAAAGAACCCGGGCCGACATGGCTAGTCGTGAACCCAAAGCGGCGCTAACCTATGGGGACAGACATACATGAATCACATCGAGCATGTCGGTCATCAACGTATATATTCGGGCTGTAGCACTGGGCTAACAGGACTCCGGTATCCCGGGCTGTAGCAGGCTAGGCAGGACTCCGAATAACACCGCGTGACATTTCCCCGAAGGGATAGACATAGGAACGAAGTGAAACACATGCCGGCCAGTCAAGTGTCCAAGCAGTAGTCTGGGCTAGCGAGGACTCGTGAACCGGGCTGTAGCGGACTACTATCGCTCGGAAGCACGAGACTACATTTCCCCATATGAGAGGCTGCCAAGGATAAACAACTAGTTTGTCGGATCCCACACATACCAAGCATTTCAAACATACACACATTATACTTGATATGCGTAGATACAACATGGCATCACAACATAACTCTACGACTCAGATATTATTCATTAGGCTCCGAAGAGCGAGATATTACAAACATGGGTCTCATGACCCAACACTCAGAGCATACAAGTCAAAGCACAAGCGGAAGCTAATCATGTCTGAGTACAGACAACTACAAATGAAGAAGGCTGAGAAGCCTGGCTATCTACCAGATCCTGCTGAGGCACAAGATCGTAGCTGAGGTATCAAGCTAACCGTCGAAGTCCAAGCGGAACTACTAGCGAGACTAAAGTCTCTCTGCAAAACATAAAATAGGCAAACGTGAGTACAAACGTACTCAGCAAGACTTACATCAGAACTAACTACATATGCATCAGTATCAAAGAGGGGGGTGGTGGAGTTTGACTGCAGCAAGCCAGCTTTGACTCGGTGGCTATCCTGAACTACGACTGCAAGTAACTCTTTTGAGGTGGCGCACGCGAGTCCACATATTCACCATATCAATACACCACTATGGACCCGCTCCCGTCTCCCTACGAGAACGCCATCCATAGCACTCACGCTTATCTTGCGCATTTTAGAGTATCCACTTTCACTTGTCTATGAACTGATATAGGCAACCCAGAAGTCCTTCTCCGTGGACACGGCTATTCGAATAGATCATATTAAACCCTGCAGGGGTGTACTTCTTCACACACGCTCTCACCACTTACCGCCGTTTACACGACATGTACTCGGCAACCTTCAAGCGGAAGCCCAACGTGGGTGTCGGCCACGGCCTACCTAAACACTCAAGTCCCTAGTCCAGGTTTATCGCCTATTCGGGTTCCATCCGCAGGAGTCCGCCGAGGTTTCCCATACAGCCCCGAACGATGTGTGCAGGGTTCCGAGATACCAAACGGGCACTTTCGGTACATCAGACCCGCAGTGCCTACCGCAACACAACCCACCCCTAAGGTCAGCGTTGCATGCGGCCCCCAAAGATGCTACAAACACCGAAACTACTTGCAACTCCGGACTAAGGACAAGGGTGGTCAAGAAGCCGAGAGGGTCCATTGGTTTCGGGCCCGGTCGTGGTAGTAACTGTTTCATGGATCACAAACACAGAACTCAGTTCCTGAGGACGGTTTCAATGAGACAACCCACCATGTACTCCTACATGGCCTCTCACCGCTACCTTTACCAAATCGTGTTCACACACTTAGCTTACACGCAATAGGGCATGTTCATAACAATTCCAATCCATTCCCGATGAATCAGACCCGACTCAACTCTAAGCAAGAGTGTGCATGACAAACAAGCATAGATGAGTAGGCACAACATGGCTCAAACAATTCCTACTCATGATAGTGGGTTTCATCTAATTACTGTGGAATGACAGGTCATGCAAAGGATCAAGGGGTTTAGCTACCGCACCAAGTAACACATGAGTCGTTGTTGTCCTAATGCAATAAAATAGAGCAGGAGCGAGAGAGTGGGATTATATCGGAATGAACAAGGGGGTTTTGCTTGCCTGGCACTTCTGAAGATAATATAGTTCTTCATCGGTGTCATCGAAATTCATCGTCGGAACGCCGTCTACCGAGAGGGGACAAACACCAGTAACTGAGAAAGAACACAATCAATGCAATGCACATATATGATGCATGATCATGTTAAGGAACTGAATTCACCTAATGCAACAGTAATCCAAGTTAATTGAAGTGGAATTCAAACAAGGTTGAACTCCAACTCCAAATGCTATTTCATAAATTATCCTAATCATGATTCATCCTATTCAGTGAGGTTAACTTGTTCAAACATGCATGATCATGGCATAAACAGATTCTTCATATTTTTCTGATCATTTTTCATATATAAATTATTTCCAACCGAGTTACGGTTGAATTTATATGATTTATTAAAGTTTAGGGCATTTTCTGGAATTTCCTGAATTAAAATAATTCCAGAAATCAGTTTACTGCGTCAGCATGATGTCGCAGTGACGTCATCAGGTCAACAGGGCTGGTCCGGGTCAAACTGGCAGTGGGTCCCACGTGTCAGAGTAATTAACTTAATTAGATTTTAATTAAAACTAAACCTAGTTATTAATCAGGGCTGGGCCCCACCTGTCATTGACTTCGGGAGAGTCAACCGGGGCCCACCCGAGGTCAAAGTCCACGTCGGCTGCCGGCGTTTAGCCGGGCGAGCCCGGCGCGGCGTTAAGTGCATTTTGCCGTTCCGGCCACCAAAAGGGTCGGGGAGGGTACTTACGTGGAGCTGGGGATGAGCTGAGGCTCTTGGTGGAGTGGCTTGAGCTCGGGACGGTCAGGATCGACGCCGGCGACGAGGTTGGCGGCCGCCGGAGTTCGGCCATGTGCGGGGTTGGGGTTGCGGCGTGCAAACGCAGAAGCTGAGGCGCTAGCGAGGCTCTACGTGATGCGGCGGACATGTTGGTCGACCTGCAGAATGACCATATGGTCGCCGGAGCGACGCCGCGACAAGCTCGGGCGGCGGTGGGTTTCGTCCACGATGGAAATGGTGGCTAGAGGAGGGAACGAGTCGGGAAGAGGGGAAACGACTTCGGGGGCTCACCGTGAAGTGCGAGGATGGCATCGGCGAGCTCGGAGAGGCACCAAGCCGGCAATTTGTCGATGAAGTCCGGCGGGTCCGAGAAGGGGAAAGTGGCGGGCGGCGCCTCGGGGTGCTCCGGTGTCGGGAGGCTCGGTGAGGAGGGAGAGAGGCTCGGCGGAGCTTCGGGGCATGCCGGGAGGAGAGGGGTGGCGGGGGCCGCGGGTACGGCGATCGGCGTCGGCGGCCGCGTTCGGTGGCGTCGTGGGGAGAGAGAGCAGGGGAGGGAGATGGTCCAGGGAGAGAGGAACGAGGACGAGGGGGTTCGGGGAGGCGCGTGGCGTCTCCGGGCGTCGAGGGGTAGCCAGCGGCGGCGAGGAGGAGGTGGCGAGGCTCGGCGATCGCCGTGTCCCTCCTCTGCCCTCTTGGCAGAAGGTAGGCTGACAATGGCGTGGCGGTTGGTGGCTGGGCCACCTGGCCAGGCCGAGGAGGGAGGGGGAGAAGGCTGGGCCGGTTGGGCGCCAGGTAGGTCAGGTGAGTTCTGCTCCTTTTATTGTTTTCTGTTTTCTATTTTCTGTTTTGTTTTAGTTTAGTAAAATACTAAACCATTTTATAAAATCCTGAAAAATAGTTATGTGGCTAGAACTAAAATATACCAAACCACATAAAATGTTCCAAAATTATTGGACATATATTATTTATATATCAAATATATATCCAATGCAAGTAGTTATTGAATTAATTCAAAGGCCCAAAATAAAATGTTTGATCCTCCAAAAATATTGGTTTGAACTGTATTCTTGCCAATATTTTTTTAAAGATGAAAAGGAACATTTCCTTGGAACATTTGAAGCAATTTTTAAATGTTGATCATTTATTTTAAATGATTCCTGGGGCTCTCCAATTCCCCAATTCAAATTTAAAGGAAAATTTGACATGATGCATGGATGCAAGAAAATCAAGCTAGGGCTGATCTGGGGCTGTGACACAGCGCCAGGCCTAGTGACTCGTTTCACCCGATAAGGGCCTTCCCACTTCGGCGTCAACTTGTTTGAATTCTTGGCGGACTGAACGCGCCGAAGAACAAGGTCGCCTTCCTCGAGACTTCTGGCACTAACCCTGCGGTTATGGTAGAGACGCAGGGCTTGCTGGTAGCGAGCGGCTCGCACAACGGCCTGAAGACGATCCTCCTCGAGGAGCAGCGCGTCATCTTGTCGCAGCTGCTCTTGCTCAAGCTCATCATAAGCGAGTGTTGGAAATATGCCCTAGAGGCAATAATAAATTAGTTATTATTATATTTCCTTGTTCACGATAATCGTTTATTATCCATGCTATAATTGTATTGATAGGAAACTCAAATACATGTGTGGATACATAGACAACACCATGTCCCTAGCAAGCCTCTATTGGCTAGCTCGTTGATCAATAGATGGTTACGGTTTCCTAACCATGGACATTGGATGTCATTGATAACGGGATCACATCATTAGTAGAATGATGTGATGGACAAGACCCAATCCTAAGCCTAGCACAAAGATCGTAGTTCGTATGCTAAAGCTTTTCTAATGTCAAGTATCATTTCCTTAGACCATGAGATTGTGCAACTCCCGGATACCGTAGGAATGCTTTGGGTGTACCAAGCGTCCTGGCGTAAGCTGGGTGGCTATAAAGGTGCATTACAGGTATCTCCGAAAGTATCTGTTGGGTTGGCACGAATCGAGACAAGGATTTGTCACTCCGTGTAAACGGAGAGGTATCTCTGGGCCCACTCGGTAGGACATCATCATAATGTGCACAATGTGATCAAGGAGTTGATCACGGGATGATGTGTTACGAAACGAGTAAAGAGACTTGCCGGTAACGAGATTGAACAAGGTATCGGATACCGACGATCGAATCTCGGGCAAGTACAATACCGCTAGACAAAGGGAATTGAATACGGGATTGATTGAGTCCTTGACATCGTGGTTCATCCGATGAGATCATCGTGGAACATGTGGGAGCCAACATGGGTATCCAGATCCCGCTGTTGGTTATTGACGGAGAACGTCTCGGTCATGTCTACATGTCTCCCGAACCCGTAGGGTCTACACACTTAAGGTTCGGTGGCGCTAGGGTTATAAAGGAAGCTTGCATGTGGTTACCGAATGTTGTTGAGTCCCGGATGAGATCCCGGATGTCACGAGGAGTTCGGAATGGTCCGGAGGTAAAGATTTATATATGGGAAGTACTGTTTTGGTCACGGAAAAGTTTCGGGTTATTCCGTAACGTGCGGGACCACCGGGAGGGTCGGGGTCCACCAAGTGGGGCCACCAACCCGGCAGGCTCGTGGGCCAAGTGTGGGAGGAACCAGCCCCAAGGGGCTGGTGCGCCCCACAAGAGGCCCAAGGCGCAAGGGAGAGTGGGAGGGCAAACCCTAGGCGAGATGGGCCCTAAGGCCCATCTAGTGGGCGCCTCCCTCTCCTCCCCTCTTGGCCGCCTCCTTGATCCCATCTAGGGCTGCCGCCCCTCTAGGGGTGGGAACCCTAGAGGGCGCACCTCCTCCCCTTCCCTATATATATGAGGCCTAAGGGGCTGCCCATGAGACATGAGTTCTCTCCCTCTTGGTGCAGCCCCGCCTCCTCCTCCTCCTCTCCCTTGGTGCTTGGCGAAGCCTGCTGGGATTGCCACGCTCCTCCATCACCACCATGCCGTTGTGTTGCTGCTAGATGGAGTCTTCCTCAACCTCTCCCTCTCTCCTTGCTGGATCAAGGCATGGGAGACGTCACCGGGCTGTACGTGTGTTGAACGCGGAGGTGCCGTCCGTTCGGCACTAGGATCTCCGGTGATTTGGATCACGGCAGTGCGACTCCTTCAACCCCGTTCTCTTGAACGCTTCCGCTTAGCGATCTACAAGGGTATGTAGATGCACTCTCCTTCCCTCGTTGCTAGTTTCTCCATAGATAGATCTTGGTGACACGTGGGAAAATTTTGAATTTCTCGCTCGTTCCCCAACAAAGGTGGCATCATGAGCTAGGTCTATTGCGTAGATTCTTTGCACGAGTAGAACACAAAGTAGTTGTGGGCGTTGATTTTGTTCAATATGCTTACCGTTACTAGTCCAATCTTGTTTCGACGGTTTTGTGGGATGAAGCGGCCCGGACCGACCTTACACGTACTCTTACGTGAGACAGGTTCCACCGGTGACATGCACTTGGTGCATAAGGTGGCTAGCGGGTGCAGTCTCTCCCACTTTAGTCGGAACGGATTCGATGAAAAGGGTCCTTATGAAGGGTAAATAGCAATTGGCATATCACGTTGTGGTTTTGCGTAGGTAAGAAAGCGTTCTTGCTAGAAACCCATAGCAGCCACGTAAAACATGCAAACAACAATTAGAGGACGTCTAACTTGTTTTTGCAGGGTATGCTATGTGATGTGATATGGCCAAGAAGAACGTGATGAATGATATGTGATGTATGAGATTGATCATGTTCTTGTAATAGGATTCACGACTTGCATGTCGATGAATATGACAACCGGCAGGAGCCATAGGAGTTGTCTTTATTTATTGTATGACCTGCGTGTCATTAAACAACGCCATGTAATTACTTTTACTTTATTGCTAACCGGTAGCCATAGTAGTAGAAGTAATAGTTGGCGAGACAACTTCATGAAGACACGATGATGGAGATCATGATGATGGAGATCATGGTGTCATGCCGGTGACAATGATGATCATGGAGCCCCGAAGATGGAGATCAAAAGGAGCAATATGATATTGGCCATATCATGTCACTACTATATAATTGCATGTGATGTTTATTATCTTTATGCATCTTGTTTACTTAGAACGACGGTAGTAAATAAGATGATCCCTTACACAAATTTCAAGAAGTGTTCTCCTGTTGTGCACATTGCTACAGTTAAATCGCTTCTAAGCACCACGTGATGATCGGGTGTGATGGATTCTTACGTTCACATACAACGGGTGTAAGACAGATTTACACAGCAAAAACACTTGGGGTTAACTTGACGAGCCTAGCATGTACAGACATGGCCTCGGGAACACAGAGACCGAAAGGTCGAGCATGAGTCGTATGGTAGATACGATCAACATGAAGATGTTCACCCAGTCGACTAGTCCGTCTCACGTGATGATCGGACACGGCCTAGTTGACTCGGATCATGTAATCACTTAGATGACCAGAGGGATGTCTATCTGAGTGGAAGTTCATAAGATGAACTTAATTATCTTGAACATAGTCAAAAGACCTTTTGCAAATTATGTCAGAAGCTCGCGCTTTAGTTCCACTGTTTAGATATGTTCCTGGAGAAAATATAGTTGAAAGTTGAAAGTAGCGATTATGCGGACGAGAAAGCTTATGTCCTTAATGCACCGCCCAGGTGTGCCGAACCCCAAACGCGTCGTTTGTGGATGTTTGAACATCGGACATACACGCTTTTGATAACTACGTGATAGTTCGGTTAAGCGGTTTAGAGTTGAGGCACCAAAGACGTTTTGAAACATCGCGGAACATATGAGATGTTTCGAGGGCTGAATTGGGATTTCAGGGCTCGTGCCCACGTCAAGAGGTATGAGACCTCCGACGAGTTTTCTTAGCCTGCAAACTAAGGGAGATAAGCTCAATCGCTGAGCTTGTGCTCAGATTGTCTGAGTGCAACAATCACTTGAATCGAGTGGGAGTTGATCTTCCAGATGAGAAAGTGATGTTTCTCCAAAGTCATTGCCACCAAGCTGCTAGAGCTTCGTGATGAACTATAACATATCAAGGATAGAGATGATCCTTGAGGTATTCGCGCGTTGTTTGACATCACGAAAGTAGAAGTCAAGAAGGAGCATCAATTGTTGATGGTTGGTGAAACCACTAGTTTCAAGAAGGGCAAGGGCAAGAAGGGATACTTCATGAAACGGCAAATCAGCTGCTGCTCTAGTGAAGAAACCCAAGGTTGAATCCAAACCCGAGACCTGAGTGCTTCCGTAATAAGGGGAACAGCCACTGGAGCAGCATTACCCTAGATACTTGGTAGATAAGAAGGCTGGCAAGGTCGAAAGAAGTATATTGGAAATACATTATGTTAATGTGTACTTTACTAGTACTCCTAGTAGCACCAGGGTATTAAGATACCGGTTCGGTTGCTAAGTGTTAGTAACTCGAAATAAAAGGCTACGGAATAAACGGAGACTAGCTAAAGGTGAGTTGACGATATGTGTTGGAAGTGTTTCCAAGGTTGATGTGATCAAGCATCGCCCGCTCCCTCTACCATCGACATTGGTGTTAAACCTAAATAATTGTTATTTGGTGTTTGCGTTGAGCATATACATGATTGGATTATGTCTATCGCAATACGGTTATTCATTTAAGGAGAATAATGGTTACTCTATTTATTTGAATAATACCTTAGATGGTCTTGCACCTAAATGAATGGTTTATTGAATCTCGATCGTAGTGATACACATTTTCATGCCGAAGGTATAAGATAGTAATGATAGTACCACTTACTTGTGGCACTGCCATGTAAGTCATATTGGTGTAAAAAGCATGAAGAAGCTCCATGTTGATGGATCTTTGGACTCACTCGTTTTGAAAAGTTTGAGACATGCAAACCATGTCTATTGGTGTATACGCATGAAGAAACTCCATGCAGATGGATCGTTTGGACTCACATGATTTTGAATCACTTGAGATATGCAAATCATACCACATAGGCAAGATGACTGAAAAGCCTCGGTTTCAGTAAGATGGAACAAGATAGCAACTTGTTGGAAGTAACACATCTTGATGTGTGCAGTCCAATGAGTGCTGAGGCATGTAGTGAATATCGTTATGTTCTTACTTCACAGATGATTTGAGTAGATGTTGAGTATATTTACTTGATGAAACACAAGTCTGAATTATTGAAAGGTTCAAGTAATTTCAGAGTGAAGTTGAAGATCTTCGTGACAAGAGGATAAAATGTCTGTGATGTGATCATACAGATGAATATCTGAGTTGCGAGTTTGGTACAAAATTGAGACATTGTGGAAATTTTTTCACAACTAATACCGCCTGGAACACCATAGTGTGATGGTGTGTCCGAACATCATAGTTGCACCCTATTGGATATGGTGCGTACCATGATGTCTCTTATCGAATTACCACTATCGTTCATGGGTTAGGCATTAGAGACAACCGCACTCACTTTAATGGGGCACCACGTAATTCCGTTAAGACGACACCGTTTGGAGAAACCTAAGTTGTCGTTTCTTGAAAGTTTGGGGCTGCGACGCTTATGTGGAAAAGTTTCAGGTTGATAAGCTCGAACCCAAAGCGGATAAAATGCATCTTCGTAGGAAACCCAAAACAGTTGGATATACCTCCTAATTCAGATCCGAAAGCAATAGGGATTGTTTCTTGAATCGGGTCCTTTCTCGAGGAAAAGTTCGTCTCGAAAAGTTGAGTGGGAGGATGGTGGAGACTTGATGAGGTTATTGAACCATCACTTCAACTAGTGTGTAGCAGGGCACAGGAAGTTGTTCCTGTGGCGCCTACACCAATTGAAGTAGAAGCTTTATGATAGTGATCATGAAACTTTGGATCAAGTCACTACCAAACCTCGTAGGACGACAAGGACGCGTACTGCTTCAGAGTGGTACGGTGATCCTGTCTTGAAGGTCATGTTGCTAGACAACAATGAACCTACGAGCTATGGAGAAGCGATGGTGGGCCCAAATTACGACAAATGGTTAGAGGCCATGAAATCCGAGATAGTATCCATATATCAGAACAAAGCATGGACTTTGGTGGACTTGCCCGATGATCGGCAAGCCATTGAGATGAATGGATCTTTAAGAAGAAGGCGGACGTGACGGTAATGTCACCGTCTATAAAGCTCGACTTGTGGCGAAAAGTTTTTCACAAGTTCAAGGAGTTGACTACGATGAGATTTTCTCATCCATAGCGATGCTTAAGTCCGTCGGAATCATGTTAGCATTAGCTGCATTTATGAAATCAGGCAGATGGATGTCAAAACGAGTTTCCTTACCAGTTTACGTAAGGAAAGGTTGTATGTGATACAATCAGAAAAGTTTTGTCGATCTAAGGATGCTAAAAGGTATGCTAGCTCCAGCGATCCTTTCTAAGGACTGGAGTAAGCATCTCGGAGTTGGAATGTGCGCTTTGATGAGATGATCAAAGATTTTGGGTTTATACAAAGTTTATGAGAAACTTGTATTTTCCAAAGAAGTGAGTGGGAGCACTATAGAATTTCTGATAACAATATGTTGTTGACATATTGATGATCAGAAATGATGTAGAATTTCTAGAAAGCATATAGGGATGTTTGAAAAGTGTTTTTCAATAGAAAACCTGGATTAAGCTACTTAAACATTGAGCATCAAGATCTATAAGATAGATCAAAATGTTTAATAATACTTTCAAATGAGCATGTACCTTGACATGATCTTGAAGGTGTTCAAGATGGATCAGTCAAAGAAGGAGTTCTTGCATGACATGTAAGGTATGAAGTTAAGACTTAAAGCTCGACCACGGCAGAAAAGAGAGAAAGGACGAAAGGTCGCCCCCTATGCTTCAGACATAGGCTCTATAGTATGCTATGTTGTGTACCGCACCGGAAGTGTGCCTTGCCATGAGTCAGTCAAGGGGTACAAGAATGATCCAGGAATGGATCATTGAACAGCGGTCAAAATTGTCCTTGGAGTAAATAAGGACATGTTTCTCGATTACGGAGGTGATAAAGAGTTCGGCGTAAAGGGTTACGTCGATGCAAGCTATAACACCTATCCGAGTGACTCTGAGTAGCAAACCGGATACGTATAGTGGAGCAACCATTTAGAATAGATCCAAGTGGAGCGTGGAAGCAGCATTTACAATATGACATAGAGAATTGCAAAGCACACACGGATCTGAAAGGTTCAGACCCGTTGACTAAAACCCGTTGACTAAAACCTCTCTCACAAGCAAAACATGATCAAACCTCATAACTCATTGAGCCTAAATCACATGATGATGTGAACTAGTTTACAGACACTAATGAACTCTTTGGGTGTTGGTCACATGGCGATGTGACCTATCAGTGTTAATCACATGACGATGTGAACTAGATTATTGACTCTAGTGCAAGTGGGAGACTGTTGGAAATATGCCCTAGAGGCAATAATAAATTAGTTATTATTATATTTCCTTGATCACGATAATCGTTTATTATCCATGCTATAATTGTATTGATAGGAAACTCAAATACATGTGTGGATACATAGACAACACCATGTCCCTAGCAAGCCTCTATTGGCTAGCTCGTTGATCAATAGATGGTTACGGTTTCCTAACCATGGACATTGGATGTCATTGATAACGGGATCACATCATTAGTAGAATGATGTGATGGACAAGACCCAATCCTAAGCCTAGCACAAAGATCGTAGTTCGTATGCTAAAGCTTTTCTAATGTCAAGTATCATTTCCTTAGACCATGAGATTGTGCAACTCCCGGATACCGTAGGAATGCTCTGGGTGTACCAAACGTCACAACGTAACTCGGTGGCTATAAAGGTGCATTACAGGTATCTCCGAAAGTATCTGTTGGTTGGCACGAATCGAGACTGGATTTGTCACTCCGTGTAAGCGGAGAGGTATCTCTGGGCCCACTCGGTAGGACATCATCATAATGTGCACAATGTGATCAAGGAGTTGATCACGGGATGATGTGTTACGGAACGAGTAAAGAGACTTGCCGGTAACGAGATTGAACAAGGTATCGGATACCGACGATCGAATCTCGGGCAAGTACAATACCGCTAGACAAAGGGAGTTGAATACGGGATTGATTGAGTCCTTGACATCGTGGTTCATCCGATGAGATCATCGTGGAACATGTGGGAGCCAACATGGGTATCCAGATCCCGCTGTTGGTTATTGACGGAGAACGTCTCGGTCATGTCTACATGTCTCCCGAACCCGTAGGGTCTACACACTTAAGGTTCGGTGGCGCTAGGGTTATAAAGGAAGCTTGTATGTGGTTACCGAATGTTGTTCGGAGTCCCGGATGAGATCCCGGACGTCACGAGGAGTTCCGGAATGGTCCGGAGGTAAAGATTTATATATGGGAAGTACTGTTTTGGTCACCGGAAAAGTTTCGGGTTATTCCGGTAACGTACCGGGACCACCGGGAGGGTCCCGGGGGTCCACCAAGTGGGGCCACCAACCCCGGAAGGCTGCGTGGGCCAAGTGTGGGAGGGAACCAGCCCCAAGGGGGCTGGTGCGCCCCCCACAAGAGGCCCAAGGCGCAAGGGAGAGTGGGAGGGGGCAAACCCTAGGGCAGATGGGCCCTAAGGCCCATCTAGTGGGCGCCTCCCTCTCCCTCCCTCTTGGCCGCCTCCCTTGATCCCATCTAGGGCTGCCGCCCCTCTAGGGGTGGGAACCCTAGAGGGGGCGCACCCTCCTCCCCTTCCCCTATATATATGAGGCCTAAGGGGCTGCCCATGAGACATGAGTTCTCTCCCTCTTGGTGCAGCCACCGCCTCCTCCTCCTCCTCTCCCTTGGTGCTTGGCTGAAGCCTGCTTGGGATTGCCATGCTCCTCCATCACCACCATGCCGTTGTGTTGCTGCTGGATGGAGTCTTCCTCAACCTCTCCCTCTCTCCTGGCTGGATCAAGGCGTGGGAGACGTCACCGGGCTGTACGTGTGTTGAGCAGCGGAGGTGCCGTCCGTTCGGCACTAGGATCTCCGGTGATTTGGATCACGCATTTAGCACGACTCCTTCAACCCCGTTCTCTTGAACGCTTCCGCTTAGCGATCTACAAGGGTATGTAGATGCACTCTCCTTCCCTCGTTGCTAGTTTCTCCATAGATAGATCTTGGTGACACGTAGGAAAATTTTGAATTTCTGCTACGTTCCCCAACAGCGAGTACTCGAGGCGATCCGTATACGAGTTCCGTGGGGAGAACTGCCTCTGCTCCATAGACTAGAGCAAAGGGTGCCTGGCCAGTGGCTCGATTTGGCGTCGTCCTGATCGACCAAAGAACCACCGGCAGCTCCTCGATCCAGTTTCTTCCGCACTTGTGCAGCCTGTCGAAAGTTCTGGTCTTGAGCCCGCAGCACTTCAAAGATTTGCCCTCTCTGCTTGACCGTTGCATCTCGGGTGAGCAACGGAAGCAAAGCAGACCTTGGCGCCAAGGTCTTGGACGTACTGCATGAAGGTGCGACTCGTAAATTGCGTGCCGTTGTCGGTGATGATCCTGTTAGGGATTCCGAAACGACAAACAATCGACCTGAAGAACTTGACTTATCGTGCTGTCACCTTCCTCATCGCTTCCACTTCCGCCACTTTGTGAACTTGTCGATGGCGGCGTACAAGTACTCAAAGCCCCGACAACTCGGGAAGGGGCCGAGGATGTCGACCCCAGGACCGAAAATGGCCAGGATAAAGGGATCGTCTGGAGAGCTTGAGCTGGCGGTGTATCTATTTGGAATGGAACCGCACGCTTCACACTTGGTTACTTGTGCGGTTGCATCACGGAGGGCTGTCGGCCAGAAGAAACCTTGCCGGAAAGCTTTGCGGCAAGTGCTCTTGCGCCAATGTGGTGACCACATATGCCTCCATGTATCTCGCCAACAGCTTCATCCATCTTCCACAGGAATACACTTCAATTTCACACCGTTGAGTCTTCTTCTCGCATGCATATGTCGTCGACAAACTGGTACATACTTGACTGCCGGGCTACTCTTTCCGCTTCTTCTTGCTCTTTGGGAAGTTCTCCTGTCTGAAGGAAATGGACAATCTGCTGCGCCCATGTTGGAGCTTGCGGCTCGACAACAAGGACTAAAGGCACATCTGCTGCTGCGGGAACATCAGCTTCTACGGCAAGAGCCTGCGGCTCTGCCGGAGCTAGATGCTCCCCGACAAGCTTGCCGGAGCAAGACTTGTCAGGAGCGTCTGCTTCAACGGAACAAACCCTGGGGTGCAGCCGGAGCGCATCGCTCCTCGGCTGCTTATTGGTGTTGATCTTGGGGACCTTTGCAACGACGCGGCCGGGAAGCTCAGTCGGAAAGTAGTCACCAGAGGCCAACTTCCTCTTCTTGCTCTGTCCGGTCGGCGGTGTTACGGTTGGTCGAGTCAGCTTGAGCACGAAAATCCCTGGTTCCATTGTGTAACTTAAGCGCATCGCACTTTGACAGGCCGTCAGCAATATCATTCTGAGCTCTTGGAACATGTTCCATTTGCAGGCCGTCAAAGTGCTCTTCTAGCTTCCTCACTTCATCAACGTAGGCTTCCATCAACGGACTCTGGTAATCTTTGTTGACTTGGCGGACGACGAGTTGCGAGTCACCCCTGACAATAAGCTTCTTGATCCCAAGGTCCACTGTGATCCTAAGACCGGCAAGCAAACCTTCATACTCTGCAGTATTGTTTGTCGCTTGCTCCTTGGGAAAGTGCATCTGGACGACGTACTTGAGGTGCTCTCCGGTGGGTGCGATAAGCAGCACGCCGGCACCGGCGCCTTGCAGCGAGAAGGCACCATCAAAGTACATCAGCCACTCTTTGTTTGCTTCTTTGACGGGAATGCTCGTCTCCGGAATCTCTTCATCTGGCGTTGGCGTCCATTCTGCTATGAATTCTGCCAAGGCTCTGCTTTGGATAGTTGATGTGCTTTCAAACTTGAGACCAAAGCTTGACAGCTCCAATGCCCACTCGACAATCCTGCCTGTCGCTTCTGGATTCTGCAGTATCCTCTTCAGCGGAAAGCGAGTGACAACTGTGATCTCATGTGCTTGGAAATAATGGCGCAGCTTTCTCGAGGCCATGAGGAGGCCGAAAAGCAATTTTTGCACACCAGAGTACCTTGACCTAGCCCCCTGCAGAAGGGAACTGACAAAGTAGACTGGGCGCTGCACCATCCTTTTCTGCATCTGTTCACGTGTCTGCGCGGACTCATCCTTGTCGGGACCAGAGCTTGTCGGCGAAGCCCCCTGCTTGTCGCTGGATGTGCTTGCCGCGGTTGCTGGCTAAATCTTCCGCCTCCCTCTCTGCCACTAACGCAGCACTAACCACTTGATTGGTTGCTGCTATATATAGCAGTAACTTCTCTTGTGGCCTAGGTGCGACAAGTGTTGGAGTGGAGGACAGGTATCTTTTTAAGTCTTGCAGCGCAGCCTCCGCTTCGGAGTCCATTTCTTGGACCTGCCTTTTTCAAAATCTTGAAAAATGGCAGGGCGCGCTCAGCAGACCTAGAAATAAACCCGCTGAGAGCAGCCACGCAACCGGCAAGTCTTCGTACATCCTTGACGCGCTTTGGTGCTTCAATCTGCTCAATGGCCTTGATCTTGTCGGGATTAGCTTCAATCCCCCGCTGAGACACGAAGAACCCGAGAAGCTTGCGGAAGGGACTCCAAACACGCACTTCTCGGGGTTGAGCTTGAGGTTGATCTTACGCAGATTCGCAAAGGTCTCGTCCAAATCTTGAACCAAAGTTGCTTTGTACTTGCTCTTGACCACTATGTCATCCATGTAGGCTTCTACATTTACGTGCGTTATGCGGCTCAAAAGCGTCATGGACTACCCTTGCAAATGTTGAACCAGCATTCTTCAAACCGAAAGGCATCCGTATGAAACAGTATGTGCCACATGGTGTGATGAATGCGGTCTTCTCTTCATCTTCTTCAGCCATGAAGATCTGATGGTATCCTGAGTAGGCATCAAGAAACGAAAGCAAATCACATCCAGCCGTGGAGTGAACAATCTGGTCAATGCGCGGCAAGGGAAATGGATCTTTGGGGCAAGATTTATTAACATCCGTGAAGTCAATACAAAGTCTCCATTTCCCATTTGCCTTGCGCACGACTACAGGATTGGCCAACCACGTAGGATGGAGCACTCCTCGACAAGGCCTGCTGCTTCGGTTCTTGATCTCTTCGGCTATGAATTTTGGCGCCCACCGCTTGCTTCGACTTTTTGCTTGACGGGCGCGCGCATGAGGACAAGCGGCCAGGTAGTGCTCAATCACTTTCACAGGAACACCGGGGATATTAGACGGTTGCCATGCAAACACGTCGACATTCGCCCATGAGGAAAGCAACGAGCGCGCCTTCCTATTTGGGGTCGAGAGAGGCAGCGATGGTGAAGGTACCACCAGTGCCGTCCTCCTTGGCGGGCACCTTCTTGGTCTTCGGCGGAGCCACCATCTTCTTGCACTTGCCAGTGGAGCTCGATGGTGCGTCCTCGGCGGTAGCGCAGCACTCCGAAGAGGTGCGCTTGCCGGAGTGAGCATCAGAGCCCTTGCCGGACTTGGACTTGGTCTTCTTCCCCCGGGAGCTTCAGCGGCAAGTGTCTGGCAATCTGTCGCGGCTGCTGCATCCCGGAAGATCTTGTCGGCACAGATAAGGGCATCCTTCTTGTCGCCATGGACAGAGATGACGCTTATCGGGCTCAGCATCTTGAGTAGGTTGTAGGCGTAGTGAGAGGCTGCCATGAACTTGGCGAGCGCTGGACGGCCAAGTATCCCATTGTAAGGCAATGGGAAATCGGCAACGTCAAATGTAACCCTCTCAGTCCTGAAGTTCAGCTCGCTGCCAAATGTGACCGCAGCGTAATCTTCCCTTCGGCTTGCTCCTTCCCGGATTGATTCCTTGGAAGGTTCCGGTCTCTTCGAGCTTCATTGTCGTGGATTTGAAGCTTCGGAGCACCGCGGAGGAGATCAGATTCAAGCCGGCCCCACCGTCAACTAACATTTTGTGACCTTGAGGTTGCGGATGGTTGGAGAGACCAACATCGGCAAGCACCCGACATGATTATGCGATCAGGGTGGTCCTCAATATCAAAAATGATAGGCGTGTTGGACCACTTCAGAGGCTTGCGCGACTCTACGGATGGTTCCGCTGCATTGACCTCCCGCATCCATTGCTTGAGTTGGCGGTGGGAGGTATGCAGGGAAGCACCTCCGTCAACGCAGAGAACCTCTGTGGCTTTCTGAAACTCCTGCTCATCGGCGTCGTCGTCCTCCATATCTTCGTCATCATCATCATCTTCATCCTTGTCGCGGCCGCGGGGAGGTCGATCTCCTTGTCGCTGCTTGACTTTGCCGCGGCGTCCTCCCCGGCCGGACGCTTTCTTGCTTGCTCCCCAGCACCTTCTGGGCCTTCTCCTTGTCGCGCCGCTCGTACTCAGCTCTCTGCTGCTCGACAAGCTGCTCGACTTTCTTGCAGCTCTGGAGGTCGTGGCCCTTGGTGCGGTGGATCTTGCAAGATCGCTTGCGGAGCTGTCCCGCTTGTCGGCCGCCACCGACTGGTGGTTGGCGTCAGCGGCAACCTCCTTGCCGGAGACACCAGCCTTGGCGTTCTTGTCGCCACCTCCATTGCCGGACTACTCAACAGCTAGCACTTCTCTGGCCTTCTTTTTCCTGTTGCCTCGCCACGGCCCTTCTTTGCCGGGCGGTGTCATCACCATCGAGATCCTGCTTACGCATTCTCTCCCGGGAGTCTCCTCCTTCCTCGGTAGACACTTGTCGGCCAAGGCGTACAACTCATCGGCGTCCTTGACTTTGCACATCTCCATCTCCTCCCTCATCCTGCGGTTCCGCAAATTACGATGAAATGCGCCGATCACCTTGGCGGGGTGGACGCCACAGGATGTTGTAGTACTGGTTGAACCTCTGAATGAACTTGGCGCAGGACTCTCCTTCCTTACAGGCGAGCAAGTGAAGGTCGCTCTCTTGGCCATGAGGTTTGTGGTCACTGTGAAGGCGCCAACAAACCGATGGCATGAATCTGCCAAGAGGATATAGAGCTGTCCGGCAAGTGCATGAGCCAAGATCTGACGTTGGGCTTGAGCACGAGCGGGAAGTAGTTGGCGAGGATCTTGTCATCCCGTCCCCCCGCAGCCTGCACCGCGATGGTGTAGATGCTGAGGAATTCCGACGGGTCTGTCCTGCCATCATACTTCTCCGGCACGTCTGGTTTGAAGTTTTTCTGGCTGGGCCACTGGACTTGCCGCAGCTCACGAGTGAACGCAGGGCAACCTACCGCGTACGGCAAGTCGCCTGGCCCCTCCGGCGCGTGCATGTCAACAGAAGGCCCAGCACGCTTGTCGGACTGACGTCGCGCTTCTCTTCGGCGCTCGATGCGGGTTCGAGCGTCCTCTTGTTGTCGCTCATGAAGAACTTGGCGCTGATCGCGGCGAGCTCGCGGATTCGACGACGCGGTGGAGTCGCTGTCGAGGTGGATCCGATAAGTCGGCGACCTTGGCCTTCTTGGCGGAGAGTGCACGGTGGTTGCACCTCCGACAGTCTCGTCGCCACCGGCTCGTGCCTTGTCGTCTCGCCGCGGCAATGATGGTGTTGGTTCCCGCGGAGCGTCGCCGTTGGCAAAGCTGATGAGGCTCTGGATAGTGGCCCTCCGCTCGTCGACCTTGTCGGCCGTTGGAGGGTAGTCGAGGAGCAGTTGAGCTCTCGCCAGAGCTTCTGCTGGAGTAGTAGGCAGCATTGGAGAACGGTGCGAGGCGGGACACGCTTCGGCCAGCATGTTGGCGCGCATGCTGGTCTGAGGGTCTCGATCCAACAAGCGTATGGCGTTGTGAACGCCATGACGTTGTTGGTCCCGTCTCTGAGATAGGCGCGGGGGATGCGTGACGCCGAGGTTTGCGGTGCCTTGTCCTTGGACTTGGCAACGTCGCGAGCACCTTCGTCGGCGCCCGTCCCTCCGCCAGCGTCTGCTCCACCACCCGCTTGCTGCGGTGAGGTGGGTACGACGCGGATGGTTTCTGCTGCCGCGAAGCCTTCTTCTTCGGTGGCATGTTGAGGAAGATGTTGATGATGCTGCTCGCGTGAACGCCGGATCGGATTCACACGGCCTCGACGCTTCCCTACCGGGCGCTGAGAGATGTCGGGAGGCTGATCGTACCATGGACACCTAGGGGGCCGGCTGAGCAGGCCCCTTTGTGGTTCGGAGGGGGGCGGAGGTCGCACGAAGAGCGAATCGAGGCGATGCACACGGCGGTTTACCCAGCCGGAGCTCTCCGGGAGATAAAACTCCTACTGCTGCTTGTTTGATCTATTGTGTTCTTGCTAGGGAGCAATGCGAGTTACAAAACCTAGCGTGAGTGTGTCCAGTCTACGGCCAGTCGAATGAATCGAACCAACCCCTCCTGCGGAACCCGCGGAACCGAACCCTTTCTACGTTGCACTCGGGCCTCCTTTTATATGCTCAAGGGGTCTCCGACAGGTGGCAACATAGGCGGGGGTACAAATGTAAAAACAGGAGTTGGTACACCTACTTGAACAGTGTAAAGTGCAAAATACCTAACTCTGACGGCAAGGGACAAAAGCAATAAATGCCCGTGGTTGTCGCCCAAACAAAGGTAACAGACCGTCAGTGCGCCTCCGCTTCGCCACGATGGCGAGCCTGTCGGCCGCCGCGTATCGCGGCTCTCCGCTGGCTGCACAGCCGCTCGACACGCGCCCATGGAACGGTCCCATGGCGACACGTCGCTGGGTGAGCTGGAGCGGAGACGGAGAGAAGTTGCATGCCGCGGCAAGCGCCTTGCCGCGGCCGAATCCTTGTCGCGCCCCGAGCCTTCCCGGCAAGCTCCTCTTGCCGGGGCCTTGTCTTCTGCGTGCCTGGAGTGGCCTTCCTGACAAGCTCCTCTTGTCGGGGCCTTGTCTGTGCCTAGAGAGGCCTTCCCGGCAAGCTCCTCTTGTCGGGGTCTTGTCTTCAGAATGTCTGCGGAGGGTCTTGGCAGATGCCCGGCGAGGCTTGCCACGGGGACGCTGCGACTGCCCATGCACAAGTTCGGGGTACTAAGGTATCCCTACTTTAGTACACCGACAGGCTGATAAACCGGCCTAGTGCTGCAATCCGGCCTGCCAGTCTTTGAACGTCATTGATACACGCCGGTTTAGCCAGGGATGTGATAGCCTTGATCTTTTCTGGATTAGCCTCAATGCCCCGGTTAGACACGAAACCCAAGAGCTTGCCAGCCGATACACCAAAAACACACTTAGCCGGACTAAGCATCATCTTATAAACCCTCAGATTATCAAAAGTTTACTGCAGGTCAGTTATGAGTGTATCTGCTGTCCTAGATTTCACCATGATATCATCCACATAAGCATGAACATTGCGCCCAATCCGATTATGAAGGCAATTCTGCACACACCACTGATAAGTCGCCTGAGCACTCTTGAGCCCAAAAGGAATAGATACTTAACACAAGGCTCCAAAGGGAGTTATAAAAGCCGTCTTCTCTTGGTCCTTAACTGTCATTTTGATCTGATGGTAACCCGGATAAGCATCCAGGAAACTCAAATGCTCACAACCTGCCGTAGCATCAATTATTTGATCAATACAAGGGAGGACAAAGGGATCAGCTGGGCAAGCTTTGTTCAAATCCGTGTAGTCTACACACATACGCCAAGTGCCGTTATTCTTAAGTACCAGCACCGGGTTAGCCAACCACTCAGGGTGAAACACCTCCACAATAAACCCTGCTGCCAATAGCCAGCCTACCTCTTCACCAATGGCCTTGCGCCTCTCTTCATTAAAGCGGCGAAGAAACTGTTTGACCGGTTTGAACTTCGGATCAATATTAAGAGTGTGCTCAGCGAGTTCCCTCAGTACACCTGGCATGTCAGAAGGTTTCCATGCAAAGATGTCCCGGTTCTCACGGATGAACTTCGATGGCGTGCTTTCCTATTTCGGATCCAAGTTAACGCCGATCTTTGAACTGCTTGGATGAATCGCCAGGAACAAAATCAACCAACTTAGTCTCATCAGCTGATTTAAACATCAAAGCCGGATCATGCTCTATAGTGGGCTTCTTCATAGAAGTCATATCTGCCGAATCAACATTGTCCTTATAGAACTTCAACTCCTCCGTCACGCAAACCGACTCAGCATAAGCCGCATCACCTTCCTCGCACTCCAGTGCAATCTTGCGGCTACCATGAACCGTGATGGTCCCCTTATGACCCGGCATCTTGAGCTGCAGATAAACATAACACGGCCTTGGCATGAATTTAGCATAAACCGGCCGTCCAAACAGGGCATGGTACGGACTTCTGATTTTGACAACTTAAAAGGTCAATGTCTCGGACCTTGAATCATGATAATCTCCAAAAACCACCTCCAGAGCTATCTTTCCGACCGGGTAAGCCGATTTACCAGGTACCACACCATGAAAAACGGTATTTGACGGTTTAAGATTCTTATCTGTTAACCCCATACATCGGAAGGTTTCATAATACAAGATGTTGATACTACTCCCGCCATCCATGAGTACTTTGGTGAACTTATAACCTTCGACTTGTGGTGCGACCACTAACGCCATATGACCCGGATTATCAACCCGGGGTGGATGGTCTTCTCGACTCCACACCATAGACTGCCTGCATCAGACAGATAACGAAGCACCGCTGGTTCAACATAGTTCACTGCCCTCTTATGAAGCTTTTGATCATGTTTGCACAGACTAGTAGTGAAGACATGATACTGTCCGCCATTTAACTGCTTCGGATTACTCTGATAACCCGACTGCTGCTATTGTTGATTCCCTTGTTGATTATAACCACCTTGGTTGCCCTGATTGCCTTGATTGCCCTGTCCACCTTGGTTGCCCTGAAAGCCTGAACCGGAGTTACCTCCACCATAACCCGGCCCATGAAACCCGGGTCCTGAACCACCGGACGGTCCATGATCATACTGGAAGGGATCTGAATTTTTGAACTCTCGCATAATGAAACAATCCTTCCATAAATGTGTGGCCGGTTTATTTTGTGTCCCGTGCTTTGGGCAAGGCTGGTTCAATAGACGCTCCAGATTCATGCCTGAACCTCCACCACGTGGAGGCTGTTTTACTCTACGGCGCTGATTATTACCTTGAACATTGGTGTTAGCCACAAAATCAGACTTATTGTCCGCTTTGCGCTTACCGTTATTCCCATGGACAGTCTGGTTATGCTGTCCTTTTGCACCGACATTCTTCTTTCTCTTCTCCGGCTTCTCTTCGTCAGACTCGGGATCCTTGGTATTATCAGAATCGACATATTTAAACAAAGATGCCATGAGCGTTCCCATGTCATTGCAGTGACGCTTGAGTCGCCCCAATTTCATCTTCAGTGACTTAAACCGGCAATTGCCCTCCAATGTTAAAATTGCCGAATCAGCATTCATGCGGTCCGACGAATGCATGATTTCTGAAACCCGGCGCGCAATGATTCATTGATTCGCTTTTCTCCTTGGACACAAGCAGCAAGATCCACGATCGACATGGGTTGTCAGAAAGTATCTTTGAAGTTCTCTATAAACCGGGCTTTCAACTCGTCCCATGAACTGATCGAGTTAACGGGCAGACTCTTCAACCAAGTGCGAGCCGTCCCATCCAACATCATGGTGAAGTACTTTGCACACACCGCTTCATCCACATCCAACATCTCCATTGCCATCTCATAACTCTCAACCCACGCTTCAGGTTGTAAATCGGCGGTATAATTAGGCACCTTACGCGGGCCCTTGAAATCCTTGGGTAACCGCACATTACGTGGAGTGGGGGTAACACACGGCACCCCCCAAGAGCTGAAAGCCAGTCCCCGTTCAACTGTGTTGCCAACTGCGCTGCTAACTCTGCCTCCTGTCGTGCTCTGCCATTGTTTACCACATCCTGAGCATTCGTACCACCGCGCGCCGGATTAGGCCGTCGAGGGGCGTCACGGTGCCGCGCATTGCTTGACACAACCGGTTCGTCAATGTGCCTGCCGTAACTCTTGCTCGGATGAGGGGTTGAATGTATTGTGTCTCGGTTGTATGAATAAGCCTGCTGCTGCACCATAGCAGTTTGAAGAAGATCCCTGACCCGTTGCGTTTCAACCACCACGAGCTATTCGCCCTCCATCTGAATAGCTGCCAAGCGAGACACCGCAGCAATCATGTTATCGAAAGGGCTAGAAAAATGACCTTGCGGCGTCGGTATGTATTGCGGCGGGTTATCTGTTCATCGAGGTGGGTCCATCACCCGTGGCTGACGGCGCTGTCCCAGTACCTCGGTCCGGTTCATCGCTGCCGGATCACTTGGCCCAACTCCTAAGAGATTCATTCCTTTGTAAACCGGGCGGCAGACGTGACGGTGCCTCCTCCTCGATTACTTCATTTGGCGATTACGATCCAACATAAGCCGGTAATTCTGCTTTGAATCTGCTATATTTGGGCATCTAAGCGGCCCGCTCTTCAGTCATCCTGGCTTCCTCAGCCACCAAGTCCTCCTTGGCCTGAGTTATTTAATCCCTTAGCTTTGTAACCTCCGCGTTATGCTGGTCCTGAGTCTCCGGGGTGACTGCCGTAGTCAACAATGTCGTCCAAGTGTCCAACAAACCGGAAAGAACTTGAGCCGGCCGGCGCGCAGGGCCTCCTGCCCCGGCCACCGATCCGGAAATCATTGCTGCTGCAGATGAAGTTTGCAATGTGGGCTGCGTACCGGCCATGAAGATTGCAACCTGGTTCGGCGGTTCAAAGGGGTCCGAAATACTGTCGCCATTGGAACAGCCCCCGATCCGGCCGTCTTGCAATTGGTACAGTGAGTCGGTTTCTCCAGTGGATGACTCGCCATCTGAGTAGACGGCCGTCTCACCGTTGGACACCGGTTCAGATTCCGCACCATGGATGAATCCTACAAACGCACGCTTCATGGCAGGCTGAACCCGGGCAGGACTTGCATCTTTGAGCCATCTCGGCGAGGTCGGTGGAGATGTCGGCTCGAGGGCCCGGTTCACGATCTTTTCCGATGAAAAGGTGAATTCCGCCAAAGGGGACCCAGTACCCATACTCAATTGAGCTGGCCTCGAGGCCCCATCCTGCATCGTCGATGTAAAGCTTGCCATAATGACTCTTGGTCATCCGGCCAATCGCGTATCCCTTGAGTCCTTTAAAGTTGCCCTTCAAGAACTCAAAACCATCGTGCGATAGTTCCACGGTGGGCGCCAACTATCGTGGAATTAACACGTCACATGTCCTAGTGAGAGGACTTAGTCGTGGAGCCATCGCAATGAGATTAGCAAAAGGGGTTAAACCGGACAAAGGACACGGGGAATTTATACTGGTTCAGCCCCTTGTGGTGAAGGTAAAAGCCAACGATCAAGTAGTTGTGGAATTCATGGGGTCTCGATGAGCAGGAGGCGAATCCGCTTTACCTATCTCTCGAGTTGTTGTTTCTTGTCCTGAACCGCTGCCGGTCGTCCCATTATATACACAGGTTGGCGCTTGGCGGTTTACAAAACACGAGGCCGGCTCATACACGTGTCCGGCTCGGTTTTTACCTTTCTTAACTTACAACACAAGTTTACACATCTCATCACGGTTTACATTTATGGGCTCTAAACCGCCTTTGGGATCCGGGCTCTAAGCTTCAATGGTAGAGCGCCATACTCCCTTATCTTCACGGGCTTCAATACGGATGAGCATAAACCGGCCCCTCCTGGGCGATTTATACTCAGTAGTTATATCCCCAACAGGTTCCCAAGACTACATCAAGTTCTACTTCATAGAGTACAACTACAACTCCAAGGATTCCCATCAAGATGATGTGGATCCCAAAGAAGAAGAACTGGAGAGTTCTTGAGGGTGACTCCGCCAACATACTTCACCCTTATCATTTTGGCAAGGACAAGTGCAATCAACTTCCACATCTTGCACTAGTTCAAGGAGTCACAAACCCTCTTGTTGGTAAGACAAGGGACAAGGTAACCTAATGCTTTCATGGACATCATCTTGTGTATGCATCACTCTATGTCTATGGATATCCTTGTTTGTTCCTTGTGGGACTAACCCATGTAGGTATTGAAAGTGCAACTCACTTCGAATGGATTGCTCAAAATGATCTACATCAACATTGAGCATCCACATCTTCAACACTTACATGAAGTCATCATCGACAAAACCGAGGTTAGTTCATCCCTCTTAGGGGGGATCTCACATCTAGGGGGAGCTTTACTCTAAGAATTGATTTAAAGCAACTCTAATGGTGTGAACACAGTAATGCTTTACACTACTAGAAATACCACTACTAATGGCGCACCTAATATGGCCATTAATGGCGCATCAGAGGTGCGCCATTGACAGCACGCCATTAGTAATTTTTACTAATGGCGCACCACAGTGCGCCATTAGTATCTGAGTATACTAATGGCGCACCACTGGTGCGCCATTAGTATATGCAAGGGTGCGCCATCAGTATGCCTCGAGGGGCATGTATACCAGTGCTTTGGCATACTAATGGCGCACCACCTCCGGATCGCCATTAGTAACGCAGCATACTAATGGCGCACTTCGGTGATGCGCCATTAGTATGCCTGTCATACTAATGGCGCCTTTATCATGTGATGCGCCATTAGTATGAATATTAGGGTTTTTTATTTTTTATTTTCTGTTTTTTGCACAGGTTACAAAATGTATAATTTGACAAAATATAGACAGCACACATCAACAATAGATTCATCAAATACAATAGAAGATTAGTCCTTGAATACAATTCATCATATTAGTCTCCGAATACAATTCATCATATTAGTCTCCGAATTGAAAAGACCGAACAAAGATAGAACATTATATTACAAGTCTCGAGACCGCGAGTAGCGAGTTTATCTTCGCATTACAAGTCGATATCGATCATCTAAACTACCATCACATAGAAGAGAGCTGCGGTCATCACGATGAGCATCATCACGATGAAACTTCGTCTTCATCCGGTTCCTCCAACGCTCCCTTCCCTCTCCCGCTAGATAGCGGGCGTATCTAGATTCGGCCTCGGCCCTAGTGGTGTACCCTTTGTAACTGTTACCGCTGAATCGGTGAACCTGTCTCCGACACTCCTCCCAGTCCATCGTAGAACTCCGGGAACCTTACCCTTGTACCACGACATACGTCGGCATCGCTATGCACTAGCCAAGCGAAGCGTTAGTACCAATTCACAGACAATACATAAGCAATATATAAGTATGCAACAGAGCGATCGGAAGAGAAAAGCAAGACATTAATAGCATCGATTACATCTAAGTTGAGCGACTCTCGAAACCAAAGAGACATACTACAAGTTCATTAAAGTTTAATTACAACATGACCCAACCGATGTTTCAGAACTAGACAACTCGACTCAAGGGACGGGCGTGGATGAAGCCGCCGTCTATCGTGGGAGTCATGAAAGAGCGGGCATTGTCATCCTGCATTTGTAGCATTGTGTCGATGTCCTTTGTTGGACTGTTGATTTACGAGGTAGAACTGCCCGAGTGCGAAGGACATCTTGATGGATGATTTCCGCAAACTCCATTGGATGCGAAAGAATTCTTGTCGGAGGTCCGCGTCTGGATTGCCGACACGCTCGCGGCCCAATCTTGGAGTTTACTCGGTAGCGAAGTTGATGATGGTCCCGCACGATCGCCCGCATGTGATGGATGGCGTAGTAGGCACCCTTCGACCGCGGCGGCTGCTTGAGCAGCGAGCGTCGTATTGTGGGAGAACACGTGCTTGCCGTGCTTACGAATAGGCCTGGTGAAGGTGCCTCCAGATTTGGCGTGGCGGGAGAACATCATCAAGAACCTTCTTGACATTTGTGTAGTCTACGTTCGGTGACGGTCCGGGTCGAAATACGTGGCCATGGAATATTTAGGGCTTAGGAGGATGGCGTGCAACGTGTGTCACTGCAGAAAACACGGAATGTTAAAAGAAAAGCGATCGAAATGTAAGAATTCATATGTTACGGGCGGTTGAGGGAGGACTTACTCGGAAAGTAAGGCACGAGGAAGTTATCCTTTTCTTGGTTTGCGAATGGCGCCTTGAGGTAAGAACTTCGCGACTTGCGGTCCCAGCGCTGCCCAAGATCTTGGCACGCATGTAGAAGGGTCGACTATCACGATGTCCGGGTCTTGTCGCGAATGATCCGCATCTCCATACTCAGCGAAAATAGCGAACGAAGGTGTAGTGCAGCGGATGAAGGTTCAACATAGCGTGGATGTCATCAAAAGCGCAGGACGATCAGACGCCCGATGGAGTTATCCACAAAGCCCTTGCCCTCTGGCACCTTGGCCGCGAAAACCGGGTATGCCACATCCTTCTCCTGAGGCGCCACTTCTCCAAAGAAAGAACAACATCATGCAGACTCCGCATAGCACCGGTTGCAGCATTGAGCATATTTGTCGGTAGCATCGCCCTACCCGCCACATGCACCCTCCTCGAGATATCCTGCGGTGAAGGTGGCCCGTCCACGAGCACGGATCGCATTTCGGTGCGGCTGGCTCGCACCCTTCTTAGTCTTTCTTTTGCGTGCCTTCTTCTTCTCCTGTAATGGGACCGAGTTTTGCTCACAGACCGCCTTCTTGAGTGTGTTGGGGCTGATAATATTTTGCACCTACGCCTATCTCGAGGCTCGGTGAAGTCGGCAGGTGGAGGCGTCTCTGAGAGCTGAGCATGAGACGGCGCTGTTGCAACAGCTTCTCCAGCGATGCTGAGCTAGATCGCACACGTCTTTTGTTGGGTTTGGTTCTTGAGAAGGAGGCCCCATGAAGTCGCCATCGTACCCATGCTCGGCAAAGTACTGATCGGCGTTGCCAAATGTATCATAGTAAATCGTCGTCGTCATTACGATCACATGCCATATGCATGTTTGGATCGATGGCATAGGGATGTCCGGCACCGTTACGGGCGGTCTTGCCATGGGGCCGACTTGGCGCCGCACGACTGGGCGGTGTTGTCTTTGGGGTGGTGTCCCCGCCCCAAGCGAATCTGGCTCTTCGGCCAAAGCGAGGGCCAGCTCAGGCGCCGAGGGTCATCACGTCATCATCGTCGGCCCCGACGGGTCGATTCGGAGGTAACAAGTCGTCGCAGCCTGGCAGCACCGAACCAGTTGAACCCTAAACAAGTTGGGTGGCATCACGGGTACCGTGGAACAAGGGTTGCCGGTTGAGCGATTTTGCCCTTGGCGACATCGACCAACTTCGTTGTTCACGAAGTGGAGGAGAGTGCAGGAACGTCGGCGGCGCCCTGCGAAAACATGTAGGGCGTCGGGGATGCCCGATCAAAGGCAAGGAGATGAAGTCCTCGGTGAGAGAGGCTTAATTAGTTACCGTGATGATGGCGTCGAGCTCGGCTAATGTAGAGGCACCGCCAACGGCGGTAGCGTGCAGTTGACGGAGGGGCCGCTTGCTGCAGAGGTGCCGGCGGCATACACCCGGTGCATTAAGCTCCGTGCGGCGTCGGAGACACCAATGCCGCCTCATGGAGGCACCAATGGCCCCGCCATCGCATTATCACGAGTTGCTGGCCGTGAAGCTAGGAATCGGGCGGCCCTGTTGGCCGCCGCAATCCACACTCAACCCGAGATCAAGGTAGGCACAAGGGCGGTGATCGTCGCCCGAGTCGTTGTTCCACTTGCTCTTGGACAATCTCCGGAATCCGCGCCACCTATGCCTTGAGTTCTTGAACCTCTCGCGCTGGCTTTCCGAGCTGGTCTTTTCTCCTACGCACACCGGTATAGTATGACCCCATTTTGTCGACAAGCCTTTGCCGGCCACCACGACCGGTGACATCGGCCATCTTGAGCTTATCCTTATTCTTCATTACATTCAACCCCTATTTAGAGTGGTGTCCCAAGGGTTGCTCTGAGTCGACCCCGCGCTACTGCTTTCTGTCGCCTGAGGAATGAATGTGAACCATTTAGAAATTCGGCTTCATTAATTAGACTGCAACCATATGGAGCTAATTACGCGGGTGTATTCCTTACGAGAACAAGCTCAAGCTGCTGGTCTTGGATCCGTGGTAAGCTCCTTTGTTTTCGGGTCCTTCTTGTACCGGCCACGACAAAGTTCCTGGTCTGCTTGTCACCGCCGTATGTATCGAAGAGGGGCGGTAGGCCCTGCTCGGCACGGTCCGCCTCCTCCTTGTCCCATATAGGCTCCGCCACTCTGTAACCGCCGGGACCGAGTGTGTGTTCCCCTATGTTCAGCTCCAGCATTTGTTTCCCCCACTCACTTGATTGGGAGCTTGCGGTGCTCGAGCAATTGATCTTGAAGTCGTTGTAGTCATCTTCGGTGATCGAAGGATTTTTCTCCTTGATCTTCTCATAACTCTCACCTTTCTCGATCATTCTCTTCACATTGCTTTTCCAAGTAGACAGGGCCTTGCTCATCTTCGTGAGGGCAGCATTGTTCACTTTATTCCCTTTGAGGCTTGTGTTTTCAAATTCAGCGGGGAACTTGTATCGTTAAATGCAGCTTCGTGAAGAGGAGGTTGCGCAAATTCCCTCGGTCAGGATGCCTCGGGTTCTCGGTGTTGATCGAGGCGGTGCTCGGACAATGCACCCGAGCTGAGCGAGTACCCCTTGACTATTCGTTCGGGCGCCGTTGGATTCCGTTGGAGTCCACTTCAAGAACTTCCTCCTTGAGGGTGCGGAGCACGATCGGGCGCCAGTCCTTCCGTTGCCTCTTCGGTTGGCTGCCATCGTGCGGCGCCGCCATCATCGATGGTGGCATCCTCGGCGGCACCATTAGTGGTGGCATCGGTGTGGTCATCCTCGGCGGCACCATCCGTGGTCTCGGGATCGGTGGGGAAGGCGGCGGCCTCATACAAGTGAGGTTGTTCCTCCATCTCTGGGACAGCTCGAGAATGCCTTGCCGCCCGAACCCCGGCCTCATCGTTGTGGGCCATGTTTCTCTCTAAATAGAAACAAAGTTTGGTCAAAAGTTGGTTATTGTCAAGGAACAAGATCATGGTCTCATCATTTAGGGTTTGTCGACACCGAGGCATCCTAAAATCTAAGCTTTTATCATTGAGGGTTTTTCGACGCCAAGGCACCCTAAAAGCCTAACTTTTCATCATTTCGGTTTTTATCGACACGAGGCACCCTAAAAGCCATGCATTAGTCACAAGTACGCCGGGCACTTGATCCTACTTAATTAACTACTAAGATACCCGGCCCATGCATTAGTCACAAGTACCCCATATGTCCTATTTTTAGCAAAGTCATGCTAAAATTCACGGAAAATTTCAGCATGACCTTTGCTGAAAATAGGACATATGGAGTACCAATTTGCCGGAGCGGAAGTTAATCGACATTCCGCAAACTCAAGGGCCTCTCGGGTACCTGCAATATCATCACGACACGATGGTCGGAGACAAAACCCAACAAACTAGCAAAATCATCACAAATTGTTTTACATTAAAGATGATCATCATCTTTACAAGTCTTTCTCAATGTGATCACAAGTAATTCAGAGGCATCACAAGTAATTCAGAGCATCACAAGGCATTAGTAGTTCAGTTACATGAACAAGTTTTACAAAGCACATCAATTTATGCGCCTAAGCTGAATTAACTGAATTTTCGATAACCGAATAAACTAAATTTTCAAAACTGCAAGAAGCCAATTAAAAAATCCCTTCTTCTTGTCTCCTCTCACTATCTCTCACACATGTACACATGGCAAACCACAAAGGGTGTGTCAAGAAATTACTAAACTAATAATCCAACCACTAAAGCACAAAGGGTGTGTCAAGAAATGTTGCAATTAAAACAACGACTTGTCACTAACGACATTGGGCACACCACGATTAGCATGGAATTGACATTATTTATTGCATTGAATATGTCAAAAGGAGGGTATATAACAAACTTAATTTTTTCAAAATATCCATGGACCAGGTTCAACTACTCAACTTAAGCGGCTTTACGGACTTTCTTTTACATGATTAAAGATAGGCGAAGCAAGAGTATATAAAACAGCACATTTCCGGATTAGATGAGTGACACCATCAGTCCGTTGCAAACTTGGAAAAAATTATGACAATCCTTGGAATCGCGAGGACAATATTACGAAGAAAGAGTTTAACGAGGCTAGAATCATTACTACAGCTCCGAAATCTAATAGTGATCAAATGAGACTGTTAGCTCCTAATGAAATATGTTGTAAAGCTGACGAGGCCATAAGATTGATTGAACATGGCTGAGAAAGGAGTAGTACTCTGCCTTTCCAGTGGAAGAAGACTTATCTATACATGTGCGATTACTTTTTTTTGAGAAAGTCATGTGCGATTACTTATGTAAGGCCCTGTTTGTTTGCGCTTATACTTGATTTTGCAGCTTTTCCACTTTGGCTTAAAAATGCAGGTTCTTTGAAAATTGGTAAAAAAGGATGACCAAATAAAACTAAAAGGAATAATCAGGGGAATCAAAACCTTTAGCGGTGTAGTTTTGACTGCTCGATGCTTTCTCTTGTAACACACCTTGAGCCAATTTAGGCGTGTCCCTCGCCTAAAATATTTACGAGTGATGAACTGCATATTCCAAGGAATACAATGAGATCTGAGTATAAGTTAAATGCAAGAACAAACAGAGAATTGGATGCAGTACTCAATAGCATATTATTAACTTAAGTGTTGCTATTTAAGCTTACATAATGATGTACAGAGATGTATGGAAGTTGAAACAGATTTATTCTTCAATACTTTTTAAAGTGGAATTAGCGAAACAACATAAAAAATAATATGTTTGGGAGAGCATCCCGCATGTTAATATGTTACGGAGAAACATCCCAGCAGATGCTTGCCAAATTTACCTTCTGAGCAACATCTACAAATCAAAGCAGAAGAGATGCAAGCCAAAACTACTTACGAGTAGCAAACCGGTGAACTTGTTTGACTTTTTAAGGATACTAACTCAAACCACGGACTTCCGAGGATACAAGTGGAGATACTGCCATTCTCTTGTGGATACAAGTAAAATTCCTCAAATGAACATCTCAATTCTTACAAATGCCTGCATAATTATTATTTTTAAAAGAGGCAACGCCCGCATAAGGTTCAGTTTTAAAGCATTTGCTCATTGATTCACAGAAAAACAAGGCAACGCGAGCTATCATTTATTCAATTCTAAAACCAAATGGGCCATTTTGACACCACCAAGGCTCAACTATCATGCGTATAGATGCTGAAATATATATATTACAGGACAGTAACTAATAGGCAGCCTAAACACCAATGTGATGAGTATAGATGCTGCAGCACAAATCAGTAAGTAATATTATTGCGTATATGCAGAGAAGGAAAAATCAAGTAAGCTAGACCACTACATGGACACTTCTACAAACCAAAGATGCATTATTCACCGAAACTAGCAGAGACAAGGTTGCAAACATTCTGTCATGAATTGCAAATGGAATGGATAAATTTGAGACAGAAGGCTTGAAGGTGGTCGTACCTTGGGCGAGTCGAGGGAGGCGGGTCGACGGTGGTGTGGACGGGGCGGGGTCGAGGTGGGGCAGCGGTGTCGGGGCGGGGTCGAGGCGTGGGCGGGCGGGGCAGCGTCCGGGCGTGGGGTTTGGGCGGCGTCTGGGCGGCCCGGCGGCGGGGTCGGGCGGCGGGCGGCGTCGGCGAGGTCGGGCGGCGAGGCCCGGGCGGCGTCCGGGCGGGTCGGGCGGGTCGAGGCAGTCGTGGCGGCAAGGCCCGGGCGGTGAGGAGAGGGCGAGGGAGGGAGAGGGCGAGGCGAGGGCGAGGGCGAGGGCAGCGGGCGGCGGCGGTGGGGCGAGAGGAGAGAATCGGGGATCGGGTGAAGGGGATCGGGCGAAGGGGGATCGGGCGAAGGGGGCCACAATACTAATGGCGCACCTCACGCGGTGCGCCATTAGCATGTCCACACTAATGGCGCACCTCACCGTGGTGCGCCATTAGTATTTTTTTTATTTCCACAAAAGCCAAAAGGTTATCTACTACGGAACCTATCCATGTCAAGCCCACTCTACTAGCTCATTTGGTCAGCCTCTAGTTCTCACACCAGGAGGTCCTGGGTTCGACTCCCAGGCTCCACAAAATTTTATTTTAGCATTTAAAAAGCTATTTGATACTTATTTATGTTTAAATATGTTCAAACTTGTTTAAATAATAACAGTAATATTTTTTTATAAGACAGTAGCATTTAAAAAGTTGTTTGATACTTATTTTTATAAGGCGGTCTTGAGGGTGAGGGGGTCGTGTGGCGGTTGAGTAGGGAATCGAGGTGCGGGGGTGTGGCGGCCGGTGGACTGGGGGTGCTCGGCGAGGGGGACGGATCTGGCGAGGTGGGACAGCGATCGAGATGGAGGGGATCGAGGTGGGCTCCACAAATATTTTTTAGCATTTAAAAAGCTGTTTGATACTTATTTGTGTTTAAAAATGTTCAAACTTGTTTAAATAATAACAGTAATATTTTTTATAAGACAGTAGCATTTAAAAGCTGTTTGATACTTATTTTTTATAAGACAGTAGCATTTTTTTATAAGACAGTAGCATTTTTTATAAGACAGTAGCATTTAAAAAGCCATTTTAAAAGATGGAGGGAATCGAGGGTGCGGGGCGGCGGCCGGTGGACTGGGGGTGCTCGGCCGAGGGGGCGGATCTGGCGAGGTGGGATAGCGATCGAGATGGAGGGGACCGAGATCGAGTGTCCATGAAATTTAAAAATATTCATGATAGTTCAAAAAGTACCCATGAAATACAATCGAGAAATGAAGGCTACGATTTAAATACAATCGATCTTAGCTAGCTATCTGTTCACAATCTTCTTGCCCTTCTTTTTCGCAAATGGAGTTCTTACGTGGAGCAGACGTCCTTTAGGTAGGGTGGTCCTGCTTCTTCTTGTGGTGTATGCTGCTACTTCTTCATCGTCGTCATGTTCGATCCTCGGTCGCCCGTGCTTGTCGAAGTCTTGCTCATTGGCTACTCCATCCATTCCGATGATCTTCCTTTTGCCTCTCCTCACGACAACACGACTGGGCTTTGGCGGGTCGGTAATGAAGAAGCATTGGTCCACTTGGGAAGCCAGTACCCATGGCTCATTTTTCGCGGTGACGTTTGCGCCCGTGGTCTTGGATTTGGCCGGGTATAACCATGGTGGTGAAATACGGTCTTCTTTTATGGCGTTCTTGGCCCATCGACACGGAACATCGGGACCTTCTCTCCAGCGTAGCTCAGCTCCCAGATCTCCTCGATCCTTCCGTAGTATCTGTCCTTGTCGTTACGGTGTAGGATTCCATCGTTACCCGGAGTTACGATAACCATCGCTCTTCATGTCCTTGGCCTCGGTGTAGAATGTGTAGCCATTGATATCGTGCGCCTCATAGGTCATCGAGGTTGTGCTCGGCGCCTGTGACAAGGCGAATATGAGTTGTTCTTCCGCGGAAGAATCCTCATGTAAAAGATGCAACGAAGCTTATGCTTGAACCAACGCGAGAAACATGAGTTGTGCTCTTTGAGTGTATCTCCGTCCGTCCTCTGTTGGCCTCGGTCATTGTCGTCTTTTTAATAAAGGTTTTGTGCTCTACCACCCAAGGATCGACCACGTCTATGTGTTGTAGCGCGACTAGGTTTGCTCTTTCAAAGTCGTGAGTCGACCCTCGAAATCGACATGCATTTGTGGCGACCCTCACGGTGACCCCATCCAGCGAGCCTGCCGAGGTGCTGTTGACGGGCAGACCAGCGGGGTTCTCGATGCCTAGATAATTAAATGCGATAGGAGATGCACTCTTGATCGAGAAAGCCCACGGCTATGCTTCATACGGGCGTGACATGTTGCGAACGTATCCTTTGATGACACCATTCATCCTTTCGAGCGGCATCATCTTTGTGCGAGGAACGTCGGCCGAGTTGGATGATATCCTCCACTATATGGACCAGCGGATGCACCATAACGTCGAAGAATGCGGGCGGAAGTACATCTCAAGCTCGCATAGTATCACCACGATCTCTTCCTGTAGCCTTACGAGTTGCCTCACGCCAATCGACTTCCGAGAGATGGCGTCGAAGAAGTTGCATAGGCCAAATAGCATTTCACGGACGTGCGCGTCCATGATCCTGGATTACTGGCCCCGGAAGTATCTGCGTCATCGACCGCGTGGCGATCGTGAGACTTCATCCGCTGAACTTCGCTTATTTGGGTCTAGGTATCTGCTTATCTTCCCAGCGTAATCAGAAGGAAGTTTTACTCCTAGGAGGCGGTGAAAAACTGCTCGATCTCCTCCCCGACTTAGAGTGAAGCACGCGGGAGGGTAGTCATTTCCGGTCTTCTTGGCCTTTTTGCCTTTGCGACGACTTTCTGTGTCCTGCTTCGCCTCATCATCATCATCATCATCATCATCATCATCATCATCATCATCATATATATAGCGTGAAGCTCCTGCCTGATGCCCATTGATTTCAAGTCTGCCCTTGCTTTCGGCCCATCTTTGGTCCTCTCTGGCATGTTAAGCAGGGTACCAAGCAGACTCTCGCACACGTTCTTCGTGATATGCATGACATCAAGGCTGTGAGGCACACGGTGGATCTTCCAGTACGGCAAGTCCCGTAAAAACAGACCTCGTTTTCCATACCTTGACAGCGGCTCTGGCGCCTTTCGCTTCTTTCCGGCTCTGGCGCCTTTTGCTTCTTTCCCGGTGGGCAGTCTTTCCAATTTTCCAACAGCTTGTCTATTTCCTCGCCGCTCCTCGTACAGGCGTTTTCGGGAGTTCGGTTTCACCATCGAACAGATCCTTGTGTTTCCTCCACGGGTCATCGTCGCGAAGCCACCTTCGATGTCCCATGAACACGGTTTTGAAGACCCGGGATCTCTATCTAGCTGGCGTACGTTGTGTCATCCATGCACCTTACGCATCCAGAAAATCCGTGGACTACCTGCCCGCGACATATCCGTAACCGAGATAGTCGTGCACCGTCGTGAGTCTGCGGCTCTCATAGGGAAATATTCTTTCTGCGGCGTCCACGTATTGGTGGCGTTTTCCACAGCATGTCAAGCTCCTCTTTCAGCAGCCCCGGTCTGATTGATGTCGTTCCTGGTTGTTTCGCCCTTCAATTAGCATACTCATGTGAATGTACTTCCTCTTCATGCACAACCGGGGGAAGGTTGTACATCCACACAAACACAGGCCAGGTGCTATGTGTGCTTCTCTGGCTGCCAAGCGGATTGACTCCATCGGTGCTCGCGCCCAAGCATGATGTTCCTTGGATCGTTCCCAAATTCCGAGTCTTGAAGTTCAACGCTTGCCACCGGCTCGCATCCTTAGGGTGACTCAGCATCTTGTCTTTTTATCTATCTCCGGATCATTTGCGTCATCTTCCCGCTTCTTCTCCTCCCTATCCGGCGTGCAACGCAGGAGCTTTGCTACCTTAGGGTCCATGAAATAGCGCTGCAGACGAGGAGTGATCGGAAAGTACCACACCACTTTCGAGGAGCTTTCTTCCTCTTCTTGTATCGAGTGGCGCCGCACACCGGACATATGGTAGACTCAGCGTGCTCGTCCCGATAAATGATGCAATCGTTCATGCACACATGGTATTTCACGTGCGGTAAATCCAGAGGACACACGATTTTCTTCGCCTCCTCCAAACTGGTGGGCACTTGTTCCCCTTGGGAAGGCGTTCGTGCGAATGACATGTTCTCGTCGAAGCATCGTCGGTCATTTTGTGTTTTACCTTCATCTCCGGGGCCATGGCGTTACTTTCGGTGGGTATCCTCGGGCTGCATCCTTCATACAATGGAGTAACCGCGTCTAACTCAAGTTGATCCATCTTGGCTTTCTCTCGGCGGCAGCTCTTGCGTTATCCGTGCGCTTGAGAAGCAGCTCTTGAATATGAGGGTCCTGCACCCAGCCCATCGATGGTCGGCGTCGTACGCTCCGCCCGGCATCATCATCTTCATGATCATGCCCGTCGCCTGCTCCGGCATCTTCCTCATCATCATGTCCTGCATATTCTACATGATGACTGTGTACTGACATCACGATCGTGATCATCGCTGGGGATTCTTCGTCTTCTCGCCCGCCCGAGCCGCGGTGGTTGTCTTGCTGCCCTTCCTCATTTCTTGCCCGGCCCGCATGGGCGACTTCGTAGTCATCTTCATCACCTTGCCACCGATAGCCATCCATGAAACCACGCAACAGCAGGTGGTCCCGCACCTGCCGGAATCCGGGTCCGCAATAAGGCTCTTGACTTGCATCTTCGACACGGACATCTTATCTCCGTCTCGTTCTTTTGAAGCATCTCGGCCTTCGGACCTCAAAAACCTATTCACGATGCCTTCGGTCATCGTGCGGACCATCAATGCGCTGCGAGGTAGAGCAAAAGCGATATTTTAGAACCAAGAAAAAATTTGGCATGACTTTCCTAAAAATAGGACCAAAAAGGATGCTTAATGCCAAAATTCTACAAAACGGAAATGAATCAACATTCCGGCAAAATATTGGCAACTATCGCATTTCAAATACCGGTACACCTCCAAACACAAACACATATGCAAACACCACAAACATATGCAACACCACGAACATACATAGATCTAGCTAGGCCGTAAAAAGTGCATGTGCACATTGTTGTAAGGAGAACAACCTAAATATAGCTTCCCCTTACTTACCTATTAAAACAAGGTAATTTAACCACTTAATTTGAATGAATCTATGGTGGAAATGAGGTGAAAAAGAGGAGGCACCGAGACAAGGAGGTGGTGGAGAGCATGAAGTGGGGAGAAAGTGAGTGTGTGGGTAGGAGAGGCTGTCCCAAATATCTTGTTGCTGCCCACTTACTAATGGCGCACCTCTTTCATGGTGCGCCATTAGTAGTTACCACTCCTAATGGCGCACCTAAGCGGGATGCGCCATTAGTATGTTTGGACAAAGCGCACTAGTTCAAAAAAAGTTTCTATACTAATGGCGCACCCACACAGGTGCGCCATTAGTAGTTACAACTACTAATGGCGCACTGCAGTGTGGGTGCGCCATTAGTATGTTTGAACAAGCGCACTAGTTTAAAAAATTTGGTACTAATGGCGCACCCACACCACAGTGCGCCATTAGTAGTTACAACTACTAATAGCGCACTCGGGCAGGATGCGCCATTAGTATGTTTGGACAGGCGCACTAGTTTAAAAAAAACTTTGGTACTAATGGCGCACCCAAAGCATGGTGCGCCATTAGTAGTTTAGACTCTAATGGCGCATCGTATGGCGGTGCGCCATTAGTATATACTAATGGCGCACCATCTTTCCGGTGCGCCATTAGTGTCATTTCCATCTATAGCCCTTTTCCTAGTAGTGTTATGTAAAAGTGGTAACCCCACTTGTGCATAAATGATGAGTATGACCTATGATCAAATGTTCTCATTTGACTCCTAAGTCAATATAGTCATATATAGATGACCTAGTCATCGCCAATTGCTTGATAGATGCTAGAATTGGTTGTGCATGCTTTGCCACATATTTCATTTACGATTCTATTATGTGAGCATGTTGGTTGCATATTTTTCTCATTCGAGGATATCCACTTGTTGTTATGATTGTTTGGTTTCTTTTCTTTTGCCAAGTGGATGGACAAGAATGCCTAAGAACCTTCCCTAGCTATCTATGCTTTTCTTGTCTCAAACTCTATTCATGGTACATGACAAAGTTTGATCAATTCAGATTCGAACCACTCTGTGTGAGGAGCACTTTCATGATCCCGATTCGTCATAGACTTAAACTTCCAAAACTTCTTTGTGCATTTCAATTTGATAGATTCACCATTTTCAGTCACACCGAGATCACTAAGTTGATCTAGGTTTTCAACCTTGGTGCAACCGATTATAACTTTTTGGTCACACCGAGTTGAAGTAACTGCTTGGAGTTTTGCATCTTGGTGCCACCAAGTTGTTCCACTCGGTCACACCGACAGGGTAAGGCTATATATACCCCAGGGTCAAAGTTTGGAAATCTTTCAGAAACCCCTTCGCCCGCGCATAGCCTGCTCTACCTCCTCGGGTCTCCGGATCTTTCTCCTCGTTGCCAGTGACCTCCCGCCGCTGGTCTCCGCCGCCGTCAACGGCATTCTGCCCCACCGTTGCCGCCATAGCAAGTTCATCGCCGAACTAGGGTATGGACTTGAAACTTTGTGCTATCGTCACTCCGATTAATAGCACATTGCATTGCCATGAATCTTTCCACGTTTGAAATCATCCTATCCAGCGAAATCACTCCGTAGATTTGTTTCGGATTGAGAATTTAGGGTTAGGTTCCGCCGAATTCATCTCGGACCGACCGAGTTGTAGAAATCGGTCTCACTGATTTGGCTTAGGCCATTGCACATGTGATTCTTGGTGTGACCGAGAATTGCAAATCGGTGTGACCGAGATCGATTCTTTGTGAAACCCTAGCAGTCTTGGTACCACCAAACTGTGACTCGGTTTGACCGAGTTCACTAGTTTAGGTTCCAAAAGCTGCTTTGGTATCACCGAGTTTACAGATCTGTAGCTCCGTAATGCTTTCTGTGGAAAACTAAAACTAAGTTTTTGATTCAATTTTTTGCAAAAACCTCTATGCTTTGTGATGCTCATCCACTCTACCTCATCTACATTTATTCACAGGGTCTGCTGTTAGTAAGTTTGCAAGATGTCTGATCAAAGTGACAGTCAGAACAAGACAGAGGAGCAAGTTCAGATGAGTGAGGGCACTAGTCCCTCAAGCAGCTATGATGGCATCAGGAGCACACCCAACAATTTGCCAAAAGCTGCCACCAGGACAAGGAAGAAGAAAACCTCAGATTCTGAAGATGAGGACTATGTGGCTGTTGACGATGAGGCCACTTCTAAGAAGAAGGTGCTGAAAAAGGAGTATGGCACAGCTGCAACCACCAAGCCAGGCATGCACAAGAAGGCACCTGCCAGAAGAATTCCCACTTACAAACCTAGGAAGGTAGCCACTGGTGAAACAATGAAGTTCACCATTGAGTCTGATGAAGAAGTCACTTGGCCAAGATAAGAAGAAGAAAAGAGTCAGAACTACTACTGCCACACTCCTTGGCAAGCCCTCTATGAGGAGATCTTCTGATGAAGAAGAAGAGGAAGAGGATGTTGCACCAGCTCCTAAAGCTCAGAAGCTAATGGGAGATGCAATCAAGTCAGGGGCTGCTCTATCTAAGCCCAAAGCTGCTCCCAAGGCTGCTGCCCTAGCACCAAAGCCTAAACCCAAGAGGAACACGAGAAATATTCCTGCATCTGAGAAGAACAAGGCCCCAGTGCCTGAAGCTGCTGAAGAAGAAGAAAGACCACAACTCTATGGCTCACATGTACAGAGAGATCCCAGACAAAGCTTTGGAAACTCACAAGCTTGGATCTGTGCACTACTTGTTGTCTGGTATGCCTACTATAAATTGGATACTTAGGCACACATTGCTTCCCAAGTCAGGAGATCACAAGATGATCAGACGTCATGCTATCAACTTGCTGCACTTGTTTGATATACCTCCGAAATTCAAGGTCATGAGCCTGATTGTAAAAACAATCAAGAGGACTGCGGTGATCGGAAGAGGAGTTGTGGGTATGCTCCACACATTGAGAGCTCATCAACTCAAAAGATGGGCATAGGCACATATCTTTTGGACAAGGAGCATCTACCCCTATATCCTGAATTTGAAGACAACCTTTGTTGAGATGAATGAGGAGGAACCATCGTCTGTGCAAGCACATGAAAAGAGAGAGAAATCAAGGGAAGAGAAAGCTGCTAAGATGCCAACGCAGAAGAGGCATCTCAAGTGTTTCTCAAGAGCAAGCAAGACCAACTTGGCTACTTGATTGCCTCCACCTTGAGGATTGAGAAGGGCTTGGGCACCCTGAATCAAAACCAGGAGAGCTTGGAGAGAATCATAGAGCAGAAGTTTTATGCACTTGCACTACAAGAAATATGTCAACTTGTGACCTTGACTATTGGTCACCGAATGGTCATTATTTTCCATTTGTGACCAAAAACAGATGGTCAAAAGCTAGCGGCCGTAAACTGAAATTAACGACCTTCTCTGTGAGAAGGTCGTAGACGTTTACGACCAAAATATGCCTATTGTTTTGTTTTGGTCACTAGCAGCCTCCCTGTGCCACGTAGGCATCCCACGTGGAAATGCGATGTGGCACAAGAATCAGCCGGTCCAATTCGGTATTTATATGGGCCGAGCCCATTAATTCATCCCATTTATATTTTTTCCTATAAATTTTTTGTCGGCTTCATGGACCAAGCCCAACATTGCAGCCTTTTTATTTATATTTTTCCTGTTATTTTTACTAGCTACATGGGCCTAGCCCGACAACTCAACGTTTTTTTTCTTGGCCATTGCCTTTGATAGTCCATTTTTTCGCCCTCAACCCTTTTATAGTCCATTACTGTTTTGGGCCTCGGACTTTTTACATTCCATATACTTTTTGGGCCTTGACCTTTTCGTTTGTCCCACTGGTCATCTTTCTGTTTCTCACACTTTCACAATAAACAAATGAAAAGTATTTCAAATGGCAAGAGAACATACTAAACTGTTAAAATGATAGCCAATATTAGCACCAAATATGCGACTACTTGTACAACATATGAGATTACAGTATTTACAATACAACCGGATATGCTAGCCACTGTACAACATAACTAGCACTACTAACTCGCTACTATTTACTTTGTCGGGCTTCAAGCTTCCTCAAATTTCTTCAGCCCAGAGCTCCTGTAAATAGAGGTAACACCACACTTTTAGAGCTAGATCAAGGCACAAAATGTTTATTTGGTTGGCTCATGCAGCAACAACCACATAGAAGCATAATTATAAGCACAAATACACCAACCATCTCAGTTCAAGCAAATGACCTATATTAGAAAAGCACGAAAAAGGAAGAGCACATGGCAGGAATTTTTACAATCTCAGCTGATGACTTCAAATAGGAATAATGTGTACAAGTATAATAGAAAAATATGAGAAACTATCACAGTACAAAAATGGTATCGCAGAATTATATAGCTAACTCAATGACAGATTAAAATGTTTTACTCAACATATGGAACTCAAAAGAACTTTTCTGGTTAGTCAAGAGCATCTTAACTGCAGAAATTAGATAGTATGAAGGCAATATTCTAATGATCAAAACAGATGAAGCTGGCAACATAATATAAGCAGAAGTCAATTGTATCTACTCATATTTTGTGTGTCCAAATAGGTACCGGTGGAAGGGTGTACCTGAATGTAGGGCGTGAGGAGCTAGAGCGCCCACCTGAACTGGAGCTGCAGTAACCATGCAGGCAAGCATCACCCAATACTTGGGCGCGCCAAAAAGAACACCATGTCCTCAACAACAGTCATGTGCACCAGCATCAACAAGAGGAGCCAAAACTGAGAAATGAGAACAAAATTTACATATTCATATTTTCGGATTGATAATCTCTGAACTTTCATGTATCTTGGAAAGGGAAGGACTGCTGACAAATAGCACATATTCATATTTTATTACTGTTCCAAGGCAGCGGTATATATGTATGTGGCATCACATAGCTTCTGAAACCATATCATGAGTAAACTGAGCATTTGCAAAAGTAGAGCCAGAGTTCTCTCAAGGATTGTAGCCTTTCATATATTTATGATACCTACTTCCTACATGATCATTTCACTCTAATCCTACGACTAAACTAACAAGTGCTCAGATTACTAGTAAGCTGGGTGCAAATTTATCCACTCCATATGACAGTAAATCTAAGAGGTGGCAATCAATTGGTCCAACAATGCAATATAGAAGCTCGGTTGCAATAAATAACTACAGGCCTGCATCAGCTCAAAGTGGCAGTAGCTCAAAAACAAGCAAAACAACTGTTGATAAGCAAAGGTAAAGGCTAAAACACATGTTTGGCGGAAGAACTAAAAGCTAAATCATGTCATTTCAACGAGAATGACTCATGCAGTTATAGGCAAAATACAAAACTAGCGGCCTAGAAAAAACGTCGGCAAGTTACAGATAACTGATCAATGATAGAGCCAGATGGCGGTCTGCGCAAGCTGGAGACACCTCTCGACTGGCGACGTACACGTCCAGGTAAACTATCCAGTAGTGTGTAGTAGAGCACATGCACCCTACATCCACTCATATACAAATAATTCAACAGGCCTATCAACAAGAAAGGAGATCGAGATTTCAAAGTGGGGAGGAAGCAGCTAACCGTCCAAAGAAGACGGACCAGTTATAGATGGAGAGGTAGGCACGCTTGAGTGTGGACGCCATCGCTGCTGCCGTCATCTGGATCAGGGTGTCACGGAGGAAGCAATCCGGAGCAAGAAGAACTGAGGAAAATGAAAAGTATCAGCGGCCAGAAGCATGGAGGCAACAGTACTGGATAATCTGTTGCTGCATATAAATACTGAATTACAACAGCAGACATGCTTCGAAAACTACATTACATATTACAGCAGCATGATAAAAATGTACTCAAATATATTCACAGAAGCACACAGACTATATATAGTCCTTTCACAATTGGAGTAAGAAATGCAAGGATAGTTATAACTTGGAAGTTTCGCACTAATATCCTAATAACAAATTTCAAATACAAATAGTATGAATTCTAATATTATATGCCAAAGTAGAAAAGAAAGCCTCACAGTTCTCTCAGTTATCACAAAAGTAATATGCCACTTTGCTCCAAGCTTGATTAGGGCGGAAAAGAGACAGCATGGATCACATATGATATGTGCTAGCCACAGGCAAGCTCACAGAAACAAACAAAGGGCCTGGTAGAATATGATGATACTGTTTTTCTCGGAGAGGAAATAAAAATTTCAATAACAGAAGCTAATTTCAGGGACCATAATGGTGCTGCATCAAGTGCAGTTCAATTTCATGCACATGTCAGATGAAATGAAGCAATAGCAAAGCTACGATTCACCTAAAACTATTCCTACTTAATTACTTATGCCAAGTGACACGACATCTAGAGGAATGAACAGACTTGTTACACAAATGAGCTCCAAAATGGAAAGAAGCCAGCACAACAAACTGAGTCTTCTCGGTGAATCAACTCATTACTGAATCTTACGAGTGAATCAACTAGTACTACAACCAAATTCGGTGAATTAAGCTACAACCGCAGCTGGTTACTTGGTCCATCAATTTTGTTGGGATGGTGCTAATGCCCTGGCCTGCACCAGAGGAAATCATGGATACAAAGTTAGTATTAGTATGGTGGTGCTCGACCCCCCAGAAAAAATGGAATTGATAATTAACACAAACAGGTGGCGTGCTTGGAGGACGGATGTTCAGGCATTTTATTTTAGATAGCCGCCACATGAGAACATAAGGGTATGAAACTGTAAACTCGCTGAACTAAGCGCCTCTTGCTAAAAGGGGAAGGGTGTATGCTATGTGAGACATGCAAAAAATCAAATTTCTCCCTTAGATGAAATGCTATGACTGGTGAGTCCATTCACTCACGCTGCCATTGCAATTAAGTTCAGTAGTAGGATGCACCTAAACTGTAATAACTTGACATCAGAACTAACACACATGAGGGACTAGTGGTCAACAATATTTACGCTGAAATACTACAGCATCCGATTCGAACAAACAAATTGCATTAGGAATCTCCAGCCACCCATGTTCTCTAGAAAACACAACACTAAACAATTCCGCATGTTTTACATAAAAGTGACTGGATACTACAATACTCACTGAACAACCTTCATCAATGAAATTGACACGCATGGCACAAGTTGTAAGTTGTAGCTAATTATTTCTGTATTATTAGGAATAGTCCGTGTGTGGTAGCACACCGACAATAAACACTACCTGCTGCTTGTCTTTGAAGGAAGGAGGCACACGCACCAACGGAAGCTCTCGACCTGTTCGGTGGCACGCATACTAACCAGCAGCGGCACCCGGGCGGCGACTGGGCGGCTCCCTGCACAGACGGAGAGCTGACATATGCGCTTCTGAACACAGGATTCGACCAAAAAATGTCGAGACATCGGAACCTAATCCAGCTATTTCGACGAGGGAATCATTGTTCTTTCAGCTGCAGACACAGGATTTGACCAGCAGCGAGTTTACCGTGGGCAACGAGGATTTGGCCACCGACCTGTTTGGTCGCCTTGTCGTTCATGGCGGAGACGACCCAGTCGACTTCTTGACCAGGTATAAGTAGACATCGGTCTACTCCGACAGGCCGTCGTTGACTACCACGAGCAGCCCAAACGGGCCGAGCAAGCCCCGCCCCGCCGCGTTGGCGCTCGCGCTGAAAAAGAGAGGATCAATGAAATTGAGAAACTTGTCCAAGTAGAACTAGATAGAACAACACTGATTGCCTATCTAGGATATATATATATATATATATATATATATATATATATATATATATATATATATATATATATCACAACGATTTGAGCTGCATTTTAAGAACTGAGAAAGCTAAGAGCTAAGAAAGGGTAAGCTGCAGTTTGAGAGCTAAAGAAAAAACATGTGGCTGTCTTGAAGAAAAAGAAAGGTGCTCAGCTACAACACCAACTGTTGTACTATGTGAGCTACAATTTTCAAATCAAAGAACAAAAATCTGTAGGAGTGATTCGACTACTCATCACAGAAATCTCATATTATACTGAAAATGGCAACTCTTGTTTGGATAGGAAAGTTCTAAGCAATTCAGTTCAGACAGCCACCCCTAAATAAATCATGTGTTTTTTGAAAATTCTAGTGCAAAGAAACATGACTGAGTGCGCCACACCAAAGTAAGCAACTTACTACAGTGCCAACTAATCTTCCACTTTGCCGCTAAAAAAGAAACAATCTGCCACTTTGGCCCCTATTTTTGTAGCATTTCAGTTATAGAAACTCCAACTTTGATTGCTAAAACATGTCGCTAGTACATTGAAAACTGGTTTATACACAGGCAGTAATTGTGGTGAATGTACACTTGAAGCTATACCAGGATGTAAAATGTTATTACCAGTAACCGTAGTCAGTAACCAAGCCATGCCTCGCCTGTCTACTCGCAGCTAGTTGGGTAATCGCCGGTGGTATCATGCTGAATGATCTTGATTTGTATGACATCATGCTGAATGAAAAGAATTCATTAGGCACCCACATCATGCATCTAGTAGGCATGTGTACAGTAAACTAAAGCAGCGGAGTTGAGTTGAGAAGTAGCAATTTCTCACCAAAATCTAGCTAATTCCTATACGCAGGAAATCTAGCTACGACGTTCAAGAAAGGAAACTTCCCCAAAAAACTCCAAGAGGGAAGGAAGGACATTCAAGAAAGGATTACCGAAAGTAGAAGCGAAAAGAAAATTCTAGGAATTCATCTCAACACACAGATCATAGCAAGCCGAGAAGTAGCACTAATTTGCTGGAGAATGAAACTGGTGGCAGGGGAGGTCGATGACCGGCGACCTGAAGGCGCACCAGGCAGCGGAGTCGGGCCAGGAGGTCTCCGCGATGGCGACCACGACGCTCCGCATGCGGAGGAGGAATCCACATCGCTTCAAGTAAGGGAATGGAAGAGAAAGGAAGAGAAAATCGGGAGAATATCTTACCTCGACGAGCAGCAGAAGGACGCGGACGGCCGAGCGGAAGCAGACGACGCCATGGAGATGGAGCACCAGGTCCAACCCATGGGGGTGCGGATCTGGAATCCGACCCCATGGAGGAGACGGAACTCAGGTCTAGGCCCATGGAGGACTTGTCGGCCGCAACCTCCGCCGCTGCCATGGGGATGGAGCTCCATGTCCAAGCCCTTGTGGATCTAGGAGCCGCTGCTGCCGGGCGGACCTGCTCGAGCGCACGATCTCTTCCGATGAGGTGAGGGTATGTGAGGGAGGTGAGGGAGGGAGGGCGGAGGGGCGTGGCAGGCTGGAGGGAGACGCGGCAGCCAGGATCTGGCGCCGGAGGTGCCGACGGCAAGGGAGAAGTGCTGCGCTAGGGTTAGCGTGAGAGAGAGGCGGGCTTGCTGCCGTGGGTGGGGTTCACGCGAGAGAGAAGGGTTGGGTGGGGTTCGCGAGAGAGGGGAGGTTTTCTGCCATTGGATGGGATGGATCGATGGACGGATGTATGGACTGATGTTTGCCAGGTCATCGATCCAAGCCACTAGTGATTCCACCAATCAGAATTAAGCTTAGGTAGTTTTGTTTTTTTGTTTCTCTTATAATTTTCATCCCCTAATTCAGGGTAAACATTCAACATTTTAACCACTTATAGTTTGCTAAAATGAACCAATAGAGTGCACATGTGTGTATCTTGGGATGACAAACAATGTTGATTTGGGGGGTTTTCACTTTCATTGCACAAAAGAGCCATTTTCCATTTTTCAAGTGTCCAAAGTGAGTTCTTTTGTGAAGGACCTATCATATAATTATTGCAAAATTGGACCAAATCATTTTTCTAAAATACTAGGCCATATTTAATGCACAATTGACCAAATGGTTGGGTGTAAAAAGTTTTGATCCACCTACGGTGAAAAAGACAAATTTCCGCCGATTCAGGTTGGAAGCGGGTCAAATTTGAACTGCAATGCCTCATAGTTTGCTCTTTATTTTTTCCAAAAATCATGTCTAGTTACATGTGTATCTATTTAATCATAGGAAAATCAAAAGTTTTCCAGGATTCAACCACTAGCTAGGACCGGTCGAGCCCGCCGTTTTGACCGCATTTTGAAACGGGCATAAAAAATTCAAAAAAATCAAAAAATTGGAAAAGCTTCGCATTGTGTCATTATATGTGACCAAGTTTCTAGGAAAAATAATAAACTTGTAATACAGAAATTATTTTAAGAAAGTGTTCTCAGAAATGAGCTATCATGCGTGATGATTCATGGCTTTCAAGCCAAATAATCAATCTTATGGACACATTCATGGCATAGTTTGTTCAGATGATCTCATATTGTGCACAAGGGTGCATCTTAGAATTCCAAACAATGTGGCCTAAGGGAGTTTTCACTTTCATTGCACAAAAGAGCCATTTTCCATTTTTCGACTGCCCCAAATGAGGTTTTTTTGTGAAGAACCTATGAAATAATTATTGCAAAATTGGACCAAATCATTTTTCTAAAATACTAGAACATATTTAATGCACAATTGACCAAATGGTTTGGCGTAAAAAGATTTGATTCACCTCTGGTGAAAAAGACAAGTTTCTGTCGATTCAGTTGGAAGCGGGTCAAATTTGAACTGCAGCTGCCTCATAGTTTGCTCTTTATTTATTTTTTTCAAAAATCATTTCTAGGTACACAAGTATCTATTTAATAAGAGAAACATCAAAAGTTTTCCAAGATTCAACCACTAGCTAGGAACGGTCAAGCCCGCCGTTTTGACCGCATTTTGAAACGGGCATAAAAAATTCAAAACAAATCAAAAAATGGGAAAACCTTCGCATTGTATCATTATATGGGACCAAGTTTCCAGGAAAAATAATAAACTTGTAATACGGAAATTATTTTTAAAAATGTTATGATCTTATATTGTGCACAAGGGTGCATCTTGGAATGACAAACAATGTTGCCTATGAAATTTTCATTTTCTTTGCACGGAAAATTCATTTTCCATTTTCCGAGTGCTTGAAATGAGTTATTTTTGTGAAGGACCTACCATATATTTGTTGCAAAATTGGACCAAATCATTTTCTAAAATACTAGGCCATATTTAATGCACAATTGACAAAATGGTTGGGTGTCAAAGTTTTGATCCACCTACGGTGAAAAAGACAAATTCCGTCGATTCAAGAGGGAAGCGGGTCAAATTTGAACTGCAGCTGCCTCATAGTTTGCTATTTATTTTTTCCAAAAATCATTTCTAGTTACATAAGTACCTATTTAATCATAAATACATGGTTTGATGGCGATACGTCGAGGTTTGGACGGTCCCGAGGGCCCCAACTCTAGAGCACGTAAACTCGCATGCCCGCCGCGTGGCACTGCATGACCGTGGCGTTGCCATGTGTTCTGGGAGGCCTAGGCATGTCTAGTGGGTTGGGCACTCCCCAGGTAGGTGCTAGGAAGAAAATCACAACATAAGATTCTCACGAGGAGACCGATCGATGTTCAAACATGAATAAGCAGCCAAGTGTTTGATTGGCGGTACAGGAAATGCACATGGCTAATAGGCATGAGTTTTGGCTGAGGATGATCAGTTACTAAGAAGACCGTCTTCACAAATTTTTAGCTCAAAAGGAGGAGCCTAGGTGGTACTTGCTTTGCAAAGTACCACACTGAACATAAATATGAATGTTGAAGCTAGGCTCAAAATAATGAATGGATTGAGCTGGCATTTGGTGGAGGATGGTTATTTGGGTAGAGGAAAGCATTGTAGAAAATGGATACCATTTGGACACGCCAAAGTGGTACTTCCTTCACAAAGTGTTTTTCCAAACAAAATAGGAAAATGAATATTTTTAATTATTTTTGAACTAGGCAAGGAAGGTTTCTTACATATTTGACGAAGATATGACCCAAAGAATTTATGAGATTTTTTTGGGAATTTTGGGAAGACAGAAATATAGGTTGCTTCACAACCTAGGGAAAAAACTGCCACATGGACATGACACATAGGCAAAACTGATGAGGTGGCGCCTAGCCATAGCAACCCACCACAATTTACAAGTTTATGACCATCTATATAGGTCATGATCAGCTAGAAATAAGGCAGTGGGCCAGTGCTATCTGCTTTATGACCATTTCGTGTAAGGAAATTACGACCTTTCTGACCAAAATGGTCGTTATAGTTTAGGGTTTGGAGCCCCCCGAACAGCTTTTGACCAATTGGTCTGAAATGGTCATAGATCTATGACCAATTCTTCCAGGGTCACTGACAGAAGGTCACTAGTTGACATATTTCTTGTAGTGTTGATGTGAAGGTCACAGAAATCCAAGCTGCAGTTGAGCAACTTCAGGAGGATGTGGAGGAGAAGAAGGGCAAGTCTACCAGATGCATTTGCTAGAGTGCCCAGAGGTCAGAGATCTGCTGCAGTGCCAGTTCTAGACAGCAGAGCTACATCATTTGCACCAGCTGCTACAGCCTCAGTACCCCAGCTCCAGCACCTACTCCACCAGCTCCAGCTACATCAACTAATGCTTTCAACCTTGGAGTCATCTCTACACCACCACATGAAGACCAAGCCTGAGAGTCGATTAGTACTATGCATTTTTGAACCTTTTGGTGACTTGTTGCCAAAGGGGGAGAAAAATGTATAGATCATAAACTTCGAGAGAGAGTGTCGGTGTCAAAACCGACGGATCTCGGGTAGGGGGTCCCGAACTGTGCGTCTAGGCGGATGGTAACAGGAGACAAGGGACACGATGTTTTACCCAGGTTCGGGCCCTCTCGATGGAGGTAATACCCTACTCTGCTTGATTAATATTGATGATATGGGTAGTACAAGAGTAGATCTACCACGAGATCAAGGAGGCTAAACCCTAGAAGCTAGCCTATGGTATGATTGTTGTTTGTCCCACGGACTAAAACCCTCCGGTTTATATAGACACCGGATAGGTTAGGGTTACACAGGGTCGGTTACAATGGTAGGAGATCTACATATCCGTTTCGCCAAGCTTGCCTTCCACGCCAAGGAAAGTCCCATCCGGACACGGGACGAAGTCTTCAATCTTGTATCTTCATAGTCTTGGAGTCCGACCGTGACGATAGTCCGGCTATACGGACACCCCCTAGTTCGGGACTCCCTCAGAGAGTGTTGCTTTTTATCTCTCTTGCTTTTTGTGGTTGAACTTATTTGTGTGTGTGTTTGCTTGATACACTATGCCTTTTGTGAGATACTTGGATGATCATGTGGTTGATCATATGCTACCTTAATGCTTGTTGGATGACATTATCTTTAATATCCTTATGTGATCATTCACTTTTCTTGGTGATGAGTGCATGTGTTTAATTATTATCATTTTCTTGTAGGATCGGAAGTATGTCTAGAGGGGGGTTGATTAGACTACTTGACCAAATAAAAATCTAGCCTCTTCCCAATTTTAGTTCTTGGCAGATTTTAGCAACTTAGCACAAGTCAAGCAATCAACCTACACATGCAATTCTAAGAGTATAGCAGCGGAATGTAAAACAATTGCATATGAAGGTAAAGGGAGGAGTTTGAGGAGCAAGCGCAATGTTGACACGGAGATTTTTTTGCCGTGGTTCCGATAGGTGGTGCTATCGTACATCCACGTTGATGGAGACTTCAACCCACGAAGGGTAGCAGTTGCTTGTGAGTCCACGGAGGGCTCCACCCATGAAGGGTCCACGAAGAAGCAATCTTGTCTATCCCACAATGGCCGTCGCCCACGAAGGACTTGCCTCACTAGGGGTAGATCTTCACGAAGTAGGCAATCTCCTTGCCCTTACAAACTCCTTGGTTCAACTCCACAATCTTGTCGGAGGCTCCCAAGTGACACCTAGTCAATCTAGGAGACACCACTCTCCAAGAAGTAACAAATGGTGTGTTGATGATGAAATCCTTTCTCTTGTGCTTCAAATGATAGTCTCCCCAACACTCAACTCTCTCTCACATGATTTGGATTTGGTGGAAAGAAGATTTGAGTGGAAAGCAACTTGGGGAAGACTAGAGATCAAGATTTATGTGGTAGGAATGGAAGATCTTGACCTCAACACAAGTTTAGGTGGTTCTCTCTCAGAAAATGTATGCTAGAAGTATAGGCACGTTCTGATGGCTCTCTCCACGAGTGAAGAGTGGGTGGAGGGGTATATATAGCCCCCACACAAGATCTAACCATTACACACAACTTACTAAACTCGGTGGGACCGAATCGTGAAACTCGGTCGGACCGATTTAGGAAATAATGTGACCGTTAGGATTTTCGGTGGGGCCGACATGTCATCTCGTTGGGACCGATATGGTTAGGGTTAGGGCATAACATAATCTCGATGAGACCGATTACACAAACTCGGTGAGACCGATTTTGGTAATGGACACACAGAGGGTTGGTCAGGAAAACTCGGTGGGACCGAAATATTACGAAGAGGAACATAGAATTTGCATTGTAATCTCGGTAGGACCGATTACCCAATCTCGGTGAGACCGATTTTGGTAATGGACATACACAGAGAGATTACTATCCCATCTCGGTGAGACGAGATCCCTATCGGTGAGACCGAAAAGACTAGGATTTGTGATAGTGGCTATGACATCTGAACTCAGTGGCGCCGGATAGATGGTTTCGATGGGGCTGAGTTTGACTTTTGGTTTGGGTCATATGTGGATGTGAGAAAGTAGTTGAGGGCTTTGGAGCATATCACTAAGCACTTTGATCAAGAAACTCATTAAGCAACACCTCATCCCTCCTTGATAGTATTGGCTTTCCTATAGACTCAATTTGATCTTGGATAATTAAATAGAAAATGTAGAGTCTTGTGCTTTGAGCTTGAGCCAATCCTTTTATTCTTAGCATCTTGAGGGATCCACTTTTCTCATCCATGCCATGCCATTCATTGAGCTTTCCTGAAATATTTATCTTGAAATAGCATTAGCTCAATGAGCTATATGCTTTTAGGAATTACCAAAACCACCCAGGGATTGGTGCACTTTCAAGAATTATCTGTGGATATTCGTAACCGAATACAAATTGGATTTGAATTTAGTTTGCCAGGGCCCAAGGCAAACGTGAATGCTAATTCTCCCAAGTTTTGAACGAAGCGGCTAAACACCCACTATAATTTGTGGGCTGCCCGAAGCAAGTGTTTGCGAGATGGAAATTACTGTCTACCCCTGACACTTGACATCCTTATCAACCGGATTTACACTGATGTCGATAGGGGTAGACTAGTAACTTCAATCAGACATGAAACGACGGCCTCTGAGCCCATTCGAGACATGGTGGCGTAAGCGTGGGCGGCAAAACACATTTGATTCAAGCTCGTCCAAAAGACATGTGTCTCTTCCTCCATTTCCCCAATCATACACGGTGGGCCGCAAAACAAACTCTCCTCGTCTGAAATCAATGTAGGCTAATATTTTAAATAGGGGCATATGTGTAACTTCCCTCATACGTGACACAACCGCCCTACCTGTCAGCGTCGTTCATACACCGTGGGTGCCAACCGTGGGCGGCAAAATACCCTCTCCTCACCCGAAATAGTTACCGGCAAATATTTGGGAGATCTTGAGATTACCGTCCTATCCCCAACCGACGCGATGTCCGAAATTTTAAACGGGAATAAGTTCGTAACTTTCCCACATTTTAGAGAAGCGTCCCCAAAGTTTGAGATCCCCTCCCTCCATTGCCCCATTCATACACCGTCGGCGGCACGACAACCTCCACACTGCGGCCAGCCTCCTCCGTCCACCACCCCATCCTCCACCTTGCCGGAGCCGCTACCCCTACCCCTTCGTCCACTTCAAGAGATAGTCGTCTCTCGCTGGACCAGGATCCTTTCATCGCCTCCTCTCGCTTCACTGGCGCCGTCGTCCAGCTTGCCATTGCCGCTCCTACGACCGCCTCGTCCACGGCAACAGGATTTATCCCCGACCCGCCATCTGCCGTCTAAAGTCTTCTTCCCGCCACGACACCCATCGCACCCGTAGCACCCTCAACGCAAGCATAGGCCTACACGGCGTTGCAAGAGAGGTGGTACTCTTCCATATGTGCATAAGTTATTGACCTCACCCGGAAAATAGATCATAATTTGTTTACTGTACTTTTCTTGTCCGTACCAAATCTTAGTGGCTAGTTGAAAGCAAACATTGGTTGCGAAGTAGCTTTGTCCGGTTTGCACCTTCAGATCCGCCATGCCACAGGCACTATACTCGTAAAGCTTATGGTTTCCCCCCTTTATATTCACTACCATCATCGTAGGTGCTTCGTGTCGTGCTAGCACTGCTCCTCAAGACCTCAACCCAAAGCTTGTGTGTTGAAATACGAATCTGATATGATGCTCATATCACTGAAATAGAGAACATTTAATTGGTCACCTAATGTTCCTATATTTGTTTCGAAAAGCATGTGCGCCACCCACTGGTCCAGCTACCTCCACTTTCCTGATTTTTCTCTTGATGCTTAGGGTTTTCCCCTTTTATCTATTCTACTATGATCTGCGTAGGTGCTTTCTGTCGTACTAGCACTACTCCACCCTTCAAGCTAAACAACACAACGCTTCGTAATTGAAAGCTTAGTTGTTCAAATATGATTGTGATATGATCTTGATATTAGTTAACCGACACATTAATTGGTTAGCTAAAGGTCCCACTTGAGTTTCCAAATGCATGTCGCGACATATAGAGAGACAACATAATTGCATTTCTTTGTCACTTGTTGACCGTAATTTCTTGTCCATACCAAATCTTAGTTGTTATTTCAAAGCAAACATCGGTTGCTAACTACCCTTTGCGTGATTTGCAGCTTTAGATCTACCATCCCACTGCCACGGTCAACACTGTACTCATCATGCTTATGGTTTCCCCATTTTATGATGACCACAATCAGCCTACTTGGTTCGTGTCGTAATAGCACTGCTCCACCCATTGAGCCAAAAAAGCTTAGTTGTACAAATTTATATATGATATTATTGCTGATATTAGTAAAACTGAGAGATGTTTAATTGGTTAGCTAAATGTTCCTACTTTAGTTTCGAAATGCATGTGAGCCACATATGGAGAGACCAGAAAGAATAGTATTTCTCTGTGCGCTCTGGTTCATCATAGGTGGCCAACCGACATTGTATTGAAAGACTTGTAATATCTTCAATCTGCTTGCTCTTCTGCTCTTCTTTAAGATGATACTCTTCTCTTGCGGTCGACTGGTCAGGTCGAGTTGTTCTCCCTTAGTACATTTGAATCTGTCAGGTCAGGTCGACTTGTTCTTCTGTACTATATGTTGGAGTTGTCATCTGCGAAGTGTCATCACTTCTGGAGCTCTCATATTTTGAGTAGTAGGCCACATTATATTAATGCACACAGCAAATTACACCATGCATGGCATCTCTTAAAAGAATTGCAGAGATAGCACAAAGGGGTTTACAGGGAGGCTGTACTGGATTAGAATCACTTCTGCATTACAAAGAAAATCTCACTTGTTTTTATGTTTTCATGCATGTCAGATATTGAACATTATCAAAATGAATATGAGAATGGGCGCACGAGAGGAATATTGTGGAACAATACCTTTGGCTAACAAACTTGGCATGGTGGAGGATGGCGTATCTTATTCACCCATCAAGGTCTTGGCTCTAACTTTGCAAAGTCGTATTGGTCGCATATATTTTGCATCTGACCTCTTGCATTACTTCTAATTTGTTACACCATCTGCTTAGTTTAAACATCATATATGAGTATATGCCATACCTATCCATTTTCTTTACCTATTCCATGTGTCGTCACACTATGATTTTCCAGTCAAATGTTGTTCTTTCGTAATATATGTCCAAAAGGAAGAGGGTGAGTCAAGATCCTCAAGGAGTACAAACTATGTATTTGGAAAAGGTAGTGATACATGTTAAATCAGATAGATCAACAGCCACAGAAAACACAGGCCCAACTGTACCACACTTTACCCCTACTCCAGTGGCCAAACCCCTATTAGAACTGCTGAGAGCCTAGCGTCAGGTACTGTCTATGATATCAATTCAAACTTTGAACTCCTAAATTTCTGCATGTGCCTTACCTTCTCTCTTGTATGAAAACTAATTTCAGATGAATCTCCTTGCTCAAAGGATCATACGATCTCGCAACAATACTGGGCTCTGCATTGCTCTGGTCAGTACCTCTCTCCCTTTTGCCTTGTAACGTTGTACTTAATTAATTGCTATTTGATTATGTATCATTAGTCTGCACCTAATCTTCATTATCCTCTGTTTCTTCCAATATTATTTGATCTATATTTACTCTTTGCAAAATGTAGAATAATGGCAACGCTTATAAAGAATTTTCTTTGGGGAATTTATTGAATAATCCTTCCATCAACATGGAGAAGGGCTTTGTCCAGCCCGTATTAACATGTAATGTAAGTTCATCCTTCTCAAGCCTTAAAACTTTGTTCTAGTATAGATTTGGATAGGCATCATTTCCTCCACTGCTGTTTGCTTTGCTGTTTACATCTGATTGGATGTACGCAACAACTACCAGTTTCAAATTGTAGTTGTAAAAACATGTTCCTTATGCGTAACAGATCCATTTATTTGCTTATATAATTGTGAAACACATTACGTGTCTCCTTGTTTCTCTTCGTAGTCGTATCTCTTACGCAAGGTAGAACTTTCACTACTAGGAAAAGGCCTACTAATGGCGCACCGGTTTTGCCTACTAATGGCGCGCACTACCGGTGCGCCATTAGTACCACGTCATTAGATTTTTTTTTTCTAATGGCGCACCTATGGTGCGCCATTAGTATCTCTGAACTTTTTTCTTAATCTCAGGTCACTATGGCTTAATCTCGGGTAAATATACTTAATCTCAGGTCAAATCGCACTCCGTGGTCAAACTTCCCGAAAGGTCACCCATCCTCACACTACTCCATCCCAAGCACGCTTAACTTCAGAGTTCTATCCAACCCCAGCAACAGCTCACTTCACACGCACTTGTTGATATATCTAGCATATCAATCCTATTATACCTTGTTGATGTCTAGGACTTTGTTCATGTTCATGACTATGTTGAAATTTTGAAAAAATATTTCAAACTTCCCGGTCATATTACGTATCATTTTTTGAAAAAATATTCAAAAAAAATCAAAACCAAATTTTTTTCTGTTACTAGTGGCGCACCACATCCACAGTGCGCCACTAGTAAGTTTGAAATTTTTTGAATTTTTTTGCCTCTAGATCTTGAAAGGCCCGTAACTTTTTTCTGTTAGGTTTTTGGGGATTTTGAAAATGTTTAACGGGTTCCCCCATTAAATTTGGATGTAACTTTTCGAGTAGATGATTTTTCATATAAAAAACTTTTTCATCAGAGTTCGTATGCAAAAGTTATGCCCATTTTACAAATTTCCAGAGAGATTTTGCAAATAAAGTCGAAATTCATATGTGTAAGTTTTCCCAACAACTAGACCACATATCACATGGGAAACTTATTTTCTTTTGTTTTGACATTTCCATCATTTTCTTTTATTTTTTTAAAACTGAAAAGGCGATCCACGGGAGGGGGGGGGGCGCATTCGGTGTTCGGGCAAGTTAGTAATGGCGCACCGTGGGGTGGTGCGCCATTACTAGTTTTGAAAAAAATAAAAAATTTTGATATTTTTTTTGAAAAAAAATTAGTAATGGCGCACCAGTGGGCAGTGCGCCATTACTAGTTAAAACTAGTAATGGCGCACCGAGACGTGGTGCGCCATTAGTAACAAATATTTTTTATTTTTTTTACTTTTTTTTCAAAACTACTAATGGCGCACGGTGGGTGTGGTGCCCAATTACTTTGAAACCATATTAAGGGCGCACCACTCCCACCGTGCGCCATTAGTAGTTTTGAAAAAAAAATTACTAAGGGCGCCCCGGCGGAGGTGGTGCGCCATTAGTATTTGCACACTAATGGCGCACCAACACATGGTGCGCCATTAGTATTTAGTAATGGCGCACCACATGTACAGTGCGCCATTAGTGTCCATCCCATCTAAAGCCCTTTTCCTAGTAGTGTTTAGGGAAGATAGTGAGACAAACCATCTTGAGGACAACAAGATGACCCCAAGGTCCTGTCTTGATGAAGACAGTGAGTTGAAGCTACTCACCAGCAGGTGTGAGACAACCTCTGCGATCATTTGCCTCAATCAGTTCGACTTCTTCAGTCTCAACTTAAAGCGGAAAACCTTGCTTCAGCTCAGCTCCGACTTGAAGTCAAAGATGCAATGAAGATGTCAGAGGACTGTCATGCGCACCATCATGCCATACATCTACTGTTGATGCATCTATCATTGACACAACTGAGGTCTACTCAGCTTCTTCGGCTATTTTGGGGGCCCGACCTGGCCAGGCCTAGTGCCTTCTGAAGTGCTCTCAGTTTTGTATATTCTTTTGTCGGCGCATTTATTTGCACTGGTGCCAAACTTTGATGCCCAGTGGATGTAATATGTGTGATAGCCATGATAGCCTAGCGTAAGTTGCTTGCTTATTTATTTCCTTGTTGTCTTGTTTATTTGTTTGCTTGTAGTCATTGCAGTTCTTTTTCCGCGGTTTGCTAGTGGCTGCAATAACCTATTTTTTAAAACTAGGCCACAATAACCATGGGCTAATATTTACTGTAGTGACACTGGGCCTCCTACTGGCCGTAGAAATAGTGGGCCTTCTACGGGCCGTAGAAACAATGGGCCTTCTACGGTCCATAGAAACAATGGGCCTTCTATGGGCCGTATCATCAATGGGCCTTATACGGGTCGTATGATCGATTGGCCAAACATGGGCCAATAACAGGCCGCATTATGGCCATAAACAGGCTAGAGTTGGAATCGTTCGTTCATGGGCCGACCATAATGGGCCATCATTAATAGGTCGTATTTGATGATGCTATGAAAACGGTCCAATGTATTAACGGACCACAAACAGGCCGACTGTAACCACGAGCTGAATTTGGCCCACAAGCAGAAAATGACAGTAACAGGCCGTAAGTAAACGAATGCTGGAAATGAGCCCAAGAATAAATGGGCTCTGAGAAGGTCGAAAGATAACATGGGCTCGAAACAGCCCAACAGAATAACGGGCCTTTAATGGGTATAAAGTGATACATTGTTCATTACGGGCCAGTTTCACCACGGGCCGTTAATGGGTGTAAAGTGATACACTGTTCATTACGGGCCAGTTTCACCACGGGCCATTAATGGGCCAAGAGTTACAAAGGGCCTCATATGGGCCAAAATACGTCATGGGCCATACATGGGCCAGAAGTGAAAATGGGCTGGAATCATATTGGGTGGCCCTGATGACGCTACTGGGCCTAATTCGGATAGGGAGTAACGGGCCTAGGGTTAGCGGGCTGGAAATGGGCTATATGCGAACAGGCCATTAACAGGCTTTCCATGGGCCGGCCCGCCACCTTTTGACCAAGTCAAACGGGCTGCCTTTTCACAGGAATGGGCCTCTGGTAGGCCATGCCACGTGCCGACGTATCATAGGCGTCTTCTGTCCAATGAGTGGATGACATCTGTCCCAACGATGAGCCAACACGTGTTTCCTCCAGCCAATGATGATTTGACACATGGAAAATCCCCATTGGTCGGGGCTGTTAACGGGTTATCGGATCCAAAACCCGACCCGATAGCTTAACGACGTTCCGTTACGGTGGATGCCACGTGTCGGTCACCCTTGACGAAAGCACTTCTGTGACGCGCGATTTATCGTCATGGAAGTGGACACTTCTGTGATGATAATTTTTGTAATGTCATGGAACACTTCTACGACAGCACGGGTATGACTATCTTGATTCTGTCATAAAATCGTCATGGATGTACATGCATGACAAAAAACGTGACCTACTGTGACAAAAATGTATCATCATGGAAGTGTATTTATTTTGTAGTGGCGCCCGTTCTTGGGGCGCCTCCTTCCATCGCATAGGAAGGCGCGCCCGGCGCCCTCCTCGGGCAGGGCTCAGGGGCTCTCTTCTGGAGAGCCTCATACCTCGGCAACATCACGAGGGAGGCGCTCGGGCACCACTTGGAGGCGTGCTTCGCAGCACGTTTCCCTCAGGAAGGCACAAGGCATGGAAAGCCCAACGTTCAGGAGTTCATCACCAAGACCACTCAGGAGCTTCAGGAAGCGAGAGCCATGCGCGGCGACCGCCGCTTGCCTGGCGTGGCCCCCCATCCAGGCAAGGATGGTGGGCTGCACGCCTGCATCGACGTCCCAGGGTTCAACCGAGCCGCATCTCAGGAGCGCTTCTGGCCTTCGCGCATGGGGAACTGCGAGGGTCTGTCGCACGGCTACGTTCGCATGCCTTTCAGCCTGCCGAACGCGGCTGCCACCTACCAGCGTCACCTACGGAGCATTCTGGCGGCTTAGAAGGCCAGGCATCACGCGGTCGTAGCGGAGATGGAGATGGTCCTCAAGGAACCACCTGGGCCCCCAGAGCCTCCCGAGGCTCAGGGCCCCGGTGGCTCGTGAGGGTCGGCCCCTTCACCACGCATCCCCAAGCTGCTCCAACACCCCCCATCTACAACGGTACCAGGTGACATCTCCCAAGTTCATTTCAGCTGGGAGCGCCCTCAGGGCTGCATCATTCCCAGGCCGCGTGGTTCCGTCCCTGCGGCATGTATCCCTTTTTCTTATGTCTTTAGCTTACCTTGCTGGGCGCGCCCCTCGGGTTGCATCATCCCCAAGCCGCTTGGGTCTGACCCAGTGGCATGTATCCCTTCTGCGTTTACTTAAGCTGATTTGCCTTTCATGCCTAACCTACCTGTGATTATCACCTGCCACCTACCATGGGCCTCCTCTCTCTCATGCAATTCTCTTGCGCGTTAAAAGGGGGGCTACTGAGCATCACCACTCAAGAGCTCTTACTGGCTCTCCAGCCCTCACCCCCTGGCCTTGACCACGGCATCGCGACCTGGCATACCAGCGGCGGCTGAGCTCGCTCGAGGGCCGGGACCTGAGGATGCAGAGCATTTGTACCTAACCGTCTCGCGGGAACAGACAGCTTTCAAAGATCCAAGACCAGGCGCAAACCGCCTTGAGGTAGGGCCTCGTGAGTATCGCGCTGGCTCACGAGTGCCTAGATACACCTCGTCTAGCCCTGCCGTGCAAGCCACATGTCAGGGCGGGGCTGTACACGCCCCGGGGGGCTCACCCCAGAGGGAGCCCCCCTCCCACGCACCAGTGGAAGCACCATGCTCAGCGCTGGCTGACGACACTGCCGAGGAGCGACTATGCACGTACATACATCTGGAAGCACTATGCTTTGACCGGTGATAAACAACCGAGGGCGGCCTCACGGCCATATCAACCTCAGGGAGCCCAGAGCTCAGTGTATGGCCTTGATACGTCTCCAACGTATCTATAATTTTTTATTGTTCCATGCTATTATATTACCCTTTTTGGATGTTTATAGGGTTTATTTTACACATTTATATCATTTTTGGGACTAACCTACTAACCGGAGGCCCAGCCTGTATTGCTGTTTTTTTGCCTATTTCAGTATTTCGAAGAAAAGGAATATCAAACGGAGTCCAAACGGAATGAAACCTTCGGGAGCATGATTTTGGGAACGAACGTGATCCAGAGGACTTGGAGTGCAAGTCAAGAAGCAGCCAAGACCTCCACGAGATAGGAGGGCGTGCCCTCCCCTATAGGGCGCACCCCCTGTCTCGTGGGCCCCTCGGGCAGCCACCGACGTACTTCTTCCTCCTATGTAAGCCTACGTACTCCGAAAACATCCAGGGAGCGACCAAAACACAATTTCCACCGCTGTAACCTTTTATATCCGCGAGATCCCATCTTGGAGCCTTCGTCGGCACTTTCTGCCAAGGGGGAATCGACCACGGAGGGCTTCTCGTCAACACCATAGCCCCTCCGATGAGTTGTGAGTAGTTTACCACAGACCTCACGGGTGCATAGTTATTAGCTAGATGGCTTCTTCTCTCTTTTGGATCTCAATACAATGTTCTCCCCTCTCTGGTGGAGATCTATTCGATGTAAACTCTCTTTGCGGTGTGTTTGTCGAGATCCGATGAATTGTGGGTTTATGATCAAGTTTATCTATGAATAATATTTGAATCTTCTCTGAATTCTTTTATGTATGATTGAGTTATCTTTGCAAGTCTCTTTGAATTATCAGTTTGGTTTGGCATACTAGATTGATCTTTCTTGCCATGGGAGAAGTGCTTAGCTTTGGGTTCAATCTTGCGGTGTCCTTACCAAAGGATGTAAAGGGTTGCAAGGCACGTATTGTATTGTTGCCATCGAGGATAAAAAGATGGGGTTTATATCATATTGCTTGAGTTTATCCCTCTACATCATGACATCTTGCTTAATGGGTTACTCTGTTCTTTATGAACTTAATACTCTAGATGCAGGCAGGAGTCGGTCGATGTGTGGAGTAATAGTAGTAGATGCAGGCAGGAGTCGGTCTACTTGTTGTGGACGTGATGCCTATATACATGATCATGCCTAGATAATCTCATAATTATTCGCTTTTCTATCAATTGCTCGACAGTAATTTGTTCACCCACCGTAATACTTACGCTTATCTTGAGAGAAGCCTCTAGTGAAACCTATGCAAGCTCAAGATGTAGAAAGAAGGATTTCGCGCCTGCTTCCGGGAGGTCTTCGCTCAAGTCAAGACATACCAAGTACCCATCACAAACCCATCTCCCTCACATTTACATTATTTGCCATTTGCCTCTCGTTTTCCTCTCCCCCACTTCACCCTTGCCGTTTTATTCGCCCTCTCTTTCCCAATCTCCTCCTCTTTCTTTCGCTTGCCCTTTTCTGTTTGCTTGTGTGTTGGATTACTTGTTGCCATGGCACAAGATAATACCAAATTGCGTGATTTCTCGAATACCAATAATAATGATTTCCTTAGTACTACGATTGCTCCTCTTTCTGATGTTGAGTCTTGTGAAATCAATACTGCTTTGCTGAATCTTGTTATGAAAGATCAATTCGCCGGCCTTCCTAGTGAAGATGTCGCTACTCATCTAAACAAGTTTGTTGATTTGTGTGATATGCAAAAGAAGAAAGATACGGATAACAATATTGTTAAATTGAAGTTATTTCCGCTTTTCACTTAGAGATCGTGCTAAAGTTTGGTTTTCGTCTTTGCCTAAAAATAGTATTGATTCTTGGAACAAGTGCAAAGATGCTTTTATCTCGAAGTATTTTCCTCCCGCTAAGATTATCACTCTTAGGAACGATATCATGAATTTTAAACAACTTGATCATGAGCATGTTGCGCAATCTTGGGAAAGAATGAAATTGATGCTTCGCAATTGCCCTACTCATGGTTTGAATTTATGGATGATCATACAAAATTTGTGTGCCGGTTTGAACTTTGCTTCCAGAAATCTCTTAGATTCGGTCACGGGAGGCACGTTTATGGAAATCACGTTAGTAGATGCTACAAAACTTCTTGATAATATTATGGCTAATTATTCTCAATGGCACATCGAAAGATCTTCTAGTAAAAAAGTGCATGCTATAGAAGAAATCAATGTTTTGAGTGGAAAGATGGATGAACTTATGAAATTGTTTGCTACTAAAAATACTCCTCTTGATCCCAATGATATGCCTTTGTCTACTTTTATTGAGAATAATAATGAATCTATGGATGTGAATTTTGTTGGTAGGAATAGTTTTGGAAACAATTCTTATAGAGGAAACTTTAATGCTAGACCGTTCCCTAGTAATTCCTCTAATAATTATGGAAATTCCTACAATAATTCTTATGGTAATTTTAATAAGATGCCCTCTGATTTTGAGAATAGTGTGAAAGAATTTATGATTTCTCAAAAGAATTTTAATGCTTTGCTTGAAGGAAAATTTCTCAAAGTTGATGATTTGGCTAGGAACATTCATAGACTTTCGCTTGATGTTGATTCTCTTAAACTTAGATCTTCTTATCCTAAGCATGATATCAATGAGTCTCTCAAAGCCATGAGAATTTCCATTGACGAGTGCAAGGAAAGAACCGCTAGATTGCTTGGTAAAAAAGATAGCTTTATAAAAGCGTGTTCTTCTAGTTTCCATGAAAATAATGATGAAGATCTTAAAGTTATTGATGTGTCTCCTATTAGATCTATGTTTTGCAATATGAATCTTGATAATTATGGGACTGATGATGAGTCAACTTTACCTAGAAGGCGTCCCAAGAATTCGGAGTTTTTAGATCTTGATGCTAAATTTGGTAAAAGTGGGAATGGAGAGGTCACGACTTTTAAATAGCGTTGAACCCACTATCTCGGATTTCAAGGAATTTGATTATGATAATTGTTCTTTAGAAGGTTGTATTTCCTTATTGCAATCCGTTGTTAATTCTCCTCATGCTTATAGTCAAAATAAAGCTTTTACCAAACATATCGTTGATGCCTTGATGCAATCTTATGATGAAAAACTTAATTTGGAAGTTTCTATACCTAGAAAACTTAATGATGAGTGGGAAACTACTATAAAAATTAGAATTAAAGATCATGAGTGTTTTGCTTTATGTGATTTGGGTGGTAGTGTTTCCATGATTCAAAAACTTTATGTGATATTCTAGGTTTCAATGATCTTGATGATTGCTCTTTAAATTTGCACCTTATGGATTCCACCATTAAAAAGCCAATGGGAAGGATCAATGATGTTCTCATTGTTGCAAATAGAAATTTGGTGCCCATAGATTTTATCGTTCTTGATATAGATTGCAATCTTTCTTGCCCTATTATTCTTGGTATACCTTTCCTTAGAACGATTGGTGCGATTATTGATATAAAGGAAGGGAATATTAGATTTCAATTTCCATTAAAGAAAGGCATGGAGCACTTTCCAAGAAAGAAAGTCAAATTACCTTATGAATCTATCATGCGGGCTACTTATGAATTTAGTGCCAAAGATGGCACTCGTTAGATCTATCTTCGCTTTTATGCCTAGCTAGGGGCGTTAAACGATAGCGCTAGTTTGGAGGCAACCCAATTTTCTTTGTGTTTTTTGTTTTTGTTCCTGTTTAGTAATAAATCTTGCATCTACTTTCTGTTTAGATGTGTTTTTATCTTTTAATTAGTGTTTGTGCCAAGTAGAACCTATAGGATAACTTATGATGATAGTTGATTTGATTCTCGCTGAAAATGTAAACTTTATGCGCATGAATTTAGTTTTGTTAAATCACGTAAACGTGATTTTGCGTTGATTCTTTTTCTGCTGATCAATAAAAAATTTCAGGACTTCCTATTTTGTTCGGATTTTTAGAGTTCGAAGTTTGCGTTAGTTATGATTGCTACTGCATCGTTCTGTTTTTGACAGATTCTGCTTTTCCGTAACTTGCGCAGGACTCTCCTTCCTTCCGGGCGAGCAAGTGAAGGTCGCTCTCTTGGCCATGAGGTTTGTGGCGCTGTGAAGGCGCCAACAAACCGATGGCACAGATCTGCCCAAGAGGATATAGAGCTGTCCGGCAAGTGCATGAGCCAAGATCTCGACGTTGGGCTTGAGCACGGCGGGAAGTAGTTGGCGAGGATCTTGTCATCCCGCCCCCGCAGCCTGCACCGCGATGGTGTAGATGCCGAGGAATTCGACGGGTCTGTCCTGCCATCATACTTCTCCGCACGTCTGGTTTGAAGTTTTTCCGGCTGGGCCATCGGACTTGCCGCAGCTCACGAGTGAACGCAGGGCAACCTACCGTCTGACGGCAAGTCGCCTGGCCCCTCCGGGCGTGCATGTCAACAGAAGGCCCAAAGACGCTTGTCGGATCGACGTCGCGCTTCTCTTCGGGCGCCGATGCGGGTTCGAGCGTCCTCTTGTTGTCGCTCATGAAGAACTTGGCGCTGATCGCGGCGAGCTCGCGGATTCGACGACGCGGTGGAGTCGCTGTCGAGGTGGATCCGATAAGTCGGCGACCTTGGCCTTCTTGGCGGAGAATGCACGGTGGTTGCACCTCCGACAGTCTCGTCGCCACCGGCTCGTGCCTTGTCGTCTCGCCGCGGCAATGATGGTGTTGGTTCTCGCGAGCGCCGCTGCTGGCAAAGCTGATGAGGCTCTGGATAGTGGCCCTCCGCTCGTCGACCTTGTCGGCCGTTGGAGGGTAGTCGAGGAGCAGTTGAGCTCTCGCCAGAGCTTCTGCTGGAGTAGTAGGCAGCATTGGAGAACGGTGCGAGGAGCGGGACAAGCTCGGCCAGCATGTTGGCGCGCATGCTGGTCCTGAGGGTCTCGATCCAACAAACGTATGGCGTTGTGAACGCCATGACGTTGTTGGTCCCGCGTCTCCTGAGATGGGCGCGGGGGATGCGCGGACGCCGAGGTTTGCGGTGCCTTGTCCTTGGACTTGGCAACGTCGCGAGCACCTTCGTCGGCGCCCGTCCCTCCGCCAGCGTCTGCCCCACCACCCGTTTGCTGCGGTGAGGGTGGGTACGACGCGGATGGCTCTGCTGCCGCCGAAGCCTTCTTCTTCGGTGGCATGTTGAGGAAGATGTTGATGATGCTGCTCGCGTGAACGCCGGATCGGATTCACACGGCCTCGACGCCCCCCTACCTGGCGCGCCAGAGATGTCGGGGAGGCTGATCGTACCCGCGGACACCTATGGGGCTGGCGGAGCAGGCCCCTTTGTGGTTCGGAGGGGGGCGGAGGTCGCACGAAGAGCGGATCGAGGCGATGCACACGAGCGGTTTACCCAGCTTCGGAGCTCTCCGGGGAGATAAAACTCCTACTGCTGCTTGTTTGATCTATTGTGTTCTTGCTAGGGAGCAATGCGAGCTACAAAACCTAGCGTGAGTGTGTCCAGTCTACGGCCAGTCGAATGAATCGAACCAACCCCTCCTGCGGAACCCGCGGAACCGAACCCTTTCTACGTTGCACTCGGGCCTCCTTTTATACGCTCAAGGGGTCTCCGACAGGTGGCAACATAGGCGGGGGTACAAATGTAAAAACAGGAGTTGGTACACCTACTTGAACAGTGTACAGTGCAAAATACCTAACTCTGACGGCAAGGGACAAAAGCAATAAATGCCCGTGGTTGTCGCCCAAACAGTGTAACAGAGACCGTCAGGTGCGCCTCCGCTCGCCACGATGGCGAGCCTGTCAGCGCCGCTTATCGCGGCTCTCCGCTGGCTGCACAGCCGCTCGACACGCGCCCATGGAACGGTCCCATGGCGACACGTCGCTGGGTGAGCTGGAGCGGAGATGGAGAGAAGTTGCATGCGGCAAGCGCCTTTGCCGCGGCCGAATCCTTGTCGCGCCCGGAGACTTGTCGCGCCGAGCCTTCCGGCAAGCTCCTCTTGCCGGGCCTTGTCTTCTGCGTGCTCGAGTGGCCTTCACGACAAGCTCCTCTTGTCGGGCCTTGTCTGTGCCTAGAGAGGCCTTCCCGCAAGCTCCTCTTGTCGGGTCTTGTCTTCGTAATGTCTGCGGAGGGTCTTGGCAGATGCCCGGCGAGGCTTGCCACGGGACGCCGCGATCGCCCATGCACAAGTTCGGGTACTAAGGTATCCCTACTTTAGTACACCGACAGTCGATAAACCGGCCTAGTGCTGCAATCCGGCCTGCCAGTCTTTGAACGTCATTGATACACGCCGGTTTAGCCAGGGATGTGATAGCCTTGATCTTTTCTGGATTAGCCTCAATGCCCCGGTTAGACACCAGAAAACCCAAGAGCTTGCCAGCCGATACACCAAAAACACACTTAGCCGGACTAAGCATCATCTTATAAACCCTCAGATTATCAAAAGTTTACTGCAGGTCAGTTATGAGTGTATCTGCTGTCCTGGATTTCACCATGATATCATCCACATAAGCATGAACATTGCGCCCAATCCGATTATGAAGGCAATTCTGCACACACCACTGATAAGTCGCCTGAGCACTCTTGAGCCCAAAAGGAATAGATACTTAACACAAGGCTCCAAAGGGAGTTATAAAAGCCGTCTTCTCTTGGTCCTTAATCGTCATTTTGATCTGATGGTAACCCGGATAAGCATCCAGGAAACTCAAATGCTCACAACCTGCCGTAGCATCAATTATTTGATCAATACAAGGGAGGACAAAGGGATCAGCTGGGCAAGCTTTGTTAAAATCCATGTAGTCCACACACATAAGCCAAGTGTCGTTCTTCTTAAGTACTAGCACCGGGTTAGCCAACCACTCAGGATGAAACACCTCCACAATAAACCCTGCTGCCAATAGCCGGGCTACCTCTTCACCAATGGCCTTGCGTCTCTCTTCATTAAAGCGGCGAAGAAACTGTTTGACCGGTTTGAACTTCGGATCAATATTAAGAGTGTGCTCAGCGAGTTCCCTCGGTACACTTGGCATGTCAGAAAGTTTCCATGCAAAGATGTCCCGGTTCTCACGGATGAACTCGATGAGCGTGCTTTCCTATTTCGGATCCAAGTTAACGCTGATGCTGAACTGCTTGGATGAATCGCCAGGAACAAAATCAACCAACTTAGTCTCATCAGCCGATTTAAACTTCAAAACCGGATCATGCTCTGTAGTGGGCTTCTTCAGAGAAGTCATATCTGCCGGATCAACATTGTCCTTATAGAACTTCAACTCCTCCGTCACGCAAACCGACTCAGCATAAGCCGCATCACCTTCCTCGCACTCCAGTGCAATCTTGCGGCTACCATGAACCGTGATGGTCCCCTTATGACCCGGCATCTTGAGCTGCAGATAAACATAACACGGCCTTGGCATGAATTTAGCATAAACCGGCCGTCCAAACAGGGCATGGTACGGACTTCTGATTTTGACAACTTAAAAGGTCAATGTCTCGGACCTTGAATCATGATAATCTCCAAAAACCACCTCCAGAGCTATCTTTCCGACCGGGTAAGCCGATTTACCAGGTACCACACCATGAAAAACGGTATTTGACGGTTTAAGATTCTTATCTGTTAACCCCATACATCGGAAGGTTTCATAATACAAGATGTTGATACTACTCCCGCCATCCATGAGTACTTTGGTGAACTTATAACCTTCGACTTGTGGTGCGACCACTAACGCCATATGACCCGGATTATCAACCCGGGGTGGATGGTCTTCTCGACTCCACACCATAGACTGCTCAGACCAGCACAGATAACGAAGCACCGCTGGTTCAACATAGTTCACTGCCCTCTTATGAAGCTTTTGATCATGTTTGCACAGACTAGTAGTGAAGACATGATACTGTCCGCCATTTAACTGCTTCGGATTACTCTGATAACCCGATCGCTGCTATTGTTGATTCCTTGTTGATTATAACCACCTTGGTTGCCCTGATTGCCTTGATTGCCCTGTCCACCTTGGTTGCCCTGAAAGCCTGAACCGGAGTTACCTCCACCATAACCCGGCCCATGAAACCCGGGTCCTGAACCACCGGACGGTCCATGATCATACTGGAAGGGATCTGAATTTTTGAACTCTCGCATAATGAAACAATCCTTCCATAAATGTGTGGCCGGTTTATTTTGTGTCCCGTGCTTTGGGCAAGGCTGGTTCAATAGACGCTCCAGATTCATGCCTGATCCTCCACCACGTGGAGGCGGTTTACCCTTACGGCGCTGATTATTACCTTGAACATTGGTGTTAGCCACAAAATCAGACTTATTGTCCGCTTTGCGCTTACCGTTATTCCCATGGACAGTCTGGTTATGCTGTCCTTTTGCACCGACATTCTTCTTTCTCTTCTCCGGCTTCTCTTCGTCAGACTCGGGATCCTTGGTATTATCAGAATCGACATATTTAAACAAAGATGCCATGAGCGTTCCCATGTCATTGCGGTGACGCTTGAGTCGCCCCAATTTCATCTTCAGTGACTTAAACCGGCAATTGCCCTCCAATGTTAAAATTGCCGAATCAGCATTCATGCGGTCCGACGAATGCATGATTTCTGAAACCCGGCGCACCCAATGATTCATTGATTCGTTTTCTCCTTGGACACAAGCAGCAAGATCCACGATCGACATGGGTTGTCAGAAAGTATCTTTGAAGTTCTCTATAAACCGGGCTTTCAACTAGTCCCATGAACTGATCGAGTTAACGGGCAGACTCTTCAACCAAGTGCGAGCCGTCCCATCCAACATCATGGTGAAGTACTTTGCACACACCGCTTCATCCACATCCAACATCTCCATTGCCATCTCATAACTCTCAACCCACGCCTCAGGTTGTAAATCGGCGGTATAATTAGGCACCTTACGCGGGCCCTTGAAATCCTTGGGTAACCGCACATTACGTGGAGTGGGGGTAACACACGGCACCACCCAAGAGCTGAAAGCCAGTCCCCGTTCAACTGTGTTGCCAACTGCGCTGCTAACTCTGCCTCCTGTCGTGCTCTACCATTGTTTACCACATCCTGAGCATTCATACCACCGCGCGCCGGATTAGGCCGTCGAGGGGCGTCACGGTGCCGCGCATTGCTTGACACAACCGGTTCGTCAATGTGCCTGCCGTAACTCTTGCTCGGATGAGGGGTTGAATGTATTGTGTCTCGGTTGTATGAATAAGCCTCGCTGCTGCACCATAGCAGCTTTGAAGAAGATCCACGACCCGCTATGCTTCAACCACCACGAGCTATTCGCCCTCCATCTGAATAGCTGCCAAGCGAGACACCGCAGCAATCATGTTATCGAAAGGGCTAGAAAAATGACCTTGCGGCGTCGGTATGTATTGCGGCGGGTTATCTGTTCGTCGAGGTGGGTCCATCACCCGTGGCTGACCCGGCGCTGTCCCAGGTACCTCGGTCCGGTTCACTGCTGCCGGATCACTTGGCCCAACTCCTAAGAGATTCATTCCTTTGTAAACCGGCGGCAGACGTGACCGGTGCCTCCTCCTCAGTACTTCATTTGACGCATTCTGATCCAACATAAGCCGGTAATTCTGCGCCTGAATCTGCTATGACTGGGCATCTAAAGCGGCCCGCTCTTCAGTCATCCTGGCTTCCTCAGCCGCCAAGTCCTCCTTGGCCTGAGTTATTTAATCCCTTAGCTTTGTAACCTCCGCGTTATGCTGGTCCTGAGTCTCCGGGGTGACTGCCGTGGTCAACAATGTCGTCCAAGTGTCCAACAAACCGAAAAGAACTTGAGCCGGCCGGCGCGCAGGGCCTCCTGCCCCGGCCACCGATCCGGAAATCATTGCTGCTGCAGATGAAGTTTGCAATGTGGGCTGCTTACCGGCCATGAAGAATGCAACCTGGTTCGGCGGTTCAAAGGGGTCCGAACATCGCCGCCATTGGAACAGCCCCCGATCCGGCCGTCTTGCAATTGGTAGAGTGAGTCGGTTTCTCCAGTGGATGACTCGCCATCTGAGTAGACGGCCGTCTCACCGTTGGACACCGGTTCAGATTCCGCACCATGGATGAATCCTACAAACGCACGCTTCATGGCAGGCTGAACCCGGGCAGGACTTGCATGCTGAGCCATCTCGACGAGGTCGGTGGAGATGTCCGGCTCAGGGCCCGGTTCGCCGATCTTTTCCGATGAAAAGGTGAATTCCGCCAAAGGGGACCCAGTACCCATACTCAATTGAGCTGGCCTCGAGGCCCCATCCTGCATCGTCGATGTAAAGCTTGCCACAATGACTCTTGGTCATCCGGCCAATCGCGTATCCCTTGAGTCCTTTAAAGTTGCCCTTCAAGAACTCAAAACCATCGTATGCGATAGTTCCACGGTGGGCGCCAACTATCGTGGAATTAACACGTCACATGTCCTAGTGAGAGGACTTAGTCGTGGAGCCATCGCAATGAGATTAGCAAAAGGGGTTAAACCGGACAAAGGACACGGGGAATTTATACTGGTTCAGCCCCTTGTGGTGAAGGTAAAAGCCAACGATCAAGTAGTTGTGGAATTCATGGGGTCTCGATGAGCAGGGAGCGAATCCGCTTTACCTATCTCTCGAGTTGTTGTTTCTTGTCCCTGAACCGCTGCCGGGTCGTCCCATTATATACACAGGTTGACGCCCGGCGGTTTACAGAACACCGAGGCCGGCTCATACACGTGTCCGGCTCGGTTTTTACCTTTCTTAACTTACAACACAAGTTTACACATCTCATCACGGTTTACATTTATGGGCTCTAAACCGCCTTTGGGATCCGGGCTCTAAGCTTCAATGGTAGAGCGCCATACTCCCTTATCTTCACGGGCTTCAATACGGATGAGCATAAACCGGCCCCTCCTGGGCGATTTATACTCAGGAGTTATATCCCAACAGGTTCCCAAGACTACATCAAGTTCTACTTCATAGAGTACAACTACAACTCCAAGGATTCCCATCAAGATGATGTGGATCCCAAAGAAGAAGAACTAGAGAGTTCTTGAGGGTGACTCCGCCAACATACTTCACCCTTATCATTTTGGCAAGGACAAGTGCAATCAACTTCCACATCTTGCACTAGTTCAAGGAGTCACAAACCCTCTTGTTGGTAAGACAAGGGACAAGGTAACCTAATGCTTTCATGGACATCATCTTGTGTATGCATCACTCTATGTCTATGGATATCCTTGTTTGTTCCTTGTGGGACTAACCCATGTAGGTATTGAAAGTGCAACTCACTCGAATGGATTGCTCAAAATGATCTACATCAACATTGAGCATCCACATCTTCAACACTTACATGAAGTCATCATCGACAAAACCCGAGGTTAGTTCATCCCTCTTAGGGGGGATCTCACATCTAGGGGGAGCTTTACTCTAAGAATTGATTTAAAGCAACTCTAATGGTGTGAACACAGTAATGCTTTACACTACTAGAAATACCACTACTAATGGCGCACCTAATATGGCCATTAATGGCGCATCAGAGGTGCGCCATTGACAGCACGCCATTAGTAATTTTTACTAATGGCGCACCACCTGGTGCGCCATTAGTATCTGAGTATAATGGCGCACCACCTGGTGCGCCATTAGTATATGCAAGGGTGCGCCATTAGTATGCCTCCTGGGGCATGTATACCAGTGCTTTGGCATACTAATGGCGCACCACCTCCGGATGCGCCATTAGTAATCAAGAAGCATACTAATGGCGCACTTCCCGTGATGCGCCATTAGTATGCCTTGTCATACTAATGGCGCCTGTCATGTGATGCGCCATTAGTATGAATATTAGGTTTTTTATTTTTTATTTTCTGTTTTTTGCACAGGTTACAAAATGTATAATTTGACAAAATATAGACAGCACACATCAACAATAGATTCATCAAATACAATAGAAGATTAGTCCTTGAATACAATTCATCATATTAGTCTCCGAATACAATTCATCATATTAGTCTCCGAATTGAAAAGACCGAACAAAGATAGAACATTATATTACAAGTCTCGAGACCGCGAGTAGCGAAGTTTATCTTCGCATTACAAGTCGATATCGATCATCTAAACTACCATCACATAGAAGAGAGCTGCGGTCATCACGATGAGCATCATCACGATGAAACTTCGTCTTCATCCGGTTCCTCCAACGCTCCTCCCTCTCCCGCTAGATAGCGGGCGTATCTAGATTCGGCCTCGGCCCTAGTGGTGTACCCTTTGTAACTGTTACCGCTGAATCGGTGAACCTGTCTCCGACACTCCTCCCACCATCGAGACTCCGGGAACCTTACCCTTGTACACGACATACGCCGGCATCGCTATGCACTAGCCAAACGTAAACGTTAGTACCAATTCACGCACAATACATAAGCAATATATAAGTATGCAACAAAACGATCGGAAGAGAAAAGCAAGACATTAATAGCATCGATTACATCTAAGTTGAACGACTCTCGAAACCAAAGAGACATACTACAAGTTCATTAAAGTTTAATTACAACATGACCCAACCGATGTTTCAGAACTAGACAACTCGACTCAAGGGACCGGAGCGTGGATGAAGCCGCCGTCTATCGTGGGAGTCATGAAAGAACGGGCATTGTCATCCTGCATTTGTAGCATTGTGTCGATGTCACTGTTGGACTGTTGATTTCTGAGGTAGAACTGCCCCGAGGTACGGCGACATCTTGATGGATGATTTCCGCAAACTCCATTTGGATGCGAAAGAATTCTTGTCGGAGGTCCGGCCCCTGGATTGCCGACACGCCGCTGCCCAATCTTGGAGTTTACTCGGTAGCAGAAGTTGATGATGGTCCCGCACGATCGCCTCGCATGTGATGGATGGCGAGTAGGCACCCTTCTGACCGCCAGGCGGCTGCTTGACGCAGCAGAACGTCGTATTGTGGGAGAACACGTGCTTGCCGTATTTACGAATAGGCCTGGTGAAGGTGCCTCCAGATTTGGCGTAGCCGGGGAGAACATCATCAAGAACCTTCTTGACATTTGTGTAGTCTACGCTCAATCGACGGTCCGGGTCGAAATACGTGGCCATGGAATATTTAGGGCTTAGGAGGATGAGCGTGCAACGTGTGTCACCGCAGAAAACACGGAATGTTAAAAGAAAAACGATCGAAATGTAAGAATTCATATGTTACGGGCCGGTTGAGGGGAGGACTTACTCGGGAAAGTAAGGCACGAGGAAGTTATCCTTTTCTTGGTTTGCCAGAATGACGCCTTCGAGGTAAGAACTCGCGACTTGCCGGTCCCCAGCGCTGCCCAAGATCTTGGCACGCATGTAGAAGGGGTCGACTATCACGATGTCCGGGGTCTTGTCGCGAATGATCCGCATCTCCATACTCGGCGAAAATAGCCGAACGAAGGTGTAGTGCAGCGGATGAAGGTTCAACATAGCGTGGATGTCATCAAAACGCAGGACGATCGTGACGCCCGATGGAGTTATCCACAAAGCCCTTGCCCTTCCGCACCTTGGCCGCGAAAACCGGTATGCCACATCCTTCTCCCCGAGACGCCGCTTCTCCAAAGAAAGAACACTGTCATGCAGACTCAAGATAGCACCGGTTGCAGCATTGAGCATATTTGTCGGTAGCATCGCCCTACCCGCCACATGCACCCTCCTCGAGATATCCTGCGGTGAAGGTGGCCCGTCCCGAGCACGGATCGTACTTTCGGTGCGGCTGGCTCGCACCCTTCTTAGTCTTTCTTTGCGTGCCTTCTTCTTCTCCTGTAATGGGACCGAGTTTTGCTCACAGACCGCCTTCTTGAGTGTGTTGGGGCTGATAATATTTTGCACCTCGCCTATCTCGAGGCTCGGTGAAGTCGGCAGCCGGAGGCGTCTCGAGAGCTGAACGCCAGACGGCGCTGTTGTAACTTGGCTTCTTCGCAGTACGAGCTAGATCGCACACATCTTTTGTTGGGTTTGGTTCTTGAGAAGGAGGCCCCATGAAGTCGCCATCGCACCCATGCTCGGCAAAGTACTGATCGACGTTGCCAAATGTATCATAGTCGTCGCTGCCGTCATTACGATCCTGTGCCATATGCATGTTTGGATCCATGGCATAGGGATGTCCGGCACCGTTACGGCGGTCTTGCCATGGGGCCGACTTGGCGCCGCACGATCGGGCGGTGTTGTCTTTGGGGTGGTGTCCCCGCCTCAAACGAATCTGGCTCTTCGCCAAAGCAGGGCCAGCTCAGCAGCGCCGAGGGTCATCACGTCATCATCGCCGGCCCCGACGGGTCGATTCGAGGTAACAAGTCGTCAGAGCCTGGCAGCACCCGAACCAGTTGAACCCTAAACAAGTTGGGTGGCATCCGGGTACCGTGGAACAAGGTTGCCCGGTTGAACGATTTTGCCCTTGGCGACATCGACCAACTCGTTGTTCACGAAGTGGAGGAGAGTGCACGGAACGTCGGCGGCGCCTCGCGAAAACATGTAGGGCGTCGGGGATGCCCACCAAAGGCAAGGAGATGAAGTCCTCGGCCGAGAGAGGCTTAATTAGTTACCGTGATGATGGCGCCGAGCTCGGCTAATGTAGAGGCACCGCCAACGGCGGGCGGCAGTTGACGGAGGGGCCGCTTGCTGCAGAGGTGCCGCCGGCGTACACCCGGTGCATTAAGCTCCGTGCGGCGCCGGAGACACCAATGCCGCCGCTGGAGGCACCAATGGCCCCGCCATCGCATTATGCGAAGTTGCTGGCCGTGAAGCTAGGAATCGGGGCGTTCGCTGGTCGCCCGCAATCCACGAGACTCAACCCCGAGATCAAGGTAGGCACAAGGGCGGTGATCGCCGCTCCGAGTCGTTGTTCCACTTGCTCTTGGACAATCTCCGAATCCGCGCCACCTGTGCCTTTGAGTTCTTGAACCTCTCGCTACCGGCTTTCCGAGCTGGTCTTTTTCTCCTTCCGCACACCGTATAGTATGACCCCATTTTGTCGACAAGCCTTTGCCGCCACACGACCAGCCGACATCGGCCATCGAGCTTATCCTTATTCTTCATTACATTCAACCCCCTATTTAGAGTGGTGTCCCAAGGGTTGCTCTGAGTCGACCTGCCATCGCTTTCAAATACCATGGAAGGAATGTGAACCATTTAGAAATTCGGCTTCATTAATTAGGATCGCAACCATATGGAGCTAATTATGGGTGTATTCCTTACCGTAACAAGCTCAAGCTGCCTGGTCTTCGGATCCGTGGTAAGCTCCTTTGTTTTCGGGTCCTTCTTGTACCGGCCCCGACAAAGTTCCTGGTCTCGCTTGTCATCGCCAGATGTATCAAGAGAGGGCGGTAGGCCTTGCTCGCACGGTCCGCCTCCTCCTTGTCCCATATAGGCTCCGCCACTCAGAACCGCCGGGACCGAGTGTGTGTTCCCCTATGTTCAGCTCCGCATTTGTTTCCACTCACTTGATTGGGAGCTTGCGGTGCTCGAGCAATTGATCTTGAAGTCGTTGTAGTCATCTTCGGTGATCGAAGGATTTTTCTCCTTGATCTTCTCATAACTCTCACCTTTCTCGATCATTCTCTTCACATTGCTTTTCCAAGTAGACAGGGCCTTGCTCATCTTCGTGAGGGCAGCATTGTTCACTTTATTCCCTTTGAGGCTTGTGTTTTCAAATTCAGCGGGAACTTGTATCGCTCAGGCAGCTTCGTGAAGAGGAGGTTGCAAATTCCTCGGTCAGGATGCCTCGTGTTCTCGGTGTTGATCGAGACGGTGCTCGGACAATGCACCCGAGCTGAAGCGAGTACCCCTTGACTATTCGCTCGGGCGCCGCTGGATTCCCTGCTGGAGTCCACTTCAAGAACTTCCTCCTTGAGGGTGCGGAGCACGATCGGGCGCCGTCCTTCCGTTGCCTCTTCGGTGGCTGCCATCCGTGGCGTGCGCCGCCATCATCGATGGTGGCATCCTCGGCGGCACCATTAGTGGTGGCATCGGTGGTCATCCTCGGCGGCACCATCCGTGGTCTCAGGATCGGTGGGAAGGCGGCGGCCTCATACAAGTGAGGTTGTTCCTCCATCTCCGGGACAGCTCCTGAATGCCTTGCCGCCTCAACCCCCGGCCTCATCGTTGTGGGCCATGTTTCTCTCTAAATAGAAACAAAGTTTGGTCAAAAGTTGGTTATTGTCAAGGAACAAGATCATGGTCTCATCATTTAGGGTTTGTCGACACCGAGGCATCCTAAAATCTAAGCTTTTATCATTGAGGGTTTTTCGACGCCAAGGCACCCTAAAAGCCTAACTTTTCATCATTTCGGTTTTTATCGACACCGAGGCACCCTAAAAGCCATGCATTAGTCACAAGTACGCCGGGCACTTGATCCTACTTAATTAACTACTAAGATACCCCGCCCATGCATTAGTCACAAGTACTTATATGTCCTATTTTTAGCAAAGTCATGCTAAAATTCACGGAAAATTTCAGCATGACCTTTGCTGAAAATAGGACATATGGAGTACCCGAATTTGCCGGAACGGAAGTTAATCGACATTCCGCAAACTCAAGGGCCTCTCGGTACCTGCAATATCATCACGACACGATGGTCGGAGACAAAACCCAGCAAACTAGCAAAATCATCACAAATTGTTTTCTCGTTAAAGATGATCATCATCTTTACAAGTCTTTCTCAATGTGATCACAAGTAATTCAGAGGCATCACAAGTAATTCAGAGCATCACAAGGCATTAGTAGTTCAGTACATGAACAAGTTTTACAAAGCACATCAATTTGTCCGCTTAACTGAATTAACTGAATTTTCAAGAATCAATAAACTAAATTTTCAAAACTGCAAGAAGCCAATTAAAAAATCCCTTCTTCTTGTCTCCTCTCACTATCTCTCACACATGTACACATGGCAAACCACAAAGGGTGTGTCAAGAAATTACTAAACTAATAATCCAACCACTAAAGCACAAAGGGTGTGTCAAGAAATGTTGCAATTAAAACAACAGCTTGTCACTAACAAAGCATTGGGCACACCACGCTTAGCATGGAATTGACATTATTTATTGCGACTGAATATGTCAAAAGGAGGGTATATAACAAACTTAATTTTTTCAAAATATCCATGGACCAGGTTCAACTACTCAACTTAATCGGCTACGGACTTTCTTTACATGATTAAAGATAGGTCAAGCAAGAGTATATAAAACAGCACATTTCCGGATTAGATGAGTGACACCATCAGTCCGCTGCAAACTTGGAAAAAAATTATGACAATCCTTGGAATCGCAGGACAATATTACGAAGAAAGAGTTTAACAGGCTAGAATCATTACTACAGCTCCGTAAATCTAATAGTGATCAAATGAGACCGTTAGCTCCTAATGAAATATGTTGTAAAGTCGACAGCCATAAGATTGATTGAACATGGCTGAGAAAGGAGTAGTACTCTGCCTTTCCAAAGTGGAAGAAGACTTATCTATACATGTGCGCTATTTTTTTTTTGAGAAAGTCATGTGCGATTACTTATGTAAGGCCCTGCTTTGTTTGCGCTTATACTTCAGATTTTGCAGCTTTTCCACTTTGGCTTAAAAATGCATGTGTTCTTTGAAAATTGGTAAAAAAAGGATGACCAAATAAAACTAAAAAGGAATAATCGGGGAATCAAAACCTTTAGCGGTGTAGTTTTCGATCGCTTCCGATGCTTTCTCTTGTAACAAAGACCTTTCAGCCAATTTAGACGTGTCCTCGCCTAAAATATTTACGAGCTGATGAACTGCATATTCCAAGGAATACAATGAGATCTCGAGTATAAGTTAAATGCAAGAACAAACAGAGAATTGGATGCAGTACTCAATAGCATATTATTAACTTAAGTGTTGCTATTTAAGCTTACATAATGATGTACAGAGATGTATGGAAGTTCAAACAGATTTATTCTTCAATACTTTTTAAAGTGGAATTAGGAGAAACAACATAAAAAATAATATGTTTGGGAGAGCATCCCCGCATGTTAATATGTTCGGAGAAACATCCCAGCAGATGCTTGCCAAATTTACCTTTACGTAAAGCAACATCTACAAATCAAAACAGAAGAGATGCAAGCCAAAACTACTTCTCGAGTAGCAAACCAGTGAACTTGTTTGACTTTTTAAGGATACTAACTCAAACCCCGGACTTCCAGTGATACAAGTGGAGATACTGCCATTCTCTTGTGGATACAAGTAAAATTCCTCAAATGAACATCTCAATTCTTACAAATGCCTGCATAATTATTATTTTTAAAAGAGGCAACGCCTGCATAAGGTTCAGTTTTAAAGCATTTGCTCATTGATTCACAGAAAAACAAGGCAACGCGAGCTATCATTTATTCAATTCTAAAACCAAATGGGCCATTTTGACACCACCAAGGCTCAACTATCATGCGATAGATGCTGAAATATATATATTACAGACAAGAACTAATAGGCAGCCTAAACACCAATGTGATGAGTATAGATGCTGCAGCACAAATCAGTAAGTAATATTATTGCGTATATGCAGAGAAGGAAAAATCAAGTAAGCTAGACCACTACATGGACACTTCTACAAACCAAAGATGCATTATTCACTGAAACTAGCAGAGACAAGGTTGCAAACATTCTGTCATGAATTGCAAATGGAATGGATAAATTTGAGACAGAAGGCATGAAGGTGGTCGTACCTTGGGCGAGTCGAGGGAGGCGGGTCGACGGTGGTGTGGACGGGGCGGGCCGAGGTGGGGCAGCGTGTCGGGCGGGGTCGAGGCGGCGCTGGGCGGCGGGCAGCGCCCGGGCGGCGGGTCGGGCGGCGTCTGGGCGGCCCGGGCGGCGGGCCGGGCGGCGTCTGGGCGGCGCCCGGGCGGCGGGGTCGGGCAAGGCCCGGGGCGGCGGGTTGGGCGGGCGGGTCGAGGCGGCGGGCAAGGCTGGCAAGGCCCGGGCGGTGAGGAGAGGGCGAGGGAGGGAGAGGGCGAGGGCGAGGGCGAGGGCGAGGGCAGCGGCGGCGGCGGCGGTGGGGCGAGAGGGAGAGAACCGAGGGGATCGGGTGAAGGGGATCGGGCGAAGGGGGATCGGGCGGGGGTTATACTAATGGCGCACCTCACTGTGCGCCATTAGCATGTTCACTAATGGCGCACCTCACCGTGGTGCGCCATTAGTATTTTTTATTTCCACAAAAGCCAAAAGGTTATCTACTACTGTAACCTATCCATGTCAAGCCCACTCTACTAGCTCGACCGGTCAGCCTCTAGTTCTCACACCAGAGGTCCCGGGTTCGACTCCTGTGCTCCACAAAATTTTATTTTAGCATTTAAAAAGCTATTTGATACTTATTTATGTTTAAATATGTTCAAACTTGTTTAAATAATAACAGTAATATTTTTATAAGACAGAGCATTTAAAAAGTTGTTTGATACTTATTTTTATAAGACGGTGCTGGGTGAGGGGTCGGGCCGGCGGTTGAGTAGGGGAATCGAGGGTGCGGGGGTCATGGCGGCCGGTGGACTGGGGGGTGCTCAGCGGCGAGGGGGACCGGATCTGGCGAGGTGGGACAGCGATCGAGATGGAGGGGGATCGAGGTGGGCTCCACAAATATTTTTTAGCATTTAAAAAGCTGTTTGATACTTATTTGTGTTTAAAAATGTTCAAACTTGTTTAAATAATAACAGTAATATTTTTTTATAAGACAAAGAGCATTTAAAAGCTGTTTGATACTTATTTTTATAAGACAGTAGCATTTTTTTATAAGACAGTAGCATTTTTTTATAAGACAGTAGCATTTAAAAAGCCATTTTAAAAGATGGAGGGGAATCGAGGGTGGGGGGCGGCGGCCGTGGACTGGGGGTGCTCGGCGAGGGGGGCCGGATCTGGCGAGGTGGGATAGCGATCGAGATGGAGGGGATCGAGATCGAGTGTCCATGAAATTTAAAAATATTCATGATAGTTCAAAAGTACCCATGAAATACAATCGAGAAATGAAGGCTACGATTTAAATACAATCGATCTTAGCTAGCTATCTGTTCACAATCTTCTTGCCCTTCTTTTTCGCAAATGGAGTTCTTCCGTGGAACGGACGCCCTTTAGGTAGGGTGGTCCCGCTTCTTCTTGTGGTGTATGCTGCTACTTCTTCATCGTCGCCATGTTCGATCCTCGGTCGCCAGATTTGTCAAGTCTTGCTCATTGGCTACTCCATCCATTCCGATGATCTTCCTTTGCCTCTCCTCACGACAACACGACCGGGCTTTATGGTCGGTAATGAAGAAGCATTGGTCCACTTGGGAAGCCAGTACCGATGGCTCATTTTTCATGGGTGACGCTTATACCATGGTCTTGGATTTGGCTTCGGGTATAACCATGGTGGTGAAATACCGGTCTTCTTTTATGACGTTCTTGGCCCATCTGACACGGAACATCGGACCTTCTCTCCAGCGTAGCTCAGCTCCCAGATCTCCTCGATCCTTCCGTAGTATCTGTCCTTGTCGTTACCGTGTAGGATTCCATCGTTACCCCGGAGTTCGATAACCATCGCTTCTTCATGTCCTTGGCCTCGTGTAGAATGTGTAGCCATTGATATCGTGACGCCTCATAGGTCATCGGTTGTGCTCGGGCGCCTGTGATAAGGCGAATATGAGTTGTTCTTCCGGAAGAATCCTCATGTAAAGGGTACGCATGTAAGCTTATGCTTGAACCAACGCGAGAAACATGAGTTGTGCTCTTTGAGTGTATCTCCGTCCGTCCCTCTGTTGGCCTCGGCCATTGTACGCCTTTTTAATAAAGGTTTTGTGCTCTACCACCCAAGGATCGACCACGCCTATGTGTTGTAGCGCCGACTAGGTTTGCTCTTTCAAAGTCGGCGAAGTCGACCCTCAAGTCGACATGCATTTCAAGGCGACCCTCACGGTGACCCCATCCAGCGAGCCTGCCGAGGTGCCCGCTGACGGGCGCAGACCAACGGGTTCTCGATGCCTAGATAATTCGTGGCAAGAGGAGATGCACTCTTCGGTCGAAAGCCTCGGCTATGCTTCCTTCTCGACGTGACATGTTGCGAACGATCCTTTGATGACACCATTCATCCTTTCGAACGGCATCATGTCAGTGCAGAACGTCGGCCCGAGTTGGATGATATCCTCCACTATATGGACCAGCAGATGCACCATAACGTCAAAGAATGCGGGCGGAAGTACATCTCAAGCTCGCATAGTATCACCACGATCTCTTCCTCGTAGCCTTCGAGTTGCCTCACGCCAATCGACTTTCGAGAGATGACGTCAAGAAGTTGCATAGGCCAAATAGCATTTCACGGACGTGCGCGCCCATGATCCCAATGGATTGCAACCGGAAGTATCTGCGTCATCAAGACGTGATACCGTGAGACTTCATCCCGCTGAACTTCGCTTCACTGGGTCTAGGTATCTCGCTTATCTTCCCCACAGAATCAGAAGGAAGTTTTACTCCTAGGAGGCAGGTGAAAACTGCTCGATCTCCTCCGACTTAGAGTGAAGCACGCGGAGGGTAGTCATTTCCGGTCTTCTTGGCCTTTTTGCCTTTGCGACGACTTCTTCGTGGTCCTGCTTCGCCTCATCATCATCATCATCATCATCATCATCATCATCATCATCATCATCATATATAGCGTGAAGCTCCGCTCGATGCCCATTGATTTCAAGTCTGCCCTTGCTTTCGCCCATCTTTGGTCCTCTCCGGCATGTTAAGCAGTGGTACCAAGCAGACTCTCGCACACGCTCTTCGTGGATATGCATGACATCAAGGCTGTGAGGCACACGGTGGATCTTCCAAGACGGCAAGTCCCGTAAAATGCACCTCGCTTTCCATACCTTCAGCAGCGGCTCGCGCTTTCGCTTCTTTCCGGCTCGCGCTTTTTGCTTCTTTTCCCAAAGAAGGCAGTCTTTCCAATTTTCCAACAGCTTGTCTATTTCCTCGCCGCCTCCTCGTGACACGGGCGCTGGGTTCGGTTTCACCATCGAACAGATCCTTGTGTTTCCTCCACGGGTCATCGCCGCAAGCCACCTTCGATGTCCCATGAACACGGTTTTGAAGACCCGGATCTCTATCTAGTCTGGCGATACGTTGTGTCATCCATGCACCTTACGCATCCGTAAAATCCGTGGACTACCTGCCCCGCGACATATCCGTGAATCGAGATAGTCGTGGCACCGCCGTGAGCAAAGGCGGCTCTCATAGGGAAATATTCTTTCTCTGCGGCGCCCCACGTATTGGCGGGCGTTTTCCACAGCGTGTCAAGCTCCTCTTTCAAAGCAGCCCCAGACATGATTGATGTCGCTCCCTGGTTGTTTCGCCCTTCAATTAGCATACTCATGTGAATGTACTTCCTCTTCATGCACAACCAGGGGGAAGGTTGTACATCCACACAAACACAGGCCAGGTGCTATGTGTGCTTCTCCGCTGCCAAACGGATTGACTCCATCGGTGCTCGCTACCAAAGACGATGTTCCTTGGATCGCTCCCAAATTCCAGTCTTCGAAGTTCAACGCTTGCCACCGCTCGCATCCTTAGGGTGACTCAAAGCATCTTGTCTTTTTATCTATCTCCGGATCATTTGCGTCATCTTCCCGCTTCTTCTCCTCCCTATCCGCTGCTAACGCAGGAGCTTTGCTACCTTAGGGTCCGCGAAATAGCGCTGCAGACGAGGAGTGATCGGAAAGTACCACACCACTTTTCGAGGAGCTTTCTTCCTCTTCTTGTATCGAAAGTGACGCCAAGACACCGGACATATGGTAGACTCCGCGTGCTCGTCCCGATAAATGATGCAATTGTTCATGCACACATGGTATTTCACGTGCGGTAAATCCAGAGGACACACGATTTTCTTCGCCTCCAAACTGGTCGGGCACTTGTTCCCTTTGGGAAGACGCTCGTGCGTAATGACATGTTCTCGCAAGCATGCGCCGGTCATTTTGTGTTTTACCTTCATCTCCGTGGCCATGAGCGTTACTGTGTGGGTATCCTCGGCCTGCATCCTTCATACAATGGAGTAACCGCTGCCTAACTCAAGTTGATCCATCTTGGCTTTCTCTCGGGCGGCAGCTCTTGCGTTATCCGTCGCTTGAGAAGCAGCTCTTGAATATGAGGGTCCTGCACCCAGCCCATCGATGGTCCAGCTGCCGTCGCTCCGCCGCATCATCATCTTCATGATCATGCCCGCCGCCTGCTCCGCATCTTCCTCATCATCATGTCCTGCATATTCTACATGATGACTGTGGTACAGATCATCACGCCGTGATCATCGCCGGGATTCTTCGTCTTCTCGCCTACCGAGCCGCGGTGGTTGTCTTCTTGCCCTTCCTCATTTCTTGCCCGCCCGCATGGACGACTTCGTAGTCATCTTCATCACCTTGCCACCGATAGCCATCCATGAAACCACGCAACAGGTGTGGTCCCGCACCTGCTCGAATCCGGGTCCGCAATAAGGCTCTTCACTTGCATCTTCGACACGGACATCTTATCTCCGCCTCGTTCTTTTGAAGCATCTCGCCTTCATGGACCTCAAAAACCTATTCACGATGCCTTCGGTCATCGCGGCGACTATGGTCGTCAAGGGGTAGAGCAAAACGATATTTTAGAACCAAGAAAAATTTGGCATGACTTTCCCTAAAAATAGGACCAAAAGGATGCTTAATGCCAAAATTCTCACTAAACGGAAATGAATCAACATTCCGCAAAATATTGGCAACTATCGCATTTCAAATACCGGTACACCTCCAAACACAAACACATATGCAAACACCACAAACATATGCAACACCACCTAACATACATAGATCTAGCTAGGCCGTAAAAAGTGCATGTGCACATTGTTGTAAGGAGAACAACCTAAATATAGCTTCCCCTTACTTACCTATTAAAACAAGGTAATTTAACCACTTAATTTGAATGAATCTATGGTGGAAATGAGGTGAAAAAGAGGAGGCACCCGAGACAAGGAGGAGGTGGAGAGAATGAAGTGGGGAGAAAGTGAGTGTGTGGGTAGGAGAGGCTGTCCCAAATATCTTGTTGCTGCCCACTTACTAATGGCGCACCTCTTTCATGGTGCGCCATTAGTAGTTACCACTACTAATGGCGCACCTAAGCAGGATGCGCCATTAGTATGTTTGGACAAAGCACTAGTTCAAAAGTTTCTATACTAATGGCGCACCCACACACCGGTGCGCCATTAGTAGTTACAACTACTAATGGCGCACTGTGGTGTGGGTGCGCCATTAGTATGTTTGGACAGCGCACTAGTTTAAAAAAATTTGGTACTAATGGCGCACCCACACCTGGTGCGCCATTAGTAGTTACAACTACTAATGGCGATTTCGGCAGGATGCGCCATTAGTATGTTTGGACAAAGCGCACTAGTTTAAAACTTTGGTACTAATGGCGCACCCAAAGCATGGTGCGCCATTAGTAGTTTAGACTCTAATGGCGCATCGTATGGCGGTGCGCCATTAGTATATACTAATGGCGCACCATCTTTCCGGTGCGCCATTAGTGTCATTTCCATCTATAGCCCTTTTCCTAGTAGTGTTATGTAAAAGTGGTAACCCCACTTGTGCATAAATGATGAGTATGACCTATGATCAAATGTTCTCATTTGACTCCTAAGTCAATATAGTCATATATAGATGACCTAGTCATCGCCAATTGCTTGATAGATGCTAGAATTGGTTGTGCATGCTTTGCCACATATTTCATTTACGATTCTATTATGTGAGCATGTTGGTTGCATATTTTTCTCATTCGAGGATATCCACTTGTTGTTATGATTGTTTGGTTTCTTTTCTTTTGCCAAGTGGATGGACAAGAATGCCTAAGAACCTTCTCTAGCTATCTATGCTTTTCTTGTCTCAAACTCTATTCATGGTACATCACAAAGTTTGATCAATTCAGATTCGAACCACTCTGTGTGAGGAGCACTCGCAGTCCCCGATTCGTCATAGACTTAAACTTCCAAAACTTCTTTGTGCATTTCAATTTGATAGATTCACCATTTTCAGTCACACCGAGATCACTAAGTTGATCTAGGTTTTCAACCTTGGTGCAACCGATTATAACTTTTTGGTCACACCGAGTTGAAGTAACTGCTTGGAGTTTTGCATCTTGGTGCCACCAAGTTGTTCCACTCGGTCACACCGACAGGGTAAGGCTATATATACCCTGTGGTCAAAGTTTGGAAATCTTTCTAAACCCTTCGCTCACAAGATAGCCTGCTTCTACCTCCTCGGGTCTCCGGATCTTTCTCCTCGTTGCAGTGACCTCCCGTCATTGGTCTCCGCCAAATCAACGGCATTCTGCCCCACCGCTGCCGCCATAGCAAGTTCATCGCCAACTAGGGTATGGACTTGAAACTTTGTGCTATCGCCACTCCGATTAATAGCACATTGCATTGCCATGAATCTTTCCACGCTTGAAATCATCCTATCCAAATAAATCACTCCGTAGATTTGTTTCGGATTGAGAATTTAGGGTTAGGTTCCGTCAATTCATCTCGGACCGACCGAGTTGTAGAAATCGGTCTCACCGATTTGGCTTAGGCCATTGCACATGTGATTCTTGGTGTGACCGAGAATTGCAAATCGGTGTGACCGAGATCGATTCTTTAGAAACCCTAGCAGTCTTGGTACCACTAAACTGTGACTCGGTTTGACCGAGTTCACTAGTTTAGGTTCCAAAAGCTGCTTTGGTATCACCGAGTTTACAGATCCAGAGTCTGTAATGCTTTCTCGTGGAAAACTAAAACTAAGTTTTTGATTCAATTTTTGCAAAACCTCTATGCTTTGTGATGCTCATCCACTCTACCTCATCTACATTTATTCATGTGGTCTCATTGTTAGTAAGTTTGCAAGATGTCTGATCAAAGTGACAGTCAGAACAAGACAGAGGAGCAAGTTCAGATGAGTGAGGGCACTAGTCCCTCAAGCAGCTATGATGGCATCAGGAGCACACCCAACAATTTGCCAAAAGCTGCCACCAGGACAAGGAAGAAGAAAACCTCAGATTCTGAAGATGAGGACTATGTGGTCATTGATTTATGAGGCCACTTCTAAGAAGAAGGTGCTGAAAAGGAGTATGGCACACCAAGAACCACCAAGCCAGGCATGCACAAGAAGGCACCTGCCAGAAGAATTCCCACTTACAAACCTAGGAAGGTAGCCACTGGTGAAACAATGAAGTTCACCATTGAGTCTGATGAAGAAGCTGCTGGCCAAGATAAGAAGAAGAAAAGAGTCAGAACTACTACTGCCACACTCCTTGGCAAGCCCTCTATGAGGAGATCTTCTGATGAAGAAGAAGAGGAAGAGGATGTTGCACCAGCTCCTAAAGCTCAGAAGCTAATGGGAGATGCAATCAAGTCAGGGCTGCTCTATCTAAGCCCAAAGTTGCTCCCAAGGCTGCTGCCCTAGCACCAAAGCCTAAACCCAAGAGGAACACGAGAAATATTCCTGCATCTCGAGAAGAACAAGGCCCCAAAGGTTCAAGCTGTCAAGAAGAAGAAAGACCACAACTCTATGGCTCACATGTACAGAGAGATCCTGCATAAAGCTTTGGAAACTCACAAGCTTGGATCTGTGCACTACTTGTTGTCTGGGTATGCCTACTATAAATTGGATACTTAGGCACACATTGCTTCCCAAGTCAGGAGATCACAAGATGATCAGACGTCATGCTATCAACTTGCTGCACTTGTTTGATATACCTCCGAAATTCAAGGTCATGAGCCTGATTGTAAAAACAATCAAGAGGACTGCAGCTGATCAGAAGAGGAGTTGTGGGTATGCTCCACACATTCAGGAGCTCATCAACTCAAAAGATGGGCATAGGCACATATCTTTTGGACAAGGAGCATCTACCCCTATATCCTGAATTTGAAGACAACACTGTTGAGATGAATGAGGAGGAACCATCGTCTGTGCAAGCACATGAAAAGAGAGAGAAATCAAGGGAAGAGAAAGCTGCTAAGATGCCAACGCAGAAGAGGCATCTCAAGTGTTTCTCAAGAGCAAGCAAGACCAACTTGGCTACTTGATTGCCTCCACCTTGAGGATTGAGAAGGGCTTGGGCACCTGAATCAAAACCAGGAGAGCTTGGAGAGAATCATAGAGCAGAAGTTTTATGCACTTGCACTACAAGAAATATGTCAACTTGTGACCTTGACTATTGGTCACCGAATGGTCATTATTTTCCATTTGTGACCAAAAACAGATGGTCAAAAGCTAGCGGCCGTAAACTGAAATTAACGACCTTCTCTGTGAGAAGGTCGTAGACGTTTACGACCAAAATATGCCTATTGTTTTGTTTTGGTCACTAGCAGCCTCCCCAGGCCACGTAGGCATCCTACGTGGAAATCTGATGTGGCACAAGAATCAGCCCGGTCCAATTCGGTGTTTATATGGGCCGAGCCCATTAATTCATCCCATTTATATTTTTTTCCTATAAATTTTTTGTCGGCTTCATGGACCAAGCCCAACATTGCAGCCTTTTTATTTATATTTTTCCTGTTATTTTTTACTAGCTACATGGGCCTAGCCCAGCAACTCAACGTTTTTTTTCTTGGCCATTGCCTTTGATAGTCCATTTTTTCGCCCTCAACCCTTTTATAGTCCATTACTGTTTTGGGCCTCGGACTTTTTACATTCCATATACTTTTTGGGCCTTGACCTTTTCGTTTGCCCCACTGGTCATCCTTCTATTTCTCACACTTTCACAATAAACAAATGAAAAGTATTTCAAATGGCAAGAGAACATACTAAACTGTTAAAATGATAGCCAATATTAGCACCAAATATGCTGACTACTGTACAACATATGAGATTACAGTATTTACAATACAACCGGATATGCTAGCCACTGTACAACATAACTAGCACTACTAACTCGCTACTATTTACTTTGTCGGGCTTCAAGCTTCCTCAAATTTCTTCAGCCCAGAGCTCCTGTAAATAGAGGTAACACCACACTTTTAGAGCTAGATCAAGGCACAAAATGTTTATTTGGTTGGCTCATGCAGCAACAACCACATAGAAGCATAATTATAAGCACAAATACACCAACCATCTCAGTTCAAGCAAATGACCTATATTAGAAAAGCACGAAAAAGGAAGAGCACATGGCAGGAATTTTTACAATCTCAAATGATGACTTCAAATAGGAATAATGTGTACAAGTATAATAGAAAAATATGAGAAACTATCACAGACAAAAATGGTATCGCAGAATTATATAGCTAACTCAATGACAGATTAAAATGTTTTACTCAACATATGGAACTCAAAAGAACTTTTCTGGTTAGTCAAGAGCATCTTAACTGCAGAAATTAGATAGTATGAAGGCAATATTCTAATGATCAAAACAGATGAAGCTGGCAACATAATATAAGCAGAAGTCAATTGTATCTACTCATATTTTGTGTGTCCAAATAGGTACCGGTGGAAGGGTGTACCTGAATGTAGGGCGTGAGGAGCTAGAGCGCCCACCTGAACTGGAGCTGCAAGAACTATGCAGGCAAGCATCACCCAATACTTGGGCGCCAAAAAGAACACCATGTCCTCAACAACAGTCATGTGCACCAGCATCAACAAGAGGAGCCAAAACTGAGAAATGAGAACAAAATTTACATATTCATATTTTCGGATTGATAATCTCTGAACTTTCATGTATCTTGGAAAGGGAAGGACTGCCAGCAAATAGCACATATTCATATTTTATTACTGTTCCAAGGCAGCAGTATATATGTATGTGGCATCACATAGCTACAGAAACCATATCATGAGTAAACTGAGCATTTGCAAAAGTAGAGCCAGGTTCTCTCAAGGATTGTAGCCTTTCATATATTTATGATACCTACTTCCTACATGATCATTTCACTCTAATCCTACCTGACTAAACTAACAAGTGCTCAGATTACTAGTAAGCTGGGTGCAAATTTATCCACTCCATATGACAGTAAATCTAAGAGGTGGCAATCAATTGGTCCAACAATGCAATATAGAAGCTCAGTTGCAATAAATAACTACAGGCCTGCATCAGCTCAAAGTGGCAGTAGCTCAAAAACAAGCAAAACAACTGTTGATAAGCAAAGGTAAAAGGCTAAAACACATGTTTGGCCAGAAGAACTAAAAGCTAAATCATGTCATTTCAACGAGAATGACTCATGCAGTTATAGGCAAAATACAAAACTAGCGGCCTAGAAAAAACGTCGGCAAGTTACAGATAACTGATCAATGATAGAGCCAGATGGCGGTTCAAGTAAGCCGGAGACACCTCTCGATGGCACGCACACGCCCGTGTAAACTATCCAAGAGTGTGTAGTAGAGCACATGCACCCTACATCCACTCATATACAAATAATTCAACAGGCCTATCAACAAGAAAGGAGATCGAGATTTCAAAGTGGGAGGAAGCAGCTAACCGTCCAAAGAAGACGGACCAGTTATAGATGGAGAGGTAGGCACGCTTGAGTGTGGACGCCATCGCTGCTGCCGTCATCTGGATCAGGGTGTCACGGAGGAAGCAATCCGGAGCAAGAAGAACTGAGAAAAATGAGAAGTATCAGCGGCCAGAAGCATGTAAGCAACAATACTGGATAATCTGTTGTTGCATATAAATACTGAATTACAACAGCAGACATGCTTCGAAAACTACATTACATATTACAGCAGCATGATAAAAATGTACTCAAATATATTCACAGAAGCACACAGACTATATATAGTCCTTTCACAATTGGAGTAAGAAATGCAAGGATAGTTATAACTTGGAAGTTTCGCACTAATATCCTAATAACAAATTTCAAATACAAATAGTATGAATTCTAATATTATATGCCAAAGTAGAAAAGAAAGCCTCACAGTTCTCTCAGTTATCACAAAAGTAATATGCCACTTTGCTCCAAGCTTCAGTGGGCGGAAAAGAGACAGCATGGATCACATATGATATGTGCTAGCCACAGAGGCAAGCTCACAGAAACAAACAAAGGGCCTGGTAGAATATGATGATACTGTTTTTCTCAGGAGAGGAAATAAAAAATTCAATAACAGAAGCTAATTTCAGGGACCATAATGGTGCTGCATCAAGTGCAGTTCAATTTCATGCCTGTATCAGATGAAATGAAGCAATAGCAAAGCTACGATTCACCTAAAACTATTCCTACTTAATTACTTATGCCAAGTGACACGACATCTAGAGGAATGAACAGACTTGTTACACAGCGAGCTCCAAAATGGAAAGAAGCCAGCACAACAAACTGAGTCTTCTCAGTGAATCAACTCATTACTGAATCTTCTGAGTGAATCAACTAGTACTACAACCAAATTCGGTGAATTAAGCTACAACTTCGCAGCTGGTTACTTGGTCCATCAATTTTGTTGGGATGGTGCTAATGCCCTGGGCCTGCACCAGAGGAAATCATGGATACAAAGTTAGTATTAGTATGGTGGTGCTCGACCCCCCAGAAAAAATGGAATTGATAATTAACACAAACAGGTGGCGTGCTTGGAGGACGGATGTTCAGGCATTTTATTTTAGATAGCCGCCACATGAGAACATAAGGGTATGAAACTGTAAACTCGCTGAACTAAGCGCCTCTTGCTAAAAGGGGAAGGGTGTATGCTATGTGAGACATGCAAAAATCAAATTTCTCCCTTAGATGAAATGCTATGACTGGTGAGTCCATTCACTCACGCTGCCATTGCAATTAAGTTCAGTAGTAGGATGCACCTAAACTGTAATAACTTGACATCAGAACTAACACACATGAGGGACTAGTGGTCAACAATATTTACGCTGAAATACTACAGCATCCGATTCGAACAAACAAATTGCATTAGGAATCTCCAGCCACCCATGTTCTCTAGAAAACACAACACTAAACAATTCCGCATGTTTTACATAAAAGTGACTGGATACTACAATACTCACTGAACAACCTTCATCAATGAAATTGACACGCATGGCACAAGTTGTAAGTTGTAGCTAATTATTTCTGTATTATTAGGAATAGTCTGTGTGTGGTAGCACACTGACAATAAACACTACCTGCTGCTTGTGCTGAAGGAAGGAGGCACACGCACCAACCGGAAGCTCCCTGACCTGTTCCGGTGGCACGCATACTAACCAGCAGCGGCACCCCGGGGGCGGCGACTGGACGGCTCCCTTGCACAGACGGAGAGCTGACATGTGCGCTACAGACACAGGATTCGACCAAAAAAATGTCAGACATCGGAACCTAATCCAGCTATTTCGACGAGGGAATCATTGTTCTTTCAGCTGCAGACACAGGATTTGACCAGCAGCGAGTTTACCGTGGGCAACGAGGGATTTGGCCACCGACCTGTTTCGGGTCGCCTTGTCGTTCATGGCGGAGACGACCCAGTCGACTTCTTGACCAGGTATAAGTAGACATCGGTCTACTCCGACAGGCCGTCGTTGACTACCACGAGCAGCCCAAACGGGCCGAGCAAGCCCCGCCCACAAGCGTTGGCGCCAAGGCTGAAAAAGAGAGGATCAATGAAACTGAGAAACTTGTCCAAGTAGAACTAGATAGAACAACACTGATTGCCTATCTAGGATATATATATATATATATATATATATATATATATATATATATATATATATATATATCACAACGATTTGAGCTGCATTTTAAGAACTGAGAAAGCTAAGAGCTAAGAAAGGGTAAGCTGCAGTTTGAGAGCTAAAGAAAAAACATGTGGCTGTACTGAAGAAAAAGAAAGGTGCTCAGCTACAACACCAACTGTTGTACTATGTGAGCTACAATTTTCAAATCAAAGAACAAAAATCTGTAGGAGTGATTCGACTACTCATCACAGAAATCTCATATTATACTGAAAATGGCAACTCTTGTTTGGATAGGAAAGTTCTAAGCAATTCAGTTCAGACAGCCACCCCTAAATAAATCATGTGTTTTTTGAAAATTCTAGTGCAAAGAAACATGACTGAGTGCGCCACACCAAAGTAAGCAACTTACTACAGTGCCAACTAATCTTCCACTTTGCCGCTAAAAAAGAAACAATCTGCCACTTTGGCCCCTATTTTTGTAGCATTTCAGTTATAGAAACTCCAACTTTGATTGCTAAAACATGTCGCTAGTACATTGAAAACTGGTTTATACACAGGCAGTAATTGTGGTGAATGTACACTTGAAGCTATACCAGGATGTAAAATGTTATTACCAGTAACCGCAGTCAGTAACCAAGCCATGCCTCGCCTGTCTACTCGCAGCTAGTTGGGTAATCGCCGGTGGTATCATGCTGAATGATTTTGATTTGTATGACATCATGCTGAATGAAAAGAATTCATTAGGCACCCACATCATGCATCTAGTAGGCATGTGTACAGTAAACTAAAGCAGCGGAGTTGAGTTGAGAAGTAGCAATTTCTCACCAAAATCTAGCTAATTCCTATACGCAGGAAATCTAGCTACGACGTTCAAGAAAGGAAACTTCCCCAAAAAACTCCAAGAGGGAAGGGAAGGACATTCAAGAAAGGATTACCGAAAGTAGAAGCAGAAAGAAAATTCTAGGAATTCATCTCAACACACAGATCATAGCAAGCCGAGAAGTAGCACTAATTTGCTGGAGAATGAAACTGGTGGCAGGGGGAGGTCGATGACCGGCGACCTGAAGGCGCACCAGGCAGCGGAGTCGGGGCCAGGAGGTCTCCGCGATGACGACCACGACGCTCCGCATGCGGAGGGAGGGAATCCACATCGCTTCAAGTAAGGGAATGGAAGAGAAAGGAAGAGAAAATCGGGAGAATATCTTACCTCGACGAGCAGCAGAAGGACGCGGACGGCCGAGCGGAAGCAGACGACGCCATGGAGATGGAGCACCAGGTCCAACCCATGGGGGTGCGGATCTGGAATCCGACCCCATGGAGGAGACGGAACTCCAGGTCTAGGCCCATGGAGGACTTGTCAGCCGCAACCTCCGCCGCTGCCATGGGGATGGAGCTCCATGTCCAAGCCCTTGCGGATCTAGGAGCCGCTGCTGCCGGCGGACCTGCTCGAGCGCACGATCTCTTCCGATGAGGTGAGGGTATGTGAGGGGAGGTGAGGGAGGGGGAGGGCGGGAGCGCCGGCGGCGAGGCTGGAGGGAGACGCGGCAGCCAGGATCTGGCGCCGGAGGTGCCGACGGCAAGGGAGAAGTGCTGCGCTAGGGTTAGCGTGAGAGAGAGGCGGGCTTGCTGCCGTGGGTGGGGTTCACGCGAGAGAGAAGGGTTGGGTGGGGTTCGCGAGAGAGGGGAGGTTTTCTGCCATTGGATGGGATGGATCGATGGACGGATGTATGGACTGATGTTTGCCAGGTCATCGATCCAAGCCACTAGTGATTCCACCAATCAGAATTAAGCTTAGGTAGTTTTGTTTTTTTTCTCTTATAATTTTCATCCCCTAATTCAGGGTAAACATTCAACATTTTAACCACTTATAGTTTGCTAAAATGAACTAATAGAGTGCACATGTGTGTATCTTGGGATGACAAACAATGTTGATTTGGGGGGTTTTCACTTTCATTGCACAAAAGAGCCATTTTCCATTTTTCAAGTGTCCAAAGTGAGTTCTTTTGTGAAGGACCTATCATATAATTATTGCAAAATTGGACCAAATCATTTTTCTAAAATACTAGGCCATATTTAATGCACAATTGACCAAATGGTTGGGTGTAAAAAGTTTTGATCCACCTCTGGTGAAAAAGACAAATTTCCGCCGATTCAGCTGGAAGCGGGTCAAATTTGAACTGCAGCTGCCTCATAGTTTGCTCTTTATTTTTTCCAAAAATCATGTCTAGTTACATGTGTATCTATTTAATCATAGGAAAATCAAAAGTTTTCCAGGATTCAACCACTAGCTAGGACCGGTCGAGCCATTGCTTTTGACCACATTTTGAAACGGGCATAAAAATTCAAAAAATCAAAAATTGGAAAAGCTTCAAGATTGTGTCATTATATGTGACCAAGTTTCTAGGAAAAATAATAAACTTGTAATACAGAAATTATTTTAAGAAAGTGTTCTCAGAAATGAGCTATCATGCATGATGATTCATGGCTTTCAAGCCAAATAATCAATCTTATGGACACATTCATGGCATAGTTTGTTCAGATGATCTCATATTGTGCACAAGGGTGCATCTTAGAATTCCAAACAATGTGGCCTAAGGGAGTTTTCACTTTCATTGCACAAAAGAGCCATTTTCCATTTTTCGACTGCCCCAAATGAGGTTTTTTTGTGAAGAACCTATGAAATAATTATTGCAAAATTGGACCAAATCATTTTTCTAAAATACTAGAACATATTTAATGCACAATTGACCAAATGGTTTGGCGTAAAAAGATTTGATTCACCTCTGGTGAAAAAGACAAGTTTCTGTCGATTCAGTTGGAAGCGGGTCAAATTTGAACTGCAGCTGCCTCATAGTTTGCTCTTTATTTATTTTTTTCAAAAATCATTTCTAGGTACACAAGTATCTATTTAATAAGAGAAACATCAAAAGTTTTCCAACATTCAACCACTAGCTAGGAACGGTCAAGCCCGCCGTTTTGACCGCATTTTGAAACGGGCATAAAAAATTCAAAACAAATCAAAAAATGGGAAAACCTTCGCATTGTATCATTATATGGGACCAAGTTTCCAGGAAAAATAATAAACTTGTAATACGGAAATTATTTTTAAAAATGTTATGATCTTATATTGTGCACAAGGGTGCATCTTGGAATGACAAACAATGTTGCCTATGAAATTTTCATTTTCTTTGCACGGAAAATTCATTTTCCATTTTCCGAGTGCTTGAAATGAGTTATTTTTGTGAAGGACCTACCATATATTTGTTGCAAAATTGGACCAAATCATTTTTCTAAAATACTAGGCCATATTTAATGCACAATTGACAAAATGGTTGGGTGTCAAAAGTTTTGATCCACCTGGTGAAAAAGACAAATTCCCGCCGATTCAGCTGGAAGCGGGTCAAATTTGAACTGCAGCTGCCTCATAGTTTGCTATTTATTTTTTCCAAAAATCATTTCTAGTTACATAAGTACCTATTTAATCATAAATACATGGTTTGATGGCGATACGTCGAGGTTTGGACGGTCCCGAGGGCCCCAACTCTAGAGCACGAAACTTCGCATGCCTGGCCAAGGTGGCACTTTGCATGACCGTGGCGTATGCCATGTGTTCTGGGAGGCCTAGGCATGTCTAGTGGGTTGGGCACTCCCCAGGTAGGTGCTAGGAAGAAAATCACAACATAAGATTCTCACGAGGAGACCGATCGATGTTCAAACATGAATAAGCAGCCAAGTGTTTGATTGGCGGTACGGGAAATGCACATGGCTAATAGGCATGAGTTTTGGCTGAGGATGATCAGTTACTAAGAAGACCGTCTTCACAAATTTTTAGCTCAAAAGGAGGAGCCTAGGTGGTACTTGCTTTGCAAAGTACCACACTGAACATAAATATGAATGTTGAAGCTAGGCTCAAAATAATGAATGGATTGAGCTGGCATTTGGTGGAGGATGGTTATTTGGGTAGAGGAAAGCATTGTAGAAAATGGATACCATTTGGACACGCCTAAAGTGGTACTTCCTTCACAAAGTGTTTTTCCAAACAAAATAGGAAAATGAATATTTTTAATTATTTTTGAACTAGGCAAGGAAGGTTTCTTACATATTTGATTTAAGATATGACCCAAAGAATTTATGAGATTTTTTGGGAATTTTGGGAAGATAGAAATATAGGTTGCTTCACAACCTAGGGAAAAAACTGCCACATGGACATGACACATAGGCAAAACTGATGAGGTGGCGCCTAGCCATAGCAACCCACCACAATTTACAAGTTTATGACCATCTATATAGGTCATGATCAGCTAGAAATAAGGCAGCGGGCCAGTGCTATCTGCTTTATGACCATTTCGTGTAAGGAAATTACGACCTTTCTGACCAAAATGGTCGTTATAGTTTAGGGTTTGGAGCCCCCCGAACAGCTTTTGACCAATTGGTCTGAAATGGTCATAGATCTATGACCAATTCTTCCGTGGTCACCGATGAAGGTCACTAGTTGACATATTTCTTGTAGTGTTGATGTGAAGGTCACAGAAATCCAAGCTGCAGTTGAGCAACTTCAGGAGGATGTGGAGGAGAAGAAGGGCAAGTCTACCACAGATGCATTTGCTAGAGTGCCCAGAGGTCAGAGATCTGCTGCAGTGCCAGTTCTAGACAGCAGAGCTACATCATTTGCACCAGCTGCTACAGCCTCAGTACCCCAGCTCCAGCACCTACTCCACCAGCTCCAGCTACATCAACTAATGCTTTCAACCTTGGAGTCATCTCTACACCACCACATGAAGACCAAGCCTGAGAGTCGATTAGTACTATGCATTTTTGAACCTTTTGGTAACTTGTTGCCAAAGGGGGAGAAAAATGTATAGATCATAGGCTTCGAGAGAGAGTGTCGGTGTCAAAACCGACGGATCTCGGGTAGGGGGTCCCGAACTGTGCATCTAGGCGGATGGTAACATGAGACAAGGGACACGATGTTTTTACCCAGGTTCGGGCCCTCTCGATGGAGGTAATACCCTACTCCTGCTTGATTAATATTGATGATATGGGTAGTACAAGAGTAGATCTACCACGAGATCAAGGAGGCTAAACCCTAGAAGCTAGCCTATGGTATGATTGTTGTTTGTCCTACGGACTAAAACCCTCCGGTTTATATAGACACCGGATAGGTTAGGGTTACACAGGGTCGGTTACAATGGTAGGAGATCTACATATCCGTTTCGCCAAGCTTGCCTTCCACGCCAAGGAAAGTCCCATCCGGACACGGGACGAAGTCTTCAATCTTGTATCTTCATAGTCTTGGAGTCCGATCGTGACGATAGTCCGGCTATATGGACACCCCCTAGTTCGGGACTCCCTCAGAGAGTGTTGCTTTTTATCTCTCTTGCTTTTTGTGGTTGAACTTATTTGTGTGTGTGTTTGCTTGATACACTATGCCTTTTGTGAGATACTTGGATGATCATGTGGTTGATCATATGCTACCTTAATGCTTGTTGGATGACATTATCTTTAATATCCTTATGTGATCATTCACTTTTCTTGGTGATGAGTGCATGTGTTTAATTATTATCATTTTCTTGTAGGATCGGAAGTATGTCTAGAGGGGGGTTGATTAGACTACTTGACCAAATAAAAATCTAGCCTCTTCCCAATTTTAGTTCTTGGCAGATTTTAGCAACTTAGCACAAGTCAAGCAATCAACCTACACATGCAATTCTAAGAGTATAGCAGCGGAATGTAAAACAATTGCATATGAAGGTAAAGGGAGGAGTTTGAGGGAGCAAACGCAATGTTGACACGGAGATTTTTTTGCCGTGGTTCCGATAGGTGGTGCTATCGTACATCCACGTTGATGGAGACTTCAACCCACGAAGGGTAACGGTTGCGCGAGTCCACGGAGGGCTCCACCCATGAAGGGTCCACGAAGAAGCAATCTTGTCTATCCCACAATGGCCGTCGCCCACGAAGGACTTGCCTCACTAGGGGTAGATCTTCACGAAGTAGGCGATCTCCTTGCCCTTACAAACTCCTTGGTTCAACTCCACAATCTTGTCGGAGGCTCCCAAGTGACACCTAGCCAATCTAGGAGACACCACTCTCCAAGAAGTAACAAATGGTGTGTTGATGATGAAATCCTTTCTCTTGTGCTTCAAATGATAGTCTCCCCAACACTCAACTCTCTCTCACATGATTTGGATTTGGTGGAAAGAAGATTTGAGTGGAAAGCAACTTGGGGAAGACTAGAGATCAAGATTTATGTGGTAGGAATGGAAGATCTTGACCTCAACACAAGTTTAGGTGGTTCTCTCGAGAAAATGTATGCTAGAAGTATAGGCACGTTCTGATGGCTCTCTCCACGAGTGAAGAGTGGGTGGAGGGGTATATATATCCCCCACACAAGATCTAACCATTACACACAACTTACTAAACTCGGTGGGACCGAATCGTGAAACTCGGTCGGACCGATTTAGGAAATAATGTGACCGTTAGGATTTTCGGTGGGGCCGACATGTCATCTCGTTGGGACCGATATGGTTAGGGTTAGGGCATAACATAATCTCGATGAGACCGATTACACAAACTCGGTGAGACCGATTTTGGTAATGGACACACAGAGGGTTGGTCAGGAAAACTCGGTGGGACCGAAATATTACGAAGAGGAACATAGAATTTGCATTGTAATCTCGGTAGGACCGATTACCCAATCTCGGTGAGACCGATTTTGGTAATGGACATACACAGAGAGATTACTATCCCATCTCGGTGAGACGAGATCCCTATCGGTGAGACCGAAAAGACTAGGATTTGTGATAGTGGCTATGACATCTGAACTCAGTGGGCGCCGGATAGATGGTTTCGATGGGGCTGAGTTTGACTTTTGGTTTGGGTCATATGTGGATGTGAGAAAGTAGTTGAGGGCTTTGGAGCATATCACTAAGCACTTTGATCAAGAAACTCATTAAGCAACACCTCATCCCTCCTTGATAGTATTGGCTTTCCTATATACTCAATTTGATCTTGGATAATTAAATAGAAAATGTAGAGTCTTGTGCTTTGAGCTTGAGCCAATCCTTTTATCCTTAGCATCTTGAGGGATCCACTTTTCTCATCCATGCCATGCCATTCATTGAGCTTTCCTGAAATATTTATCTTGAAATAGCATTAGCTCAATGAGCTATATGCTTTTAGGAATTACCAAAACCACCTGTGGATTGGTGCACTTTCAAGAATTATCTGTGGATATTCAGAATCAATACAAATTGATTTGAATTTAGTTTGCCAGGCCCAAGGCAAACGTGAATGCTAATTCTCCCAAGTTTTGAACGAAGCGGCTAAACACCCACTATAATTTGTGGGCTGCCCGAAGCAAGTGTTTGCGAGATGGAAATTACTGTCTACCCCTGACACTTGACATCCTTATCAACCGGATTTACACTGATGTCGATAGGGGTAGACTAGTAACTTCAATCAGACATGAAACGACGGCCTCTGAGCCCATTCAGACATGGTGAGCGCCAAACGTGGGCGGCAAAACACATTTGATTCAAGCTCGTCCAAAAGACATGTGTCTCTTCCTCCATTTCCCCAATCATACACGGTGGGCCGCAAAACAAACTCTCCTCGTCTGAAATCAATGTAGGCTAATATTTTAAATAGGGGCATATGTGTAACTTCCCTCATACGTGACACAACCGCCCTACCTGTCAGCGTCGTTCATACACCGTGGGTGCCAACTGTGGGCGGCAAAATACCCTCTCCTCACCCGAAATAGTTACCGGCAAATATTTGGGAGATGCGAGATTACCGTCCTATCCCCAACCGACGCGATGTCCGAAATTTTAAACGGGGAATAAGTTCGTAACTTTCCCACATTTTAGAGAAGCGCGTCCCAAAGTTTGAGATCCCCCCTCCCCTCCATTTCCCCATTCATACACCGTCGGCGGCACGACAACCTCCACACTGCGGCCAGCCTCCTCCGTCCACCACCCCATCCTCCACCTTGTCGGAGCCGCTACCCCTACCCCTTCGTCCACTTCAAGAGATAGTCGTCTCTCGCTGGACCAGGATCCTTTCATCGCCTCCTCTCGCTTCACTGGCGCCGTCGTCCAGCTTGCCATTGCCGCTCCTACGACCGCCTCGTCCACGGCAACAGGATTTATCCCCCGACCCGGCCATCTGCCGTCTAAAGTCTTCTTCCCCGCCGCCGACACCCATCGCACCCGTAGCACCCTCAACGTATCAGCATAGGCCTACACGGCGTTGCAAGAGAGGTGGTACTCTTCCATATGTGCATAAGTTATTGACCTCACCCGGAAAATAGATCATAATTTGTTTACTGTACTTTTCTTGTCCGTACCAAATCTTAGTGGCTAGTTGAAAGCAAACATTGGTTGCGAAGTAGCTTTGTCCGGTTTGCACCTTCAGATCCGCCATGCCACAGGCACTATACTCGTAAAGCTTATGGTTTCCCCCCTTTATATTCACTACCATCATCGTAGGTGCTTCGTGTCGTGCTAGCACTGCTCCTCAAGACCTAAACCCAAAGCTTGTGTGTTGAATACGAATCTGATATGATGCTCATATCACTGAAATAGAGAACATTTAATTGGTCACCTAATGTTCCTATATTTGTTTCAAAAGCATGTGCGCCACCCAATCGTCCAGCTACCTCCACTTTCCTGATTTTTCTCTTGATGCTTAGGGTTTTCCCCTTTTATCTATTCTACTATGATCTGCGTAGGTGCTTTCTGTCGTACTAGCACTACTCCACCCTTCAAGCTAAACAACACAACGCTCAGAATTCGAAAGCTTAGTTGTTCAAATATGATTGTGATATGATACTGATATTAGTTAACCGACACATTAATTGGTTAGCTAAAGGTCCCACTTGAGTTTCCAAATGCATGTCGCGACATATAGAGAGACAACATAATTGCATTTCTTTGTCACTTGTTGACCGTAATTTCTTGTCCATACCAAATCTTAGTTGTTATTTCAAAGCAAACATCGGTTGCTAACTACCCTTTGCGTGATTTGCAGCTTTAGATCTACCATCCCACTGCCACGGTCAACACTGTACTCATCATGCTTATGGTTTCCCATTTTATGATGACCACAATCAGCCTACTTGGTTCGTAGGTCGTAATAGCACTGCTCCACCCATTGAGCCCAAAAAGCTTAGTTGTACAAATTTATATATGATATTATTGCTGATATTAGTAAAACTGAGAGATGTTTAATTGGTTAGCTAAATGTTCCTACTTTAGTTTCGAAATGCATGTGAGCCCCATATGGAGAGACCGTAAAGAATAGTATTTCTCAGGCGCCTGGTTCATCATATGTGGCCAACCGACATTGTATTGAAAGACTTGTAATATCTTCAATCTGCTTGCTCTTCCGCTTCTTCTTTAAGATGATACTCTTCTCTTGCGGTCGATCGTCAGTCGAAGTTGTTCTCCTTAGTACATTTGAATCACAGTCAGGTCGACTTGTTCTTCTGTACTATATGTTGGAGTTGTCATCTGCGAAGTGTCATCACTTCTGGAGCTCTCATATTTTGAGTAGTAGGCCACATTATATTAATGCACACAGCAAATTACACCATGCATGGCATCTCTTAAAAGAATTGCAGAGATAGCACAAAGGGGTTTACAGGAGGTCTTTGGATTAGAATCACTTCTGCATTACAAAGAAAATCTCACTTGTTTTTATGTTTTCATGCATGTCAGATATTGAACATTATCAAAATGAATATGAGAATGGGCGCACGAGAGGAATATTGTGGAACAATACACTGGCTAACAAACTTGGCATGGTGGAGGATGGCGTATCTTATTCACCCATCAAGGTGCTGGCTCTAACTTTGCAAAGTCGTATTGGTCGCACATATTTTGCATCTGACCTCTTGCATTACTTCTAATTTGTTACACCATCTGCTTAGTTTAAACATCATATATGAGTATATGCCATACCTATCCATTTTCTTTACCTATTCCATGTGTCGTCACACTATGATTTTCCAGTCAAATGTTGTTCTTTCGTAATATATGTCCAAAAGGAAGAGGGTGAGTCAAGATCCTCAAGGAGTACAAACTATGTATTTGGAAAAGGTAGTGATACATGTTAAATCAGATAGATCAACAGCCACAGAAAACACAGGCCCAACTGTACCACACTTTACCCCTACTCCAGTGGCCAAACCCCTATTAGAACTGCTGAGAGCCTAGCGTCAGTAATCGTCTATGATATCAATTCAAACTTTGAACTCCTAAATTTCTGCATGTGCCTTTACCTTCTCTCTTGTATGAAAACTAATTTCAGATGAATCTCCTTGCTCAAAGGATCATACGATCTCGCATAACAATACTGGGCTCGCATTGCTCAGTCGAGACCTCTCTCCCTTTTGCCTTGTAACGTTGTACTTAATTAATTGCTATTTGATTATGTATCATTAGTCCGCACCTAATCTTCATTATCCTCTGTTTCTTCCAATATTATTTGATCTATATTTACTCTTTGCAAAATGTAGAATAATGGCAACGCTTATAAAGAATTTTCTTTGGGGAATTTATTGAATAATCCTTCCATCAACATGGAGAAGGGCTTTGTCCAGCCCGTATTAACATGTAATGTAAGTTCATCCTTCTCAAGCCTTAAAACTTTGTTCTAGTATAGATTTGGATAGGCATCATTTCCTCCACTGCTGTTTGCTTTGCTGTTTACATCTGATTGGATGTCTGCAACAACTACCAGTTTCAAATTGTAGTTGTAAAAACATGTTCCTTATGCAGAACAGATCCATTTATTTGCTTATATAATTGTGAAACCTGTTACGTGTCTCCTTGTTTCTCTTTCAGAGTCGTATCTCTTACGCAAGGTAGAACTTTCACTACTAGGAAAAGGCCTACTAATGGCGCACCGGTTTTGCCTACTAATGGCGCGCACTACCGGTGCGCCATTAGTACCACGTCATTAGATTTTTTTTCTAATGGCGCACCTATGGTGCGCCATTAGTATCTCTGAACTTTTTTCTTAATCTCAGGTCACTATGGCTTAATCTCGGGTAAATATACTTAATCTCAGGTCAAATCGCACTCCGTGGTCAAACTTCCCGAAAGGTCACCCATCCTCACACTACTCCATCCCAAGCACGCTTAACTTCAGAGTTCTATCCAACCCCAAAGAATAAATTTCACTTCACCCGCACTTGTTGATATCTCTAGCATATCAATCCTATTATACCTTGTTGATGTCTAGGACTTTGTTCATGTTCATGACTATGATGAAATTTTGAAAAATATTTCAAACTTCCCGGTCATATTACGTATCAATTTTGAAAAATATTCAAAAAAATCAAAACCAAATTTTTTTTCAGCATTAGTGGCGCACCACATCCACAGTGCGCCACTAGTAAGTTTGAAATTTTTTGAATTTTTTTGCCTCTAGATCTTGAAAGGCCCGTAACTTTTTTCTGTTAGGTTTTTGGGGATTTTGAAAATGTTTAACGGGGTTCCCCCCATTAAATTTGGATGTAACTTTTCGAGTAGATGATTTTTCATATAAAAAACTTTTTCATCAGAGTTCGTATGCAAAAGTTATGCCCATTTTACAAATTTCGGAGAGATTTTGCAAATAAAGTCGAAATTCATATGTGTAAGTTTTCCCAACAACTAGACCACATATCACATGGGAAACTTATTTTCTTTTGTTTTGACATTTCCATCATTTTCTTTTATTTTTTAAAACTGAAAAGGCGATCCACGGGGGGTGCATTCGGTGTTGGGGCAAGTTAGTAATTGCGCACCGTGGGGTGGTGCGCCATTACTAGTTTCGAAAAAAATAAAAAAATTGATATTGTTTTGAATTTTTTTTTTTAAAAAAATTAGTAATGGCGCATCAAAGTGGGCAAGGCGCCATTACTAGTTAAAACTAGTAATGGCGCACCGAGACGTGGTGCGCCATTAGTAACAAATATTTTTATTTTTTTACTTTTTTCAAAACTACTAATGGCGACGGTGGGTGTGGTGCGCCATTACTATGTCAACATAGTAATGGCGCACCACTCCCACCGCGCCATTAGTAGTTTTGAAAAAATTTAAAAAATTACTAATGGCGCACCGTGGGATGTGGTGCGCCATTAGTATTACACACTAATGGCGCACCAACACATGGTGCGCCATTAGAGTTTAGTAATGGCGCACCACATGTACAGGCGCCATTAGTGTCCATCCCATCTAAAGCCCTTTTCCTAGTAGTGTTTAGGGAAGATAGTGAGACAAACCATCTTGAGGACAACAAGATGACCCCAAGGTCCTGTCTTGATGAAGACAGTGAGTTGAAGCTACTCACCAGCAGGTGTGAGACAACCTCTGTGCAGTCGCTGCCTCAATCAGTTCGACTTCTTCAGTCTCAACTTAAAGCGGAAAACCTTGCTTCAAATTTCAGCTCCGACTTGAAGTCAAAGATGCAATGAAGATGTCAGAGGACTGTCATGCGCACCATCATGCCATACATCTACTGTTGATGCATCTATCATTGACACAACTGAGGTCTACTCAGCTTCTTCGGCTATTTTGGGGGCCCGACCTGGCCAGGCCTAGTGCCTTCTGAAGTGCTCTCAGTTTTGTATATTCTTTTGTCGGCGCATTTATTTGCACTGGTGCCAAACTTTGATGCCCAGTGGATGTAATATGTGTGATAGCCATGATAGCCTAGCGTAAGTTGCTTGCTTATTTATTTCCTTGTTGTCTTGTTTATTTGTTTGCTTGTAGTCATTGCAGTTCTTTTTCCGCGGTTTGCTAGTGGCTGCAATAACCTATTTTTAAAACTAGGCCACAATAACCATGGGCTAATATTTACTGTAGTGACACTGGGCCTCCTACTGGCCGTAGAAACAGTGGGCCTTCTACGGGCCGTAGAAACAATGGGCCTTCTACGGTCCATAGAAACAATGGGCCTTCTATGGGCCGTATCATCAATGGGCCTTATACGGGTCGTATGATCGATTGGCCAAACATGGGCCAATAACAGGCCGCATTATGGCCATAAACAGGCTAGAGTTGGAATCGTTCGTTCATGGGCCGACCATAATGGGCCATCATTAATAGGTCGTATTTGATGATGCTATGAAAAGCGGTCCAATGTATTAACGGACCACAAACAGGCCGATTGTAACCACGAGCTGAATTTGGCCCACAAGCGTAAAAATGACAAGAATAGGCCGTAAGTAAACGAATCGTCGGAAATGAGCCCAAGAATAAATGGGCTCGAGAAGGTCGAAAGATAACATGGGCTCAAACGCATTACAGTAATAACGGGCCTTTAATGGGTATAAAGTGATACATTGTTCATTACGGGCCAGTTTCACCACGGGCCGTTAATGGGTGTAAAGTGATACACTGTTCATTACGGGCCAGTTTCACCACGGGCCATTAATGGGCCAAGAGTTACAAAGGGCCTCATATGGGCCGAAAGACGTCATGGGCCATACATGGGCCAGAAGTGAAAACGGGCTGGAATCATATTGGATGGCCACGATGACGCCATCGGGCCTAATTCGGATAGGGAGTAACGGGCCTAGGGTTAGCGAAATGGAAATGGGCTATATGAGCAGGCCATTAACAAGGCTTTCCATGGGCCGCCCGCCACCTTTGACCAAGTCAAACGGGCTGCCTTTTCACGAGAATGGGCCTACGGTAGGCCATGCCGCGTCTTAGGCGTATCATAGGCGTCTTACGTCCAATGAGTGGATGACATACATCCCAACGATGAGCCAACACGTGTTTCCTCCAGCCAATGATGATTTGACACATGGAAAATCCCCATTGGTCGGGGCTGTTAACGGGTTATCGGATCCAAAACCCGACCCGATAGCTTAACGACGTTCCGCACGGTGGATGCCACGTGTCGGTCACCCTTGACGAAAAGCACTTACGTGACGCGCGATTTATCGTCATGGAAGTGGACACTTCGTGATGATAATTTTTGTAATGTCATGGAACACTTCTACGACAAAGACGGGTATGACTATCTTGATTACGTCATAAAATGCGTCATGGATGTACATGCATGACAAAAAACGTGACCTACTGTGACAAAAATGTATCATCATGGAAGTGTATTTATTTTGTAGTGGCGCCCGTTCTTGGGGCGCCTCCTTCCATCGCATAGGAAGGCGCGCCCGGCGCCCTCCTCGGGCAGGGCTCAGGGGCTCTCTTCGAGAGCCTCATACCTCGGCAACATCACGAGGGAGGCGCTCGGGCACCACTTGAGGCGTGCTTGGCAAGACGTTTCCCTCAGGAAGGCACAAGGCATGGAAAGCCCAACGCTCAGGAGTTCATCACCAAGACCACTCGGGAGCTTGTGAAGCGAGAGCCATCTTGTGGCGACCGCCGCTTACTGGCGTGGCCCCCATCCAGCAAGGATGGTGGGCTGCACGCCTGCATCGGCGTCGAGGTTCAACCGAGCCGCATCTCGGGAGCGCTTACGGCCTTCGCGCATGGGGAACTGCGAGGGTGCATCAGACGGCTACGTTCGCATGCCTTTCAGCTGCCAACGCGGCTGCCACCTACCGGCGTCACCTCACGGAGCATTAGCGGCTTAGAAGGCCGGGCATCACGCGGTCGTGGCGGAGATGGAGATGGTCCTCAAGGAACCACTGGGCCCCAGAGCCTCGAGGCTCAGGGGCCCCGTGGCTCGTGGAGGGTCGGCCCCTTCACCACGCATCCCCAAGCTGCTCCAACACCCCCATCTACAACGGTACAGGTGACATCTCCCAAGTTCATTTCATTTGGAGGCGCCCTCGTGGCTGCATCATTCCTGTGCCGTGGTTCCGTCCCTGCGGCATGTATCCCTTTTTCTTATGTCTTTAGCTTACCTTGCTGGGCGCGCCCCTCGGGTTGCATCATCCCCAAGCCGCTTGGGTCTGACCCAGTGGCATGTATCCCTTCTGCGTTTACTTAAGCTGATTTGCCTTTCATGCCTAACCTACCTGTGATTATCACCTGCCACCTACCATGGGCCTCCTCTCTCTCATGCAATTCTCTTGCGCGTTAAAAGGGGGGCTACTGAGCATCACCACTCAAGAGCTCTTACTGGCTCTCCAGACCTCACCCCCAGGCCTAGACCACGGCATCGCGACACAGCATACCGGTGGCCGGTGAGCTCGCTCGAGGGCCGGGACACGAGGATGCAGAGCATTTGTACCTAACCGTCTCATGAGGAGCAGACTGACTTTCAAAGATCCAAGACCAAAGCAAACCGCCTTGAGGTAGGGCCTCGTGAGTATCGCTACTGGCTCACGAAAGTGCCTAGATACACCTCGTCTAGCCCTGCCGTGCAAGCCACATGTCAGGGCGGGGCTGTACACGCCCCGGGGGGCTCACCCCAGAGGGAGCCCCCCTCCCACGCACCAGTGGAAGCACCATGCTCAGCGCTGGCTGACGACATTGCCGAGGAGCGGCTATGCCCGTACACATACGGAAGCACTATGCTCCGCACTGGTGATAAACAACCGAGGGCGGCCTCACGGCCATATCAACCTCAGGGAGCCCAGAGCTCAGTGTATGGCCTTGATACGTCTCCAACGTATCTATAATTTTTTATTGTTCCATGCTATTATATTACCCTTTTTGGATGTTTATAGGGTTTATTTTACACATTTATATCATTTTTGGGACTAACCTACTAACCGGAGGCCCGGCTGTATTCTTTGTTTTTGCCTATTTCATATTTGAAGAAAAGGAATATCAAACGGAGTCCAAAGCGGAATGAAACCTTCGGGAGCATGATTTTTGGAACGAACGTGATCGAAGAGGACTTGGAGTGCAAGTCAAGAAGCAGCCAAGACCTCCACGAGATAGGAGGGCGTGCCCTCCCTATAGGGCGCACCCACATCTCGTGGGCCCCTCGGGCAGCCACCGACGTACTTCTTCCTCCTATGTAAGCCTACGTACTCCGAAAACATCCAGGGAGCGACCAAAACACAATTTCCACCGCTGTAACCTTTTATATCCGCGAGATCCCATCTTGGAGCCTTCGTCGGCACTCTGCCGAAGGGGGAATCGACCACGGAGGGCTTCTACGTCAACACCATAGCCCCTCCGATGAGTTGTGAGTAGTTTACCACAGACCTACGGGTGCATAGTTATTAGCTAGATGGCTTCTTCTCTCTTTTTGGATCTCAATACAATGTTCTCCCCCTCTCTGGTGGAGATCTATTCGATGTAAACTCTCTTTGCGGTGTGTTTGTCGAGATCCGATGAATTGTGGGTTTATGATCAAGTTTATCTATGAATAATATTTGAATCTTCTCTGAATTCTATTATGTATGATTGAGTTATCTTTGCAAGTCTCTTTGAATTATCAGTTTGGTTTGGCATACTAGATTGATCTTTCTTGCCATGGGAGAAGTGCTTAGCTTTGGGTTCAATCTTGCGGTGTCCTTACCCAAAGGATGTAAAGGGTTGCAAGGCACGTATTGTATTGTTGCCATCGAGGATAAAAAGATGGGGTTTATATCATATTGCTTGAGTTTATCCCTCTACATCATGACATCTTGCTTAATGGGTTACTCTGTTCTTTATGAACTTAATACTCTAGATGCGAGGTGAGTCGGTCGATGTGTGGAGTAATAGTAGTAGATGCAGGCAGGAGTCGGTCTACTTGTTGCGGACGTGATGCCTATATACATGATCATGCCTAGATAATCTCATAATTATTCGCTTTTCTATCAATTGCTCGACAGTAATTTGTTCACCCACCGTAATACTTACGCTATCTTGAGAGAAGCCTCTAGTGAAACCTATGCAAGCTCAAGATGTAGAAAGAAGGATTTCTGGCGCCGTTTCCGGGGAGGTCTTCGCTCAAGTCAAGACATACCAAGTACCCATCACAAACCCATCTCCCTCACATTTACATTATTTGCCATTTGCCTCTCGTTTTCCTCTCCCCCACTTCACCCTTGCCGTTTTATTCGCCCTCTCTTTCCCAATCTCCTCCTCTTTCTTTCGCTTGCCCTTTTACATTTGCTTGTGTGTTGGATTACTTGTTGCCATGGCACAAGATAATACCAAATGCGTGATTTCTCGAATACCAATAATAATGATTTCCTTAGTACTACGATTGCTCCTCTTTACGATGTTGAGTCTTGTGAAATCAATACTGCTTTGCTTTGAATCTTGTTATGAAAGATCAATTCGCCGGCCTTCCTAGTGAAGATGTCGCTACTCATCTAAACAAGTTTGTTGATTTGTGTGATATGCAAAAGAAGAAAGATACGGATAACAATATTGTTAAATTGAAGTTATTTCCGTTTTCACTTAGAGATCGTGCTAAAGTTTGGTTTTCGTCTTTGCCTAAAAATAGTATTGATTCTTGGAACAAGTGCAAAGATGCTTTTATCTCGAAGTATTTTCCTCCGCTAAGATTATCACTCTTAGGAACGATATCATGAATTTTAAACAACTTGATCATGAGCATGTTGCGCAATCTTGGGAAAGAATGAAATTGATGCTTCGCAATTGCCCTACTCATGGTTTGAATTTATGGATGATCATACAAAATTTGTGTGCCGGTTTGAACTTTGCTTCCAGAAATCTCTTAGATTCGGTCACGGGAGGCACGTTTATGGAAATCACGTTAGTAGATGCTACAAAACTTCTTGATAATATTATGGCTAATTATTCTCAATGGCACACCGAAAGATCTTCTAGTAAAAAGTGCATGCTATAGAAGAAATCAATGTTTTGAGTGGAAAGATGGATGAACTTATGAAATTGTTTGCTACTAAAAATACTCCTCTTGATCCCAATGATATGCCTTTGTCTACTTTTATTGAGAATAATAATGAATCTATGGATGTGAATTTTGTTGGTAGGAATAGTTTTGGAAACAATTCTTATAGAGGAAACTTTAATGCTAGACCGTTCCCTAGTAATTCCTCTAATAATTATGGAAATTCCTACAATAATTCTTATGGTAATTTTAATAAGATGCCCTCTGATTTTGAGAATAGTGTGAAAGAATTTATGATTTCTCAAAAGAATTTTAATGCTTTGCTTGAAGGAAAATTTCTCAAAGTTGATGATTTGGCTAGGAACATTCATAGACTTTCGCTTGATGTTGATTCTCTTAAACTTAGATCTTCTTATCCTAAGCATGATATCAATGAGTCTCTCAAAGCCATGAGAATTTCCATTGACGAGTGCAAGGAAAGAACCGCTAGATTGCTTGGTAAAAAAGATAGCTTTATAAAAGCGTGTTCTTCTAGTTTCCATGAAAATAATGATGAAGATCTTAAAGTTATTGATGTGTCTCCTATTAGATCTATGTTTTGCAATATGAATCTTGATAATTATGGGACTGATGATGAGTCAACTTTACCTAGAAGGCGTCCCAAGAATTCGGAGTTTTTAGATCTTGATGCTAAATTTGGTAAAAGTGGGAATGGAGAGGTCACGACTTTTAAATAGCGTTGAACCCACTATCTCGGATTTCAAGGAATTTGATTATGATAATTGTTCTTTAGAAGGTTGTATTTCCTTATTGCAATCCGTTGTTAATTCTCCTCATGCTTATAGTCAAAATAAAGCTTTTACCAAACATATCGTTGATGCCTTGATGCAATCTTATGATGAAAAACTTAATTTGGAAGTTTCTATACCTAGAAAACTTAATGATGAGTGGGAACTACTATAAAAATTAGAATTAAAGATCATGAGTGTTTTGCTTTATGTGATTTGGGTGGTAGTGTTTCCATGATTCCGAAAACTTTATGTGATATTCTAGGTTTCAATGATCTTGATGATTGCTCTTTAAATTTGCACCTTGCGGATTCCACCATTAAAAAGCCAATGGGAAGGATCAATGATGTTCTCATTGTTGCAAATAGAAATTTGGTGCCCATAGATTTTATCGTTCTTGATATAGATTGCAATCTTTCTTGCCCTATTATTCTTGGTATACCTTTCCTTAGAAACGATTGGTGCGATTATTGATATAAAGGAAGGGAATATTAGATTTCAATTTCCATTAAAGAAAGGCATGGAGCACTTTCCAAGAAAGAAAGTCAAATTACCTTATGAATCTATCATGCGGGCTACTTATGAATTTAGTGCCAAAGATGGCACTCGTTAGATCTATCTTCGCTTTTATGCCTAGCTAGGGCGTTAAGCGATAGCGCTAGTTTGGAGGCAACCCAATTTTCTTTGTGTTTTTTGTTTTTGTTCCTGTTTAGTAATAAATCTTGCATCTACTTTCTGTTTAGATGTGTTTTTATCTTTTAATTAGTGTTTGTGCCAAGTAGAACCTATAGGATAACTTATGATGATAGTTGATTTGATTCTGCTGAAAAACAGAAACTTTGCGCGCATGAATTTAGTTTTGTTAAATCACAGAAACGTGATTTTGCGTTGATTCTTTTTCTGCTGATCAATAAAAAAATTTCAGGACTTCCTATTTTGTTCGGATTTTTAGAGTTCCAGAAGTTTGCGTTAGTTCTGATTGCTACTCTGGTATTACATTTTTGATGATTCTGTTTTTTGGTGTTGTTTGCTTATTTTGATGCATCTATGGCTAGTAAAATAGTTTATAAACCATAGAGCAGTTGGATTAAAGTAGGTTTAACACCAAAATAAATAAAGAATGAGTTCATTACAGTACCTTATGTGGTGGTTTTGTTTTCTTTCACTAACGGAGCTTATAAGATTTCCTGTTGAGTTTTGTGTTGTGAAGTTTTCAAGTTTTGGGTAAAGCTTTTATGGACTATGGAATAAGGAGTGGAAAGAGCCTAAGCTTGGGTATGCCCAAGGCACCCCAAGATATTCAAGAATAGCCAAAATCCTAAGCTTGGGGATGCCCCGGGAAGGCATCCCCTCTTTCGTCTTTGTTAATTGGTAACTTTACTTGGAGCTATATTTTTATTCGCCACATGATATGTGTTTTTCTTGGAGCATCGTGTATTATATTAGTCTTTGATTTTTAGTTTACCACAATCATCCTTGCTGTACACACCTTTTGGGAGAAGCCTATTTGATTAGAATTTGCTAGAATACTCTATGTGCTTCACTTATATCTTTTGAGCTTGATAGTTTTTGCTCTAGTGCTTCACTTATATCTTTTAGAAACGGTGGTGACTTATTTTGTAGAAATTGCTAGTCTCTCATGCTTCACTTATATCTTTTTGAGAGTCTTTTAGAAAAGCATGGTATTTGCTATGGTTATAAAATTGGTTCTAGAATGGTAGGCATCCAAGTTGGGTATAATAAAAACTATCGTAGGAAGTGAATTGGATGCTATGATCAATTTGATACTTTATAATTGTTTTGAGATATGGAGGTAGTGATATTAAAGTCATGCTAGTAGGGTGATTATGAATTTAAAGAATGATTGTGTTGAAGTTAGCAAGTCCCGTAGCATGCATTATGGTTAAAGTTGTGTAACAAATTTGAAACATGAAGTGTACGGCTTGTGCATCCTTATGAGTGGCGGTCGGGGACGAGCGATGGTCTTTTCCTACCAATCTATCCCCCTAGGAGCATGCTGCGTAGTACTTGATTTTTATGACTTCTAAATTTTTGCAATAAGTATATGAGTTCTTTTGACTAATGTTGAGTCCATGGATTATACGCACTTTTACCTTTCCGCCATTGCTAGCCTCTTGATGCCGTGCATTGCCCTTTCTCACATTGAGAGTTGGCGCAAACTTCGACGGTGCATCCAAACCCCGTGATACGATACGCTCTATCACACATAAACCTCCTTATATCTTCCTCAAAACAGCCACCATACCTACCTATTATGGCATTTCCATAGCCATTCCGAGATATATTGCCATGCAACTATCCACCGTTCCGTTCATCATCATCATGACATACTTTACTTTTGTCATATTGCCATCGCATGATCATGTAGTTGACATCGTATTTGTGGCAAAGCCACCATGCATTATTTTTCATACATGTCACTCTTGATTCATTGCACCATCGATTACACCACGAGGCATTTATATAGAGTCATATCTTGTTCTAGTTTCGAGTTGTAATTTCTATGTTGTAATCAATACAAGTGTGATGATCATTATTATTAGAGCATTGCCCAAAAAGAAAAAAAATGAAAAAAAAGAAAGGCCAAGAAAAAAAAAGAAAGGCCCGAAAAAAGAAAAAAAAAAGAAAAAAAAAGAAAAGAAGAAAATAAATAAAAAGGGCAATGTTACTATCTCTTTTTCCACACTTGTGCTTCAAAGTAGCGCCTTGTTCTTCATGTAATGAGTCTCATATATTGTGCTTCAAAGTAGCACCATGTTTTTCATATAGTGAGTCTCATAAGTTGTCTTTTTCATACTAGTGGTAATTTTTCATTATAGAACTTGGCTTGTATATTCCTACGATGGGCTTCCTCAAATGCCCTAGGTCTTCGTGAGCAAGCAAGTTGGATGCACACCCACTAGTTTTCTTTTGTTGAGCATTCATTTATAGCTCTAGTGCATCCGTTGCATGGCAATCCCTACTCCTCATGTTGACATCAATTGATGGGCATCTCCATAACCCGTTGATTATCCTCGTCAATGTGAGACTTTCTCCTTTTTTGTCTTCTCCACACAATCCCCATCATCATATTCTATTCCACCCATAGTGATATATCCATGGCTTACGCTCATGTATTGCGTGAAGGTTGAAGAAGTTTGAGATTATTTAAGTATGAAACAATTGCTTGGCTTGTCATCGGGGGTATAGAAGTTGGGAACATCTTTGTGTGACGGAAATGAAGCATAGCCTAACTATATGATTTTGTAGGGATGAACTTTCTTTTGCCATGTTATTTTGAGAAGACATGATTACTTTGATTAGGATGCTTGAAGTGTTACTATTTCTTTCATCAATATGAACTTTTATTTTGAATCATTTGGATCTGAACATTCATGCCACAATAAAGAAAATTACATTAAGAATTATGCTAGGTAGCATTCCACATCAAAAATTTCTTTTTTATCATTTACCTACTCGAGGACGAGCAGGAATTAAGCTTGGGGATGCTTGATACGTCTCCAACGTATCTATAATTTTTTATTGTTCCATGCTATTATATTACCCTTTTTGGATGATTATGGGCTTTATTTTACACATTTATATCATTTCTCGGACTAACCTACTAACCGGAGGCCAAGCCCGTATTGCTATTTTTTTTTGCCTATTTCAGTATTTCGAAGAATAGGAATATCAAACAGAGTCCAAACGGAATGAAACCTTCGGGTGCGTGATTTTTGGAACGAACGTGATCCAGAGGACTTGGAGTGCAAGTCAGGAAGCAGCCGAGGCCTCCACGAGATAGGAGGGTGCGCCCCCCCTATAGGGCGCGCCCCCTGTCTCGTGGGCTCCTCGGGCGGCCACCGACGTACTTCTTCCTCCTATATAAGCCTACGTACCCCGAAAACATCCAGGGAGCCATCGAAACACAATTTCCACCGCCTTAACCTTCTGTATCCGCGAGATCCCATCTTGGAGCCTTCGCCAGCACTCTGCCGGAGGGGGAATCGACCACAGAGGGCTTCTACATCAACACCATAGCCCCTCCGATGAGTTGTGAATAGTTTACCACAGACCTACGGGTCCATAGTTATTAGCTAGATGGCTTCTTCTCTCTTTTTGGATCTCAATACAATGTACTCCCCCTCTCTTGTGGAGATCTATTCGATGTAAACTCTTTTTGCGGTGTGTTTGTCGAGATCCGATGAATTGTGGGTTTATGAATAATATTTGAATCTTCCCTGAATTCTTTTATGTATGATTGAGTTATCTTTGCAAGTCTCTTCGAATTATCAGTTTGGTTTGGCCTACTAGATTGATCTTTCTTGCCATGGGAGAAGTGCTTACCTTTGGGTTCAATCTTGCGGTGTCCTTACCCCGATGTGAAAAGGGTTGCAAGGCACGTATTGTATTGTTGCCATCGAGGATAAAAAGATGGGGCTTATATCATATTGCTTGAGTTTATCCCTCTACATTATGTCATCTTGTTTAATGCGTTACTCTGTTCTTTATGAACTTAATACTCTAGATGCAGGCAGGAGTCGGTCGATGTGTGGAGTGATAGTAGTAGATGCAGGCAGGAGTCGGTCTACTTGTTGCGGACGTGATGCCTATATTTATGATCATGCCTAGATAATCTCATAATTATTCGCTTTTCTATCAATTGCTCGACAGTAATTTTTTCACCCACCGTAATACTTATGCTATCTTGAGAGAAGCCTCTAGTCAAACCTATGGCCCCTGGGTATATCTCTTATCATATTTGCTTCCAATCTACTTTTATTTGCATCTTTACTTTTTGCATCTATATTATAAAATACCAAAAATATATTTATCTTATCATACTATCTCTATCAGATCTCACTTTCATAGTAGCCGTGAAGGGATTGACAACCCCTTTATTGTGTTGGTTGCGAGTTCTTTGTTTGTTTGTGTAGGTGCGTGGGACTTTTGAGGAGCCTCCTACTGGATTGATATCTTGGTTCTCAAAAACTGAGGGAAATACTTACGCTACTATCGTTGCATCACCCTTTCCTCTTCAAGGAAAACCAACGCAAGCTCAAGACGTAGCAGGCCTCCTCACAACACCTCCCCTCGGGAGCGTCGCGCGAGGGGGCTGGGCATGGGGGTTGCGCCCGGGCCACACCCGAGTGTACGCTACCCAGCCAGGCCCTATGGACCTGGTCGTTGCGCGCCCCTCCCCGAGCGGAGCCAAGGTATGAAGATCGTTTGAACGTCAAGGGGGAATCCTGAGCATCGCGACTCAGGAGCCTAACTGGTCACGTAGCCCCTCACTCCGTGGTCCCGTCCTGGTGACCCGTTCGGGGCTAACGGCGGTTGAGGTATGCGCGGGGCTTGGATCTGCCGACGTAGAACACCAGATCTACTCCTATGTTCCCTCCCTATTTGTTGTTTGCGCGTCAAGGGGGACTCCTGAGCATCGCGACTCAGGAGCCTAACTTGTCACGTAGCCCCTCACTCCTTGGTCCCGTCCGTGTGATTGGGTCGGGGCCAACGGCGGTCGGGGTATGTGCGGGGCCGGGCTCTGCCGACAGAAAATAAAGCAATTATGAAGGAAACCACAAAATCTCGAAGCAAATCCCGGAGCAAATATTACAAACCATAATTGTCTTCACAATACCAGACGCAAGTTTAAACGCCTCCACGAGGCATGGTGCATGTTGCAGGAATTAAACAGGAAATAAGCCGTCATCCTTGGGCATCGCCGTCGCCCGCCAGAGACTCCACCCCTGTGGTGGCGCCACTCGGGGCCGCAGGATCAGCAGCACCGCCAGCCGTGGGCGCAGGAGCGAAGGCACGGAACTTCCCCAGCAAGGCCTCCACCTGGCTCTTCACGGCTTCAGCAGCAGCGACGAAGCGCTCGCTGTCCACAGGCTCCAGCAGCTGGTCAAGATTGGCGTTAGGGTCATGAAGGCGGAGGTGGCTGAAGACGCGCGTCAGCGCCGCGGAAGAAAGGACACAAGCTTCTACCTCTGCCATGGGGCCGACGTCGCTCACGACTTCCTCAAGCGCCTCAACCAAGTAAGGAAGCAGCTGGGCAGGGCCGTCCTTGTCGGTAGCTAGCGGCTTCTCGAGGCCCTTCTCATAGAGTGTCTTCAGCGCTACGCAAGACCTCTCCTAGAGGAGTGCGAAGGCCACACGGTCCTCGGCTAGGACCTTCACTTTGGCATCCAGCTCGGCCTTCTCTGCCCTCACCTTCTGCTCCAACGTTTCCAGCCGGCCCCGATCAGTGGTCTGCGCCTCCGCCAGCCGTGTCAGCTCGGCGTCGTGGTCCCTGACGGCGTCCTCCCGAGCCTTCATCTCTCCTCCTCCGCCTTGCGGCCACGAGCTTCTTCGACGTTCTTGTCGCACAGATCCTTTAGCTTGGCCTCCAGTGTTGTGCAGCGGTCCTGGGCGACCGCGGCATCCTTCAGTGTCGCCTCGCGAGCAGCTGCGGCCTATGCGGTGGCCTGCTTCTCCTCCTTAGAGGCTGCTGCGACCCGCCTCAGCGCCCCTCGCATAGAGGCGTCAGAATGAAGCCAGCCGGAGACCAGCTCTAGCCGCCCGGCTACCAGATGGTAGTCGGTGCCTTGGAGGTCTTCTCGCAGCTGGGCCAACTCGGGAAGGGCACGATCCAAGACATCTGAGGAGGCATAAGGACCTGGAACCAGCAGCGCAGCAGAAGGAGGAGGCAGTAGCGTAACCACGACTCGGGAGACATGGGGCTCCTGAGCCTTGGCTACCTCAGCAACAGCGCCTAGTATCGGCACCTTTGGAGCCAGCGGGGCCATGGGGCTGGCGCCCCACCAGGGCGCTCCTCCAGGCCTCGCAAGGATGACCGCGTAGGGGAGGTGCGAACGTTGTTGCCTCCCCTCCCCTCGGATAAAGGAGCGGCCACGGCAGATGAGTCTGCCCCAGATGGAGTCACCGCGTCCCCCTTCCTCTTCTTCGCCGCAGGCGGCGGCCTAACCAATCGATGGAGAACGTCAAGCTCCGGCAGCATAATCAAGAACAAGATGAAGCACGAACACTTAATGGTCTACCACGGCGTAGTTCACCGTCCACTTGCCGAGCTTGAAGCCCGAGAGCCTCGAGGCTTGGGGCGCAGCCGCAAGGGCTTCAAGAGCAAGGGAAGCGCGGCAGAAGGGCTGGAAGCGGCTCCAGGCGGCGCCTGGGCAGAAGCAGCCTCTCGAGAGATCAGCGCCGACCTGCCCTTCTTCGGGATCGCGGGCGGACCCTCCTCCTCTTGGGCGGCGTCAGCCTCCTCGTCGTCTGGCAAGGTCCGGAGGATGTCGGCCCTGCGTAGGGGGGAGGTCTCCCCCGTCCCCTCGAGGGTCGTCTGCGAGTCGCACTCCTCGTCTTCTTCCTCTCCACCTCCTCTGCGGGAGTCACCCGAAGACATGTCCACCGGCGCTGTGGCCCCCTAGACCACAGGGAGTGCCGCCGGCACCAGGCCGCGCCCATCAAAGGTGGGCATAGCAGCCACCACCTGCGCCCTGTCCTCACGGAGGAACAAGGGGACAGGGCATCGGCGGTCACTCCTGGTCGTCTCCGACCAAGAGGAGGAGAGCTAAGGCCAGCTCGTCATCAGCCAGAGCCACAGAATTCAGGCGAAGCTTATCGTTTGCGCCGTCAAGCATCCACAAGGGACGCGAGTGCGCCTGAAGCGGAGCCACCCGCTGCGTCAAGAACTACCTCAAGAGCGTGGCCCCCATCAGCTTCGCCACCTTCGCGTTGCCCGTCTTCAGATCGGCGGTCATCTTCTCTAGCACCAACTTCGCCCGATCGTCAGCGAGCTTCGCGTGAGACCACCCTTCGTCAGACTGGGGCATCTCCGTTGGCAACACCAACCAGGGGTGGACACACTTGGCATTCACCATGACCCACTTGCTCAGGAAGTTGTCAGCCCTCTTCCCGGCCTTCAAGATTGCGTTAGCCTTGCCATACGCGACAAAATTGGCGCACGCCGAGGTGTGGTCGCCATTGGTTCGGAGGAGGAAGAAGTGGCGTAGCAAAGCCACGGACGGCATCACCCCAACATGCACCTCGCAGTAGTAGGCAAAAATCGACAAGAGGAGAATGGAGTTGGGATGGAGATGAAGGGCCTGCAACCTGTAATGGCGGAGGACGGCGTAGAAGAAGTCGGAGAAGGGAGGAACCAGGCCAGCCACAATGGCGTTCGTGAAGAAGGGGTAGAAAGTGCTTCCCCGAGCCTCCGGCACGGCGGAGCCAGCCCGAAGTTCGGTCTCCCCCTTTTCGTTGCCCTCCACCGCTGTCATCAGGCGCGGGGAGGCGAGATTCTTCTCCGACACATTGGGGCGTCCAGGGCCGGAGCACACTAAGCTGGCTGCGCATCAACCTTGACCTTGCGGGGCGCCATCGCTCGCTTAAAGGGAAGGGATCGAAGCAGATCTGGAGATTGCGAAAGCAAGGAGCGAGGAAGGGGATCTGGAGCAAGACGAAGGAGAGCAATGAAGGCAAGCCTTGCCCGCACCATCCTTTTATCAGGTGGGCAGTTGCCGAGGCAGCATGGGGAAGCGGAGACGCCCACGTCCAATCAGTCGCCACATGTCAACCAAGGCCGCAGGCTGTTGGGGCCCGCGGTGCTCCGCACTTGTCCTTTGGCTTCACCGCTAAGCCAAGTCCGAGCGCGCCTTGGGCCCGGGGGCTACTGTCGGCGTTCTGGGAACAGGGGTCCCCAGACTTGCCTGCCTGCGGCCCACGGCATGGCTCCACCAGTGGCCCAGTACGGCCTGTCTTCATCGACCAAACACTCAAAACCCTCGCGAGGGGCCAAGCCTCGCGGGGCAGACGACGCAAGGCCTCCTCAGGGGCGGCCTCACCAGGCAGGCTCCTGAGGAGGCGGAGACATCAAGGCAAGGGGTACCTCGTGAGGTACCCATGATGCAAGCCATGAAGACAAAGGCCAGGCGGGCGCCAGCCCGCATAGTGTCATCGTTTCCCCTTTAGCGCTAAGGGGGTGAGCGCAGGCGCGGAGTACCGAGGCATCAGGAAAAGGTTTCCATACCGGTGCAACAAGACCAAGACCAGCAGGACGGCAGGACAGAGGTCACCGTGGAGCCCAAGACAGCGTCACCACCAGCGCCTTTGGCAGGCGAAGACCACCTTTAGTCAGGATAGCTTGTACTAGTTGTCCCCTTTCAGTATGGCCGTTGTTGGATCCCTTCCTGCTCAATATTTGGGGAGAGGACCAGGGCCTCTCTAAATAGGGCTAGCCACCATAGTAGAAAGGGATCGAAACAAGAACGAGTAGAACACCACACCAGCTCAAGAACACCTCTCCTCGCGAGGCTTTTCTTTCCTTGTACTGTTCATCGTCAGCCCAAGAGGCAATCCACCACCACCACACAGGAGTAGGGTACTAAACCACAACAGTGGCCCGCACCTGTATAAATCTTGTGTCTCTGGTGTTGTGAGTTCATCGTGCTAGCCTAGAGATCGCAGCGAGGCTGAAGGCGTGTTTCGGTAGGGGGGAATCTTCGTGCACACCCCAGTGTTCGAACCTTAAGGGTTTTACCGGAACCCGATATCCGACAAAAAAGTATGAACTAATTGCTTGGCTGACACCGGGATGAGCATGAGGGGTACCTTGTGCTAAGAAAAGGGAGCATACAAGACTATATGATTTTGTAGGGATAACGTTCTGAAGAATTGATATTTTGAAAGACATGATTGTTTGTTGGGATGCCCAAAGTATTATTGTTTTTATGTCAAATCATAGACTATTGCTTTGAATCACTCGTGTCTTAATATTCATGCCATGATTAGATTACATGATCAAGATTATGCTAGGTAGCATTCCACATCAAAAATTATCTTTTTTATCATTTACCTACTCGAGGATGAGCAGGAATTAAGCTTGGGGATGCTGATACGTCTTCGTCGTATCTATAACTTTTTATTGTTCCATGCCAATATTATTCAACTTTCATATACTTTTGGCAACTTTAATACTATTTTTGGGACTAACATATTGATCCAGTGCCCAGTGCCAGTTCCTATTTGTTGCATGTTTTATGTTTCACAGAAAACCCATATCAAATGGAGTCCAAACGGGATAAAAACGGACGGAGAATATTTTTGGAATATTTATGATTTTTGGGAAGAAGAATCAACGCGAGATGGTGCCCGAGGGGGCGACGAGGCAGGGGGGCACGCCTCTGACCCTCGTGGGCACCCCGTAAGGTGGTTGCTGCTATTCTTTTTCCGCAAGAAAGCTAATTTCCGGAAAACAATCGTGGCAAAGGTTTCAATCCTATCGGAGTTACGGATCTCCGGATATATAAGAAACGGTGAAAGGGCAGAATCTTAGAACGCAGAAACAGAGAGAGACAGAGAGACAGATCCAATCTCGGAGGGGCTCTCGCCACTCCCACGCCATGGAGACCATGGACCAGAGGAGAAACCCTTCTCCCATCTAGGGAGAAGGTCAAGGAAGAAGAAGAAGAAGGGGGGCTCTCTCCCCCTCGCTTCCGATAGCGCCGGAACGCCGCCTGGGGCCATCATCATCACCGCGATCTACACCAACACCGCCGTCATCTTCACCAACGTCTCCATCACCTTCCCCCATCTATCTGCAGCGGTCCACTCTCCCGCAACCCACTGTACCCTCTACTTGAACATGGTGCTTTATGCTTCGTATTATTATCCAATGATGTGTTGCCATCCTATGATGTCTGAGTAGATTTTTGTTGTCCTATCGGTAATTGGTGAATTGCTATGATTGGTTTAATTTGCTTGTGGTTATGTTGCTGTCCTATGGTGCTCCCCATGTCGCGCAAGCGTGAGGGATCCCCGCTGTAGGGTTTGCAATATGTTCATGGTTTGCTTATTGTCTAGGTTGCATGAGTGACTGAAACACAGACACGGATAAGTGGGTCATGGCGTATGGGAATAAAGAGGACTTGATACTTTAATGCTACGGTTGGGTTTTACCTTAATGATCTTTGGTAGTTGCGGATGCTTGCTAGAGTTCCAATCATAAGTGCATATGATCCAAGAAGAGAAAGTATGTTAGCTTATGCCTCTCCCAATAAAACTTGCTATTGGTCTAGTAAAGTAGTCAATTGCTTAGGGACAATTTCACAACTCCTACCACCACTTTTCCACACTCGCTATGCTAACTTTATTGCTTCTTTATCTAAACAGCCCCTACTTTCTATTTACGTGCTCTTTATTATCTTGCAATTCTATCCAACAACACCTACAAAGTACTTCTAGTTTCATACTTGTTCTAGGTAAAGCGAACGTTAAGCATGCGTAGAGTTGTATCGGTGGTCGATAGAACTTGAGGGAATATTTGTTCTACCTTTAGCTCCTCAATGGGTTTGACACTCTTACTTATCAAAAGAGGCTACAATTGATCCCCTATACTTGTGGGTTATCAAACACCCACCGCCCAGGCTTGAGGATGATGATCGTCGTTGATATCATCTAGAACTACATATGTGTGCGTGGTTGTATGACTATCTAGTACTGCTTATCATATATGCTATATTTATGTGAGGATGCATGTTGACTATATATGAAATTGTTATCTAGTACTACCTAGTACCTATAATGCTTTATGATACTGTATGACTATATGGTATTGTGGTTAATGATATTGTTACCTGGTATATATGGTATTGTGGTTAATGATATAGTTATCGGGTATATGTGAAATTGCAGTTTATTGAAAGGGGTAGGAACTGTAGGAAGCAGGAAAAAATGATGAAAGATACAGGAGTAGTGCGGGGATAGAAAAGCGCTCAACTACTTAATAGTAGCGTGTTCCAGAAAAGCGGTCCTGATTTAGTCAATAGTAGTAGCGCGGGTCAAGACCGCGCTACTACTAACTGTTAGTTGTAGCGCCGTACTAGTAGTGCGGCTACCCGCGCTGCTGATAGCATCAAAACACCAACTACTACTAGGGTTTTCCCTAGTAGTGAAAGGAACATTACTTGACTTACCTCAAAGCCTGTAAGAAGGCCTTGAACCGCATCATTCAGTCCGGACTGGACGGACCAAACACCTTGCATGACCGCACTCATAAGAGTGTGGTGCCCATCAACGATGACAGAATTGTTCACCAACTCCTCCAGCGCATCTGGCCAGCTAGATGCCACCAGTGTGGAGGTGTTCTGCGTTGGCATTGGCCCCCCGACCCCTTCGCTGCTGGAAGGGGGAGCCTGTGCTGTCGAGGGCCTTGGGGGCTCATGAGCAAGCGGCTGAGGGGGTCCGGATGGTCCGGACTCCCTCCCCGTGTTAGCGAGGTGGAAAGCATCCCCCTGGTCTTGAATGATCGAGCCATCGGCGTCGGCCATGGTAGCTTCGACCTCCTCCCTTGTGTTCGGAGGAGGAGGGGCCTTTCGTGACACCACCTTCCCAGCTTCTTCGGGGATTGGAGGGGGTGCCGAGCGTGAGCCACTATCCGCCAGTTCAGCGGGCAGCAACGTTCCCGAAGAGGTCTCCTCTATGGGCTGGCTATGCGGAGGGTTGCACCAACAGACAAACAATCAATCTACGTTCTATCAGGGACTATTAAGAACATAAAGCAATTGAAAACATCGCGGTACATACCTGGCCGTTTAGGGCTTGACCCTAGGTTCCTTCTCCGAAACCTTCTCAGACGCTTCGGACTCCTTTTCAGAGTCCGAACTGTCGGACAGAACCAGCTTGGGCCGGCACAGTCTCTTCCGAGCCTGAGGAGGATGAACGTCCTTGAAAGTGCGTTATATCGACTAGAGGGGGTGAATAGGCGATTTTTATGAATTCTTCACTGAGGAATTTGTCGGTGAGGAAATTCCTTAGCGAAGAACTACTTGCAGCGGAATAAGTACTCGAGTAAGCATAACAGAATCAGGCATGGTCATCATGATGAAATGAAGACAAGCACAGAGTCTGAAGCGTAATCACATGATAATACAAGATGAAGACAAACAGACTGAAGAAATTGAACTGAGGAAATTGAGAAAGTCTTCAGTCAAAGTCTTCAAACACAGATATGATAAAGCACTTAACACAGTAATGAGGAAATGAAAGAGTTGAGGAAATAGAACCAGTAAGCTTGGTGAAGACAATGATTTGGTAGACCAGTTCCAACTGCTGTCTCAGTTGTACGTCTGGTTGGAGGGACTGAGTATTTAAACTCGAGGACCAAAAAGTCCCGGAAAACCAGTCCTGAGCATGCAGCTCAGGACACCAAGTCCTCACCGTATTCTCCTTGAACTAAGGTCACACAGACCTCGTCCAATCACTCGTGGTATGTCTTCAGAGGACTTCCAAACCTTCACAAACTTGGTCACTCGGCGATCCACAATTCCTCTTGGATGCTCTAGACCATGACACCTAACCGTCTGGAAGAAGCACAGTCTTCAAAAGTAACAAGCGTAGGATCCACGCATGGTCAATCTCTTTAGTGATGCTCAATCACTTTGGGTTTGTAGGTGTTTGGGTTTGGGTTTTGGTTTTCCTGACTTGATGATTTTCACTCAAAGTCCTCGGAGGATGGGATGCTCTCAATTGACAAGTGTGAGTTTCTCTCGGAGCAGCCAACCAGCTAGTTGTTGTAGGGGCGGCTATTTATAGCCTAGGGAGCAGCCCGACATGATAAGACATAAATGCCCTTCAATAATATGACCGTTAGGTGGGTAGATATTTTGGGACAGCTGGTGCATAGCACAGCAACGGTCGAAAATTTGAGTATCAAATTCCTCAGGGCTCTCATGTTCCTCACTGTGTAGGCAATCCGCACTGGTGAATTCCTAACTCCTCAGTCAGAATAAATTCCTCGTGACGGAAGAACTTCATCTACATCCTTTGAAGAAATTGTTGAATCGTATAAGATTTCCAATGGCTTCACTCGAAGGATTGGTAGGTGTAGCATTTTGAGTTGAGCATCACTTGGAAATTTTTCCTTAGTATTTCCTCGACCCCCTTTAACAGTACGGTGTTTCCTATGACTCAAGAAAGAGAAAATGAAACTACAAAAACAAAGGTCTTCACGCTTCATGTTCCTCAAATGAATACCAAGTCTTCAAGGTCACACCAATTTCTTCACTTTCAAAGTCTTCAGAAAATTTTCAGAATACCAAAGTCTTCAGTCGAAGAACTTCATTTTTAGGGGTCGACTTTCTCTGTAAATATCAAACTCCTCATAGACTTATAGACATGTGTACACTCATAAGCACATTAGACCCTTAACCAATAAGTCTTCAATACACCAAAATCACTAAGGGGCACTAGATGCACTTACAATCTCCCCTTTTGGTGATTGATGACAATATAGGTTAAGTTTTCAACGGGGATAAACATATGAAGGTGTAAATACTGATATTGAGGAATTTGATTGCAAGATATAGAAGAACTCCCCCTGAAGATGTGCATAGTGAGTAATTTGCTTTTGAGGCAATGCACATTTGAAGAGTTGAATCATGGAGATCTCCCCCTATATCTTGTAATTCATACACGCATTTGACATATAATATGAAGAATTTGAAATGCATGATGAAATATGGTCATTGATGTAATTCAGCATGCGTATATTAACATATAATGAGGAATAAGCATGCAGAAGAACACATCAAAAGTATCAGAGAACCATCCGGTTTAAGATTACAACTCGATCCAGTAAAGTTTCAGAAGAGCGAGAGTTGTAACTTAGCACAAAAAATGCCCATATAATAGACCCTCTTCAAGACTAACTCAACTTTCTCCCCCTTTGTCATCGAATGACCAAAAGGATCAAAACTGAGGACTAACGCCCCTGAAGAATATCAAGTTGATGGAGGAGCGCCAGCATTGTCGGGGTCATTTGTCATAGTAGGGCCTGCCGCAGTGTCGTCCAAGTCTTCATGTTCATCAGTGTCGCGCGATGAAGAATAGGAGCTGGCCACCAAGGAAGGAACCTTGACCTTCTTGTATTTCTTCGGTGGAGGTGCAAACCAGTCAAAATCTTCCTTGAGACCCATTTTCTTCAGATCTTCTTCGCTGTAGACATGAGACAAAACAACCCAGGTATGGTTGAAGGTTTCATGGAGGTAGTATTGATTTTTCTTCACTGCCATATGGGTTGAGGTCATGTTGTGAAGAATTGAACCAAACTGACGCTTGACCCATTTATGATTGCGATCAACCTTCTGATGAAGACTGAGGAGAAGCTCACGATCAGTCATCACCCCGGATGCTGTGCCTTGAGGATTTGGCTTGGTTGTGTTGGCGGCAGAGTCATGGGTGGCCGAGTCATCCGGGGTTGAGTAGGATGCAGCCTTGCGAAATTGACCATCCAATGGACGAATGCCTTCATCTATCACAGCAGCAGCCTTGCCTTTGTCATCAGCTGAGGAAAATGTCTGTTTGAGGACTTCAATCGAAGGCAAGTAGCTGCAGTGATTCAGAGTATCGGCTTTGTAATTGAGTGAAGACCTTGTTCTGATGAATCTCATAATCCAAGGTGCATAAGGCTTCATCTCAAAAGGTGACATAGCAATATTGGCCAGAGTCCTCATGAAGAAATCATGGAAGTTGTCGTGGCCTTTGATAGGACTCAATGTCTTCGTCAAAATGCGATAGACAGTCCGAGGCACATACAGTAATTCCTTGACGAGGAATTTGGTTCGTGGGGCCTGCCCTGGCTTCAAAGGCTTCATCAGAACTTGCATGTAGTGATTTCTAAGCTCAGGTTCACTGTAGATGCAATGAGCACCTTCAAGGGGAGGACTGAGTGGTAGGGCACGAAGCAATTCAGTGGCTGATGCCTTGTAGTGAGTGTTTTCTGACATCCAGTCCAGCACCCATGAGTTCACATCTTCATAATCTCCTGTGATGTGCAGCGTTGTAAAGAATTGAAGAATGAGTTCTTCATTCCAATTACATATGTCAGTGCATAAATTTACCAGTCCAGCGTCGTGAAGAACACTGATAACTGGATCGAAGCCCGACAGAGATTTCATGTCCACATGAGGAATGTCTTTGTTGAACAGCACTGAGGAATAGAAATTGGCCTGGCTGGCCGTCCAGAGACGCCTCTTCCTTATGCGAGCAGAATCATAGGGGTTGTAATCTGTGAAGAACACATGCTCGCCGAAGTAATCTTCAGCCTTGAACTTTTGCTTCCTTGAGAATGGATCCTTTGGCTTTGGCAGTGGAGTGTCTGTGAATTGCATCACGACTTCAGGAATCGCAATCTCAGGTTCTTCAGACTGAGAAATTTCTGGTTCCTCTTTAGTGGCAGTCTGCATGTTCAAGTGATCAGCAGCAGCAGTTTCTTCAGCACTAGTAGCTGGAATTTCTTCATGCATAGATGAAGTGGGGTGAGTTTCTTCAGAGCCCATTTGAACGGTTGGTGCAGGGGACTGAGGTATTTGCTGTAAAGGGCTGAAGAGTGGAGAATTGGGGTGCTGACTTTCCCAAAAGTCATCATTCATCACTGGCGTAGTGCACCCAATATCCACGTCTTCATCTTCCATTTCTTCAACGTCAGCCTTTTCAGCTGTGAACTGAGGCATGGGCGAGGAGACAACAGGTGTTGAAGGGATAGCATCCACTTCAATTTCTTCATCAATCTGCTCTGATGAAGCAGCAGAATGATTTTCTTCATCAGATCAGCTAGGGATCACATATTCTTCACCAAAAGGAACAAGGTCCTTTGATGGCATGGTTGAGATCGGAACAACATCAATTAGATTTGCAAATGAACTTGTCATAGGCTTCATTTTCTTTGGAGCTGAGGAATCTGAAGCAGCTGATGCTTTCCTTTTCTTCACAGTTGCACGCTCTACAGCCTTGGTCTTATTCACATCTAATGCAGATGGAAGGATTGGAGTTGGTGTAGGCGCGGGAGGAGCAGAGGAATCTGGTTGATTTTCTTGGTATGGCTGATGCGATTGTTCTGACTTCTTCATTTTCTTCAGGCGCACCACTAGTGGATGCCCTGGCAATGTCTTCAGCGGCTGGAATGCAGTCATCACCCCTGGAACTAACATTTTCTTCAGCAGTCTGAAAGTCATCAACGTTGCTGGCATGTTCTTCAGTTTGCTGAGCAGAAGCTCCAGCCTGAGAAATTTCCTGTTGCGATGGGGCTGCAACATTGGAGGTGAATTTATCAGTCAGTTTAACAAATCTGACTTTGGCACCTTGCCAATCAGCATAGTAGGCTTTGAAGTTATTGCTGAGGGCTTTGATTTCAGACTGGATTTTTATAAGCTCATCAGTTGTCATAGAGACAATATTGGTCTTCAAAATCTTTTCTTTCCTATATTGTGCTTTCTTGATCTGCCTGGCCTTCTCATATTTCCATTTTTCGTCAGAGATGAAATGGGTCAGCATGTGACTTTGGCCAGGAGTCAAATGGAAATCAGGCATAGGAGTGTCTGGATCCTTGTGCCAGAGATCAATATAATCGAGGATCAACTTAGGATCCAATAGCAGTGGCACATTAGTGCCTTTGGCTCTAGCGGTCCTAACTTGCCTGTCTCTGATGATCTCAACAAGTTCTTTATCATCAGCTTCGTCTTCTTCAGACGGTACTTGGAAGGCACCCTGCTTCTTCTGAGGACTAGGGCGAGGACCTCGTTCTGAAGTGGCCTTTTTCTTCAGTAGAGACGGACCCGTTGAATAATTGGGTGCAGCTGAGGAACTAGCTGAGACACCTGAGGCAATGGAAATGTCTGCCGTCCTTTGGCACGTGGCAAGATGCACCGGTGCAGAGGACTTTGTCGGAGCGGCCGAAGATTTTGGCGGAGGAGCTGAAGATTCTGGCGGAGCAGGAGCAGCATGAGGAATTGGCGGTGAGGGATTTGAGGATTCTGGTCGTGAGGGCATTGTTGAGGAACTAGGCCTTTAGGGTACTGGAGGTGAAGCACTTGGCTTGCGCGCGGGCTTATTTGCCATAGATTTCTTTGGCTTGAAAGCAGAGGCCTCAGCAGAGGCAGCAGCAGCAGCAGAGTCCTCATTGAATTTCCTCACTGCTTCTTTGGCTTGCCTGGCCAGCTTGGCTTGGCGCTTTGCCCATTCATTAGGATAATCCTCACCACGCTTGAGGCTGGTCGGATCTGCTACTTGGCCAGGTGTCAATGGCGGTCTTGGGCATGGAGGATTGAGTGCGAATTTTTTCATGTACTTTGGAGTTACATACCTGTACTCCCTCCTTTCTCTTGCCCATCTCCTCTCTATGCTCTGGATGTGCACCTTGCGCTGATTTTTGTTCTCCTTACCAAACTTGGCCTCATCAGGAGTGCAATAGTTTTGTATATGTCATCAGGGATCTCAAAGCCAGTCATGACCTTAGGCTTCTTTCCTCCTTTCTGTGGCTTCTTACCATCTGCCATTTTCTCCAGTTGAAGAATTTGAACAATCGAATTCTCTGAAGAAGTATGCAACTTTTCTTCGTGGAATGCTGCAAATGAGTTAAGTTTATGAGAACCTTGTGATTCAGCAGCGGACATGAGTACCTGTGAACAGAGTATAGTTGCGAGGAATTTGGAGAGGTCATATGCGTTCTCAGAAGGTTTTTTTTAGAATAAGATTGAGGAATTTTGACCAGATGAGTCTTGAAGAATTTCACTAAGCGTTCTTTGTCTTAGGTTCCAGAGTTGTATAGATCAAAGATCCACACAATTGAGGAATCTTTAAGAAAAATGATGCTTAGAGAAACGAATCAAGAACAGATGACATGTGAGGTGTTTTGTGTGTGAGGATTTGAAGAATAAAACACCTTTGAGGATTTTGTAGAAATCATTTGAATCAAAGAGGGCAGTAAAAGTAACTTTTAATTACCCTGAACGAAGAACACGACAAACTGTGAGATGGAGAGGTGAAGTTCGTCAGTGCAGATCTTCCATGCCCTAACTCGGCGGAGGAAGACGGCTACGGCAGCGGCAGAGTGAAGATTTCCACGGCCGGCGTGAGTACAACGGCGACGAGGTCGAGGCAGTGAAGCTCTTCCTCACTGGCAACGATGAAGTAGTGGCGGCGCTAGGGTTTGAGAAGCTCGAGCAGGAGAGAGAGCGAGCGGAATAATGGAAGTGAGGAAGGGGAGAGGGGTATTTATAGCCACAGTGAAAAAACGGTTTGCCCGAAGATTTAGGACGAACGTGCCCCTGACCCTTCTCATTCGCATGACATGTGTCATCCACGTACTGAAAGGTGGAGATCGTGTTAGATCGTGGGTGAATAGATAAGTCTATCGTGGGAAGCGGAATGGTTTGAGCGGCAAAGCCAAAAATTTGGATAAGATAAGTTAGAAGTTCCTTTCGCAAATTTTTCAGCTGACAAGGACACAGTGAAGATTTCGAACGAGTTTCAAATAGAACGCACATGAAGAATTTGTGAATAGATTGGGTTGAGTATAGCATAGAGGGGGTAGGGTCCGATCACATTCACTTAGCAGAAGAACAACTTGAAGAAATAGCCATAAGTGAATGCTGTCACTACAAAAAAATACACTTCCGTGATGATACGTGTTTGTCACAGTAGGTCGCGTTTTTTGTCATGCATGTACATCCATGACAAATTTATGACAGAATCAAGATAGTCATACCTGTGCTGTCGTACAAGTGTTCCATGACATTACCAAAATTATCATCACGGAGGTGTCCACTTCCATGACGATAAATCGCGCGTCACAGAAGTGCTTTCGTCAATCGCGCGACACGTGGCATCCACCGTAACGGAATGCCGTTAAGCTATGGGGTCGGGTTTTGGATCCGATAACCCGTTAACAGCCCCGACAAATGGGAAATTTCCATGTGTAAAATTCTTATTGGCCGGACGAAACATGTGTCAGCTCGTCAGTGGGTCAGATAGGCGCCTATGATATGTCGACACGTGCCACGGCCCACCGCTGGCCCATTTAGCTTACAAAGCCAGCCCGTTTGACTTGGTCAAAAGTTAATGGCCTGGCCCATGAAAAGCCTGTTAACGGTCTCTTCACAAATAGCCCATTTTACGGCCCGTTAACTCACGGCCCGTTAGGCACTAAAGGAAATCAACATGACAACGTCATGTGGGCCGTCGAATATAACACCAACCTATTTCACTTTCGGCCCATGTATGGCCCATGATGTCTTTCGGCCCATATGAGGCCTTTGTATCTTTCAGCCCTTTACAGGCCCACGGTGCCTCTAGCCCACAATGAACAGTAATTTTCGTTGTACCCGTTAACGGCCCGTGATTTACATGGGCCATTTCCAGCCGTGTTAGCATTCGGCCTATTGACGGCCCATACATTCTTGGGCTCCTTTTTGGCCCTCGATTACTTCCGGCCCATTACTGGCATGTTCCCCTGATGGGCCAAATTCGGCCCATGGCAAGAGTCGGCCCGTTACTGGCATGTTCCCCAAATGGGCGATATTCGGCCCATGGAAAGAGTCCGCCCGTTACTGGCCTGTTACCCTAATGGGCCAAATTCGGCCCATGGCAAGAGTCGGCCCGTTTCTGGCCAGCCCGTCCTATATTACGGCCCGCCCATTAACGACCCGTTATGCCTGTGACAGAATTAAGATTTTGTAGTCCTACGGCCTGTTAACGGCCCGTTACCGTGCTGGGCCGATACCAATTACGCCCGATTACGGCCCATGTAGACCCATTTATCCGACAGCCCGAGGCCCACCGATTACAGGCCCATTTATCGACGGCCCGTAGGAGACCCATGGATCCTACGGCCCGTATATGGCCCATGGGTAGTTGCGGCCACTAGCAAACCAGGGAAAAAGAAGAATAGGAAATAAATAAGGTCGAAACTAACGTTAGGCTATTAAGGCGATTGCACAGATTACATCCACTCGGCATCAAAGATCGCCACCAGTGCAAATATAGGGAACACCCTACACTATACAAAAATGGCTTGCTGTTTTCTTCAGCCGGTGGCTGCGCGTTAAGAATAAATTTTGTATCGCACCAAAACAAATTACAACTATATAACAAAAGGAAGGTTGGCATAAAACTTAACAGTCTAGCAGATAAATGCACCACTAGAAGTTCAGAAGCTCGGTTCATTTGACTTGACTGTTACGTTTTCATGCTGTATTGTCTGATGGAGCACCATATACTCGCCTTCATTTCCCCTAGGCTCCTGAACAACATAGCAAATGTCTGATAGTCTGGTTTCAAAACCATGCATACCTTGACGACATTGAGCAATGTTTCTCCTTGTTTCACAAAGGGCCTCTGTTAGGGAATGGACTTGTGTCTGGAGCGCAGATACATCATTGCTTTGAGCTTGCATATTTTGATCATGAGGCAGTTTGGACGATATTGCCTTAACAACCAACCCAGTATTACGCAGGAACGTACTTTTGGCACTTTTAGTGGACAGGTACTGACCCACTGCAGCAAGAGCTGACATTGCGGTTATAGTTGCCTCACCACCTTCAGAAGGTGGCGGTTCCACCATTTTTTCCATAGCTCGCTGAAAAGTTGAGGTTTTACATTAGTAGTACCGAGCAGAAGATATTAAGGAGGCAGCAAAACCAAACAAAATAGCTTTGTTCTATATCTGAGAACTTATTCGGTGAACCCATGTAAAATATTAGTTGTATTTTATTGCAAAGTACATAATAAAACCAGGTTCCAAACATATGACCATGTACCATCGCTAATGTATTGTCTATTTCTTCACATTGTATTGAGGGCTAAGGATAAAGAGACGAAGTTTATAATACGGTAAGCATAATATGACATCATTCATATCACAAAACAACTGAGAACAGACAAGCAGGCAATTGTAACATTGTGTGGGCAAGTCCAGCACGGAACTAGATTATGGGTCAAGATCAAAGAAACATCACTCCTCCCTTTTAAACCTTGTAAGGTGCAATGATACGCTAAGACAATTGTGTATAAAATTGAAAAGAGTAGCAGACATTGGCCGCAAACCATGCAGTTCAAGGCACAAGTCAGAGTAAGTAGTAGTTAAAAGGCATGAGGATTAAGGACTTACAACAGCGGCTTTGACTGGTGTAGTCATGCCCTTCTCCTTGCTGGTGTGACAGTCCTTGAAGATTTCCACAGCATTTGGTTCAGGTACTTTTTGGTCCTTGCGGGCTTTCCTCTGCATTTTGAACAAGTCAATATAGATCTGATAATATGGTACAACGAAAAGAGTAAAACAACAGCTAATTACAAGAGCCTCGCAGTGTGCAATATAGCTACGAGATCACGTAAATGCATTGGAATTTCACTTTCATACGGTTGGCCTTGTTCTTTGAATAGTTCACCTACAAGAAGATAGATTTGTGTGGCACATGCGTCAATAGGACTTCAACATGTGATCTGATCACATATATATAATGCACCTGATACTTCGGATCAGACCAGTGTTTAACAAGGCCCCTCCAGTCTTCATCTCGATATATTTTCCTTTGGAGATGTTTGGGAAAGTTCACCGTTAGCCTTGCCTTCAAAGTGAGATTTCCTCAAGTTATACCGATCTTGTCATGAGCAGACTTGAAAACATGGGTGCAAGCTTGTCTGGTTGCAGCATCTTGGCTATCCAACTTGAACCTCATCTGTTGAAAATTATGGGGGTCTCATTATTAGCAACCTAGAAAGTATGGGACAGAGCAAGACGATATTACAAATTTCCATACATAACCATACTTATAGATAAATGGTCGAGGAAGGTGTTGAACTGGGTTTCGTCTTTGTCATTCCTGTACTGAATCCATGTTGGGAGGATACGTACATGACACCTAACGGCAACCGCTGCCTCTGATACTAACTTGGCTGACTCTGTAGCATCACGTGGCCTTTTTAAACCTGCCTCAAAACGGATCTCCATTCTTCCTCCTCTAGATTTAGTTAACCTATCGAGCATTATCCCTGATGTTTGTTTCCTCTTGCGCCTAGGTGCTAGTCCAACAACGAACGTAGGAAGTGTTAGTCTACATCAAACTGTGAGACTACATATAAAGAAGCATGCAATTGTAACTTGACTCTAGCAACTACCTTCTTGCTATTGAAGCTCACGAGGTTCATCTGATATTGCCAACTCGTCTTGTGTCAAGAGTGCTTGGGAACTAGTGTCAGGTGGCATGGGAGCTTGGGAACATCTTTGCTAGCTTTCGGTTGGCCATACGAGTATGTCGTGGTGGTAGTCTTGTGGTAGGTGTTGCAAGAACTAGGGTTGTCTTTGCTTGTTTTGTGGAAGCTATTTGTTTCTGTTTGGCTTTTTTTGCAGCTCGTGTAGCATGGGATGCCGTGTTTGTAGAATTTTCCGCTGGACTTTCACCTTCTATTGCACCATCAGTACCAGCAGAATGTGCAGGATTCATCCGCTTCTCATTCCCTGCCATTCATGTTTCTTCCTCTTTCTCTCGTGCCATGTTAAGTCAAGCCCACAAGAAAATGAATAACAATTTAGTTCTTGAGAACAAATTGATGCGTGATGCATTTAACTGAACTTTGATGTTAGACAACCACATGATAGGAGGATGTAATATGTATGAAAAACAGGACGGAAGAAATAACCAGAACTATGATGTGTAAACTAAGAAGAAGACATTTCACCGAATTAGAAGCAATGCAATGGAAGGTAGACACCATATGAAAGATGCTACAAATATCGCTCTGCCAAGTTAACAGTGTCTCAGCATAAATGGTGTTTAAACAAATGTGAAGCAGTACAAGAAATAAATCATATGCAAGATGCAAACAACATCACACTACCATGTTAGAGGTCTCTCGTCATTAGTGCCATTTCATATTCACAGCTTATGATGTGTAAACTAAGGAGAAGGCATTTCAACAAACTAGAAGCAATGAAAGCTAGACACCATATGAAAGATGCAACGAATAGCACTCTACCAAGTTAAAATTGTCTCATCATAAGTGCCATTTCAACAAATTAGTAGTACAAGCTAGAAAAGAATGTGAGATGTAACCTATATCACACTCCGAAGTCAAACATGTCTTATGATAAGTGATTGTTGCAGGTTACACAACAGTAGTAATTTTATGTAAGAACATGGTGTGATAGACATATATTGTATGTTCTAGAAACAGGAACACGTGTCTTATTCAAGTATAATGTGTAAAGTAAGCAGATAGAATTCAACAAAATTAGAAGCAATACAAGCTAGACATCACACATAACATGCAACCACATATAACTTGATTGCCAAGTTAGAGGGAGCACCAGGTTATGCTGCACTAGGGGAGACGTGCTCATCATAAACACAGCTTTGTTGCGTGTCTATGCATGTGTTGTGTTGGAAATCATCTTGGGGGTATGGAGGAGTAGAAACTGTAGAGGCCCTCTGTTTCGAAGGAGCACCTTTATCCGCTGCCTTGCTAACTTCCTTCTGCTTTATTGATTTTGAATTGTCAAGTAAAACCGACAAGAAAAAGTAATAAAATTCTCTTCGTAACTCATTCATGCATGATACTGACAATCACTACTTTGATGTAAGGCAAACACATGATACCAGGATGGAATATGTACGAAAAACAGGATGACATGGCATGTTCACAACTGTTTGTGTAAACTAAGCAGAAACCATTCCAGCAAATAAGAAGCAATGCAAGCTAGACACCACATGAAAGATGCAACCAATATGACTCTGCCAGGTTAAAAGCGTCCCATCATAAATGGAATTTCAACAAATTAGAAGCAGCGCATGCTATAAATCATATGAAAGATGCAACTAATATCGCACTGCATATACTAAAGGTGTCTCGTCATATTTGTTGATGCAGGATACAAAAAAACAATAGTTTTATGTAAGGACATGCTTAATAGACAGATGTACTATGTACTAAATACAAGAAGGCATGTCACATTAATAGGTATAATGTCACATTTACAGGAGTATAAGCTAAGCAGACTAGCACATGCAGTTTAACCAGATTGGAAGAATTACAATCTGGACACCATATGCAACATGCAACCACATATCACGCTGCCAAGTTAGAGCAAGCACCTGCGATGCTAGTGTAGGGGAAATGATGTAATCAACCACAGAGCTACATTCACTATCTTCATCTAGCATTTATGTTTCTTGAGAATCATGTCGGGAGGCTGACGCTGCATTCTTTAAATGAGGAGTAGTCCCCTTGCCTACCTGCCTCGTCATAAGTGATTGATGAGGGATACACAAGAACATTAGTTTGATGTAAGAACATGGTTAATACGGATGTACTAGTATGTACCAAAACAGAAAGGCATGTCATATTCAAAGGTATAATGTGTAAGCTAAGCAGATGCAATTTAACCAAATTGAAATCAATACAAGCTAGACATCTGGTGGAGTGGTGAACATGATCATCTAGGACACGAGAGCACGGTGGGAGGCGGGCTGCTTCGCCACCATCGCGGCTTTTAGTTGGCTTGTGTGATGCATGTCTTTGCTGGGCTTGTCCTTTGGCTCAGCCCGATTACGACTAGCTATTTGTCATCTGGTGCTCACGGGATGGTGGTTCATGTAAAAAATATCTTTCCTTATCTTAATAAAGACCGACTTCGGCCTTTAGAATACAAGCTAGACACCATATGGAACATGCAACCACATATGACACCATGAAGTTAAAGCAAGCACCTGGGATGGTGGTTCATTGCAAGCGTGGTCATCAACTCCAGAGCAACATTTACCGTCTCCATCTGCTGACACTGCACCCTTTAAAGCGCTGTAACGTGCCGTGCCTAGCCGCGTAGAAAGATGGCACGACTTGTCTCTTTTCTTTTTTGCTTCCCTTTCTGCAGACTCTAAAATACCCTTGCATAAAAACACAATAGTGAGAGTATGGATGAAGTGTGTGCAGAACTAGTGCACTGTAAAAGTAGCAGATAGCAGGTGGCTGAAAAATAAATGACAGGAGATAGATGCTAGCTCTACAACATTGCATGGCAAACAAAATTAGATTCTACTCCGTATGATTTTGTAATATATGAGCATAGGAAATGCAGGTACTCCTCCAGCACACCACCACATGTGGTCATATCTAAGATAACAGTCGACTGAAAATAAATAGGTCAGTTGATTTTTTTAATGAACCGTCCGATCTATAAGAAACGGGCATATGGCCTTCGTCTACCTCCCGCCAGTCACTGTTGACGATCTTTCTCGAACCGCCAGCGACCACCGGCCCCGACCCGTGCCTCCGGCGCCCCGCCCTCCCATTGACCTCACACCACCGCCGTGCATGGCAGCGCCCCCAAGCCATCCCTTTAATCTCGGCCGACCTCCAGATCGGGCGCCAGTAGCTTTAGGCCGCAGACGCCCCTAAGATAAACACCAAGGCGCTGCTTCCCCAGCGTAATAGTCGTACTAGCGCCTGTTACGACGGGGAATGCTTCCTTTAATTGGGAATAAACTGGCCAGAAATTGAAATTCAGGGGGGCGACGGACCTCTAGCTAAGGTGAAATAGTATATGAGGAGAAACCTTGTGCATCGCGAGTTACTAGGAACATCTAGTATCAAGAAGAAGTGGTCAACTAGTGTCTTCTGTGGGATGAATACCGTGCAAGAAGATACGTAAGATTTGCACGAATAAGGGAAGAGGAGTACCTTCTTCGGTTGCCGGTGTGGTCACCTCCACATGCATGGCGATCTTCTTCTTTTACCGGAAACCGATGTTACGGAGGGTGCAGGCTTGGACGAACCCATGGCCAAATTGTTGACTGTGTTGCCATGGTCGTATGTCGGCGGAGGGGAAGCAGATCCGAGGCGGCGAAGGACGGCATAGCAGGAACAGCTCTGGTGCGATGGAGGGTGGCGATGTTGGAGCGGCAGCGGTGAGGTGCAGGACGGTGTAGTTAAACTGGCTCGGGTACGGACGGCTCGGCCTCGGCTTCAACTACTAGCCGTGGAGGGCGTTGCGGTTGAGGTTGCGGTGGACGACGACATCGGGGTATCGGCTCCGGTGTGATGGAGGAGGGCGGCGGTTGATGGGTGGGAAGGGTGGCGGACGGAGGACGCCCGGGGTTTCAGCTGGTGGAGAGGTAGTTTTGGCGCCCACGAGTCTGAATGGGGAATCGGACGGGTGGGGGAACCATGTTTGATGCAGGACGCGCTTGTTTTTGGCTTTTTTGAACAGAAGATGGGAGGCGCTTGTTTGAAATTTGGGGAAAGTACAAACTTTGCCCCCCTCTTAAACTTCGGACCTACTGCGGGTCGGGGGTAGGATGGTAATCCCAGGTTTCCCAAATAGTGGGCGGGAGCGATTTTGGCTGCGCGCATGTGTGCTTAGGCGGCCATTGTGTATGAATTTTTTCGGAGGCGGTTGCGTGGCGTCTAGATGAAGCTACAAACCTACCCCGGTTTAGACCTTTGGACGTCGGGCCGGTTGTTTTCACAGGTCGGAGTTATTAGAAAAGTAATTTCCTTGTACTACCAAACATTGGTCTCTCGCGGTTTCAAGTAGTAGAGGCTCTTTGGCGCCGTTCGAAATTTTGAAACACAAGCATTCACGTTTAGAGTACTCTTGAACTATGAGGATTGATCTAAATAGACAACGTTATATTTGACCTTGTATGTTTGAAAACCTCATTAAATTATCCGCTTCCTTTTGAAATTTTGACACTTGAAAATCCTATAACTACGATTATTTTGGAATGGAGGAGCTAAATTTGAATCTATTTTGTACACGACTACATATGCTATTATGTACAAAATCAGGGCAAAGATTGGTACCCCATAGCTTAGGTATGGTTTACAAATGCCATGATATCAAATTCAAATAATTGATTGGACTTCATATTGAATTCGATATTTTTAAACCACCTTAGGTTGAATTCAAATGTTTGCTATTTCGTAGGTAGCTATTTATAAATGTCCATTGTGTAACTTTTGTATGTATAATGTACTTTACACACACAACATGAACTATACTCATGTTTATATTCGATTGCTAAAGCGATGCATTGTCTGGAATTCAAAATACTAACTATGTGGATCAATTGTGTCGAATAATAACATAGACATGCTCAAATTCGATAGAATCTAGATGTCTGATGGATCAATGACCGCTCCTTACGCGAATTGCAAATATCATGATCCCATCCTAATATTTGGATACAATTTATATCTTTAATCAATGTGTAGAGCAGTCTTTTACGCGTAGTTTCACTCTCGATCGGTGGTCTCTCACACATGCTCACACACTCTCTCCCGAGGTGTCTTTCTCGCACACATGCTCTAGATATAACCCTCCCTCCCTCTCGTAACCATTTACAATTGTTTTCACTCACCTTTATCAAAAGCACTCTTCCTCTCGCAAACATACACACGCACAATCCTCATCGACCCTTTCTATATACATGGACCTGCCTACGTGTCTCATGTACGCACATTATCTTTACGCATGTCTATCACGCATTATCTCACACCTCTCTTCCTAATCGACGAGTATGATTCTAGCAGAGCATTTTGTAGGATGCCCCTTAAAGTTAGGTTGGATGAATAGTAATATCAGAGATAAAGGGTTACCTTAGTCCAAGAACCTAGGGTTACAAATCCTAGCAGGCTTTGTCGATGGACACAGAGTCCTTCACAATTCTGCTATCTTTGTCTTGTACGACTAGTCATCCATGGGTCTTCCTAAATGTGTCATGGGCCGACCAATGTGGCGCAGGACGGAACCAAACGAAGGGCCTCACCTCGACCCACCGGACCTCACGCGGTGACACACCCTCTGCCCCCACGTCTCATTATCTTCTCACACCCACACATACCAACACAAACACCACACACAAAATTTCTCCTGGTGCCTCTATTCCCTCCCCCCTTGCATATACAAACTCAAGGGAATGGAATCTCTTGTTGTGACGTCATATTCGTCTCTCTCTCTCTAGACCACTCTCATTTCTCGTGCTATCTCTCCCACGCACCCTAAGGGAGTCTCGGATTAGGGGTTGTCCGGATAGCCGAACTATAACCTTTGGCCGGACTCCTGGACTATGAAGATACAAGATTGAAGACTTCATCCTGTGTCCGGATGGGACTTTCCTTGGCGTGGAAGGCAAGCTTGGTGATACGGATATGTAGATCTCCTACCATTGTAACCGACTCTGTGTAACCCTAACCCTATTCGGTGCCTATATAAACCGGAGGGTTTTAGTCCGTGGGGCGAACAACAATCATACCATAGGCTAGCTTCTAGGGTTTAGCCTCTCTGATATCATGGTAGATCTACTCTTGTACTACCCATATCATCAATATTAATCAAGCAGGAGTAGGGTTTTACCTCCATCGAGAGGGCCCGAACCTAGGTAAAAACATCGTGTCCCTTGTCTCCTGTTACCATCCACCTAGACGCACAGTTCGGGACCCCCTACCCGAGATCCGCCGGTTTTGACACCGACATTGGTGCTTTCATTGAGAGTTCCTCTGCGTCGTCGCCGTCAGGAAGGATGCCTCATCCCGTCTTTAAAGATGGGACTGTTGCTAAAAAAGCTTTGGCTGTCGGCCAAACTTTCCGGCTAGGCGGTTTTCTTATGACCCCCTGTTCGGCCGCCGCGCCGACGATGACTGCTTGGGTCATCGAAAGCAATCTTCACGTTAACTTGGAGCTCGCCGAGCAGTTAGATCGGATGGAGCTCTCTTCCTTAAACGAGCTCTTGGATCGCATCGCCGCCCTGGGAGTCTCTACAGACTATGGTCAGATTGGGCTTAAACCCGATCTAAGAGAGATTAACTCTCCCCAGGTTACCCACCACGTTGCTCTGGTGGAGGAACAATACGGCGACCCTTCTTCTATCTTAAGGCTAGCCACGTCCGGATTCCCAATCCCTCCATGCCGGATTCCCACGGAGGAGAGGACGCACTCAAGCCCTGAACCTAAAGTCAGGCAACGGGCTAGATTCATTGGACAACATCCAAGAATCCAAGCTTCCAAGTTCGGAAGCTCCTCGGCCCTTAAGTTTCAGATTGGGCGCGGTTCCAGATTTAATTCCACCCGCCCACCCAAACATAAGCGACCTATCTCAAATTCGGCAAGAGCCCGTAGAAACAGTACACCATTACTGGGCCAGATTCCTCCTGGTTATGGACAGGATAAAGGACTGCCGCGAGGAGGACGCAATCTCATTATTCAGCAACAATTGCACGGACAACGGGATCCTAAACGCTATAAGTCGCCGTGACATTACACGCTTTGCTGACTTGGCGACCATAGTACGAAAGTACTGTGCGATGGAGAGCGCCTGGAAAACCGAATCTATATTTTGGAACAATCCGGCCTTGAATACAACCCCAGTCCGAAATAAAAGGGTGCATCATCGCCAGCACACAGGATAAATACCAAAAGCAAAAACCCTCTATAGGGCATGGAACCGTCTTTGGAAGGATGGCTCAATGGACCTGTAAAATTCATAATCTGAGGGCGCCACTCCAACTCATAGCCTTAGAGCATGTTGGATACTACGGCAGGTGGCCAAAAGTGGCGAAGAGCTTCTAGCTCTAGAGCACCAACACAAGGATACCAGTACGGTATTAACAGTCTTCGAGACTTCCGCATCAAATAATATGCGGAAACAAACACTCCGTAGCCTCGCCGAAGTCTACCAAGTAGCAACGATAAACCCATGGAGTGACACGGCTATTACCTTTAATGCGGTGGCGAACCTAAATTCGAACAGCCCAAGCACCGGCCGCATTGGTCCTCGGTCCGATAGTGGGCGGCTTTCGCCTTACCAAGGTACTCATGGACGGTGGCAGCGGATTGAACCTCATTTACGAGGAAACCCTCCGAAAAATGGAGATAGACTGGAGACGCATTGAGCGAAGCAGCACAACCTTTAGAGGAATAATCCCCAATCGGGAAGCACGTCATACAAGAAAATCACACTGGATGTGGTGTTCGGCACACCGGATAATTACAGGTCCGTGGAAGTCACATTCCAAGTGGCCCTGTTCAGCAGCGGATACCACGCTCTATTAGGGCGAGAGGCATTCCCAATTTTTCAAGCTATACCCCATTATGGGTACATGAAGCTCAAAATGCCCGGGCCCAACGGAATCATTACTCTTGCTAGTGACCCGTACATAGCACTCCGTGCCGAAAATAAGACAGCCCGTGACCTTGGCCCTTGAGGCACTATCCGAAGCCCTAGCGGCCGAGGAACTCACTGCGCTGCGCTCCATGGTGAATAGGGATGATGTGATACTCGATAAGAGATCCAAATCCACTTCCTTCAAACCAGCGGACGAAATAGTCAAATTCCATGTCCATCCAACAGACCCTACCAAGACGGCCTCCATCGGGGCACAATAAAATCCTGATGTAGACGCTGCACTAAGAGAATTCCTACGCGAAAATTGGGACATTTTTGCCTGGCACCCTTCGGACATGCCAGGAATCTCACGCAGGCTGGCCGAGCACAGCCTAAACATCCTAAAAGGATTCAAGCCAGTCAAACAGGCTCTTCGGCGTTTCTCCAAACCAAAGAGACAGGCTATGGGAGAGGAGCTAGCCAAACTATTGGAGGTCGGATTCATCAGAGATATAAAACATCCGGACTGGCTAGCGAACCTGGTCATGGTACCAGGACAAATCCTGGCGCCTATGCGTCGATTTCAAGGACCTCAACAAGGCTTGCCCAAAGGATCCCTTCCCCCTCCCCGCATCGATCAAATCATCGACGCTACCGCAGGACACGATTCATTGTGTTTCCTCGACGCATACTCCGGCTACCACCAAATTAAGATGGCAGAGCCTGACCAAGCCATAGCGGCATTCATCACTCCATACGGCCCATTCTGCTTCAACACAATGCCCTTCGGGCTCAAAAATGCCGGTGCGACATATCAGCGCATGATTCAGACATGTCTGGCAAAACAGATCGGCAAAACAGTGGAGGCATACGTAGACAATGTGGTCATCAAAAGCAAGCACGTCGAAACTCTAGTAGACGACTTGAGGATCACATTCGATAACCTCCGAACGTATGACATTAAGCTCAATCCGGAAAAATATGTTTTCGGCGTATCGGCCGGAAAGATCTTGGGCTTCATCGTATCCGGTAGAGGAATTGAAGCAAACCCAGCCAAGATCCGAGCTCTATCACAATTGGATATCCCAAAAGACCTCAAACAAATACAAAAATTGACTGGATGCGTGGCGGCTCTAAGCCGCTTTATCTCCCGTTTGGGAGAAAAGGCATTACCCCTTTATCACCTCCTCCGACGCACCGAACACTTCGAGTGGACGGATGCCGCCATGGCCGGACTCGAAGAAATAAAAGCCATATTGGCAACAAACCCGGTCCTGGCCGCGCCCAACATGGGCGAACCAATGCTATTATACATCGCGGCAACTCATCAAGTTGTAAGCGCGGTGCTCGTTGTCGAACGAGAAGCGGACGGACACAAGTTCCCTCTTCAAAAACCAGTTTACTACGTGTCCACTGTCCTAACTCCATGCAAGTCACGGTACCCACATTATCAAAAGATAGTGTACACGGTGTTTATGGCGTCCCGGAAGCTGCGACACTACTTTCAAGAGTGTTCAATAACAGTAGCCTCCGAAGTACCCCTTAATGACATTATAAACGACCGCGACGCGACGGGCCGGATTGCCAAATGGGCCATTGAGCTCCTCCCGTTCAACATAACCTATAAGCCACGGGGAGCTATTAAGTCGCAAGTTTGGCCGAATTCGTCACCGAATGGACCGAAGCCGAACTCCCTAAAGAGTACGGCCCATATTACAACTGGATAATGCACTTCGACGGCTCCTCAATGTTGGCTGGCCTAGGGGCTGGCGTCGTTCTGACGTCCCCAACCAGAGATACAGTTCAATACGTACTCCAGATAATATATACGGACTCCAACAACGCAGCCGAATACGAGGCCCTTCTACATGGTCTCCGGATGGCAGTCTCCATGGGCATTCAACGCCTAGAGGTGCGCGGTGATTCGAACCTCGCGATATCACTAATAAATGGAGACTTTGATGCCAAGGATCCGAAAATGGCAGCCTATCGCAATGCAGTCCTAAAAATGTCAGCTCGGTTTGAGGGGCTCGAATTTCACCATATAGCCCGGGGCAACAACCAGGCAGCAGACGTGTTGGCACGCATCGGCGCAAAGCGTGATGCTGTCCCCCCCAATATCTTCCTAGAGAGGCTGTTCAAGCCATCCGTATTATGGGAGGGAGAGTCCGGAAACAACAATCCGGACCCAACCGCACTGCCCCACACCGAACATTCTGACACAGTTGGTGGTTCTACCACCGAAATAACATCCTCAGCCCATGTAATAATGGTAGTCATTGCCCCGTGGACAGAACCATTCCTAGCCTACCTAACCAGGCAGGAACTCCCCGAGGACCAAAACGAGACCCGCTGCATAGTGCGGCGATCTAAAGCCTACAAAGTCCATGAGGGAGAGCTTTATAAGAAAAGCACAACCGGAGTCCTTCAAAGGTATATCTCCGAAGAAGAAGGGCGGAATCTTCTGGCTGAAATACATGCCGGACTCGGCGGGCACCACGCCGCAGCCCGGGCCCTTGTAGGCAAGGCCTTCCGTACAGGATTTTATTAGAAGACGGCCTGGGCAGATGCTCAGGACTTAGTCCAACGATGCGTCGGATGCCAGCTCTTTGATAATCAGAGCCACATGCCACCTACCGCCTTCAAAACTATACCCATCACATGGCCCTTTGCGGTCTGGGGGCTTGACATGGTTGGACCCCTTAAAGGGGGAACCCACAAGCAAAAATACCTACTGGTCATGGTGGATAAATTTACCAACTGGATAGAGGCCAAGCCTATCAAGACGGCCGAATCCGGACCGGTGATAGACTTCATATCACGGGTCGTACACCATTACGGTGTCCCTCAACGCATCATCACTAATAACGGCACAAACTTTACGGCCGACGAGGTCAAACTCTGGTGCAAAAACATGGGCATTAAACTAGACTACGCCTCAGTCTATCACCCTCAAACTAACGGTCAAGTTGAGCAAGCAAATGGTCTAATTATGAGCGGCATCAAACCCAGATTAGTGCGGTCCCTCAAGGAATCTAACACGCACTGGGTAGAGTAGCTCTGTACTCTGGGGGCTGCGGACCACTCCGAATTGCACGACCGGATTCACACCATTCTTTATGGTATACAGCGCAGAGGCAGTTCTGCCCGGCGACATAATTCATGACTCACCTCACGTGCGCATGTACGAAGAAAGACAAGCCGAGCTCGATCGGCAGGACAGTTTGGACGCCTTGGAGGAGGAGGAGGAGCGTGATGTAGCAAAAGCCCATTCCGCATTCTATCAACAGCAGGCTCGAAGATATCAAAGCAGAGAAGTATGGGCCAAAACTTACAATGTTGGCGAGCTAGTTCTACGCCTGCCGGACAATAAAAAGGACAAACTAAAGCCCAAATGGGAAGGTCCCTTTATCATCGACCAAGTCCTGACCGGCGGAGCGTACCGTCTGCGCGATGCATCGGATAACCGACTCGAGCCGAACCCATGGAACGCAGCACGTCTCCGAAGATTCTACGCCTAGCGCCGGATTCTGAGTTCGTCTCCTTCCTCTGTCCATATTTTATATTTTAGTTGTCTTCTATTTTTCTCCTTCTCCCCCCTTTTTTCATTCAAGCCTTGGCAGGCTCGTTTGCGCATTGTTCGCACACCCTTGACGCGCTATCCGCGCACATTATACCTGGGGGCTTCTTTCACAGAAGCTTAATTATAAGGGCTTTATGCCCAATACATATGTCACGCTTCCGCATGTACCTTTTATTCGCCATTATATGCATCGATATGACTTAAGTTTTGGCCAAGCTGGGTTGCCTGACTCCTGTGCTTACCCCTACGTTCCCGATTGTTCCGCTAGGTGGTAAAGGGAGCACCTCTGTGATTGTTACTACCGGGTCAGCCGGATGTGTACCTCAGACGGGGTGAAGCCGAAAGCTAGCGTTCTTAAGAGAATATTCGGTCGGTGAACTAAAAGAAGATTTCTTACCTATTTATTTATCTGCCCCCGGATGTTTTCCTGTTTTTTTCGCAGTCCGGACATGCACTTTAGGGCATGCCACCCAGGGAAAGGAACCCCTAACGGAACTATTCTCCCTGGAAGATGTTTCTTACTAACCATGTAATATAACATAACTAGTTGGGAACTTGTCTGATAAAGCACTAATGACCCCTACGCCTAGTCTCCACGCATGCCCTGGTTTTTATATAACTAGTTGGGCACTTGTCTGATAAAGCACTAATGACACACTCGGACTATCGGGTCCCGAGGTTGAAGTGAAAAGGTCTGCTAAGACAAACGATCTACAATCCGGCTAGAAGGCATTTTACATGTCAATTTAAATTACATAGTCAACTTGACTAATTGTATTCCTCTTCAATACCATCTAATAGGCTGTCTAGTTTACAGTCCTGCTGGGAATACTTTGCGGCCAATTCCACCTGGTCGTACACTAACCTCACAGGGATCTCCTTCCCATCTGGCCCCACAGGTCCGACCTCGGCTATGTGGTTTGGGTCAACCTTCGTGTACCGCGTCTTCACCATGGCCCAGGCCTCCCTGGCGCCTTGACGGCAGGCCGATATCTTCCATGACAGGAAGCGCCGCCGCGCTCCCTGGAGCCTCTCTGCAAGCTCCCCAAGGCCTTCGGGCAGGGAGATAGATGGCCACAAGGCCTGGGCGACGCCTTTCATCACCTGCCGAACTCGTTCATGCAGTTGCAAGAGCTCGGGAAGAAGGTCACCCGTAGAACTGGGCATTTCCTCTGCAGGACGGCCTGTGAGCATACCTACAGACATAACTCTGTTAATCAACTTCCTCACCGAACTCTTTTCTCAAAGTTCGTTTAAGCACTTACTAAAAATGCTGGGTCGAAGCCGCCGATTCTCCTTAACGGAGTCAGACAGCTGGGCACGAACATCCTTTAGCTCCTCGCCCAGCTGGGTGTTGGCATCTTGGAGACTATTTTTCTCCTGCCTCACCCTCGTAAGCACGTTCTCCGCCGGCCTTTAACCGGTGCAAGAGCTGTTGTCTGTCCGGATCTACCCCGGTGCCATCTGCAATGTCATTGTCAGATCTATACACACACCACACTTCATAACATACTTATCTTTTAAAAGCGTATGTTACCAGAGGGGTCTCCTTGGCTTCCCCTGTCGCGGCTTGTGCGGCCTCAAGTTGGGCTTTGCACTCTTCAAGCTCCACAGGACAATTGGGTATTCTTTTACGTAAGATCCTGCACAATAAATGATCCTTAAATCAGTTATTCTAGCTATTTTAAGTCTCGGGGCTCTTGGTATATATAACCATCAAATTTTCTCACCCTTATGTCTTTCACATCTTGCTCCGTGGCTCTGGCTAGACCATTTTGAGCAGCACGGAGGTCTGGCGTCTCCCGAATTGAAGGCATCCAATGCCTCTTGGGAGAAACATGTCGTCACGAAGAACAGTCCGTGACGCATGTGATTCATGGCACTTTCCACCTCGGAATTGGTGGCAGATAGCCCGTCGGCATCCTCTGTCGGAGGAGCGTCCGACGCACGCTTTGTGTTCGCCTTCGCTTCTGGACCTGGCTTTGAAGCCTGGCTGGCGGAGGCTCGACTGGCAACCTCTCCGGACATAGTCCGACGAGCACTCTTTTTCCTGAAAAGAGCGCGCGCGTTAGCATGCCTTCTGGAATAAAACCTGGGAATAAGGCGACACGCCACCCGCTTCAGTCCGGACCGCACTTCTTTTTAGCCTGCTGGGCCGTGCTGCCCCTTGTTGGCTAGCCACCGCAGGCTCGGCCTTCCGCCCCAAGGTCTCCCCCTGCAGAACGCCATTGATATAGTGTGGTCAAAGATAAGCACGGAGGGATCATTTCTAAGGTATTGGGACTTCGGTCTCAATCAGCTCCACAGATATGTACGGATCCTCTTGGGAGGCCAGATCGAGGGACCGTTCCGGATCCTCAGGTTGTTGAGGTGGGCTGTTTATATCCTTTACGGCCCGACACAATTCCTGCGTCAAAATCACAAGATAAGGTACTTAACTATGGGAATATGAAACGGATGGGCATAAAGAAGTGTCCGCTTACCCAGCTTGGAGGATCGTACATAGAAAATCCGCCTTGTGGATTAACGCAGAGGAAATCCTCCTCTTTTCCCTTGTATAATGCGGACAAGGCCTCCGTCAGAACAGCGATCGATCCCGGCCCCTTACGGCCGCAGCGGGTGGCGTCATCTTCCCCATTGAAATCCCACATGGGGTGGCCTCTATATTGAAGCGGCTGCACCCCGCATGATGCATATGGCCATGACTCCGATCCTGGTCGGTCGGGTGAGCCAACAACCTTATTCGGCTCATCAGGTAAAGGACGTCATTCTCCCTCTGGGGGCTCCGTGGACGCCAGCTTAGGCGTTTCTTCAAAGGAGCATTACTGAACTCCGGGAGGCCGATCCGAACAGGGTCCAGCAAGGGGACGTCTTCTATATAAAACAATTCCGAAGGCCAGTCTTCGGACGCCTTCTTCGGGGTTCCGGATAGATATCTGGTCCCGGCGATGCGCCATAGTTCGGCTCCGTCCACTTTATATATCGACCCCTCCTGAGAAAGGGGTACGAGGCAGAACAGCCTCTTCCACAGCGCGAAATGAGCCTCGATGCCCAAAAACAGCTCGCAAAGGGCCACGAAGCCCGCAATATGCAGAATGGAGGCAGGCGTAAGGTTGTGCAACTGGAGGCCATAGAACTCCAGGAGCCCTCGGAGAAACGGATGGATTGGAAATCCGAGCCCCTTATCAAATAGGGGACAAGGCATACCCGCTCTCCTCGGGAAGGACTGGGGACGCTCTCTGCTTGTTTTCCGCCCTTATAGGTGGCGAGTCCGGCTCGAACCGGAACCATGAAGGCTGGGGAGAAACCCCTTGGTTTGGAGCGTCACTAACTCGCTGTCTTGAGGGAGACATCTCTCCCAATCTCCGGGCTGAGCACTAGGAGGGCGAGAGGAGGAGACACGTCGACTGTCCATGATGGAATGGGTTTCTGTCAGATGCGCTCCGATGAAAGCTCGCGAAGGGAAGGTGGTGTGATGTGGATCTAGATCCTCGTCTCTTATATAGGCAGCTCATTTGCGCGGCTAGGGAGGTAAATGTAAAAATACCCTAGCTTTTCGCATTCATTCAACACGTGGAAGATGGCCATTATTGGGCGTGGAAGCCAAGGAGCGCGATGTTTACAAGAAGCCGGACACTATTCAAACAGGGACACATGATTTGGAGAAGAACTCGCCTTGCAATGCCGAAGACAATCTATGTGCCGGACTCGTTGTCATTGAAGCCAGGTTCGGGGGCTACTGAGGGAGTCCCGGATTAGGGTGTGTCCGGATAGCCGAACTATAACCTTTGGTCGGACTCCTGGACTATGAACATACAAGATTGAAGACTTCGTCCCGTGTCCTGATGGGACTTTCCTTGGCATGGAAGGCAAGCTTGGCGATACGGATATGTAGATCTCTTACCATTGTAACCGACTCTGTGTAACCCTAACCCTATTCGGTGCCTATATAAACCCGAGGGTTTTAGTCCGTAGGACGAACAACAATCATACCATAGGCTAGCTTCTAGGGTTTAGCCTCTCTGATCTCGTAGTAGATCTACTCTTGTACTACCCATACCATCAATATTAATCAAGCAGGAGTAGGGTTTTACCTCCATCGAGAGGGCCCGAACCTGGGTAAAAACATCGTGTCCCTTGTCTCCTGTTACCATCCGCCTAGACGCACAGTTCGGGACCCCCTACCCGAGATCCGCCGATTTTGACACCGACACCCCCCTCCCCCCGTCGGCCCCTCTATCCATGCCTCTCTTGAATACGTAATACACACACATACCTCTCTAGGCCCCGCCAAATGCATCAACTACACATTCACACAAGTTACATCACGTACCCCATTGATCTAAAAAGCCCTCTCTTCACGTTTCTTTCACATACAACATTCCTTTTGAATAAAGTGTGGCCAAAAAATTATTTTACAGGTTCTACATATATACAACATTACAAAGTTATATGGAGGAGTACGAACGCTAATTTGCATTGCATGGTGCCCACAATGATATTCATTCCGCACTGTGAATTTGTATATTTTTATACTATATACAAAGTTAGTCATAATAAAGAGAAACGAAGAGCATCTCTCTCTCCATCGCATACCCCCCCCCCCCTGTACGCCACTTTCACGTATGCACACAAAACTGTCTCCAGGTCCTCTAAAAGTAAGCCCCAGGAAAATCACGCGTGTTTCATCTTTCTGTCACGATATATGCAATGACGATCATTGTATTTGAAGCGAAAGCACGATACATACATTGGACTTCATAATCCACTCATTACGGTCACCGTTTATGTTTAGTGGTTATTATACAGTCACGGGCTCACCGTACAACTTTGTATTTGCTCATGACATGACTAGTTGACGATTAAACGCTCCACGTGGCACCTCTAGTGTTGCATCGCATTATCTCACTAACATCATGCCCACCTGTCGACTTGTATCTACTCTACATCTACACTATTATAAAATACATAAAATACACTCTTATAAAAAACAGAGTTGGTGAAGATGGTGTGCCTGCCATCCTGCAATATAGGCCGTCCAATTTATATCTGACAGATAGGAAAGAAACTATGGCAATTTTGCAAAAAGGTACCCACACACCACTCCACATTTGCAAATAAGGCCTTCGCTCGTTCATCCTTTTCTCTCACAAGATAAACAAGTCATACAAATGCATCTTGATGTTACGTGCAACGCACGGGCATCTTGCTTGTAAGAATGAAAACAAACGACAAAAAAATATTTTGACGGTGGTTCGAAGTCATGACCGTGGGCACAGCGGACAAGGTGGCCTTGTATTGGTATGTTGAGCCGTCTGTTTTAACACCCAGGAGCTGGTGTGGTGATTATACACATACGCACGCATGCACACGAACTCCAACCACACAACACTCACACAAACACATGCACCCACGCACGCATGCAACACTCACACGTACACACGCAGCCACGCACGCACGCAACACTCACACGCACACACGCACGCATGCATGCACACACCAGTACACCATACGACCAACACACACTCTCACGCTCAAGTCCTCAACCTACACGTGCATGCGCACACATCATGCCCTGACAGACACATACACAACCAGTTGATTCCCGCGCACGGGTTGGAGCCTTATCGCACCTGCGTAAATTTGTGTTTATTTGACCTTTTTCCCTATGCGAACTGACAGGTGGGACCCACAAGGAACATGGTCAATTTAACTAGTCAACATGGCGCCATGCAGACTATTTGGCCGGTCAACAGAGTGCAATCCGATGCTGAATTGTGAGCAAGTGACCGGATAAGCACCGCAAAACGTATATAGTGACCGTAATCAGCTTATTACGAAGTTCGGTGACCGTATACGCTTTTCTCTCTGTAGGCCCTCCAAAACTACATCTCTGCACGTTCTCGCATGTTACATCTAACAACTATGCAATACAGCACTACTACTACACTCTAACACAATAAATCATATGTGTTTTTAGTTTTACTAGATATCATATTGTTACTTATAATTATTCAGTTTGAATACATTAAAATTGCCTTTGAAATGTATGGCTAGTATCATCTACCGCGCGGGAAAAATCTCACCCTTTCCTGTTTAAACGGGTTTGTATCGATGGATCGTGCGAAACAGCAAAACTATAGTATTATACAGTACAAGTGACAGTTCACTGGGCCGTCGTGTCGTCTACTCCTCCGTCGTAAGAGTGGAGCAATCGCTTTCATAAATCTTCTAGTCCCTTTCGCCGACATGTGGGACATCAAGCTACCGGGTCCACGTGCCATATCGGAATACAGTGCAGAGCAGCCGGGGTGAAGCACCCCAGTCATGGCGCGGCGTAGTAATGAGCAATGAGGCGTCAAATCACAAAGCTGCACCTTTCCCGCAGTTAAGTTGGAGGGACGAAGTAATAATGCTAAAAAAGGAAGTTGGAGGGACGAAGCAACCATCATTTCACTCGTTGCTGAATCCGCTTCTCCCTCATCTTCTTCAACTTAACCACGTGTTGCTTCTACCGTTGTTTTGCCTCATGTGGGACGCGGATTAGCTTGGTAAAGCACTGACACGTGGGAGCGCATGTTAGCAAACCGCCAGGACAACGTCCTCCGAAAATAAGAAACCTCCCCCGCCATCCGCGCGGCAAAATCACCTCCTTTTTACTAATCTTTGATTCTATAATTTTTTAGATCAATATAATTGAGATTTGTATAGATAGCACACAGGAGAAAAACCAAGTGGTACGGTTAAGGGCATCCACAATGTGTAGCCAAATGTGAAAATAGCTTTTGGCATCGTGGGAACCATTGTGGACGATGTTGCCAAAGCCAAAAAGATGGAACCGAAGCTCCCTGATTGATTGATTGAAGGAATAGAAAAATGCAACATCTCTCCTCTTTCTCCCATGCTTGGGCGCATGTAGTACAAAGTATAGAGCACAGAGTCTACTCCCTGTCCCTTCTATCACAAATCACAAAGCGTTGAGGCGTCAAATCACAAAGCACGGACGAAGCAACTATCATTTCACTCTTCGCTGACTCCGCTTCTCCATCGTCTTCTTCGAGAAGCTATCTCACCGCACTAGTACTCCTAGTAGTAGTACTAGTAAAGGACTTCCTGGATGCAAATAAGGCGGTTGTCTCGGCTTGCAGGCAGCACTTGCAAACGACTTACCGTGGTCTCCCTCAATGGCGTTCTCCGTCGAACGCACTTCGTCAAACCACAAAAAAAAAGTCGACGTCACCGCAATGGGCAAGGAATTCAAATATAGTTACTACCTCCATTTTTTTTTGTACACAAGGCCAGTATATCAAAATTACAATTTGCAAAGGGCCACTAACACTAATCGAGGCAAAATTGATGGGGTTAGCAACCAAGGACATTAATATCCCTGCATGCATGCAGAAGTGAGAAGGATTCGTTTGCATGGCGCTGCATTAATCAGCGATGAGGAGTGAGATGGTTAGCTCTTTGGTCTTTCGAGAAAAAATACGCATTAATTGACACGTGAAACAAGGATTTGTATCGATTAAATCGAGAAGGAAAACCCGCCTTTCTTTTTAACACTAGTACTCCTAGTAATGCGTCTGAACTTATCCTGTTTGGGTCTAGGCCTTGCATTGCCAAACTTCGCCACACATTTTTGCCAAGCTTGCCTAAAGTTTTCAAAATGAGAAGGAGGTACACTTGTGCATCGCAGCTGTCGTGATCGCACCGCACCCTCACCTGATCGCTCCTGACGCCCGGCGGTCGCACCGCACCCTCACGTGATCGCTTCCTGCACGCCGCAAACCCAACCAAGGGAACGCACCCTCACTGACACGTGTTGTCGCATGTGAACAAACCAAACTCAGCCATCCTTTCACTAACACATAATTTTCGTTCATAGAGTATATTTATCCAACCGCATGTTGGGGAGTATCCGTACGGCCCGTGCGGTGGTCTGTTGGGGAAGAAGAAGAGATGAGGAAGAAGGAAAGAAGGGTTAGGAGACGTAGGATATTCATCCAACCGCCTGAAATGGTAGACTGACCCAAGTCAGGTGACTTGCATAACAAATAGTATGTTTTTACACAGCAAAAGATCCATAAAAACAACAACATAAAGAAAAACTATCTCTGCTCGCGGAAAGAGACGGCCTCGTCGTCTTTAGCTGCCGGCCTTGAACCAGCCGTCGGCTGCCGGCGTGTGTCTCCGCGACCGTGGTTGTCCTCGGCCTCCGGCTACTCGTTCAAGAAGAGCATGGCGGGCGCTCTGCGCAGACGAGAGCACAGCCAGTTCAAGTCGAGGGCGTCCGTTCCGCTGCGGGAGGCCTCGTTGGCAGCGGCATCCAGCGGCGCTCAGCGTCGAGTCGAGCCTCCGCTGCCCGGTTCAAGTCCGAGACTTCCGGTTCCGCTGCGGGCGTCGATGAGAGCGGCATCCGCGCGCTCTGCGTCGAGTCGAGCCTCTGCCGCCCAGTTCATGTCCAGGACGTCCGGTTCCGCCTGCAGGAGGGCCTCGATGGCAGCGGCATCCGCGCGCTCCGCCTCAAGTTGAGCCTCCACCGCCCGGTTCACATCCAAGACATCCGGTTCCGCCTGCAGGAGAGCCTCGATGGCAGCGGCATGCGCGCGCTCCGCGTCGAGTTGAGCCTCTGCCTCCCAGTCCTCCTTTAGTATCGCCATGTTGAACCGCTGGTCCGCCTGCACCATGGGGGACTCGGACGCGGGCATGAAGTCGACGTCCATCGTCTCATACCCATCGGGGCCTTCTGCGCCGCGACCTCCGCAGTGAACATTGGATCGGCTTCCTCCTCCTCGTAGCTTGGCTCCAGAGAACTTGCGAATTGGCCCGCCGCAAAGCGAGCTTGGGAACAGAGGTCTGCGGCGCCGACCGCCGCCGTGATTTCTGCGCGGCTCTCCGGCTTCAGCATCTTGTAGTAAGTGATCTTGCGGCGCACCATGGCTTTGCGGTGAACTAGGGGACGCATGATGCGGGCTAGGGGGTCGAAAGGTGGGGGAATGGGCTGGAGATTTGGTGTGGTTTTAGGGCAGTGGCTGGCGTGGGCGGCAGCGAAGGTTACGGTGTGAATAGTAGTTCGGTGACGACCGGTCAATCGGTTTTGACTGTACATCGCTCTTGTCGCGTTCGCATTGCAGCTCAAAGACGCTGGACCCTCCACGTCGCTCCTTTGAATGGAACGCGCTTCGTCTTGCGTTTTCGCTCGCTTGTGGGACCGCAGTTGATAGCAAACCGACGTCCCAGGTGGGTGGGGCCCCTTCCTCCCCCTTCTCCAATACTAATTATCCATGTTGCACTTTACATAAAACACGTAACATTATTTACGTAGCATTGCCCCCCCCCCCCCCGCCCGCGTCATTTATTATACCACCACTCCCTCCGTTTTATGCGGAGTAAATAAAAACAGAGGGAGTATACTACGGATGAGGATCCCCTGACGTGGCTGAACCCATTGAGTAACCCGACATGCGGGGCCTAGCAAGCATGGGGTCCGCCGATAAGTGACCGAAAGGGAGGGTAAGGCAGGGATACCTACGTCGGAGGATCCACTTCCACTATACTACTTTGACCAAATGTTAGAGTAATAATACTCCCTCCGTTCCTAAATATAAGTCTTTGTAGAGATTCCACTAGGTGGACTACATACGGAGCAAAATGAATGAATCTATACTTAAGATGCATCTATATAAATCCGTATGTGGTTCATAGTAGAATCTCTACAAAGACTTACATTTCAGAACGGAGGGAGTATATGACATGCAACTTACACAAATGTTAGAGTAATAATATATGACATGCAACTTACACAAAGCATACAGTGTCTAATGCGTTTTTCGAGGCTAACTTTGACCAAATGTTAGAGTAATAATATATGGCATGCAACTTACACAAAGCATATGGTCAATTTCGTATGTGAAAGGAGTTTCCAATGATATAATTTTCACATTATACATCTCATGTACTCCCTCCATCTAGGTGTGTAAGTCATCTTACGAAAACCAAATGATCCCAAAACACATAGGCGCGGTGCATTAACTTCTACCTCTTCTTGTTTCTTGACATATGAACCAATAAGAGATGAGGGTGTGCATGCTTTTAATGACCTGAGACTATCAAACATGACATGCAGTGGTTAGTTCATTGCACGCAATACTATTAATTAGCAAATAAACATTAATGTCTCTCGTTTTCCCCTCCTCCTTGGTCACGGTGCACAGCCTAAGATGACTTACTCACCTATGTGAAAGGAGTACTATTAATCTTGTCAATAGTCAAATTGGAAACCATCTTGAGTACAAGTCTAGGAGTATGCGTCTGAATCTAACAATATTGATTGGGCGTTGTTGAATGTTGATACCTTTTTCATCATGGTAGAGATACTTTGACTACACATAAAACTTATACTCCTATCATAGTATGTAAAGTAGAAAGGATAGGAGGGAGTATATTGTATGTTCAAAACTGAAACGAACATTGAATACCCTTTATATATGATTTGCGGATGCTATGATCACCGGTTCAAAATTTTGAATCCGCCTTAGGTATCACGTGCCCCCACTCATTCCCTCTCAATTTCATCTCGGGGTCCGGAGATCTATTGAAAGAGGACTAGGGTGGGTACATGCGAATGATACTCGGCGGAATGTTCAAATGAGGCATGCGGGAGGATGGACTCATTGGAGGCGACATGATCGATGGAGAAGAGGGTTGGAGAGGAATGAGAAATAAGCAAACGCCACATGATTACACTTGAATGGATCAAATAAACAATAAGTTGTCTCGCTTGGCCTACATAGTGAAAGGCCTAATGCGCAACGCGGAGCACTAACGCTCGAATATGGCCGGGAAAATAGGGAACCCGACATAACGCAGACTAGTCCAATGGAGGAGCTGGCCCATGACCTCCTCTCGCCACCGACAACCGTTCATGTGGGTCGTTGGGGCCAACAACAGGGCACCGCTCCAGCACCGCCTCTGGACACAGCGACCGTGGTGAGCGACACGCTCATATCGTCGATAGACACGGTCGGTTTCAGTGTGCCGAGGGTGGCGTTAGTGTTGTGGCACGACCAACGGTATGTTTGGTTTGTGCCCAAGGTTGCACCATCCAAGCATTCGGTAGCCAAAATTTTGGTTGAGGTATTGGTTGCCCATGATTTGGCCGACATTGGCAAGAAAAATGAACTAGAGTTGGCTAGAGTTCATTGGCATGCCAAAGAAATGTCAACTATCCAAACAAAGACCAATCTTTGGGTCATGACCAAAATTTTGGTAAGGTACACTCTGGCCACAATCCAAACACACCCCAACACCCGGCTCGTCGAGGATGCACGGGGCGCCGCAACGCGTCTGCGGAGTGGTGTAGCACGGCCAACTGCATCCTCTGGACCTGAGACCATGCCGGGTCGTCTTGCTTTTTCAATGACATGCGGGGATCGCATTTGAGCAAAGGGCATCTCCAACGTTGCCACGACCGCGGTGACTACCACAGCACACCAAAGCCCTCGTCCCTCGCGCCGCCGGCGGTGCGTTTCAGCCGGCGCGCCTGCCCGCATTCATGTCGTCCGTTCGTATGTCGTCGTTAAGAGGCTCGGTGCCCGAGGAACCAACTCCGGCGACTTAATGACGCACCCGGACGCTTGGCCTCACCGGAATGCGCTACTTAAAGCGGCAACGCCCAGCTAACCTACACACCATAGCGCATCGTCCTCCTACCTGGCACCACATCCGCCATGACCGCAAGTGCGAACGCTCTGCGGGAGAGCTTGTCTTCGGGGATGAATCTCGAGGTCGCCGCCCTCACTCAAGTCGCCTCTCACGACGCAATAGTGGTGTAGCCGAACGCATACGCGACCGCACAAGCGGTGGCCACGCTGGCGGCCGACGACGGGAGCACCACCAGCCACGCGTCCTACTTGCTGCCGTCCAACGTCCGGCACCACCGAGGTCGGGGACTCCTCCGAGGATGAGTAGGGCATGGGAGGCGGCAGGGCATGGTGTGCCAACTGGCCGGTCCGTATCCCGTGTTCTACTCTTCCTCGCCGGAGACCGCACCTTCACTTCAGGGGTCTTGAACCCCGCCCCCGTACATGGACGTCGGTCGCCGCCGTAGAATAGGTTTAGGGTCAGGTTTCTTTTATTTTTCTGTCCTATGAAAGTTCGAAATGTAATGAAAATCTTCCGTGTTTGCATTAATCTCGGCCGGTGTATATGAACTTTCACAATAATATACATATTGTAGGAGTACTAGCAAGATGCCCGTGCGTTGCACGGAAGATCAAGATCTTGTGGGAGAAAAGGATGAACGAGGGAAAGCCTTACCTGCAAATGTGGAGAGGAGTGCGGGTAAATTGTCATAGTTTCCTTCCTATCCGTTAGATATAGATCGGATGGCCTATATTGCAGGATGACAGGCACACCATCATCACCAACTCTGCTTTTTTTAGGGGGCGAAGCACCTAGTTTAAAAGGAAAAAAGGCGGTACACTCACAGCACTCCTGTCGCGGTCGCATTGCACCCCACACACGTTTGGTCCTGCACATGGCTCATGCAAACGGAACGCGCTCCGGTTTGCCTCTTCACTGACACGTGGGACTGCACTTGGAGAAACCGACCATGCACCAAACTACCCCCGCCCACCGCGCGAAAATCCTCCCCCCCCCCATACACACAAAAATTCCCCCCAAAATTCGATTCAACCGCCCTTCGGCCAAATATTCCCCAAACCCCCTCCCCCCGTCCCCCATCCACTACATTCGCTCCGCCAAAGCCGCCCTCCCCGCTGCGCTGATACGTCGGCGCCGCGGTTCATCGAGGGGACGCACGGCGATCCTCTTGCTCCCATAGTACGCTCTCGTAGACTGCCGTCCTCTAGCCGCCCCGCCACCTCAGGCTACGTTCTTGTGGAGGCGGACGGCGGTCAGCGCGGCCACCGCTGGCGATGTTTGTGTGGAGACACACGGCGGTCAGCTTCTCCCACGGTACGCGCATTCTAGACTGAGGCCCGTTCATGTCAAGTAGCGTTGAATGTTAGTGATAGACGCTGTTAATCTCACTTGTTTGTCAAGTAGTTTACTGTCAATATGCTCTGCTTAAGAAGCTTCCTTGCCCTGTTCTGCACTCAATCTGCTTAGCTGAGATGGCATGCCAAGGCCGATAAGTTGCTAAAATATCCTGCCCCATATTTATTTTGACGTAGATTGCCATGGTCTAGTAGCCAATCTGTTAGGTGAAATAGCTCTACACCGTTTTATACTCGATCTTTGTTGCTGCGATGGCCTTCGATAGTTCGATGGCTGTGTGCTCGGCCTCATTGACTGCTGAAACAGCCTGCCATAATTTAGCACTCAAATTTGTTTGCTGAATTAGCTTTACATATATTTCGTTACTTAGATCTGCTTGTCCAAATATGTTGCCATAGCTTTAGACATCGACCTAGGTATTTTTTCTGGACTTCATAAAAAAGCATATATGTTTTTCCTGTAATATCTAGTAGAAGAACTAATTTGTATGTCTAACAGATGGACAGGACTTGGATAACTTCTGCTCGAAGATTCTCCGCTGCATATGTCGAGGGGGTTGAAAACTTCATGAACTTTATCAGAGCTGAGTACGGTGGTCCGAAATCAGATGTGCTCTGCCCGTGTAGCAGTTGTCTGAATTCAGTTACAAGACCCCAGTCAACTGTGCAAAATCATCTACACTTGTATGGGATGTCCGTCACATATAGTAGGTGGGTTCATCATGGTGAAGCTGTGAACGTCAATGTTATTGACTACGTGGAAGCAGCAGATCACCATCTTGATCTGCTGATGCTTTCGGTGGAAGAGGAGGAGGAGGTGGTGGTGGCGGAGCCAGCGAGGTTGACCAACATTGAAACAATGCTACGAAATGCTCGTGCATTCCGTGAACTTTCACTGCAGAAGAAAAATGGTGGGCCCGCATGTTGGAACAATGCAACGTTCTTTGTCACCCGGAAATAAGCTGTCAAGATTCTCAGCTATGGTCACCTTTCTTGGTGAAGGCATCCGAGCGGATGACCAACAAATCATTCGATGCAATGTTGGCTGCTTTCCGCAAATCTTTCCCGAGATGCGTCGAGCTGCCACACACCTACAAAGAAATGAAGAATTTCCTTCGTGCAGTTTGAATTGGATATGATATGATCCATGTTTGTAAGAATAATTGTGTTCTGCTCGGAAGGATTATGCCAACTTAAGTGAATGCCTGAATGCAAATCATCAAGATGGAAAGATGGCGATGCTGTGAAGAGGGTTCCTCATAATGTTCTCGAGACATTTTCCAATTACACCAAGATTGCAGAGGTTGTTTCATGATCTTTGAAACAAGAGAGGATGTCTTGTGGCATTCTAGGAACCAGGAGTATAGAGATCAGAATGTAATGAGCCTTCCTTCTCATGGTAGTGAGTGGAAAAGCTTCAACGATAAACACAAAGAGTTTGCTACTGATTCGAGAAACATTAGACTTGGCTTAGCTTGGATGGATTTAACCCATTTGGCCACAGGCGCCACATATAGCATGTGGCTAGTGCTTTTTATCCCTTACAACATGCCTCCAAATGTACGCACCAAAGAATCAAACTACATGATGGCCTTGCTCATCCCAGTCCAAAAAGTCCCGGAAAGGATTTTGATTTGTTCATGGAGCCTCTTGGAGCAACTTCAATGACTATGGAAGGGTGTTCTCACTCGAGACCTATATAGCAGCCCACTAGCTGATTTCTTTCTGCGTCTTTGTTGTAATTTGCTGCATCCATGATTATCCGGCTTTGGGCACTATGTCGGCGAGCGACACATGGTTACAATGCATGTGTTACATTTGTGACAAGAATCATTGTCATCGCAATACTTAGCAAGATCTGTTACATTGGACACCACTGTTTCCTTGCCAAGGACAAGCCGCATCCTAGAAAATACCGAAGACATGTGTTCAATGCAAAGCATGAAAACCGTGATGCGCCAAAGAGGCTCACCGCCGATGAATTGCAAGTGGAATTAGGGAAGGTCAGTCATATTACACCAGGAAACCATCCTGGTAATGGTAGCGGGAAAAGGAAGCATGGCACGGTAGAAGAGAGATTATTGTTTACCCGCAGGTCCACTTTGTGGGACTTGGAGTATTGGAAAGATTTGGATCTGCGGCATAATCTTGATGTGATGCACATCGAGAAAAATATATGTGACAACATTATCGGCACACTTCTTAACATTGAAGGCAAGACGAAAGATACCTTAAAATCTAGGATTGATTTGACACACCTGGGTATTAGAAAGGATTTGCAGGTGCAAGATGAAGGTAAACCACGGGATATGGCACCAGCTGTGTACGTCTTGGACAAGTTAAACATAAAAGAATTCTGTGAGGTCCTGTCACATGTGAGATTCCTACATGGATTTGCTTCCAACCCTGAAAGGAGAGTTAGTGTAGATGGAAACAAGGTACAAGGGTTGAAAACCAATGACTGCCACGTCCTACTTCAAAGGGTTTTACCTGTTATCCTTAGAGGATTGGGCATACGACTTATCTGAGCGATTCTGCAAGAGTTGGGACAATTCTTCAGGGAACTCTGCAGTAGAATTATCAGGATAGATGCTTTGGAGCGTCTTAGAGACAAGATACCAACTATCCTATGCGACCTTGAGAAGATATATCCTCTAGCCTTCTTTGATGTGATGGTGCATTTGGCTGTTCATCTTGTTGGGGAACGTAGTAATTTCAAAAATTTTCCTACGATCACGCAAGATCATGGTGATGCATAGCAACGAGATGAGAGTGTTGTCTACGTACCCTCGTAGACCAGCAACGGAAGCGTTGACGCATAGCGTAGAGGAAGTAGTCGTACTTCTTCACGATCCAACCGATCCAAGTACCGAACGACGGCACCTCCGAGTTCTGCACACGCTCAGCTCGATGACGTCCCTCGAACTCCGATCCAGCCGAGTGTTGAGGAGAGTTTCGTCAAGACGACGGCGTGGTGACGATGATGATGTTCCACCGCGCAGGGCTTCGCCTAAGCTCCGCCACGGTATTCTCGAGGTGTAATATGGTGGAAGGGGCACCAGACACGGCTAAGGAAAGATCTCAAGGATCAACTTGTGTGTCATGGGGTGCCCCTGCCCTCAGATATAAAGGAGGGAAGGGAGGGGCTGGCCGGCCAAGGTTTGGTGCGCCAGGGTGTCCTACTCCTACTAGGAGTAGGATTCCCCAATCCTAGTCCAACTAGGTTTCCCCAAGTGGGAAGGAGAGAGAGGCGCCCCTTCTCCTAGTCCTAATAGGACTAGGGAAGGGGGAAGGTGCGACCAGCACTTGGGCCCCCTTCTCTCCTTCCCACTAAGGCCCATGTTGGCCCATTAGCATTCGGGGTTCGGTAACCTCCGGTACTTGGTAAAATTCCCAATTTCACCCGGAACACTTCCGATGTCCAAACATAGACTTCCAATATATGAATCTTTATGTCTCGACCATTTCGAGACTCCTCGTCACGTCCGTGATCTCATCCGGGACTCGAACAACCTTCGTACAGAAACATCATAACAACTCATAGTAACTGTCATCGAAGCGTTAAGCGTGCGGACCCTACGGGTTCGAGAACTATGTAGACATGACCGAGACACCTCTCCTGTCAATAACCAATAAGCGGGACACGGATGCCCATATTGGCTCCTACATATTCTCTGAAGATCTTTATCGGTCGAGACCGCATAACAACATCGTTGTTCCCTTTGTCATCGGTATGTTACTTGCGAGATTCGATCGTCGGTATCCAATACCTAGTTCAATCTCGTTATCGGCAAGTCTCTTTACTCGTTCCGTAATACATCATCTCACAACTAACTCATTAGTTGCAATGCTTGCAAGGCTTATGTGATGTGTATTACCGAGAAGGCCCAGAGATACCTCTCCGACAATCGGAGTGACAAAACCTAATCTCGAAATACGCCAACCCAACATGTACCTTTGGAGACACCTGTAGTACTCCTTTATAATCACCCGATTCACGTTGTGACGTTTGGTAGTACCTAAAGTGTTCCTCCGTAAACGGAGTTGCATAATCTCATAGTTACAGGAACATGTATAAGTCATGAAGAAAGCAATAGCAACATACTAAGCGATCAAGTGCTAGGCTAACGGAATGGGTCATGTCAATCAGATCATTCTCCTAATGATGTGATCCCGTTAATCAAATGACAACTCATGTCTATGGTTAGGAAACATAACCATCTTTGATTAACGAGCTAGTCAAGTAGAGGCATACTAGTGACACTCTGTTTGTCTATGTATTCACACATGTATTATGTTTCCGGTTAATACAATTCTAGCATGAATAATAAACATTTATCATGATATAAGGAAATAAATAATAACTTTATTGTTGCCTCTAGGGCATATTTCCTTGATCTCCCACTTGCACTAGAGTCAATAATCTAGTTCACATCGCCATGTGATTCAACATCAATAGTTCACATCTATATGTGGTTAACACCCATAGTTCACATCGACATGTGACCAACACCCAAAGGGTTTACTAGAGTCGATAATCTAGTCCACATCGCCATGTGATTAACACCCAAAGAGTACTAAGGTGTGATCATGTTTTGCTTGTGAGATAATTTTAGTCAACGGGTCTGTCACATTCAGAGCCGTAAGTATTTTGCAAATCTCTATGTCTACAATGCTCTGCGGAGCTACTCTAGCTAATTGCTCCCACTTCCAATATGTATCTAGATCGTGACTTAGAGTCATCCAGATCGGTGTCAAAACTTGCATCGACGTAACCCTTTACGCATTTAACCTTTTCACTTCCATAATCGAGAAACATATCCTTATTCTACTAAGGATAATTTTGACCGCTGTCCATTGATCTACTCCTAGATCACTATTGCACTCCCTTGCCAAGCATAGTGGTAGGGTATGCAATAGATCTGGTACACATGACATGACATACTTTATAGAACCTATGGCTGATGCATAGGGAATGACTTTCATTCTCTTTCTATCTTCTGCCGTGGTCGGATTTTGAGTCTTACTCAATCTCACACCTTGTAACACAGGCAAGAACTCTTTCTTTGGCTGTTCCATTTTGAACTACTTCAAAACCTTGACAAGGTATGTACTTATTGAAAAAAACTCATCAAGCGTTTTGATCTATCTCAATAGATCTTGATGCTCAATTTGTACGCAGCTTCACCGAGGTCCTTCTTTGAAAAAACTCCTTTCAAATACTCCTTTATGCTTTGCAGAATAATTCTACATTATTTCCGATCCACAATATGTCATTCACATATACTTATCAGAAATGCTGTAGTGCTCCCACTCACTTTCTTGTAAATACTGAGGCTTTTCCACAAGTGCAGATAAAACTATATGCTATGATCAACTTATCAAAGCATGTATTCCAACTACGAGATGCTTGCACCGGTCAATAGATGGATCACTTTGGAGCTTGCATATTTTGTTAGCACCTTTAGGATTGACAAAACCTTACGGTTGCATCATATACAAATCCATTAAAGAATGTAGTTTCGTCATCCATTTGCCAGATTTCATAAAATGTGGCAATTGCTAACATGATTCGGACGGACTTAAGCATCGCTACAGTTGAGAAAATCTCATTGTAGTCAACACCTTGAACTTGTTGAAAACCCTTTTGTGACAAGTCGAGCTTTGTAGATAGTAACACTACTATCAGTGTCCGTCTTCCTCTTGAAGATCCATTTATTTAATATGGCTTGCTGATCATTGAGCAAGTCAATCAAAGTCCATACTTTGTTCTCATACATGGATCCTATCTCAGATCTCATGGCCTCAAGCCATTTCGCGGAATCTGGGCTTATCATCGCTTCCTCATAGTTTGTAGGTTCATCATGGTCTAGTAACATGACTTCCAGAACATGATTACCGTACCACTCTGGTGCGGATCTTACTCTGGAAGTCCTACGAGGTTTGGTAGCAACTTGATCTGAATTTTCATGATCATCATCATTAACTTACTCACTATTTGGTGTATGAATCACTAGAACTGATTTACGTGATGAACTACTTTCCAATAAGGGAGAAGGTACAATTACCTCATCAAGTTTCTACTTTCCTCCCACTCACTTCTTTCGAGAGAAACTTCTTCTCTAGAAAGGATCCACCTTAGCAACGAAAAAACTTGCCTTCGGATCTGTGATAGAAGGTGTACCCGATAGTTACCTTTGGGTATTCTATGAAGACGCACTTCTCCGATTTGGGTTTGAGCTTATCGGTGAAAACTTTTTCACATAAGCATCACAACTCCAAACTTTTAAGAAATGACAGCTTAGGTTCTTTGTTAAACCATAGTTCATACGGTGTCATCTCAATGGATTTAGATGGTGCCCTATTAAACGTGAATGCAGCTGTCTCTAATGTATAACCCCAATACGATAGTGGTAAATCGGTAAGATACATCATAGATCGCACTATATCCAATAAAGTGTGGTTCTGACGTTCGGACACACCATTATGCTGTGGTGTTCCAGAGGCGTGAGTAGTGAAATTATTTCACATTGTTTTAATCAAGGCCAAACTCGTAACTCAAATATTTTTCCTCTGCGATCATATCGTAGAAACTTTTATTTTCTTGTTACGATGATTCTTCACTCCACTCTGAAATTCTTTGAACTTTTCAAATGTTTCAGACTTGTGTTTCATCAAGTAGATATACCCATATCTGCTCAAATCATCTTGTGAAGGTCAGCAAATAACGATACTTGCCACGAGCATCAACACTCATTGGATCGCATACATCGGTATGTATTATTTCCAATAAGTTAGTAGCTTGTTCCATTGTTCCGGAGAACGGAGTTTTAGTCATCTTGCCCAAAAGGCACGGTTCGCAAGCATCAAATGATTCATAATCAAGTGATTCCAAAAATCCATCGGCATGGAGTTTCTTCATCGCTTTACACCAATATGACCTAAACGGCGATTACCACAAATAAGTTGCACTATCATTATTAACTTTGCATCTTTTGGTTTCAATATTATGAATATGTGTATCACTATGATCGAGATCCAATGAACTGTTTTCATTGGGTGTGTAACCATATAAGGTTTTATTCATGTAAACAGAACAACAATTTATTCTCTTACTTAAATGAATAACCGTATTGCAATAAACATGATCAAATCATATTTATGCTCAACACCAAATAATACTTATTTAGTTTCCACACTAATCCCGAAAGTATAGGGAGTGTGCGATGATGATCATATCAATCTTGGAACTACTTCCAACACTCATCGTCACTTCCCTTCAACTAGTTTCTGTTCATTCTGCAACTCCGTTTCAAGTTACTACTCTTAGCAACTGAACCAGTATCAAATACCGAGGGGTTGCTACGAACACTAGTAAAATACACATCAATAATCTGTATATCAAATATACTTTTGTTCACTTTGCCATCCTTCTTATCCGCCAAATACTTGGGGTAGTTCCGCTTCTAGTGACCAGTTCCATTGCGGAAAAAGCACTTAGTCTCTGGCTTAGGTCCAGACTTGGGCTTCTTCACTTGAGCAGCAACTTGCTTGCCGTTCTTCTTGAAGTTCCCCTTCTTCCCTTCGCCCTTTTCCTTGAGACTAGTGGTCTTGTCAATCATCAACACTTGATGCTCTTTCTTGATTTCTACCTTCGTCGATTTCAACATCACGAAGAGCTCGGGAATCGTTTTCGTCATCCCTTGCATACTATAGTTCATCACGAAGTTCTAGTAACTTAGTGATGGTGACTAGAGAATTACATCAATCACTGTCTTATCCGGAAGATTAACTCCCACTTGATTCAAGCGATTGAAGTACCTGCACAATCTGAGCACATGCTCACTAGTTGAGCGATTCTCCTCCATCTTTTAGCTTTAGAACTTTGTTGGAGACTTCATATCTCTCAACTCGGGTATTTGCTGGAAATATTAACTTCAACTCCTGGAACATCTCATATGGTCCATGACGTTCAAAACGCCTTTGAAATCCCGATTCTAAGCCGTTAAGCATGGTGCACTAAACTATCAAGTAGTCATCATATTGAGCTAGCAAAACGTTCATAACGTCTGCATTTGCTCCTGCAATAGGTCCGTCACCTAGCGGTGCATCAAGGACGTAATTCTTCTGTGCAGCAATGAGGATAAACCTCAGATCACGGATCCAATCCGCATCATTGCTATTAACATTTTTCAACACAATTTTCTCTAGGAACATATCAAAATAAATAGGGAAGCAATAACGCGAGCTATTGATCTACAACATAGATATGCTAATACTACCAGGACTAAGTTCATGATAAATTAAAGTTCAATTAATCATATTACTTAAGAACTCCCACTTAGATAGACATCTCTCTAATCCTCTAAGTGATCACGTGATCCAAATCAACTAAACCATGTCCGATCATCACGTGAGATGGAGTAGTTTCAATGGTGAACATCACTATGTTGATCATATCTACTATATGATTCACGCTCGACCTTTAGGTCTCCGTGTTCCGAGGTCATATCTTATATGCATAGCTCGTCTAGTATAACCTGTGTATTCCGCGTGTGCAACTGTTTTGCACCCGTTGTATTTGAACGTAGAGCCTATCACACCCGATCATCACGTGGTGTCTCAGCACGAAGATCTTTCGCAACGGTGCATACTCAGGGAGAACACTTCTTGATAATTTTAGTGAGAGATCATCTTATAATGCTACCGTCAATCAAAGCAAGATAAGATGCATAAAGGATAAACATCACATGCAATCAATATAAGTGATATGATATGGTCATCATCATCTTGTGCTTGTGATCTCCATCGCCAAGCACCGTCATGATCACCATCGCCACCGGCGCCGACACCTTGATCTCCATCGTAGCATCGTTGTCGCCTCGCCAATCTTATGCTTCCACGACTATCACTACCGCTTAGTAATAAAGTAAAGCATTACATCGCGATTGCATTGCATACAATAAGCGACAACCATATGGCTCCTGCCGATTGCCGATAACTTCGGTTACAAAACATGATCATCTCATACAATAAAATATAGCATCACGTCTTGACCATATCACATCACAACATGCCCTGCAAAAACAAGTTAGACGTCCTCTACTTTGTTGTTGCAAGTTTTACGTGGCTGCTACGGGCTGAGCAAGAACCGTTCTTACCTACGCATCAAAACCACAACGATAGTTTGTCAAATAGACTCCGTTTTAACCTTCTCAAGGACCGGGCGTAGCCACTTTTCGGTTCAACTAAAGTTGGAGAGACAGTCTTCCGCAAGCCATCTATGTGCAAAGCACGTCGAGGGAACCGGTCTCGCGTAAGCGTCTGGCGTAAGGTTGGTCCGGATCGTCTCGTCCAACAATACCGCTGAACCAAAGTATGACATGCTGGTAGGCAGATGACTTGTATCGTCCACAACTCACTTGTGTTCTACTCGTGCATATGACATCAACGCATAAAACCAGGCTCGGATGCCCTTTGTTGGGGAACGTAGTAATTTCAAAAATTTTCCTCACGATCACGCAAGATCATGGTGATGCATAGCAACGAGATGAGAGTGTTGTTCACGCACCCTCGTGAGACCCGACAGCGGAAGCGTTGACGCAACGTAGAGGAAGTAGTCGTACTTCTTCACGATCCAACCGATCCAAGTACCGAACGTCACGGCACCTCCGAGTTCTGCACACGTTCAGCTCGATGGCGTCCCTCGAACTCCGATCCAGCCGAGTGTTGAGGGAGAGTTTAAATCGACGACGGCGTGGTGGCGATGATGATGTTCCACCGGGCGCAGGGCTTCGCCTAAGCTCCGCCACGGTATTCTCGAGGTGTAATATGGTGGAAGGGGCACCGCACACGGCTAAGGAAAGATCTCAAGGATCAACTTGTGTGTCATGGGGTGCCCCTGCCCCTGTTTATAAAGGAGGTAAGGGGTGGGGCGGGCCGGCCACGGTTTGGTGCGCCAGGGGGGTCCTACCCCTACTTGGCGTTGGATTCCCCCCCCCCCCCCCAATCCTAGTCCAACTAGGTTTCCCCAAGTGGGAAGGGAGAGAGAGGGGGGGCGCCTTCTCCTAGTCCTAATAGGACTAGGGAAGGGGAAGGTGCGACCAGCACTTGGGCCCCTTCTCTCCTTCCCACTAAGGCCCATGTTGGCCCATTAGCATTCGGGGTTCCGGTAACCTCCGGTACTTGGTAAAATTCCCAATTTCACCGGAACACTTCCGATGTCCAAACATAGACTTCCAATATATGAATCTTTATGTCTCGACCATTTCGAGACTCCTCGTCACGTCCGTGATCTCATCCGGGACTCGAACAACCTTCGGTACAGAAACATCATAACAACTCATAGTAACTGCCATCGAAGCGTTAAGCGTGCGGACCCTACGGGTTCGAGAACTATGTAGACATGACCGAGACACCTCTCCTGTCAATAACCAATAAGCGGGACCTGGATGCCCATATTGGCTCCTACATATTCTACGAAGATCTTTATCGGTCAGACCAAGATAACAACATACGTTGTTCCCTTTGTCATCGGTATGTTACTTGCCCGAGATTCGATCGTCGGTATCCAATACCTAGTTCAATCTCGTTACCGGCAAGTCTCTTTACTCGTTCGTAATACATCATCTCACAACTAACTCATTAGTTGCAATGCTTGCAAGGCTTATGTGATGTGTATTACCGAGAAGGCCCAGAGATACCTCTCCGACAATCGGAGTGACAAAACCTAATCTCGAAATACGCCAACCCAACATGTACCTTTGGAGACACCTGTAGTACTCCTTTATAATCACCCGATTCGTTGTGACGCTTTGGTAGTACCCAAAGTGTTCCTCCGGTAAACGGAGTTGCATAATCTCATAGTTACAGGAACATGTATAAGTCATGAAGAAAGCAATAGCAACATACTAAGCGATCAAGTGCTAGGCTAACGGAATGGGTCATGTCAATCAGATCATTCTCCTAATGATGTGATCCCGTTAATCAAATGACAACTCATGTCTATGGTTAGGAAACATAACCATCTTTGATTAACGAGCTAGTCAAGTAGAGGCATACTAGTGACACTGCTTGTCTATGTATTAACACATGTATTATGTTTCCGGTTAATACAATTCTAGCATGAATAATAAACATTTATCATGATATAAGGAAATAAATAATAACTTTATTGTTGCCTCTAGGGCATATTTCCTTCACATCTACCTGATGAGGCACTACTTAGAGGTCTAGTACAGTATGGCTGGATGTACCCTATTGAAAGGCGGCTAGACACTTTCAAGGGCTATGTTAGGAACAGAGCTAGACCCGAGGGTTCCATTGTAGAGGCCTACATTGCTACAGAAGCATTGACATTCTGCTCAAAATACATTGAAACAGCTGATCAGCTTAGCAAAGAGGTAGGTGAAGACAATCCCGGGCTTAATGTTTTCGACTATTCTGTTCGAGTTACAGGGAAGAGTCGACAAGAGGACAAACCTAAAGATTTGGACAAATGGTTTGGTATGTGTTGAATAACTGTCCTGAGATACTACCTTATATCAAGTAAGTGCGATCGCAGCTTATACATCGTAATCTACTAAACTTGCAGCACATTCTTATATATCTAGATGTTTGACGCGATCACTATGTTGTGTAGCATCTACAAAGAGGAGTTCTTGCCATAAAATCCAAGAAACATTAACAAACTGGTTATGGCAGGATTTGCGAAATGGTTCAAGAACCATCTAAGCTTTTGAAGTGCACTGTCAGTTTTTTTAATATATTGAGTACATAAGTTGATCAGCTTGTTTATTTTCTAACCATAGGTTAAGAAGATGCGGGAGGATGGGCAGGCAGTTGATGATGACCTTTACTCACTAGCAATGGGTCCTGATACTCGGGTAAGACATTATGAATCTTGCGTTGTTGGAGATGTGCGCTACAACACCCTTGCAAGAGACGAAGGCAGGAAGACACAAAACAGTGCCATCATGAGCACGGATACGTATGACAAAGAGATAACTGAAATGTATGCTAACATAGCAGACATTGTTGATTCTGATATATCTCGATTTCGAGGATCATTGGTGTGTGGTTCTGTTGTGTTGTCGTTGGTATAACCTGTTTTCCAGGATTGCAAAACCCAGAGTTGATGATTATTTCAAGTCCATCAATGTCAAGGCGGCGTACCAGACCAACGAGCCTTTTATTTTGGCAAATCAAGCAACACAGATATTTTTCTTGGAAGACACATTTTCACATAGTGATGACTGGAGAGTATTGCAAAGGTTTGAGCAGAGGAATTCGTTTAATGAAGTTGCACAACAAGATGATGCTTACACTGCTCCTGATGTACAAGATAACACAGATGTTCCTAATATCTTTGAGAACCATCACGTCAATGACGCCGGCAAAAAGATTGCATGTCGTGCTGTGGACATACAAGAGTTGATCAAGAAGAAGCCAACATTCGAGGACGTTGAGGACGAAGAAGAAGATGACACCGTGGGGAATTACGATTCAGACTGATACACATGGTGAAGATGTTGACGCTGCTGCTGCGGATGATGATAAATTACATTGCTTTTGTCGTATTTTCCTGTCAGAAGACGTTTTTTTTCTACTATGTGAAACTGTGTTTGCTATGACAACTGAAACCTGATGAACATGTTGTTTAGTATTTTGGTGTGAGAATATCACTTGTTATGTATGTTGATTTGTGTTTGGTGATTGTATGAAAACTAAAACATGATGACATTGTTGTTTAGTTGTACTCATATTTGGCTGTGAAACTTGAATTTGATGACATAGTTTGCTGTTGGACTGCAATTTGCTCGACGTCTTCGAATGAGAACAAAGCTGACCCGACAGAGCCTCTGCTATTTATTTATTTATATGAGCAAAAGGGGGATACCCCCTGATTTCCGTTAATAGAAATCATTAGATGTTCACAACATTATGCCCAGCCTGCTACACAGGTTTCATTCATTACTAGTTTCAAAGAAAGTGCTCATGTCGTAGCTAATGAATACATCACGAAAAGTGCTACATACATCGCAAATAAAGAGACAATCATCCTACAAAGCACATCGATTTTGCCCATTATCTTCACAAGCTCTTTCATCTCCTCATTGCTTTGTCAAGGCCGTTCAGCAATTGTTGCTTGGCCATGATCAGAGGAACTGCATCATTAACCTTCTGCTCTGCATCTTCCTCTTCTGTCGTTCCTTCAGTTACTTGTCCAACACCTCAACCTGCTGGTATTGGGATTCCTCGGCTCACCAAATAATCATCGTAGTTGCATTCCCCCACATCAGCAACTTCCCAGAAATACAAATCACACGAATCTTCCCTTTTCTGCACGAATCAAATTGGAAGATCATCAACCAAACTATTAAAAAAGTCAGCAACTGAAAGCAGCAGAACAACAATTAAACATATTATTACCCTATGATTCGGGCATTTGTAGAAGACTCGGCTAGGGTTGCGGATTGTGGTTGAGACGCGAAGGATGACTCTGCGTGATTTGCAGCAGTGGCACCACACCAACGGCAGCGGGTTGCGGTGAGCAATCGTCTGCGGTGCGCGTGCCGGCGGGGGTGTGATGAGACCCACAGGCGATGGTATGGGTGGTGACTTAGCACATATCTGGTTGTTGCCTGCTGAAGAGCAGGTGGACGAGCAGCCAGCGGACATGGTTGCTGCGGCCAGAGCTTCTGATGCTACAGGAGCATAGCACCATATATAGTCATAGTCTAGGTTTGGATTCGAACCAGCTACAGGAGCACGTCTTTCTTTTTTCTAAAACTCGACAACGTCTCTTTACTGGTACACTAGCTCGTTCTGTACGCCTTCCCAAGTGTTTGATTTTCATTCCCTTTTTTTGCGAGGAAGGAAGGAGGACAAAATTGAGAGTTCCTCGGACTCGAACCCAAGACCTCTCGGTTGAAAACCAAGGGTGCTAGTCACTTATGTGGCGAACATTCCCTGTGAGGAGGACGGCAGACGAATGCATTTTCCTTGCAGTTTTCTTCCTATATATAAAATGGTATGCTACTTGGTGTCCGCTTAGTCAAAAAACGATTGTGCCAACCTTGACCGTTTGATTGACATTCAACGTCTATCGCATTTCTTCAGTCTCTTCTTCCTCGAGCCGCCAAAGCCAAACCGGGCCACGGGCGGGACCGCCTGCCTCCCGCCTCCCACGGTGGCTGTGATCTTCCCGGCTCCTGCTCGTTCCGCCCAAGGCCTCACCATCGCCCTCCGCCTTTGGTTCGCTTGGGCCATGGCGCCACCCTCCGGTGTTGGCAACATGGTCAACAACCGAGAGGAATAAGGAGATGATTGTACATGGTGAGGATGACAGTAGGGACCCAGCAGCGCGCGCAGTAATTTTTTTTTTGGGACGGAGAAGGGTATCAACTGGGTTGTGCGGGACCCGTGGCCCGTCTAGCCCAGGCTTTTATTTCATATGTTAGACCAGCCCAGTTTGTTTTTTTTCTTTCTGAAAATGGCTAGCCCAGCTATTTTTTTTTTGCAGAATAACCGACATAGGCCTACTTGCTTTTCTACGCCCTGCTGGGCCGGAAATCTTTCAAGACGAGGTGGGATGCATTTTGCCCAGAAATGGGCTATAAGTAATAGTAAATGGGCTATAAGTAATAGTAAATGGGCTATAAGTAATAAGAAATGGGCTATAAGTAATAGTAAATGGGCTGTAAAATGAAAAAAATACAGCAAACAGGCAATTAGTTCCCAAATACTGTTTTCTTCCGGATTTTGATATTTTAAATTTCATTGTTTTCGTGCGGGTAAAATTTCATTGAATTTAAAATAAGGTATATTTATATTTCAAATTAATTTGAATCTGACTAGAAATTTCGGACTGTATGCTGTTTGGGACAGATTTGGAGGCTGACTTGTGGGTCTACTACACTACTAGGGAAAAGGCTAGCAGCAGCGCGGGTTTTAGATGTATCAGTAGCGCGGGGATAGGCGCTACTAATAAGGCGCTACAGCTAACATATAGCAGTAGCGCGTGCTCACCGGGCGCCATCTTGCTACACAAGTGTAGCAGCAGGCTGTTCAAGCTCGCCATCGCTAGTATCTCTAGCGCGCTTTACCTTGACGCACTATCGCTATAGCTACTGCTGCTAACTTTTGTACACTCGCTACTGCTAATTTAAGTGGGTTTTTTTGTTATTCTTTTTGGCATATTTGTTTTTTATTTGAACAGGCTTTATAGAAGAATCTTTAGCACATAGAAATGTCATCATGATACACATACAAATGTCTGTGAGACCACCAATGTAATCATAGCATGTACATACAAATAGTCTCATCATAATCATCATCCAACACAAAGTGATATCTTGTCATCATCTCGAAAATAGCGATACATGAAAGTCTCGAATACTTGCAACTACAACAACGTCATCCATCTAAACAAAGGTATACGCAAGAAGTGCTATCACTATGAGTGAGAGCGGAACTATGTGATACATGAGGTGGCGTTACGAGTCCTCTCTCGCGCTAACGTGAACCTCAAGTAACTAGCTTCTCCTTCTTGTTCCGCTTTGAAGTTTTATGGCTGGCGCCTGCGTGAACCCATTCACTTGCGCGACACTCATGCCACTCGTTGTACACCCTCGAACCTTCCCTTTGTACACATATAGCAATTCCATCTCGCCATCAAGAAACTAGGTACCTGTTAGAGATGCATGTTCATGAAGAGGATGTACAATCATATATATGCAACAAAATATACTAGAGCAACACCGGAAAAGAAAGGGTTAGCAACTAGATGCAACATAGCACTCATGCATGTTCAATAACCAACTTTTTGACCAAACTTTTTTCCTATTTAGAGCGAAACATGGCCCACAACGATGAGGCCGGTGGTTCGGGCGGCAAGCAATTCTGGGAGCTGTCCCAGGAGATGGACGAACAACCTCACCGCTATGAGGACGCCGCGGAAGACACAGATCTTGATTACACAACCCCTAGTGGCGTCGGGGATGACACCACTGATGGTGCCGCCGAGGATGCCACCACTGATGATGGCGGCGCACACACTGATGATGGTAGTTTAGATGATCGATATCGACTTGTAATGTGAAGACAACCTCGATACTCGCGGTCTTGAGACTTGTAATGTTTTAGGTTCGGTCTTTTGAATTCGGAGACTAATATGATGAATTGTATTCGGAGACTAATCTTCTATTGTATTCGATGAATCTGATGTTGCTGTGTGCTGCTGTCTATATTCTGTCCAATAATATATTTTGTAACCTGTGCAAAAATCAGAAAAGCAAAAAATACCAAATATTCATACTAATGGCGCATCATAGAGTGCGCCATTAGTATGCCAAAGGATACTAATGGCGCATCAAGGCAGAGTGCGCCATTAGTGTGACAAAGCACATGGTTACATATGGCCCCGGAGGCATATACTAATGGCGATGGAGTTACATACTAATGGCGCCTTGCCAGTGCGCCATTAGTATACAGATACTAATGGCGCACTAGCAGCGCCATTAGTAAAAAATTCTAATGGCGTGCTACTAATGGCGCACCGGTAGTGCGCCATTAGTAGGCAAAACCGGTGCGCCATTAGTAGGCCTTTTCCTTGTAGTGGATATCATATGCCTGATAGGTTACGAGGTTGGGAGAGGGGCCATGTGCTAAGGCGTATATGAGCAATCCGTCCTTAGAGCCCTCCTCCGGAGGATTAGCAATAATATGCTCTTTGAACCAATGCAGGAAAGTGGAGTTGCGCTCTCTAATAACTTCGGCGTCCGTCCCGCATACCCCCCGGTCACGATACTTCTTTGCAATAATTTCTTTGTGCAGTGCCACAAAAGGATCTACCTCGTCTAGGTGTTGTAGCACTACCAAGTTTGCTCACAAAGTCGCTAAGGCCGATCTGAGTATGCCACGTGCAGTTCCTTGCGACCGTTGTAGTGACCATCTCCTTGAGCCTCCCATCGTGCTTGTTAACGGGCAAACCAACACTAACACCAAAGCGGCTGGTCTGCGCCATATAGAAAATTCTCACGTAAAGAGATGCACTCTTGTGGCAAATAGCCCGGACGATGCTTCCATCCGGACGGGACATGTTACTTAACGAATCCTTTGATGATCCCATTCATCCTCTCAAATGGCATCATGTTGTGCAGGAATGACGGCCCTGTGTCTATTATGTCATCCACAATATGGACACACAGATGCACCATCACGCCAAAGAACGCGGGCGGGAAGTACATCTCAAGCTCATTCAAGATCACAACGATCTCTTCCCTGTAGCCTTTGGAGCTACTTCACACTGATCGACTTTCGAGAGATGACGCCGAAAAAGTTGCAGAGACCAATAAGCGTGTCACGGACGTGCTTGTCCATTATCCCTCTAAGGGCAACAGGTAGTATCTGTGTCATCATCACATGACAGTCATGAGACTTCATCCCGCTGAACCTTTTCTTGTCCGTGTCTAGATATCTGCTTATCTTCCCACAAGAATCGAACTAACTTTGAATCCGTAAGGCACTTAAAGAAGGCATTGATCTCACCGACTTAAGGTGAAGCAAGAAGGGGCAATAATCCTCTTTCTTTATTTTCTTGCCCTTCTTCTCCCATGCCTCTGTCTCCGCTCTGTCTCGTCGACATTTTACGGGCGGCATGTGCAGTTCTTCCATAATTTTCAAATATTGCAAGTCTTTTCTTGCCTTCGCCCATCCTTGGTCTTATCCGGCATGTTCATCAGTGTTGCGAGCAAGCTCTCAAGGACATTCTTACAGATATGCATTTGATCAAGGCAATGAGGTGTATCGAGTTTGTGCCAGTACTCCAAGTCCCAGAACACAGACCTCGTTTTCGATACCTTCAGCAGCGGCTCCGGCGCCTTTCTCATCGTCTTTCCCAGCGCGGGGCACTCCTTCCAGTTTTTCAACAGCTCATCGTTTTTGGCACCGCTCCGCTTACGTGGAGGTCCTCGATGCTCAGCGTGACCATTGAATAGATCTCCACGGTTTCCCCACGGGTCGCGTCTGTTCAAGCCATCTTCGATGCCCCATGTACACGATTTTCCTGCACCCGCCATCTTTCCTTGACGTTAGCTGCCGAGACGTCAGATCATCCATGCACCGCGTGCATCCGCAATATCCAGGGCACACCTGGCCTGCCACATATCCAGAATCGAGATAGTCCTGCTTGTCGTGATCAGCTGCTCTCATGTTGAAATACTCACCTTTTTGGCGCCCCATGTCTTGGCCGCTGTTTTCCATAACGTGTCTAACTCCTCTTGAAGTAGCCCCAGATACAAATTAATATTATTTCCTGGTTGTTTCGCCCTTGAATAAGCATGCTCATGTGAATGTACTTCGATTTCATGCACAACCAGGGGAGGTTGTACATCCATACAAACACGGGCCATGTGCTATGGTTGGTGTTCGGATGCCAAACGGATTCATGCCATCGGTACACGCGCCGAGCACGATGTTCCTTGCATCACATTCGAAATACCGATAGAAGTTGTTCAACGCTCTCCACTAGCTTCCATCCTTGACGTGTCTCAGCTTTGGATCATCTCCATCGCCGGGCTTCTTCCTCCCCGCGTGCCAGCGCATTAGCTTTGCTTCCTTGGGATCTACAAAATACCTCTGGAGACGGGGAGTGATCGGTAAGTACCATACAACTTTATGGGGAAATTTCTTCCCGGCCTTCTTGTATCGAGAAGCATTGCACACCGGACAGCTTGTTTTTTCCGCGTGCTTCTTCCGATAAGTTATGCAATCGTTGATGCATGCATGGTATCTAACGTGTGGCAGATCAAGAGGGCACACGATCTTCTTGGCCTCATCAACACTAGTAGGACATAGATTACCCGCGGGAAGAACATCCTTTAGGTACTTGAGATGCTCATCGAGGCTAGTGTCGGTCCATTTGTTTTTAGCCTTCGTCTTCGGGAGTTGGAGCGTGAAACTCAAGCGGGTCACCTCAGGATTGCAGCCATCATACAATGGAGTGTTCGAGTCTACCACCAGTTGCTCCAGCTTAGCCTCCTCTCTAGAAGCTGCTCTCTCAAGATTTTCGTCTCCTTGCGAAGCAATGCTTGAACATGAGGGTCCCAAGACGATTGAACTTAGTACCGACGAACTCTGCTGCGTGGAGTCCATGTCGTTCTCTCCGCCGCCATGTCGGCCCCTTCTCCTCCGCCATGTCCGCCCTTTCTCCGCCGCCATGTCCGCCTCTTCCCCGCCGCCATTATCGATCATCTCTTCCTCTTGCCCCGTGTCATCATTGCCTGCCCCGTCGGCATCCTCAACATCGTCATCCTCATCTTCAATTATCCACCGCGTATAGCCATCCATGAAACCAGTCATGAGAAGGTGCGCTTCGACACGACCATCGTCATGGGGGTCGAGCCAAACTATTCCTTTGCATTTTCGACACGGACATAAAACCTCTGTCCGGTTGTTTTCTTTCAAGTCCAGCACCGCCGACCGCAACCACCTGTCCACCATCGTTCCATTGACCATCGTCAACTCTGTACGGTAATAATAAACAAATTGATTATAAAAATGCATGCATGCATCAAAGTCATACAAAAATTTGACATGACCTTCCCTAAAAATAGGACATATATGGATCTAGAGTTTGTCGGAATTGGCCAAACGGAAATAAATCGACATTTCGGCAAAACATAGGCAACTGAAAAGCACAATTTGGCGTGCCACACACACAATTTCCACAAACATATCACACACACACATATTTTCATTTTGCAAAAGCATGAAATTTTCATCACCTCGATCGAGATCGAGCACACGGTGGAGATGATGTTGTAGGGAGATCAAAAGTGCACAAAGCTCTTGTTGACAAAGATAGATCTAGTTAGGGGGCAAATAGGTCACTTAACTAAATGCTACATCTACCTAGCTAGATAATTTGGGAGGAGACAACTTCAACTAGTGAAGGGGAAAGGAAAAAGAGAAAGGAGATGCATTAATAAAGGTGGTGTAGTTATAGCTAGGAGTAATGAAGAGAGAGAAAGGTAGGTAGAAGAGGGAGAGTAATGGGGGGAGAAGTATTGAGGAAGAAGAAGAGTGAGAGAGGGAGGATGTGGGAGGTGGGGGCACGGGAGGAGAGGAGATGGGGAGGGGGAGGTGGGGAAAGGTGGTGGGGCTGCGGCTTAGCAGTAGCGCGGGAGAAAAAGTGCGCTGCTGCTAAGAGGGTAGCAGCAGCGCGCTTTCCTAACAGCGCGGATTTTTGTAGCAGCGCGGTTTAACATCAGGCGCTACTGCTAAATTTGCACCAGCAGCGCGCTTTACGTAACCGTGCTGCTGCTTATTAGCAGCAGCAGCCTCTTTTTATGCCGCGCTGCTGCTAAGATTCTGTGTATAGGGTTTTCCCTAGTAGTGCTAGGTTGACGTGTACTTTGGCTTTGGCAACTTAGTCCACAAACGATTCAAATTTAGTCCACAAACGATTCTAGCAGCAGTGACATCCAACGGTCACTGCTGCTTCGTCAATATCTGATCTTCTTGCTCCAGCCACCCAAACTAGCTCCGGTGGGACTGCCTGCTCCCGCCTCCCACGGCCGGCTGTGCTGCCGCACAGGCCGCACGGCCCCACCCTACTTCATTGCGGCCAGGCCATTCCTCTACTCACCCACACCTCCTGTTATTTTCCGGCGACGGCAGCCGGACCAGTAAACCCTCGTACTCCCCACCACGTGGGCAACCATTGCAGAGTCTTCCCCGGCTCCGTGTCGTTCCCTTCCTAGGCCTCGCCGTCGTCCACCGCCATGGTGCTCTCAGCGCGGCCTGGTCAACGTGGTCAACGAACGACTTCCATCGGCCGTGGACCGTACGCGCAAAATAATGATTCCTCCACCTGACAGCTGGGACCCACCGGAAGGGCCTTTGTATTTCGCGAAAAAAATGTTCCCCTCGCTGACATGTCGGACCCACCAGCTATATCTTCGCACGCAAGGAAGAGCCTCCTTATTACGCACAAAAAAATGAATACCCACCCTGCTAGATGGGACCCACCATAGTGGGAGGATGACTTGTGGACCAACTAAGTTGACGGGGACGGAGGGCTTTGTCAACTTAGTCAATATGAACGATTCTAGCTCCAAGTGGCCGTACGATGTCCATCCAACGGCCATAGTGCTTCTTCAACCTCTGTTCTTCTTGCTTAAGCCGCCCAAAGCGCCCGGTCGTGGTGCTGCGTGCTCGGCCTCTCGTGGTCGGCTGTGATGCCATGGAGGCCTCACCGCCCCTACTACTCCCACCACCGCCTGTGGTATCCCTCTACTCACCCACACCCTCGTTATTCTACGGTGACGGCAGCCTCACGCCAGCCGAACCATGAACCCTCGTACTTCTCTCCGCTGGCTACTACTGCTGCATCTTCCTCGGCTCGCCGTCGTCCCTTCCTAGGCCTCGCCGTCGTCTGCACCACCGCCTCGGTGCTCTCGGCGCAGCGTGGTCAACGTGGTCAACGCAATCGACTTCCATCGGAAGAGTATCAGACGTGGAGAGGTTGACAGCTGGGTCCAGGCAGCCGCAAGGAAGTGCCTCCTTATTACGCGCAAAATAATTATTCCTCCACCTGACAGCAAGGACCCACCAGACGGGCCACCTTATTTCACGAAAAAAAACGTTTCCCCCTTGACTGTTGGGACCCACAGGACGGGCCAGCGTATTTTGCGAAAAAACGTTCTCATACTGTCACCGGACCCACCGGAAGTGCCTCCTTATTACGCACAAAAAATGAATACTCCTCTTGTTAGCTGGGACCCACCATGGTGGGAGGCTGACTTAGGGCCTACTAAGTTGATGGGATGGGGCCTTTGTCAACTTTAGTCAATATGAACGACTCTAGCTCCATGGACCGTGACAATGTCCATCCAACGGCCGTAGTGCTTCTTCAACCTCTGGTCTTCTTGCTCCAGCCCACCCAAAGCAGCCGGTCGTGCCGCATGCTATCGCCTCCCGTGGCCAGCTATCTTATGCCGCGGAGGCCTCGGCACTTCTACTATTCCCACCTGGCTGGCCAAAGTTCTGGCGACGGCAGACTCACACCGCACGGTGAACCCTCGTACTCCTCTCTCCGCTGCGGGCTTCCATCGCCGCTGCCTTTCCTCGGCTCCCGTCGTCCCCTTCCTAGGCCTCGACGTTGTCCACCGCCCGGTGCTCTCGGCGCGGGCGTGGTCAACGTGGTCAAGGAACGACTTCCATCGGACGTGGATCAGACGTGGAGAGGTCGATACCGGGTCCACGGCCGCAGCAAGGAAGTGCCTCGTTATTACGCGGAATATAATGATTCCTCCACCTGACAGCTGGGACCCATCGAACGGGCCACTGTATTTCGCGAAAAAATGTTTCCCCCTGACTGCTAGGACCCACCAGCTACATCTTCGCACGCAAGGAAGCGCGTCCGGGCAAAAAAACAAAACGATTCCCCCCCCCCCTTGACCGCTGGGACCCACCAGTGACACCTTCGCACACAAGGAAGTGCGTCCGGGCAAAAAAAAACGATTCGCCCCCTGACTGCTGGGACCCACCAGCTACAACTTCGCAAGTAAGGAAGTGCGTCCGAGCAAAAAATGATTCGCCACCGACCGCTGGGACCCACCAGCTACATCTTCGTGAGGCAAGGAAGTGCACGATACCGGGACCCACCTGGTCGAAGCATACGTGGCGTTGTCATTACGTCGCGAACGTGTACGTACATACTGGTCGTTGTAGAGGCGCGCACGTGTCGTAGTAGAGGCGCGCACGTAGCATGTACACGTACGTACAGCGGCGAGGGTGCAAGAAAGAAAATACGGCCATGTACGTACATATGGGCAGGGTCTCGAACGCCTACTCGCGCATACGTACATGGCTGGGTCGGAACGGAGAAACAGCGTCATCGTCGTGTTCATGGGGAGCCAACCGGCTGGGTCGGAATGGAATGCGTGGTCGTGTTCATCGGGAGGGCTTGGACGAAACAGGCGATGGAAACGAGGCTGGCGATCGCAGAAGCGGAGGAAACGGACCTCCTACATTCGAACGGGTCCTGTTGATCGGGAGGGTGTGGCGCATCGCAAAAGCGGAGGAAACGGACCTCCTACGGTCAAAACGGGGTCCCGTTGATCGGGAGGGTGTGGCGCATCCGCAAAACGGACGAAATGGACCTCCTACGGTCGAAACGGGGTCCCGTTCATCGGGAGGGTGTGGCGCATCGCAAAACGGACTCCACGGATATTGTACATGTCCACCGTCGACCTCCTCCACCTCCACGGGCTCCTGCTCATCCAGCCTCCACCGCTGCGCTTCTCCACCGCCATCGCTCAACCACCCCTCCACGGGCACCCTCCACCGCTTCACTGCTCATCCATCCCTCCACACCATAGGGTCCTGTTCAACCACCCCTCCACGGCCACCCTCCACCGCTTCATCGCTCATCCAGCCCTCCACACCACGGGGTCCTGTTCATCCAGAGGCAACGCCACCGCCACTATTCATCCAACCCCGGCAACGCCACTATTCATCCAATCGATCGGCTTAGCAGCAGCAGCGGCGAATCACTCCATCGGTTCGATTAACAGCCATCGATCGATCGCCGGGTACGGTAACGCCAGAGTTCGCAGCGGCAATCGCCGGGTTGATTAGAGCTCAAGGCCTCGCCGGGTTGATTAGAGCCAACGCCACACACGCTGCTGCAGACGCACGAGAGAAACGCAGCATCGCTCGCCCCGACCTCCCACCGTAACCGCAACTCCCGAAATTTTCCTCGCCTCGCTTCTACCATGGTTTTTTTCTGTCATGGACGGCCCAAAGAAGGTCATGCAGCTGCGTCGCCAGCCCGCCCAGGACGAAAAGCCCATTTTTTGTCATGATTTTTTGTCATAAAAGTAGGAGCCCACCACATCTATGATGATACCGGGTTTTGTCACAATTATCGTCATAGAAGTGTCATATGTATGACAGAAAAAAAATTCGTTCGGTCCAAAATGTCACGGATGTGTCTTTTTTTTGTAGTGTGTAGAGGACATAAACCCATATATATAGCCAATGAAGAAAAACGACGGAACCAGTGAAGATTTTGCAAAGTTGAAGAATTTGAAAAACTGAAGAATTTCAAAACTGAGGAAAAACTCAAATTGAAGATTTTCAACTTTGGTGGTGGCATGACCCACCGTATAAGAATGATGATTTCGCATACACTGCATAATTGTCGAGGGTTACGAGAACCAAATTTCTTCATTAATTTCTTCACACTTAGAGTGTTGTTCTTCATTGATTGAATAAAAACCTTCTTCATGTGTTGCACATCTAAGTCATCAATTTTGCATAAGTGTTAGGATGAGTGTCCTATTCAAAGAACATTCAAAGATTCTAAGATATTTAGCTCACACCACAACTTGCTAAATCTCTTCTCATCCAAGGGCTTTGTGAAGATATCGGCTAGCTGTTCTTCAGTCTTCACATGATCAATAAAGATGTCGCCCTTCAACACATGATCGCTAAGAAAATGATGAAGAATCTGAATGTGCTTCGCCTTCGAGTGTTGAACTGGGTTGTGAGCAATCTTGATTGCACTCTCATTGTCACAAAGAGAGAGGCACATTCTTCATGTTGATGCAATAATCCTTGAGAGTTTGCTTCATCCACAAAGAATTGAGCACAGCAAGAACCAAAGAAGCAATGTACTCTTCGGTAGACGATGATACACGCCTGCTTTCTTCGAGGACCAACGGACCAAAGATCGTCCGAGGAAATGACAAGTACCAGATGTTGACTTGCGGTCCACACGATCACCAAAGATAGTCGAGTCGTAATATCCAATGAGATCAAAAGCGAGCCCTTGGGATACCATAATCCTAGTGTTGGTGTGTGACCTAGATATTGAAGAATATGCTTCATGACCTTATGGTGTGATTCCTTCTGTAGCTTGAAATCGAGCACACATGCAAACACTAAGCATTATATCTGGCCTAGATGCACATAAGTACAATAAAGAACCAATCATGGAGCGGTATACCTTGTGATCGAAGTCAATACCATTTCATCAGTGCATGGATGGCCATTTCTGGGCATAGGAATTCTGACGCCTTTGCAATCTTGCATGCCGAATTTATTCCTTGAGGTATTTCTCCTGAGATATGAATATGCCATTGCGCTGTTGGCGAATTTGAAGACCTAAGAAGAATCTCAACTCTCCCATCATAGACATTTGATATTCTTCACTCATCATATAGGCAAATTCATCACTATAACGTTGGTCAAGACAGCCAAAGATAATATCATCAACAGATATTTGGCACACAAATAGTTCACCATCATAAGATTTAGTAAAGAGAGTAGGGTCGAGTGAACCGAGTGTGAAACCATTCTTCATGAGGAATTCCTTCAAAGTGTCATACCACGCCCGAGGGGCCTGCTTGAGGCCATAGAGGGCCTTGTTGAGTCTGAAGACTTTGTCGGATTCTTTGGATCTTCAAAACACAGGGGTTGAGCAACATATACTTCTTCCTCAAGCTTACCATTGAGGAATTCACTTTTCACATCCATTTGATATAAAGTGATATCATGATGGTTAGCATAAGCAAGTAATATATGAATAGCCTCAAGTCTAGCAACAGTGCAAAAGTTTCATCGAAATCAATTCCTTCAACCTGTGTGTAGCCTTGAGCTACAAGTCGTGCCTTATTCCTCACCACAAGGCCATTTTCATCTTGCTTGTTGCGGTAGATCCACTTTGTGCCAATGATATTATGCTTGTGAGGATCTGGATGTTTGACCAGTTCCCAGACGTTGTTGAGCTCGAACTGATGTAATTCTTCTTGCATGGCCTGAATCCACTCAGGCTCCAGAAATGCTTCATCTACCTTAGTGGGCTATGTGATAGAGACAAAAGCATAGTGCCCACAAAAGTTAGATAAATGTGAAGCTTTTGAGCGTGTGAGAGGACCCGGTGCTTCAATGTCATCGATGATATTTTCAACTTGCACTTCTTTTGCAACGCGAGGGTGAGCTGGTCGTCACGAGGAATTTGATCAGCATTTTCTTCAAAGACCATTCTCTTCAAAGATTTTCTTCAGTGCATCAGCTCGACGTTCTTCACGCTCGAATGAATTCTTCAGCAGATTCTTCAAGAGGGAATGACATCCTCGGTATCCTTGGACTTGATAGAATCCTCGGTGTTGGTTCATCTATCACAGAAGGTAGGTGCTCTCTTTGCGAGCCATTAGTTTCATCGAATCAAGACATCTACAGTTTCAACAATCTTGTGAAGAACATTGTTGAAGACTCTGTAGGTGTGTGAGTCCTTTCCGTAACCAAGCATAAAACCTTCATGTGCTTTCGATGCAAATTTAGCTTTGTGATGAGGATCTCTAATCCAATATTTAGCACCGAAGACTTTGAAATAACTCACATTGGGTTTCTTGTCAGTGAGGAGTTCATAGGCAGTCTTCTTGAAGAATTTGTGAAGATATACCCTGTTGATGATGTGGCACACAGTGTAAATTGCCTCAATCCAGAAGTGACGAGGCGTCTTGTATTCGTCAAGCATAGTGCGAGCCATCTCAACAAAAGTTCTGTTCTTGCGCTCCACGGCGTCATTTTGCTGAGGAGTATAAGGAGCAGATAACTCATGAGTAATACCAAGTTCATCAAGATAGTCATCAAGACCAGAATTCTTGAACTCAGTTCTATTGTCACTCCTGATATGCTTGATCTTCACACCAAAGTTGGTTGAAGCCTTCGAGGAAAATCGTTTGAAGACTTCCTGCACTTCATGTTTGTAAGTAACAATGTGTACCCATGTGTAACGAGAGTAGTCATCAACAATAACAAAGCCATATAGAGATGCATCATTAGTGACTACTGAGTAATGATTAGGACCAAAGAGGTCCATGTGAAGCAATTCGAATGGTCGAGTAGTGGTCATGATAGTCTTCGCTGGATGCTTGGCCTTGGTCATTTTTCCAGCTTCACAGGCCCCGCATAAGTGATCCTTGAGGAATTTGACATTCTCAATGCCAATGACATGCTTCTTCTTCGCAAACGTGTGCAAATTCCTCATGCCTGCGTGACCAAGTCGTCGATGCCATAGCCAGCCTTCTGAAGCTTTTGCAAGTAGGCACGCGGCTGGTTGAGGTCCTGTAGAAAAATCAACAATGTACAAGTCTCCTCTCCTAAAGCCTTCGAAGACTTTGGAATTGTCAGCTTCCATAACCACAACATAACGATACTTGCCAAAGACAACAATCATATCAAGATCACAAAGCATTGAGACAGACATAAGGTTGTATCCTAAGGACTCAACAAGCATGACTTTGAGCATGAATCAACATATTCTTGTCACCAGTCATGTGATTTGTACATCCACTATCAAGGACCCACTCAGTGGCTTTGGGTTGATCATCATGCAGATGAATTAGTGCAGCTTACGAACTCACATACTTCATCAGTGAAGAATATGATATCAAAGTCATCAGATGAATTTCATCAAGCAGTAAAACAGATATAGCAGTATGAGGACGTGTGAAATGAAAGTTCATTTCTTCATGATTAGCATGCGTCCTTTCAGGCATTTTTGTCAGGCCCCCAGCAAATTCTTCAGACGTTAAAGCACGTCTGAAGACCTGACCCTGCAGAATAGATTAGTTATTTTTCTTCACCACCCACATCTGAAGGGGTGGCAAAGAATTAATCACTCTGCGAGCTCCATATGAGAATGATGGCAAAGAAGCCAGACCATTTCGTTCAAATAAGAGGGGTTAACAAACAAAAGAAAAACATGAAAACGGGAGAAAAACCATTGCAAAAAGGAGAAACAAAATAAAATAATAAAACCGAGAAAGAAACATAAAAACCAAGCTATAGCGAAGAAATAAAACCAAAAACCTGGAACAGAGGAACGCACGACCTAGTCAATGATCCCAGGGTTTGACATGCGACATCATCGAACACTAACTAAATGCTCTCAAGGTCCAATAAACCGGGATCGAAGAGTTTGATGTGCTCATTCCAGTGATTAGGAGTTCAGAATTTGATTTATCTTTCGTCTACAAGTTTAAGGTTTCTGTCGAACTTCTTTCTAAAAAGTAATTTATGTGTAGCGGCGGCTAGGGTCAGTGCAAAACACACGGTACACCTTTTGTGGAACTATTAATTCAGGGCTCTGATAAAATTTGCATGCTCGTATACAAAACAGAAACAAATTTATGGGTACGTTGGAGCACGAGTTACGTTCAAAACAGAACAAGGATGTGACTTTTCAACTGTACACGAACAGAGTATTGAGCTCTGAGATAGACATGACAGATTGCAAATGGAACGGCTTGGAATGACAAAAAACACCGCAAGTCCATGCATTTCTCAACGGGATTAGCACGAGTTCACCGAAGGAGTACATCTTGAATGGTTCAATTCAGCTGGATCTCAGGAATATTGAGCACGAGCTGATCGGAATTCATGGTTTCCCATCAGTCCGACCACGGCGAACTCTTGTCGATGCGCACGTTGAGGGCCACCTCCATGCCACCCCCGTCCGCTCCTGGGACCAGGTACACCGCCGGCACCGAGAGGAACGTCGGCTCGCTGGCGGCGACCACGGCGCCCGCCGAGGTGCTGCTCCTCATCTGCATCTCCACCAGGACGACGTCCGTCTTGCCGCCGTTCGACGCCGCAAGGTTTGCCCACATCTTGCACGTGAACCGCGGCCGGGTCGCCGCGCTCGGCCTGGCGCACACCGCGGACACGGCGGACGTGGACGCGCCGAGCGCGCCCACGGTCAGGATGGATGAACACGCGGCCGTCGTCCTCCTCGACGAGCAGCAGCAGCCGCGGCGCCGACACGGGGACCTGGACACGGCTCACCCTGCCGTAGTGGACGGTGCGCACCTGCACAAAGTGGACGGCCTCGAGGTGGCCGGCGAGCAGGGGCGCCGCGCCGACGAATTCGCAGCCTGGCTCCGTGCAGCGGCAGGGCGCGTGCGCGCACGCGCTCTGGTGCTCGCCCGCCTCGTGGTAGGTCACGTACCTCTGGCAACCGGCGTTGGGGCACTCTATCCTGGTCGACGACACGACAGCGTCCAGCGCGGGGCAGGGGCCGAAGAGCCCGCCGCCGTCCACGCACGCCTTGCACTGGCAGCGGGACAGCTGGGCAACGCAGACGCCGCAGGCAAAGTGGCCGCCCTTGCACTGCAGGCACACAGATCGGAGTCCGTAGGTAAACCGGCACAGCTTCTGCACGAAAGAATCCGGAAGAAGCAGAGGATGAACCTGGAGGACGGGGGGCTTGAAGGGGAGGGTGCAGAGGGGGCAGTGGAGCACGCGCTTGTCGATCCTCACGGCGAGCCCCACTCTCGGGCTGTGCTCCCCCGCCGCAACGATGGCGCCTCCTCCGGCCGCCGCCTCGTGCACGCCGAGCTCTTGCTTCACGTGGCCGTTGGGCGGCTCCAGCCGCGCCTTCTCGTCGGCCTTGTCCATGGCCGACGGCGAAGCCCTGCTCATCCCCTCGGCCGCAGCGCCTTGCATCCTTCTCTGGTCTGGTCTGTGTGGAGCGAAAGTTTTTGAGACGGCAGACCAAAACGGCCAGGCCAAATAATGTTCAATATGAACGGAAATTCACCTTGGCTCGTAGCTGTATATATGCACCCATTCTTAAAACACTCACCCTGTGCATTCTCGAACTGCTCTTAAAAGAAGTCATAATTTTATTAAAGTAGAATGTGAGGCACCGAAGCGTCTACCTACACACCAAAATAAAATTAAAATGCGTAATTAGTCAATTAACTCAAATTGATTGCAGGCTTTAAGAAAACAACTCGAGATATGGTGGATTTAGGCCATCAACTCCTTCATTTGATCAAATAAGGCTGGTCATAGTGAGGAGTAACTTAGAATAGTAACATGCATACGTTACTACTCTATGTTACTATCTTTATAATGGAAAATGTCATATGTGTAGTAATAAGCCTGTCGATGAGCAAGGCCAAATTGGCTGACCGCACAGGGCCTCAAAATTTTTGGGCCCCATATATATATATATATATATATATATATGTATATATATATATATATATATATATATATATATATATATATATATATATATATATATATATATATATAAGGCCAAGCAAAAACGCACCCAGGCAGCCCAAATACATGTACGCATGCAGCCCCTGCAGCCCGTCTGCTACTAGTTTCCCTAACCCCGATCGATCAGCAGTTTAGCACCCGAATCTCAATCGATCAGCACCCGAAGATAGCGCGCGAGAGTCGAGAGAAGGCAACAGGGGCGACGGCGGCTGGGCTGGGCAACGGCGAAGAGGTTTCTGGTCTCTAGTAGGGCGACGGCGGCAGAGGAAACACGTCCGTTCAGCCGTGCGTACACGGCCGCTGACCGCCGATCGACCACGCCGTCCACGCCCCACAGTGCATCAGCATCATCCATCCCTGGCCAGCGTAATACCTTGTGGACAAAACCCAATTTTTTATTTTGCCAGCGTAGGTATTAGGCAGTAAACTATTTTTTGTTAAACAATATTTTCTAATAATATTACATCTAGATGAAGTCTATCTATTTTCTTAGGTATACAGTGCTAAAATTCCTAGAGTTTGAATTGATCCAGATTACTATTTGTTTCATTAAACAGAAAAATTCATGCATCCCGGGAGGAAGTATGATTCCGGTGCTTCAAAGCGTCAAAAGAAACAAAAACTAGAAGAAGATGCTCGAACCCAAAAGGGCGCTCTCGATAAATTTGTTCTGATAGAACCTCAAAGCAATTCTGAAAACCGAACTCCTGATGCTAATATTGATGATGCACATGGTGGCGATCCAGTAGAGGTTGAGGCTCATATTGCGGAATCTGATGAACATGATGATACTAACATTGTAGTCGAAGGTGATGATTCTAATCATGTTGATGATGGTGACGGTGCTAATATTGTCGCTGAAGGTGAGGATGTCAATGTTGCTGATAACTTCAATAATTCTGTTCAACCTGATATATTTGATCCAAGAACTTGGGATGCACTTGATCCTACAATGATTGATATTTTGGTGCAAAAGGGTCCTAAAAGAGACCTGTCTATTGAGCATGGTCGTACTGACAAATTTGGTAGAAGTTTTTCTGCATTATCATACACTAGAGTTCTCTCGAATGGAGAAAAGTGTGATAGAGAGTGGCTTGTGTACAGCAAAGATCTTGACAAAGTATTTTGTTTTTGCTGCAAATTATTTAGGAAGGGACATGTGAGAGGTGAATTAGCAAATGATGGCTTCAGTGACTCGCATCATCTTATCAGTAGACTCAAAGAGCATGAAAATGGTAGAGAACATGTCACAAATATGAGTACTTGGTATGACTTGCGTCTCAGGTTGGAGAAGAATCAAACAATTGATAAAGTTGCTCAGCAAGAACTGGAAAAAGAAAGGGAGCATTGGAGAAAAGTGTTGCTAAGGATTCTTTTGATTGTGAAATTTCTTGCGAAACATAATATAGCATTTCGTGGCAGTAATAGCAAGGTGTACCAAGATAGCAATGGCAATTTCTTAGGATTGGTTCAAATGTTGGCTGAATTTGACCCAGTTATAAAAGAACATGTTGACCGCATCACAAATGATAAAATCCGTGATCATTATCTTGGAGTCAGGTCTGAAATCATTAGAAAGGTAAAAGAAACAAAGTACTTCTCTGTTTTACTTGACTGTACTCCCGATGCAAGCCACCAAGAGCATATGTCTTTGGTAATTAGGTATGTTGATGCATCTTCGGGTTCCTTTTGCATTGAAGAATCCTTCTTAGGTTTTTTGGATGTGAATGATACCACTGGGCAAGGATTGTTTGATGTTCTAAAAAATGAATTGGAAAGTCTTGACCTTGATATTGATAATCTGAGAGGGCAGGGATATGATAATGGGGCAAATATGAAAGGAAGACATCAAAGGGTAAAAAGTAAAGTTTTGGAAATAAATCGGAGAGCTTTTTATTCAGCTTGTGGTTGTCATAGTCTAAATTTGACACTATGTGATATGATAAAGTCTTGTCGTAAAGCATCCAATTTTTTTGGCGTTATCCAACTCATTTATACAACATTTGCTAATTCTACTAAAAGATGGCAAATTCTCAAAAATAATATAAAAGGAGTAACACTCAAGTCATTGTGAGCTACTCGTTGGGAGAGTCGTGTGGATAGTGTTAAGGCTATAAGGATTCAAATACCAGAAATAAGGGAGGCTTTACTACAAGTGGCTGAAAATGATAAAGATCCATCAACAAGTAGTGAAGCTCAATCATTGGCAGAAAATGATCTTTGTGGCTTTGAATTCTTAGTGTCAATAATCATATGGTATGAAATATTATCAGCTATTAATTTGATCAGCAAGGAGTTGCAGTCAAAGGATATGCTTATTGATATCGCAATTGAGTCTATAAAGGGCTTGATTTCCTTCTTCACCAAGTATAGAGAAACTGGCTTTTCAAAAGCATTGGAAGATGCAAAGAAAATTGCAATGGAGATGGATATTAATCCAGAGTTCCGCACCAAGCGTAAAATCTAGAGGAAAAGGCAATTTGGTGAGGATGCACATTTATTGTTTCACAATCGGCAGAGGAGTCATTTAGGGTCAATTATTTTCTGCATATTGTTGATCAAGCTATAGTTTCACTTAACACGAGATTTGAACAGTATGAAGGGTATGAAAAAATAATTGGTTTCTTGTTTACTTCAGATAGGCCGCGATCCTTGAATGATAAGAGTTTGTTGGCTGCTTGTGTTAATCTTGAAGATGCACTTAAGAGTGGAGAACAAAGATAAATTGATGGACTTGAATTGTGTTGCGAGCTACTTTTTCTGCAGGACTCACTTCAGAAATCTATGGGGCCACTTAATATTCTGAATTTTTTGAAGAAGCGCTCCTTAATCTATCCTAATGCTGTTATTGCATACAGAATTTTGTTGACCATTCCTGTGACGATTGCATCCGCGGAAAGGAGCTTTTCTAAACTCAAGTTGTTGAAATCCTACTTGCGTTCTACTATGACACAAGAAAGACTCAATGGATTGGCAATAATAGCACTTGAAAATGATATCTTGGAGAAGATTAATTATGAAGATTTGATCGAAGATTTCATTTCAAGAAATACTAGAAGAATGTTGCTTTTTGGTAGAAAATGAGGTCAGTTTACAAGTTTACTGCTTTAGCACCATGTTTATTATTTTACCACTAGTATTTGATATATTTCCTAAATATTGTACCAAATCAGACATATTTGAAGTTAAATAATTAAGGAGAGTATGATTTACTTACATTAGTTCTTCAACTATATGGTTTAAAAAAATTAGGGCCCTTTTTTGATTTTTGTCCCGGGCCCTCAAATTCCTGGAGACGGCCCTGTGTAGTAACATACACATGTTCATTCAGGGCCGGCCCTGAAGGGGGGAGGGGGGGGGGGCTCTATCAATTGATTTTTAAAATCGGTGTTCTACAGCTCTAAGGTAGCCTCTCTGATAGTCCCTAGTTCCTAAATTTGTTGTTTGTTAATTGAAGACGGTGTCGGGAATTGTTTTCCATAATCTAATCATTGGATAGGATTAGTGTGTTGAAAACTGCACTATATGTGCTTAATTTCAAGATGACACAAAAATCAACTTTGTAATTGTTGTGGATTGCATTCCAATTGAACCCAATTTGCTCAGTTTGGATTAATGGTTGCTGAGGCATCACCAGAACGGTACTGCTGTACATGTATTTTCAAAGTTCAGCAGATATTGTTTTGTGACCTTTAGCAAATTTCTGTTTCGCAAGAACTAGTCTATACTAGCCATACCCGCGCGGCGGCACGCCGCGCCCTATCGATACATTACATGCATATATATAGCATTTTTGGCTCATGTAATAAAAAAAATTAAAGCTTCACGTGTATAAGTTTGTAGTTATAAAGCTGTTCACAAAAAAGCAAACTATATATGCACATAAATAACATGAAAAGGATACATTTATTATCACCATGAGTCATACATCTTGCTAGATGGGAAGCATACATTGCCATTTCAATAGCGTTGCCGCGCGCAGGGCAACCCAACATTATGAGCATAATATATTACAAACTCCATTGCTAACATGCAATATATTTCGACATGACGCATAGACGGGACACGTCGTTGATACGTGGTGTTTGTACATGCTATCTTTGTTGTATGCATTTTTTCGGTAACAAACAAATAAGTTAATGTGTACTACAAAAATTGCGAAAGACACATAGGCACATTGGTAGTTTAGCACCTTGCTGAAACCGTAACGATCACAAATCACAAAAAAGAGGCTTCACTGATTACTTCAAGGTCATGTTAGTTTAGCATGTTGCCGGGATTGCTTAATTAACATGACATTGTATTCCTGTCCAACACTTAGACCATATTTTATCTTAGTTCTAACAAAGAAATTTCAAAATGCTCGCCTCATTGAGATCAAAAGTGACTTGGTATATGATTTTGGTAAAAGTTGCATTGCTAAGTGACCAATAAGTACCTATATCATGAAAGTGAAATATTTGGCTAAATAGTAATGTTTCCCACGGCAACATTAGCTTAATAATTCTAGTGTTCGGCAGTAAACCTTCCATGTGTAAAGGAGTATTTGTAGATTATTTCAAAAATAGAGCACCTCCCATATAAAAAACTATATTATTAAGAAAAGCATGGACAGCCAATCATTTACTGGATGGGAAGAAAAACAAACCTAACATCATCAGAACAAAGGTGGCATACATGCATTATACCAATTCTGCTTAAATGTAATCCCAAAGTTCTTGACATATAAGGACAAAGTCTCACAATTTCATTCATACAATTCTGAGTGTGCTACGGATGCAACTGAACTGGCCGACACTAGTTCGCTACTGTTGTTGCCACCGTGTCTGCCGTGGCTCGCTGGCCCCTAACAGAGGTAGGAGTATCTCGAACATGTAACAGCCATAATCAATGCTACATACGGAAAGAATAGAAAAAGAATACTTTACTTTTATCAGCTTTTTAGTAAGTGAAAAAGCTAGATCGCTGGACATGTCATCATGTGTGTACGATTAGTTATACATTACATTACAGACGAGAGCACTGCGTACATTTAAGTAGAGCACCAAGTCTATCGTACTATTACAGTACAGAATTTCAACTATGTCCCAGTTGCATCTATGAAAACTTGATTATATTATACAATAGGTCAAGAGAACTGGATAAATCCAAATAGAGTGGTAAGTTTTTCTTATTACAGTACACAGCTTTACTTGTGCATACAAAGCACTCAAGCTACAGTGTAGAACTAAGCTGGTCCTTTCTTGCTGTTAGCACATAGCTTAGTCCGTTTTGAACCTTCATGCGTACACAGCTCCCTGGCTACTTAATAACTGGTAAAAAGCAAAACAACAATACTACATTTAAGTACCAAATAAGATGTATTTGTTGTATACGTAAAAGACATCTGACAAACCTCTTTTTGATTTTCCCGCTGACATTTGACTTCTCTCTTCTTGATTCGCGCTGTATCGTTTTCATCCTCTAGTAATCTGATACTCTGCTTGCTTAATCTGAGGATTACCAAGGCTATAAATTACATCTACTACTGTCGGAGAAGGTTGGGGGGTTGTTTCCAATTGCTTCTCAAGGTTTGGTAGTAATAGCTGCTGCCTCCATCTAAAGCAACGGCTTGGTTGATTCCACTTGATAGAAGTGGTGATCCCATGAAGAGAATTAGCAGTTGATGTAGTGATTATGATGATTTTTTCTGTGCAATAGAGATAGTTCAGGTTGGGGTGTATATTCAGCTTTATAGAATAACCACCAGACCGACAGTGTTCGGCACAGCGGACCAAATTGAAAAACCAGCCTGCCTGCAAAAAGCACAAATCAGAAATTGGATGGAAAAAAAAATCCAGAAGACAAAACATGCTTATACCAGCAAAAATTCAACAGCGTCATACCACAATTTTACAGCGGCCACCGACGAACATCAATACGATCCTAATCAAGCAAAGAGAGCAAAAACCGACAAATAAAAACAGAGATCTGCACAAAGAACCAAAAGCATACCAACCAGAATTGAAACAAGAAGAGGAATCAGCACATGATGAACCAACCAGAGAGCAACCACCATACGGCACAAAATTAAGTATGACGGCCAGCCGGGCGACGGTGAGGAGCTAGACCAGAAAGAATTGGGCATGTGTAAAGCACGCGTCCTCCGCTTACCGCCCCATCACCGGCGACTACCCAGCGACATATGAACATATCCGGCTCGGCTGCAGTCGCCAGATCCTCTCCAACAGCTTCTTCATCTAGTCGATCGTGTCCCCAGGATTGACGTACTGTCCAATTAAATGCCCAGTCAGATTTACTCCCAAGATTCTACCCCTCATTCTACCAAGATGGATTAACGATTGGTCTTTACCTTGCCGATCTTGAACACCACTGAGGCGATAGTTCCCCATGGTGGCGACGCAGGCTGTAGGTGGATCACCTGCAGTCTGGGCGGGCGCGAGAAACATGCTGCAACCGCCAGGTCGAGCTAAGGAACCAACAGCGTGGCCGCGCTCTCCACCGCTCGTGCTGCGACACCATGCCGAGGCGGCCCGCCACCATGGCCTCCTGTCTCCGCGGACGGAGCGGCGAGGACTACACACAGGGCCAGCGATGTTTGGCAGAAACGCGCCGGCGAGATGGTTGCTGGAGAGGTTGAGCGCTCTGAGACTGCGGCAGCCGGAGAGCGCCCTGGCGGCCACATCGCAGCCGATGAGGTTGCCGGACAAGTCAAGGTACTACAGCCCGGAGCAGTTGGTGAAGTCCGAGAGGCCGCCGGAGGAACTTATTTCAGGCGAGGCCCAGCCACCGGACAGACCCGAGGCCGGCACCCACCATCCAGCCGTCCAGGGCCGCAAACCCCTGCCCGCCACCGCCAGCGTCCTTGTCTGCACCAACCGCATCACCGAACAGATTCAACTGACTGCAGTAGCCGGAGGGCGCGGCCACGTTGGCGACGGAACCGCGCAGCACGGGATTTCCGGAGAGGTTGAGCACCTCGAGCTTGCTGCCGCACCAGCCGCCAGCCGCCGCCGCGAGCACATCGCTGACGTTGGCCGCCGCCTCTCGACGCGCTGAGCTGCAGCATGGTGGCCGCGACAGCGCGGATGTCGGTATTGAGCAGGACGGCGGAGAGCGAGAGCGACGTGAGGCGCTCGCCCCTGCACACCGCGTCGGGGAACCTGCAGGCGCCGTCGCGCGCGGTCCAGCCGTCGAGCGACGCCTGGTTAGGCAGCGCCGCCTTGAAGTCGGTCGTCCAGCAGGTGTGCGTCGTCGGCGGCCACCAGAAAGAGTGCCGACGCTATGGCAAACCGCACGGAATCCATGTAGGAGCACGCAACTGCAAAGCTAGGGGTGGGAGGGGAGGTGGGAGCGTGCTCGAGTCGATGAGTATTTATACACCCGTAAGCGGCGGCCGACCTATCATCCTCCAGAAACTGCTTGACCTATCATCGCTCCAGAAAATGCCCGATAAGCGGCAACCGACTAACCTGAGAAATCCAACATGCCAAAAAAAAACAATCAACGACGTGGCCGCAGCAGAACAAAACAGAACGGCAGGCATGCACACTCATCCGGAAACGTCCACACGAATTACGGAAACGTAGTCAAACCGCCCATGCAGAAACGACACACAAAAGGAATGTCCCTGATCTCAGGTAAAATCACTCAAGCCACCCAAAACGTACACAGCCAGATCCCCCACTATATAACGTGGCAGTTTTCGATTGGATGAGTTTTCACTGATTGAAAAAAGTCAAAAAAACAGGGTAAATCAAACCTGGCCAGATTTAGTATATTTAGAATTCAGATATGACCAGTTTCTTACTACAACATGAAAGACGTAGATAACTTCATGTTGAATATCCTGATTTGCTTGTTTTCTTCATTTTGTAAAATGGATCATGTTTTGTAGCCAAGAAATTCGTATATTACGTGCTTTGGAGTTCAAATTAAAGGGAGAACCAAGCTATGCTTGTATATTTACCTAATAATAATTAATGGGCTAGCTCTAGGAGATATTTATACATATACTATTAGGTAATTAGGATGTTCAAGAGCCAAGGACAATACATAAATTTTGTATGTTTATATTAAAGGGGCCCCGGGTTTTACTTTCGCCCCGGGCCCCCGAATTGTCAGGACCGGCCCTGTGTTCATTTATTGTCTTGTAGACTCATTTTGCTTTGGAAAGCGCTATGTGATGGTAACATATTAGGTTACTCTATTTGCCTCTCTCCTCATTGACTACTTGCCACATCAACATTTTTGCTTATGTGGCATCTATGTTACTACCTATGTTACTCCCACAATGACCAGCATAAGGCGAAAACCAATTCGGAACGGAGAAAAATCGGCCACATGACTCCCACGTCAGCCTACCTTTGACAGCTTGTAAATTGATTACTATTTCGTTCTATAATGTAAGACATTTTTTGACACGGAGGAAGTAATTTTTACAGGGGACTTTTTGTAACACTGCCAACCTAACTAGATATAGAAAAATTAATGTCACACTTTGCGTGGGACTTGAACCCCGCGAGAGAATCTACAACATGACACCTCAAACCCCACCCCCCCCCACCCACACACACACGCCGGAGCGGACAACCCAGTAAAAAATTCATCACCCAACGGGCCCCCTCCACCCAAAACCAGCCCAACGTCCGGGTTGTGTGGCACCCTCAAAGCCAACCCATATCAAGGATGGATTTGAGGCCGATCAAACACGTCCATCACGTCGGATCTACCCCACCCTGACATAAATATCTCATTCCTATCCGCATCCCGAACCAAACCCTAGCCAGCGCCTTCGCTGCAACTATCAAATAGGGTCAAGAAGCGGTGGCCGATCTAGCGACGGGGAAGCTGCCATAGGGGAATAGCGGCAAAAGATGACTTTGAGGTCATAGAGAAGATGTGTAAAAAAGATAAGAAAACTGAGCTCTTTTCAATGGAAGAAACCTGAGCTGTTTGAATTGTTACAATGGTTGAGAAAAAAAATACTATGACTATAAATAATTGACTATGAAATATAATCAGATAACATATTATTTGCCATTACATATATGGGTCCATGTCGAAAATGGCCTTTGGTGGCCGAGCACCCTGCAAGCCGGAATCAGTGCCGTCTGTGCTTGTTGCGATCGGTGCAAGCCATTAAGACGCGGCCGTATTTTCACCGTATTCATGCCAGAGTCCGCTGCCGAGCCTTCGTATTTGCTATTTAAATAAACCTTGCAGGCACATGTACATGAGCAGGTACATCAGTGCAGCACAGCATCTAGCGCAGATACATTATTTTGTAGACCATGTTTCTCAACCATACATGCCCAACCATCCTCGAATTCTTTCTCACTAACCATGTGATGCACCATCTTGTTGAACTCGTGTTTGAACTCGCTACCCTTGCCTAGCAGTGGCCCAAGGCACTCTTTTGCTTTCTTCAGCACATGCCATTTGCACCACCGATATGTTGTATGCGGCATGACATCTTCTATGGCAACCTCCATTGCACGAGCTCGGTCTGAAAAACAATAATTCACTATCAGCATATTCCAGGATGAAAACATTTTCAGAGCAATCCTAAAAGGAAAGATCATCAGCACTAAATAGATGAGATCATTTTTTTAATTTATCTGCGAGGATTGTGCGTGGTTGTGGCGCTCCTATCATCTGAAAAAACTCTGTGAATATCCACTTGAAAGTGTCAATTTTCTCATCGCTCATCAACACCCCTCCAAATATAATGCTTTGGAAGTGATTGTTGACACCAACGAAGAGGCCAAATGGCATGTCGTATAGATTAGTTTTGTATGTCATATCAAACGTAACAGCATCTCCAAAACACTTAAATTGCTCAATGCTTCTCCCTGTTGTCCACATCAAAGTCTTGACTCGACCATCACTATCAACTTGCACACTGTACTTGAACTCAGGATCTTCAGCCTGCATTGTGTTGAACACCTCTATTGTTTTTGTAGCATCATTTTCCGACTGCTCTCTATTAAGTTTTCCACATAGAGTTTTGAGAGATCTCTTTGTGAATGGCACGTCCTTCACAAATCCAAAAAAACTGCCAACCACACTATAAACCTTGCTCAGGCTTATATTGTTTTCTCTTAGCTGTTTCACCAAGTCTCTGGTGTATCTATCTATGTGCCTGTGCGATTTCCAGTGCAGCTTCTCCGTACAGTTAACTGAGACTGCATGGTTGTGGTTTGCTTTGTGTTCGCATACGTACCACCCTTTATCATCCGATCTAAGCACTCGCATCAACGCAGGGCATCCACACCTCATCGAGCGGCTGTTCGACTGCAATGGCTTCGCCTGCATAGGTTTTCGATGTGTTATGAGAGCATACAAATTTGAAAGAGCAGCTGCGGGGAAACATTTGTGTTGTCTGAATTATTGAATCATCCTCACCGCACACGCGCATACAAACTCCTACATGCACTTTATCCAATGGACGTTCAACCTGCTTTTGGCATACCTAACGCCAAACCCCATCTCCCAGGAATATAGGTTCTAAAACTCATCTGCCTCTTCAACCGTGTCAAAAGCTAATTCTGAGCGCCGGGTTAACAACCGTGCCAACCTTGGTGTCTGCATAAGCTCTCATTGAAGCCTCGAGGGCAGGGACTCTGCTTGGGTTGGCATCCCTCTCTTCTTGCGCGTTGCCAATCCTGACACTGCATCCCCCCGCCCCCCCCCCGCGCAAAAATGGTGTTAAATATACTATCTACCTGAACAGACCGATTTCTAACAGTGGTTTTTCTGATAAAACAATCTTTATCATTTGATACAGAAATCAGTAATAGTTGATCTAGCTGAACGAAGTTTGAATGAAACAATCATGTTTCCGAGCTAGCAAGAATGCTTACACGAGGTGAAATAAAAGGATTATTGTTTATACATGGGGGTGAACTCTGTATATGTGTTTTCTCTTGTTACAGGCATTCCAATTTCTGTTCCTACAACCAAAAGCGAAGTCGTGGAGGTACAATTTCTGGTCTAGCAACAAATAAGCAACATATGAGTGTGTGTTTCTTACCGTCGAGTCCAACAGGAAGCCTTTGATTTGTTGACGACGACCCCCTCTGCATCTCCCTCCTCTCCCATTGATGCAGAGGAAGTTTTCCGAGCCGCCATATCGTTCGAGTCGCCAACGACCTCGCTCCCACGGTTGTTGTATGAGCCGAGATTCGTGCCCACCACTCTGAACTGCTCTTTGTCACTGCTGTCACCAATCGGCTCAGAAGAAATCACATCAAAGGAGCGCCCGCGCCCTTCATGGATGGAAGCAACCACAGACTCCACAACATCGATTCCGCCACCCAATAAATCACCCGCATCAGCCTTAGGAACCAATATGTAGCATATATAAAATGCTCATCTAGTCAGATCCAAACATCATCAGGTAGAAGAATAACTGAAGACAAATCAGGGACGAATACAAGAATCTGAATGCCAAATCAAAGAAATACTCCCTTCTCGGGGGCAAGAAATGCAACGAGGAAAAGGGGAGCGAGATTGGGTCTTACCCTGATTCTGCTTCCTCAAAGAACTCGAGGCCATCCATGACGAAACGCCGCTCTGCACAGCCACGAACTGGAAGGGGATGAATGACTGACGAGGGTAGGAGGAAGAACCGCTTCGGGCGTTAAGTCACCTGCATCGCCAGTGGGGCCCAAGATTAATATCGCACGTGCCACCGCTCACCTACATGCGTTGTTTTCAAACGAGCCTAGCAAGCACAGGACGTGCCTGTGTATCCAGCGCGCACCCGAGGCCCACGTATAACTCTGGCACAGCAGCCCACGGCATTGATGTATTTCAACTTAGCAGCTACCGTATACATCTGACAAAAAAAACGTGCACGCATCGCAGGGCTCTACTGCACGGCGCCAGATACCGGCCTGCACGGGGCTCGGCCACCAAACGCCACACTCGGTCCATGTTCTATATCTAAGTCGATTAAGATTTTCCTATATATATGTCGTTATGTGTTACACCTTTTTTTTAAATGGCAAGGCCGCAAATGTTATACAAGTTAAAGGAACAACCTAAGAGTATATTACAGTCAAAATTTTGGAGTTAATCCTGCAATGTTACCTTTTCTTATGGCGCAAATGATTATTTATTTATTTTCAAATATCTCTCTAATGTCCATTTATAGTTTGGTAGATAGAACAAATCTTACATTCTTAAGAAGTTGATCCCCACTAGGAGCAATTCTCTCTACATGCACACTATCCACATCAACATGATGCCACATGAGCATTCTCTCAACATGCAGCCTCCACCTCAGCAGAAAATAATCAACAAATCGTTTCCAATCTGAGTGGGTCATCATAATTGTTTTAGGCGTTTATTCAATCTTGCCTAGCCAACTGCACCCATCTGATCTCTTCTCATCCTTGTATTTCCTCTCTTCTGCTGCACGCGGCTGATCCCATGGTCACCGAAAAGAGCGGCCCCTTCCTCTTTGCGCCTCGTAACTGACGGGTCAATCAAGGGAGAGACCCGTCAAAGGTTGCCAGCGTATAAATCTAGAGTACAGAATGGCTGTCTTGCTCCCTCGATTTAGCTGAGCCCATCGACCTCCTTTCCCCTATGTACAGTCCAACGTGACGGTCGAGATCCCATCTCACTCCCCTCCGGTAGGACCGCCGACTTGGCTCCCCTCTGCAATTCCCCGGGGTTCGCTCGGGGTATGTTCCCCCTCTCGGTCTGGTTCCTGAGTCCGTGGCTTGAAGGTCCTCCTGAGCTGCCGGTCCGTACTCATGGGCCTCCTCGCGTGCTTCAGACAGGGCGGCGGCCGCCGCTATGATGGAGCAAGAGGTGCGGCCTCGGCCGGGGCCGGTGCGGCAGCGGCGCTCAGGGAAGAACCTGCTGTTGCCTTCTTTGGAGGACCTTTCACATATGCTGGCGATGACAAGGCTGCAAGCCATCACTTGGACGAGCTCAAGTCCGTCACAAATCCACCTCCAACTTCCTCGGCGAGGTCGGCTTCGGCGCCATCGACATGGTATCTGTCGTGGAATTAACATGTCAGATGTCCTGTTAAAAAGACTTAGTCGTAGAGCCATCGCGACGGGTTAGCTTGAAGGGTTTAAACCGAACAAGGGACACGGGAGTTTTTATACTAGTTCGGCCCCTTCGATGAAGGTAAAAGCCTACGTCTAGTTGTGATGGAATTGATTGAGTTTCAATGACCAGGGAGCAAATACGCTTTGCCTGCGTCTCGAGTTGTTGTTTTCTGCTCCTCAACCGGCGTCGGGTCGTCCCTTTATATACATAGGTTGACGTCCAGCCGGTCTACAGAGTCCCGAGGCCGGCTCATACAAGTGTCCGCCTCGGTCTCCCCTTTCCTATCTTACAACACAAGTTATACCATCATAGCGGTTTACTACCATGGGCCCTAATCCGTCTTTGGGCTCTGGGCCTCTAAGCTTCATCAGTAAAGCGCCATCTTCTGGGTCTTTACGGGCTTCAATGTAGTTGAGGGTGAACCGGCCCCTTCTGGGCGGTTTATCCTTAATAGTTATATCCCCAACATTAGGCCCCAGGTTGATTTGAATCAGTTCATGTCAATCTCCAATATTTAGAAAAATCCTGTGAACATCTTTTTACATTCCTCGTAAACCGCCGCGATGTCTTCTCCTGTAAACTTTTGTTAAACCGCCGTGACGTCTTCCTCTAGATACAGCAGCGGATTGTCATGACGTCATCTCTGTATAAAAAGATTAAAGATTCCTTTAATTAATTGCTCCCAAAGATCGAGGCGACAGCTACGCCCTCTTTTGCCGCTTCAGGCTCCTCGATCCATGCGCTTGCTTTATCCATTTGCCTTATAAATAGGCTCAGGGTGTTTTCTCTCTTCCCCTTTCGTGCCTCTTCTTCCTCCTCGCGACGCTCAAGCTCTGAAGCTCCGCCGCCGACCTCAACCTTCGAGCACTGCATCGACAAATGCCGCTGCATCAACCTGATCGCATTGCAGACACTGCGGCTCTTCTCCGCTATCCCTGCGCATCTGGTAAGCTTCCTCTTCTCAACCCTAGATCTGTATTTAGGGTTTCTGCGTTCATCCGTGTTCATAAGTGTGCATCTTTGCTTGCTGCCTTTTTGCTTACTGTTGAAACTAGATGAACTTGTCATCCTCCTCTTGCGGTCAAAGTTGTAACTTTAGTTTACCTCGCCATAGTATCTCCTCCTGCCTTGATAATTCCCTTCTGGATTTATGGTGTTTTGTCGTCGCCATTTTAGGGCTCAGAATATTTTTTTCTTACTGAACTACGGTAGATCCAAATTTATGTTGTCATTTTGTGAAACCTGTTTCTGTCAACACTTAGTAGATTTTCAGCTCTGGCTCTTCCACCCAAGGGCGGTTTAACCTTTAGTAGTTGATAATCCGCTATATGCCATTAGCCCTCACTTAAACCGCCATCTTGACTTGAATAGCAATTTCCGGTTTACCTCACATGTATGCTTTGATCAAATTCCAGGTTTAACACTGATTAGTGCACATGAACCGTCAATCATAAACCGGCCTTCATTTTTCCTTTATAGTTTTTTTTTCAAGATGACCAAGCAATTTTCCGCTTGCAACTGGGTTCCATCCCGGATCACGGAAACGCAAATCAACGGATACGTTGTAACGGGCGCTTTAGCTGCAAAAAAATGTCCTTCACTGGCGAGTTCCTGGCCCTGAGTGCCCTCCTGAGCCTCAAGATGGAGAAGTGATCGTGTTCATGCAACATCTATCCCGGGGATTCAGCCCTCCCGGATCAAAGTTTTTCCGGGATGTACTTGCCAGCTTCCAACTCCATCCTCAGGATATTGGACCAAATTCTGTGTCCAACATATGCGACTTCCAAGTGTTCTGTGAAGTTTACCTTCAAGAAGAACCAACTATTGATCTCTTCCGGGATTTCTTCCACTTAAACCGCCGAACTGAGTTCTCTCGACGCCCCAATACTGAACTTGGTGGTGTGTCGATTCAAAAAGGAAAGAAGTTGATTTTCCTCATGCCAAACTTCACAGCCATCCTAAAGACTGGAACCAAACATGGTTTTATTGTCGTAACACTGCCTCGCCGGAGAGAAAATCCTTTGCCGGGCTACCGCGCTCACCGCCTTAGCAACGGCCACCCTTTACCTCAACGATTAACTGCCAAAGAACGACAAGCTTATGCACCTCAACTCGCCAAGCTCCGGGCTCTCCTCGCCAACGGTTTGACTGGTGTTGATCTCGTCCGCTCTTGGGTTTCGTGGTGTGTCCTACCTTTAAGCCGCCGCCCCGGATTGATGTATGAATATACCAGCGACGCCAAGGATCCTCAACGGTTTAACGAAATAGAAATGACTGATGATGAAGTCACTGAAAGTGTGAAGAAGATGCTTGACGAACCGATCGCTGCATGTAGCCAAATTGGGCTACGCCCTTTTTATGCCTCCAACAAACCGCCAGCGGTAAAAACTTTAACCTTGTATTTTTTTGATCCGTCTCCGCTTTAACACTGATATAATAATCCTTTGTTTAATTTTGCAGGCCAATAGCTCCTTCTGGAAAAGGAAAACTCAAGATAAAACAGCCAGGGCTCCTCATGCCAAGAGCAAAGTCACCAAGAGAACAACCAAGAAGAAAACCGCCGAGTCTTCTGATCCGCCAGAAGATATTGACGAATCGGATCAAGAGGTAGAACTTGACCCCCTTGGTTCCTTTTTCATACACCTTATTGACAATGACTATTCCCAGGATGATGCGGAGGCCAGCTGTGCAGACCATGTTGAGGTAATCTCTCTTTCCTCCGGTTCAGATCTTGTGCCGGTTCAAAGATTTCATCGTGCAGTTCGGAAAGTAAAATACTCTCACCCTCTTGCTTATTTGGATCCAAAAGTTTCTTTGAAGACACAACAACCTGAAGGGCGTTGCACAACCCGACACAGTGGCCAGCAAGTCACCTCTTCCGGTTTACCGGATACACCAATCTGGAAGCGTCGTCCAGAGGTTACTTGTTCTCCCGAAAAATTGTATCCTTTGAAGGGTTTCTCCCGATACCCACTCAATCCGTCTGATCCGAATTACCAGGTGTGTTCCAATTCGTTTGGCGGTTCATCAACCACTCAGCTACCTCCCCTTAAAACCGTCCCTGGGTAAGTATACTGCCCTTCATATTTTTCCTTCATAGTTCGGTTTACCGTGCTAATCTTTGTTTTGATATCAGTACCAAAGCCCGTCTGAGAAAGAAGGCTAAAACCAGTGTCCCTATTGGTGAAGTTGAACCAGAAAGGGCTCTTGAGGGTACCGGTAGAAATATTGATGTTATGGATGATTCCGCCCCACAAGGTGAGAACACTAAAGCTAATCCACTAGAAGCTGACCCAGCTACTCATATTGATCCATCAAGCCCTCATGCTACTCCTTCGAGCCCGGCTGTTGATCCGCCGAGCCCAGCTGCTAATCCGCCAAGTCCAGCCAGGGATACCATCAATCCGCCAAGTCCACCAAAGGGTGATGATGATGATGTTATTATTAACGGTATGGGTCATACTAGCCCTGGTAATCCGGTTGTCTTGTCAAAACATACTGCCAAGGAAGAATTCACTGCTATGGGCAAGGGGAAAGGGAGGACTGATTTATCCAACTTCATCAACCTTAGTGCCGAGGAACTTCATTCCGGATTTTTAAACCGCCTTTACACCAGCCGTGACTTTGAAGCCGGTTTGGTGAACCTGATGAAGGAACGTTATGAGGTAATCTTCGAGAACGCTTTGAAATTTACTTTATTCTGTATATCTCTTCCATTGTAGCCCCAAGGGCCGGGTTATCTCTTGAAGATAAACCAGGACTTCGATATAAAGAACACCTCAACTGAGTAGTTTCAAGGGCCGGTTTGTCTTTTGAAGACAAACCGACTGCTCGCCTTGTTAATTGCCTTTACTTATAACTGATCAATTGTGCATTAGCCCCCAAGTGCCAAGCTTAATACCTAGATTGAGCCTTGGGACTTGAAAATACTCAGTTTAAAAAACAATCCACATTAGCCCCCAAGTGCTGAATGCATAACTTGTTATGTGCATGGGACTTTAACAACTTCATCTTCTAACGTTTGCAGACCGATGAAAATATCAAAGAATCTCAAATCGCCGATCTTCAAGAAGACATCAAGTCCCAGCAAGAAGAGACCTCTAAAGCCAAAGAGGAGCTAAAGGGTGTTTTGACAACCATGGAGCAATTGAAGGATGGTTTCAAAAATGAACGCACCAACTGGGAAACTGAGAAGGCTGCTTTGTTGAAGCGGGCTGAAGATGCCGAAGCAGCTCTTAAGCCGGTGGCGGAAGGGCTAAAACATCAAGTGGATGCTATGACTTCTGCAATATTTGGTAAGTACTTTGTCATAGCCGGTTCGAAAATATCTTGAACTCTGCCGGTTTAACATTGAATTCCTAAACTATTGCAGGTAATCGCATTGCCCAGCTGGGCACATATATGCGGATGAAACTGAAGGCAGCGTACACTTTGATTGAGTAATTATACACTGGTGCCCAATGGGTTATCTGTGCAGTCTCATACAACAAACCGGCACCAACATTGATCAAGGACACACTAATAAGATTATCCATGACGCCGGCAGATAGAAGAGGTGAAGCGATCTGCTGCCAGGGTTGGCGCTTTACTGGCACTGACTCGGGCCAAAGCATGGATATCTGACTTGGATCCAGTTGATATCGCCAAGGGATTTCCGGATGAACAAGCAGACGGGTCAGCATTTGACGATGAAGCCCTCAAAGCCCTGACAAAGGAGATGCGTCCGCTGTCGAGTCAACTGGCTGAAGAGGCTAACTTGACTGTTCATCGGTCCTTTTACGATGAAAGGAACCAGCGGGTTGATACGACTGTGACAGAAGCGCAAAACCTTATCCCGCCAATCCGTAAGCACACTTACGCCCCTGATGTTGAACCGTCCAATCTGATAAGTGAAGAAGCTGTATTTCAGGCTCTAACCCGGATTGACTGGACCACCATTGACTTCCAGCCACTGGGTGGAGAGGAGGAGGTTGAACCGGCGCCTGAAGATCCATCAACTTCACATCATCCTGGCAATGAGTCTTAATCCGGCAATCGGGTTACTTTGTCAGACTTTATTTTGTGTAAGAACAATCAACATTTTGGGCCTCAAAGCGCCTTGTAATAGGCTAGTGCAAGTACTTTGATCTGCGGCACTGATATATAACTTTGTTTGATCTGCCATGATATGTGCTATGCTTGATTATATCTTTTCATGCAATCCTGCTGTCTGCATAAAAAGAATTGTCTGGGCGGTTTACCGCCGGACGGGTCACAATGCCCCATACAAAGCCTGGTTAATGACCAAAGCAGAATCAAAAATATGAAATAAATCATACCTGTTATATTAAATCACTTAGTTGGTTTACCAACTTGTATTTGTAGTAAGGGTGAAAAACCCAAATCTGAAGCATTGATAACTCCCACCATGCAGTGCTGGTGTAAACTTTTTAAACCATACCGTGTTGTGAATAACACCATTTGATTATGCTGGTAATATGTAATCGAAGCCAGTACGAGTTGTGAAACACCAGTTAGATAAGAAATATGGTCTGACAACTTATAGTTGAAAGCCAAGCCGGTTTAACAAACACTGGGTTAACATGAATATGATCTGAAAACTTGTAGTTGAAAGCCAAGCCGGGTTAACAAACACCGGGTTAACATGAATATGATCTCACAACTTGTAGTTGAAAGCCAAGCCGGGTTAACAAACACCGGGCTAATATGATATTACCAAAAAACAAAAACTTGGCAAAAAGCAAACAAAAACCGTGTATTCCAGGCTTTTCAAGGGCTGCCAGGCACAAATTCGAGGCTTTTCATGGGCTACCAGGCCGCTGAGTTAAACGATTTTTGCAAAGCCTTTTAAGATGGGCCTCCAACTAACCAATCGTCGTTTTAACTTTGACAAGTTCAAGGTCTGTAAAAGATTGACTTGTCAAACGTTCGGCGGGTCTTGCCAGGATTACCTGGATAGGAGTGCCTTACTTGATGAAGGTAGGTTAACCCGGGGTTTTAGGTGAATACACCAGGCTTCCAAGCCGTGGGTCGATACCCGATTACGAGGGTCCTTTCAAACTCTTTGTTGCGTTGCACAAAGAGCCCCCAAGTAATTTTGTGAGCTGTGCTCAATGGGTGCCTATGTTTGAGCTGTGCACAGCATCCAGTCCCTCTTTGGGCCCTTTGGGTGTGAAGCTCCCAAGCTGTTTTGTGGCATGATAGCCGGTTTAACAGGTAGCACTTCGATTTGTCAGCTGAAGCCCCCATGTAAACAAAGAGATTTGAAGAAAACGGCAGAGACCCTGCTTATAGCAAGGATGCCGGTTTATTATATTGATCATAATATATACATTGTTGAAATATGTACATAAGAAAATCCTATGGCTCAAGTGTAGTAAGGCCAAAGGAGAGCTATGTTCCATGGCTGTCGGGTCTCCTCCTCAGAACTGTGTGAGTCTTCTCGAACGTCAATGAGGTAGTATGATCCGTTGTGCAGATTTTTGCTGACCACAAAGGGTCCTTCCCAAGGTGGGGATAACTTGTGCATATCGGTCCGATCCTGGATGAGCCGAAGCACTAAGTCGCCTTCTTGAAAGGTTCTTGTCTTAACCCGGGGCTGTGATAACGCTTAGCAGTCTTGTTGATAAACCGCCGATCGAGCAAAAGCCATGTCCCGTTTCTCATCTAATAGGTCCAGCGCCTCTTGGCGTGCTTGCTCATTGTCCGCTTCAACATAATTGGCAACCCGGGGCGAGTCATGACGAATATCACTTGGGAGGACGACCTCAGCCCCGTAAACCATGAAGAAAGGTGTATAACCCGTAGATCGGTTTGGGGTGGTGTTTATACTCCATAACACAGATGGTAATTCTTCCACCCAACAACCCGGCGTCCGCTTCAAAGGAACCATAAGCCGGGGCTTGATACCCTTCAGGATCTCTTGATTCGCCCTCTCAGCTTGACCATTGGACTGGGGATGAGCCACGGACGCTACATCAAGCCGGATGTGCTCTCGTTGACAAAACTCCTCCATCTCGCCTTTAGAAAGGTTCGTGCCATTATCTGTGATGATGATGTGTGAAAAACCAAAACGGAAAACGATCTTTTTGAGAAATTGAACTGTCGTGGCTGCATCACACTTGCTGACGGGCTCCGCTTCAACCCATTTAGTGAACTTTTCAACCGCCACCAACAGGTGGGTCTTCTTATCCTTGGAGCGCTTAAAATGTCCCACCATATCAAGCCCCCAAGTGGCAAACGGCCAAGTGATAGGAATCATCCGTAGCTCTTGAGCCGGAACATGAGCTTGACGTGAAAACTTCTGAAAAGCGTCACACCGCTTTACCAGATCCTCTGCATCAGCATGAGCTGTCAACCAATAGAATCCATGACGAAAAGCTTTAGCCACCAGGGATTTTGAACCGGCATGGTGACCACAATCCCCTTCATGGATTTCACGTAGAATCTCTTGTCCTCCTTCAGGAGAAACACAACGTTGGAATACACCTGAAACACTGCAACGGTGTAACTCGCCATTGTGAATAACCATGGACTTGGACCGCCGGATTATCTGTCTGGCGAAGACCTCATCATCTGGTAACTCGCCCCAGTTCATATACGCCAAATATGGAACCGTCCAATCCGGAGTGATATGTAAAGCGGCTACCAATTGGGCCTCTGGATCAGGAATGGCTAGATCCTCCTCTGTAGGCAACTTAACAGACGGGTCATGCAAGATATCTAAAAAGGTATTGGGTGGTACCGGTTTACGCTGAGATCCCAGCCGGCTTAAAGCATCTGCTGCTTCGTTTTTGCGCCGGTCAATTTGCTCAACCTGATAACCCTTAAAGTGACCAGCCACAATATCCACCTCGCGTCTATAAGCCGCCATGAGTGGATCCTTAGAATCCCAAGTACCAGAAACTTGTTGAGCCACCAGATCAGAATCTCCAAAACAGCGATCCCGACTTAAGTTCATTTCCTTAGCCACGCGGAGACCATGGAGTAAGGCTTCGTACTCAGCTACATTGTTAGTACAAGGAAACATTAAGCGGAGAACATAACAAATTTTATCACCTCGAGGGGAAGTAAGGACAATGTCGGATCTTGGGTTCCGGCAGACCCTCTAGGTTCGAACTCTGGGGTGCACACGGAGATCTCACCCCCTACCTACCTGCACCTGTCGCCTCGCAAGGATCTAAACTACGCAAAGAGCAACACAAGAGACACAAGGTTTATACTGGTTCGGGCCACCATTGTGGTGTAATACCCTACTCCAGTGTGTGGTGTGGTGGATTGCCTCAAGGGCTGATGATGAACAATACAAGGAAGAACAGCCTCGCGAGGGTCTGTTCTTGGCCGGTGCGACAAACTGCTAGGGGGAGTTCGGTCGCTCTCTCTCTCTCTCTCTCTAGATTGCTTGATCTCTAGCTCTGTTCTGGATTCCGGATCCTTTCTGGATCCTCTAAGATGCCCGGTCCTCCAAGATGACTCTACCCTGTGGGTGGCTAGTCCTATTTATAGGCAGAGGCCCTGGGCCTCTTCCCAAATATTGAGCGGGAAGGGCGCCAACAATTGGCCATTTTGAAGGGGAACATCTAGTACACTTATCCTGACTAAAGTTGGTCCTCGCCTGTCAAAGGCTCTGACGATGACGCCGGCTTGGGCTCCATGATGATCTCCTTCCTGCCGTTGTGATGGTCTTGGTCTTGTTGCACCAAAACGGTTGCCTTTGCTTGATGCTCTCGCCTGCGCTTGCCTCCTTTGCACCAAAGAGGAAATGAGGACACTGCGCGGGCTGGCGCCCGCCTGGCGCCCTCGATGCGTCATGGCTTGCGTCATGGGCACCTCATGAGGTACCCCGCCTTGATCTCTCCGCCTCCTCGCGAGCCAGCCGGGACGAGGCCGCTCGAGGAGGCTTCTGCCGTCCCGCCTCATGAGGCTTGGCCCCTCGCGAGGGTCTTGGGCTTGTGCTGATGAAGATGGGCCACACTGGGCCACCCCTTGAGCCACGCCTTAGGCCGCAGGCAGGCAAGTCTGGGTACCCCCGTTCCCAGAACACCGACAGTAGCCCCCGGGCCCAAGGCGCGTCTGGACTTGGCTTAGCAGAGAAGCGAAGGGGCAAGTGCGAAGCGCCGCGGGCCCTAACAGCCTGCGGCCTCGGGCGCCGCGTGACGGTTGATTGGACGTGGGCGTCTCTGCTTCCCCACGACGCCTCCGCGACTGCACGAATTGACAAGTCCCTGCATGCAAAGCGGGTCATGATTACCTGTGATCATGGAGGTCGACAGTTGGCCTTCCCCGGCTATAAATACGGAACGACGCGTGCCCTTCCGGTCCATCTCTTCTTGCTTCTCCTTCTTCTCCATCCCTTGCTCCATTTTGCGGCAATGGCTCCGATCCGTCGGTTCTCCGCGGAAGAGAAAGGAAAGGCTCCCCAAGAGGGTCCCGACCCGCTTCCGCCGAAGAAACGGCTAGCCCTCTGCCGTCGAGATGAGGGCGCCTGGCAGGAGGTGTCGAGGCCCTGGTGCGAGCGGCCGCCGCCAGGGTTCCCACTGCCCTTGTACGCCCGCATTGAGGGCCCTGAAGGAGTCGCCGCCGAGCACCATGGACGACGCCGCTGTCGGCGCCGGCGGGTCACTGCGGTGCGCGTTGTTCCTCCCGGGGTCCATGCCGAGGGCTCCTCCTGAGAGTTGGTGCTCCACGCCGCCATGCCTCCTCAGTCTTGGATTCGCCTTCCTCCCTCCTTCGCCTTCGCGATTCCGCAGAGGGGATCTGGAGCTCTGTTGCAGCATGCCGGGCAGCACCCTTGCGACCGAAGCGGAGGTCGCGGTCATCGCTCCGGGCAAGGTCTTCATGACTCGAGGCTGGGGCGAGATCGCCCGGGTCTGCAGGACGAGGGGCGCCCTCGCGATCCACCAGGAGTACGACGGCGCTTCCGTGATGTTCTTCAAGGTCTTCGACGCGGAATGACGCCGGCTGGAGTGCTGCCCTGAGAGAGGTGGTCGGGGCCCCGCCGTGGCGAGGACCAGGCTCGCCGATCGCTCCCTCAGTAGCTCCTCAGGCGGCAGAGGCGTCGGAGGATCCAGCGACTCCGCCGAGCTATTCGCGACCGAGACGGCGGCAGCCACGAGCCCCTCGAGCTTGCGCCATGAGCGAAGGCGGGCTCATCGCCGCCGCCGCCTCGATCTGGATGGGGTTACGCCGGTTCGACGCCCACTGTTGATGATGGCATCTCTTGCGGAGGCGCGTGCAGTTAGCGTTCTTTAGCATCTGCTCCCTCTGTTCCCTGTGAGGAATCGAAAAACGCGCCTCATGGGTGCTTGTAAGGTGCCTGCGGTTTTATTTGTTAATATGATCCTTGTCGTGAAGTAGTGCGAGATGCTCATTCCGTCTTAGCTTAGTTCCTCCTTTCGAACCTCACAAGGGCTTGATGCTCTGCACCGACAGGTCCCGGTCCCAAGGCAGGCTTCAGTCGTCGCTGGTATGCCAGGTCATGATGCCGTGGTCAAGGCCAGGAGGTGAGCGGCCCGGGGTCCAGTAAGAGCCCCTGAGTCGCGATGCTCAGGAGGTCCCCTTTAGCGCTCAAGAAGCCATCGTTCGGTGAGAAAGGAGCGCGACGTCGCTAACACGGGATTGCCTTAGGTGCGAGGTCGGTGCTGCGATAGCTAGTGTTTCCGGAGGATGACTTATCTCGGGAGTCAGGAACCGCTTCCTGGTGCGGCGTTAGGTCCGTGCATCGGCAGACAAGGAGTTGCCTGGCGAGATCCCCGCGTGCCTCTTCCCTCTCGCTTTTGCTCCCCTTTCTTCTCTACGTCCTCGAGTCCCGGCCCTCGAGCGGGTCTCAGCCGTCGCTGGTATGCCAGGTCGCGATGCCGTGGACAAGGCCAGAGGGTGAGGGCTGGAGAGCCAGTAGGAGCCCATGAGTCGCGATGCTCAGGTACCCCCCCCTTTAACGTGCAAGCGGTTCACGCGGACGAGAGTGAAGAAGACGCCGTGAGGGCCTCGCCTGGTGCTGCTCCTTGAAGAGATCATGCAGTCTCATCACAAGAAGAACAAGAGTTCGCCATGACAAGCTACGTCAGCCGTTGGTTGCTCTGGAGGGGTGACGAGGCACTGAAGGCTTGACGAGGTCGCGCCATGCGGGGCTGCCGCAGGCAGAGCTCGGCCATTCAGGTTTGTCGGTGTTGCAGGGACGGACCCATGCGCAAGCGTCATCCCGTTAGGGAGCAGCTCCATCAGTTGGTGTCAATCGAGCAGGCGACTAGGTCAAACACGTTAATCACGAAGGAGCAAGTTCATTTACATAGGTGCAGGGAAGGCAGACATTGCTGGGTCTAGCCCGAGCGACTTGGGGATGATGCAGCCCGAGGGGCGCCCTCCAATAAAGTAAGCTAGGAGCATGAAGCAAAAGAGATACACGCCGCAGGGACGGACCCACGCGGCCTGGGAATGATGCAGCCCTGGGGGGCGCTCCCAGCTGAAAATGAAACTCGAAGGATGTCACCTGATAATGTTGAAGACGAAAAGATGCTGAAGTAGCAGACGTCGTGGGCTGCGGAAGCTGATCTTCACGAGCCCCCAGGCCCAGGAGCCTCGGGAGGCTCCGGAGGCGCTGGTGGCTCCTCGCGGACCATCTCCATCTCCGCCAGGACTGGGGAACACCTGGCCTCATGAGCCTCCAGGATGCTCCTTATGAGGCGCTGGCGTGTGGCAGCCGCATTCAGCACGCCGTAAGGCATGCGAACGTAGCTCTGGGGTGGACCTTCACATCGCCCCACGCGTGAGGGCCAGAGGCGCTCCTGAGAGGCGGCCCGGTTGAGCCCTGGTATGTCGATGCAAACGCGCAGCCCACCATCCTCGCCTGGATGGGGAGCTACGGCGGTAAGTGGCGGCTGCCACTCATGATTCTTGACTCCTGCAGCTCTGAATGATCCGGTGGCGAACTCCCCGAGGGTTTGGCCCTCCTTGCTTCGCTCCTTCCTGAGGGAAACGTGCTTTGAAACACGCCTCCAAGTGGTGCCCAAGCGCCTCCCTCGTGATCTTAGCAAAGTCGGTGGCCCTCCAGGAGAGAGCCCCCGAGCCTTGCTCGACGAGGGCGTCGGACGCGCCTTCCTATGTGACAAAAGGAGGTGCCCCTGAACAGGCGCTGACCCTGAGGGGCGTGCCTCCCGAGGGGTCGGGCCAGGAGATGTCTTCTTCTTCTTGGGAGCAGCCTCGGGGAGCCTCCCGCTCCTGCGATCTGGGTCTTCAGGTGACACGGCTTGAAAAGCACGCTCCAGGGAGCACACCGCGTCCCTCTCTTCACAAGGCATCATGATGACTCCACCGCTTCCCGGCATCTTGAGGACGTTGTATCCGTGATGAGTCACGGCCATGAATTTGGCCAGAGCTGGGTACCCGAGGATGGCATTGTATAGCAGGAGAATGTGGGCGACGTCGAAGTCGATGAGTTTGGTGCGGTAGTTGTCGCGCGCCCCAAAGGTGACAGGGAGGCGGACCTGCCCAATCGGAACTGTGGAGCCATCGGTGACTCCGGAGAAAGGCTTGGTTGGCTGAAGCTGATTGTAAGGCACTTGGAGATTGTTGAACGTCTCGACGGACAGGACATTGAGCCCTGCTCCGCCATCGATGAGGGTCCTGGTGACTTGCACGTTGCTGATGATTGGGGAGCAAAGCATCGGGAGGACTCCGCAAAGGGCTACGCACTTGAGCTGATCTGCTGAGCTGAACGTGATGGCGCACGCTGACCACCTGAGAGGGCGCGTGGCTTCGAGCTTGGGGAGGACTGCATTCACTTCGCGGGTGAACTGCTTGAAGATGCGTTGGGAGGCTGGGGCTTGAGCTCCGCCCAGGATGCAAGCGATCGCGCGCGGCTCCTGGAAGCCCCCAGCCCCCTCGTCCTGATGGTGGTCCTCATTTCTCCTTGGCTGCGGTGGCACAGGAGGGAGGCCTATGTTGCCTTGCGGACGATCTTCGCGAGGCTGATCCCTCCAGCCTCCCTCGCGAGGCGGGTCCCTCCAACCTCCCTCGCAAGGCTGATCCTGCCAGCGGTCCTCGCGAGGTCGGTCGCGCCACCCTTGGCGAGGGCCGCGGTCTTCCCAGCGTCCTGCGTTTCTTCCTCCTCCTCGGCCGTAGCCTCGATCACTGCGGTCGGGGCGTCGACCGATTCACCCTTCTTGCACGGCTCGGAGTTCTTGACATTCATTGGTGTTGTGGGTGTGGAGGTCGTGGTACACACAGTACCGGCTGCCCTTGGAAGACTCGGGCTGATCTGTGCCTCCCTTGGTATCTGGCTCTGCCGCGAGCACGGCAGCCCCCTTGCGCTTCACGTCCTTGACCTTGGGCTTCTTCTCTTCTGGGTTAGCAGCTGGCAGCTCGAGGAGGGAAAGGCGTCCTTCCTCAGCCCTGGCGCACTTGGTCGCCAAGTTGAACAGCTCCAAGGATGTGCACAGATCTTCATGCATCGCCAGCTCCTCCTTCATCTTGACATCACGCACACCGTCGGAGAAGGCTGAGATGATGGCCTCCTCGGTCACCTTGGGAATCTTGAGGCGTGCGTTGTTGAAGCGCTGGATGTACTTCTGCAGGGTTTCTCCTGGCTGCTGCTTGATGCGGCGCATGTCGCTCACGGCAGGAGGCCGGTCGCGAGTGCCTTAGAAGTTGGCGATGAAGCGGGTGCGCATCTCGTCCCAGGAGGAGATCGTGCCAGGAGCCAGGTTCAGGAGCCAGGTGCGGGCACCGTCCTTGAGCGCCATGGGAAACCAGTTCGCCATGACCTTCTCGTCCCCGTTGGCGGCTTCGATGCCCAACTCGTAGAGCTGGAGGAACTCCCTGGGGTCGGCCGTGCCGTCGTAGCAAGGAGGCAGGTTTGGCTTGGACTTGCCGGGCCACGCGACGCTGCGTAGCTCGGCGGTGAAGGCGCGGCAGCCTGCAGTGGCCATGGGAGGCCTTTGGTGACGAAGGGCTTGATCTTGCGGATCCCCATGCGCGCCGCCGGAGCAGCGCTGGGTCTTGGCGTCTTTGGAGCAGGAGCGCTGTCGTGACGGGCCGGTGCAGGAGCACTCGGCAGCTTCTTGGGGCGAGGGCCTCTTGGCAGCTCCGCTCTTGCTGCGCTCGCGCCGGACGGAGTGGGTTCCGCCCAGGGGCCACGCGCCTTGGGGCCAGGGCGCCTTCTTGAGGGGGAGGCGGCTGAGGCACCCCCGGAGCTTCCTCGCCCGCGCAAGGAGGGGCGCGGTGCAGTTAGAAGGACGGTGCAGGGGAGCCCCCTGCGGCGCGGACGAGCTTGGCGACGCGGTCGAGCCACTCTTCATAGACGTCGTCGACGGGGCGGTAACGCAGGAGCTCGTTTGCCGCGATGAGCGCGGCTCGAGCCTTTTCCATGGTAGCTGGAGCGCCAAACGAAGAACCAGCTGGGCGGCGAAGGAGTAGCGATACGCCGTCTTGCCTTACGGACGGATGCTGGGACGATGCTTGCTGCTCGTTCCCCGCCGGGCCGGTGGGGCGTTGACGGCAGACGATGGGGAACGGCGGGGGCGGCCGCCGACGGGGGCCGTCTGGGCGACATGGGTGGCGAGAGCGGCTCGGCGCTCAGCGTGGGCCCGACGAGCGTCTGACATGGATGCGATGGGCAGCGAAGAACAGGGCGGCGGAAGGCGGATTCCGGCGCACCCCTACCTGGTGCGCCAAATGTCGGATCGCGGGTTCCGGCAGACCCTCTAGGTTTGAACTCTGGGGTGCACGCGGAGATCTCACCCCCTACCTACCTGCACCTCATCGCCTTGCAAGGATCTAAACTACGCAAAGAGGAACACAAGAGACACAAGGTTTATACTGGTTCGGGCCACCATTGTGGTGTAATACCCTACTCCAAAGGTGTGGTGTGATGGATTGCCTCGGGCTGATGATGAATAATACAAGGAAGAACAGCCTCATGAGGGTCTGCATTCTTGGCCGGTCTTGACGAACTACTAGGGGAGTTAGCTCTCTCTCTCTCTCTCTCTCTCTCTCTCTCTCTTTCTCTCTAGATTGCTTGATCTCTAGCTCTGTTCTGGATTCCGGATCCTCCCTGGATCCTCTAAGATGCCCGGTCCTCCAAGATGCCTCTACCCTGTGGGTGGCTAGTCCTATTTATAGGCAGAGGCCCTGGGCCTCTTCCCAAATATTGAGCGGGAAGGGCGCCAACAATTGGCCATTTTGAAGGGGAACATCTAGTACACTTATCCTGACTAAAGTTGGTCCTTGCCTGTCAAAGGCTCTAACGATGACGCCGGCTTGGGCTCCATGATGACCTCCTTCCTGCCGTTGTGATGGTCTTGGTCTTGTTGCACTGAAACGGTTGCCTTTGCTTGATGCTCTCGCCAGCGCTTGCCTCCTTTGCACCAAAGAGGAAATGAGGAAACTGCGTGGGCTGGCGCCCGCCTGGCGCCCTCGGTCGTCATGGCTTGTGTCGTGGGCACCTCGTGAGGTACCCCGCCTTGATCTCTCCGCCTCCTCGCGAGCCAGCCTGATGAGGTCGTGCCTGAGGAGGCTTCCTGTCGTCCGCCCCGCGAGGCTTGGCCCCTCGCGAGGGTCTTGGGCTTGTGCTGATGAAGATGGGCCGCACTGGGCCACCCCCTTGAGCCACGCCGCAGGCCGCAGGCAGGCAAGTCTGGGTACCCCCATTCCTAGAACGCCGACAGACAACTCCAGCCCCCGAGCCTTCCAATTGCCTGGACCCATCAAAGTGAATAGTCCAGTATGTATTGTCCGGTTTGTCCTCTGGTGCCTGTAACTCGGTCCAATCATTGATGAATTCAACAAGCGCCGAGACTTGATGGCCGTTTGAGGCATATACTTCAATCCATGTGAACCAAGCTCAATTGCCCACTTCGCAACCCGCCGATTGCTTCCTGTTACGAATTATATCGCCCAAAGGAGCAGAACTAACCACCGTGATGGGATGGCCTTGAAAGTATTGCTTGAGCTTCCGACTTGCCATAAAAACTCCATACACCAGCTTCTGCCAATGCGGATATCGTTGTTTGGACTCGATCAGCACTTCACTGATATAGTAAACTGGTCATTGAACCGGATATTCCTTCCCAGCCTCCTTATGCTCATCCACAATTGCAACACTGACCGCACGGGCACTGGCAGCCACGTACAATAACAAGGGCTCTTTATCAAGCGGAGCAGCAAGGACCGGCGGTTCAGCGAGCTGCCGCTTCAAATCCTCAAATGCCACATTAGATGCGTCACTCCAAACAAAATCATCTGTCTTCTTCAACATCTGATATATAGGAATCGCCTTCTCTCCTAAACGGCCGATAAACCGGCTGAGGGCTGCAATTCGACCCGCCAGACGCTGAATATCATTGATGCATTTCGGTTTAGCCAAGGATGTGATCACTTTGATCTTTTCCGGATTGGCCTCAATACCTCTGTTGGACACAAGAAAACCCAAGAGCTTGCCTGCCGGAACACCAAAAACGCATTTGTCCGGATTGAGCATCATTTTGTAAACCCGAAGATTATCAAACGTCTCCTTGAGGTCATCTATCAAGGTTTTCTTCTTCCTGGATTTTACCACAATGTCATCCACATAGGCATGAACATTGTGCCCAATCTGCGTGTGAAGACAATTTTGCACACAACGCTGATAGGTTGCCTGGGCACTTTTGAGCCCAAAGGGCATAGAAACATAGAAGAAGGCTCCAAAGAGAGTGATGAAGGCTGTCTTCTCCTGGTCCTTAACTGCCATTTTAATCTGATGATATCCTGAATAAGCATCCAAGAAACTCAGGCGCTCACAACCCGCCGTCGCATCAATAATTTGATCAATACGCGAGAGAGCAAAAGGATCTGCCAGACAAGCTTTGTTCAAATCTGTGTAATCCACACACATACGCCAAGTGCCGTTTTTCTTAAGAACGAGCACCGGATTAGCCAACCACTCGGGATGAAATACTTCGACGATAAAACCAGCAGCCAACAGCCGGGCTACCTCTTCACCAATGGCCTTGCGTCTTTCCTCGTTAAAGCGGCGAAGAAATTGCTTGACCGGTTTAAACTTGGGATCAATATTGAGAGTGTGATTAGCGAGTTCCCTCGTTACACCTGGCATGTCAGAAGGCTTCCATGCAAAAATGTCCTAGTTCTCACGGATGAACTCGATGAGCGCGCTCTCCTATTTTGGATCCAGATTGGTGCTGATGCTAAACTGTTTGGATGAATCGCCAGGAACAAAATCAACAAGTTTAGTCTCATCATCCGGTTTGAACGTCAGGGTTGGGTCATGCTCAGTGGTGGGCTTCTTCAGAGGGGTCATGTCTGCCGGATCAACATTGTCTTTATAAAACTTTAGCTCCTCTGTAGCACAAACCGACTCAGCATAGGCCGCGTCACCTTCCACACAATCCAAAGCGATCTTTCGACTTCCGTGTACTGTGATAGTCCCCTTATGACCCGGCATTTTGAGCTGTAAATAGATATAACAGGGCCTCGCCATGAATTTTGCGTAAGCCGGCCATCCAAACAGTGCGTGATATGGGCTCTGGATTTTCACCACTTCAAAGGTCAATGTTTCAGACCTGGAATCATGCTCATCTCCAAACACAACCTCCAAAGCGATCTTGCCAACAGGATATGCCGATTTACCTGGTACTACACCATGAAAAATAGTGTTTGACGGTTTAAGACTCTTGTCTGTCAACCCCATGCGACGAAAAGTCTCATAGTACAGGATGTTGATACTGCTCCCTCCATCCATCAAAACTTCGGTAAATTTATAACCTCCCACCTGAGGTGCTACCACCAAAGCTAGATGACCCGGATTGTCAACCCGGGGCTGATGATCCTCTCTGGTCCACACAATGGGCTGCTCGGACCACCGCAAATAACGTGGCACTGCCGGTTCAATAGCATTAACCGCCCTCTTGTGAAGCTTCTGATCGCGCTTGCACAGGCTAGTAGTGAACACATGATACTGCCCACCATTCAACTGCTTGGGGTGACTTTGATAACCTGACTGCTGCTGATTCCCTCGATTATTCTGTTGGCTATTACCACCTTGGTTGTTCTGGTTGCCCTGATTATTCTGAAATCCAGAGTTTGAACCGCCACCACCATGAAAACCTGGACCTGAACCGCCCGATGGACCCTGATCATACCGGTATATGTTGGAAATATGCCCTAGAGGCAATAATAAAATGGTAATTGTTATATTTCTTTGTTCATGATAATTGTCTATTATTCATGCTATAATTGTGTTATTCGGAAATCGTAATACATGTGTGAATACATAGACCACAACATGTCCCTAGTGAGCCTCTAGTTGACTAGCTCGTTGATCAACAGATAGTCATGGTTTCCTGACTATGGACATTGGATGTCAATGATAACAGGATCACATCATTAGGAGAATGATGTGATGGACAAGACCCAATCCTAAGCATAGCACAAGATCGTGTAGTTCATTTGCTAGAGCTTTTCCAAATGTCAAGTATCATTTCCTTAGACCATGAGATTGTGCAACTCCCGGATACCGTAGGAGTGCTTTGGGTGTGCCAAACGTCACAACGTAACTGGGTGACTATAAAGGTGCACTACGGGTATCTCTAAAAGTGTCTGTTGGGTTGGCACGAATCGAGACTGGGATTTGTCACTCCGTATGACGGAGAGGTATCTCTAGGCCCACTCGGTAATGCATCATCATAATGAGCTCAATGTGACCAAGTGTCTGGTCACGGGATCATGCATTATGGTATGAGTAAAGTGACTTGCCGGTAACGAGATTGAACGAGGTATTGGGATACCGACGATCGAGTCTCGGGCAAGTAACGTAGCGATTGACAAAGGGAATGGTATACGGGATTGATTGAATCCTCGACATCGTGGTTCATCCGATGAGATCATCGAGGAGCATGTGGGAGCCAACATGGGTATCCAGATCCCGCTGTTGGTTATTGACCGGAGAGTCGTCTCGGTCATGTCTGCGTGTCTCCCGAACCCGTAGGGTCTACACACTTAAGGTTCGGTGACGCTAGGGTTGTAGAGATATAAGTATGCAGTAACCCGAAAGTTCTTCGGAGTCCCGGATGAGATCCCGGACGTCACGAGGAGTTCCGGAATGGTCCAGCAGTGAAGAATTATATATAGGAAGTCCAGTTTCGGCCATCGGGAAAGTTTCAGGGGTCACCGGTAATGTACAGGGACCACCGGAAGGGTCCCAGGGGTCCATCGGGTGGGGCCACCTATCCCGGAGGGCCCCATGGGCTGAAGTGGGAGCGGAACCAGCCCCTGGTGGGCTGGTGCGCCCCCCCTTGGGCCCCCCTGCGCCTAGGGTTGGAAACCCTAAGGGTGGGGGCGCCTCACCTGGCTTGGGGGGCAAGCCACCCCCTTGGCCGCCGCCCCCTTGGAGATTGGATCTCCTAGGGCCAGCGCCCAAGTCCTTGGTGCCTCCCTCTCCCCATGCACCACCTCTCCCTCTCGCAGAAGCTTGGCGAAGCCCTGCCGAGATCGGTGCTGCATCCACCACCACGCCGTCGTGCTGGATCTCCATCAACCTCTCCTTCCCCCTTGCTGGATCAAGAAGGAGGAGACGTCTTCCCAACCGTACGTGTGTTGAACGCGGAGGTGCCGTCCGTTCGGCGCTCGGTCATCGGTGATTTGGATCACGATGAGTACGACTCCATCAACCCCGTTCTCTTGAACGCTTCCGCTCGCGATCTACAAGGGTATGTAGATGCACTCCTTTTCCCCTCGTTGCTAGATAACTCCATAGATTGATCTTGGTGATGCGTAGAAAATTTTAAAATTCTGCTACATTCCCCAACAGTGGCATCATGAGCTAGGTCTATGCGTAGTTACTATACACGAGTAGAACACAAAACAGTTGTGGGTGTAGATGTTGTCAATTTTCTTGCCACTACTAGTCTTATCTTGCTTCGGCGACATCGTGGGATGAAGCGGCCCGGACCGACCTTACACGTACGCTTACGTGAGACAGGTTCCACCGACTGACATGCACTAGTTGCATAAGGTGGCTAGCGGGTGTCTGTCTCTCCCACTTTAGTTGGAGCGGATTCGATGAAAAGGGTCCTTGTGAAGGGTAAATATAAATTGGCATATCACGTTGTGGTTTTACCTAGGTAAGAAACGTTCTTGCTAGAAACCTATAGAAGCCATGTAAAAACATGCAACAACAATTAGAGGACGTCTAAATTGTTTTTGCAGCATGTGCCTTGTGATGTGATATGGCCAAAAGATGTGATGAATGATATATGTGATGTATGAGATTGATCATGTTCTTGTAATAGGAATCACGACATGCAAGTCGATTAGTATGACAACAGGCAGGAGCCATAGGAGTTGTCTTTATTTATTTTATGAACTGCGTGTCATTTAATAACGACATGTAAATTACTTTACTTTATTGCTAAACACGTTAGCCATAGAAGTAGAAGTAATCATTGGCGTGACAACTTCATGAAGACACGATGATGGAGATCATGATGATGGAGATCATGGTGTCATGCCAGTGATTTAAGATGATCATGGCGCCCCGAAGAAGGAGATCAAAGGAGCAATATGATATTGGCCATATCATGTCACTATTTGTTTGCATGTGATGTTTATCATGTTTTACATCTTATTTGCTTAGAACGACGGTAGCTTAAATAAGATGATCCCTCGCAATAATTTCAATAAAGTGTTCCCCCTAACTGTGCACCGTTGCGAAGGTTCGTTGTTTCAAAGCACCACGTGATGATCGGGTGTGATAGATTCTAATGTTCGAATACAACGGGTGTAAGCCAGATTTACACACGCAATACACTTAGGTTGACTTGACGAGCCTAGCATGTATAGACATGGCCTCGGGACATGGAAGACCGAAAGGTCGAGCATGAGTCGTATAGAAGATGCGATCAACATGAAGATGTTCACCGACGTTGACTAGTCCGTCTCACGTGATGATCGGATAAGGCCTAGTTGAATTGGATCATGTTTCACTTAGATGACTAGAGGGATGTCTATCTGAGTGGGAGTTCATTGAATAATTTGATTAGATGAACTTAATTATCATGAACTTGGTCTAAAATCTTTACGATATGTCTTGTAGATCAAATGGCCCACGCTAATGTTGCCCTCAACTTCAACACGTTCCTAGAGAAAACCAAGCTGAACGATGATGGCAGCAATTATATGGACTGGGTCCGGAACCTGAGGATCATCCTCACAGCTGCCAAGAAAGATTATGTCCTAGAAGCACCGCTAGGTGAAGCACCCATCCCAGAGAACCAAGACGTTATGACCGCTTGGCAGTCTCGTGATGATGATTACTCCCTCGTTCAGTGCGGCATGCTTTACAGCTTAGAACCGGGCCTCCAAAAGCGTTTTGAGCAACCCGGAGCATATGACATGTTCGAAGAGCTGAAAATGGTTTTCCAAGCTCATGCCCGGGTCGAGAGATATGAAGTCTCCGACAAGTTCTTCAGTTGTAAGATGGAGGAAAATAGTTCTGTCAGTGAGCACATACTCAAAATGTACAGGTTGCACAACCGCTTGACTCGGCTAGGAGTTAATCTCCTGGATGACGCGGTCATTGACAGGATCCTTCAGTCGCTTCCACCAAGCTACAAGAGCTTTCTGATGAACTTCAATATGTAGGGGATGGAAAAGACCTTTCCTGAGGTATATTCCATGCTGAAATCATCGGAGGTGGAGATCAAAAAGTAACATCAAGTGTTGATGGTGAATAAAACCACTAAGTTTAAGAAAGGCAAGGGTAAGAAGAACTTCAAGAAGGACGGCAAGGGAGTTGTCGCGCCCGGTAAGCCAGCTTGCCGGAAGAAGCCAAAGAATGGACCCAAGCACGAGATCGAGTGCTTTTATTGCAAGGGAAGTGGTCACTGGAAGCGAAACTGCCCCAAATACTTAGCGGACAAGAAGGCCGGCAACACTAAAGGTATATGTGATATACATGTTATTGATGTGTACCTTACCAGCACTCGTAGTAGCTCCTGGGTATTTGATGCTGGTGCGGTTGCTCATATTTGTAACTCAAAGCAGGAGCTGCGGAATAAGCGGAGACTGGCGAAGGACGAGGTGACGACGCGCGTCGGGAATGGTTCCAAGGTCGATGTGATCGCCGTCGGCACGCTGCCTCTACATTTACCTACGGGATTAGTTTTAAACCTCAATAATTGTTATTTAGTGCCAGCTTTGAGCATGAACATTGTATCAGGATCTCGTTTAATTCGAGATGGCTACTCATTTAAATCCGAGAATAATGGTTGTTCTATTTATATGAGAGATATGTTTTATGGTCATGCCCCGCTGGTGAATGGTTTATTCTTAATAAATCTCGGACGTGATGTTACACATATTCATAGTGTGAATACCAAAAGATGTAAAGTTGATAACGATAGTCCCACATACTTGTGGCACTGCCGCCTTGGCCACATTGGTGTCAAGCGCATGAAGAAGCTCCATGCTGATGGACTTTTAGAGTCTCTCGATTATGAATTGTTTGACACATGCGAACCATGCCTCATGGGCAAAATGACCAAGACTCTGTTCTCCGGAACAATGGAGCGAGCAACCAATTTATTGGAAATCACACATACTGATGTGTGCGGTCCAATGAGCGTTGAGGCTCGCGGAGGATATCGTTATGTTCTCACTCTCACTGATGACTTGAGTAGATATGGGTATGTCTACTTAATGAAACACAAGTCTGAGAACTTTAAAAAGTTCAAGGAATTTCAGAGTGAGGTTGAGAATCAACGTGACAGAAAAATAAAGTTCTTACGATCAGATCGTGGAGGGGAATATTTGAGTCACGAATTTGGCACACACTTAAGGAAATGTGGAATAGTTTCACAACTCATGCCGCCTGGAACACCTCAGCGAAATGGTGTGTCCGAACATCGTAATCACACTCTATTAGATATGGTGCGATCTATGATGTCTCTTAATGATCTACCGCTCTCATTTTGGGGCTATGCTTTAGAGACAGCCGCATTCACTTTAAATAGGGCTCCGTCGAAATCCGTTGAGACGACACCGTATGAATTATGGTTTGGGAAGAAACCTAAGCTGTCGTTTCTAGAAGTTTGGGGATGCGATGCTTATGTCAAGAAACTTCAACCTGAAAAGCTCGAACCGAAGTCGGAAAAATGCGTCTTCATAGGATACCCTAAGGAAACCATTGGGTATACCTTCTACCTTAGATCCGAGGGCAAGATCTTTGTTGCCATGAACGGGTCCTTTCTGGAGAAAGAGTTTCTCTCGAAAGAAGTAAGTGGGAGGAAAGTAGAGCTTGATGAAGTACTACCTCTTGAAACGGTAAGTAGCACAGCTCAGGAAGATGTTCTTGTGGTGCATGCACCGACAAGAGAGGAGGTTAATGATGATGATCAAGGTACTTAGGATCAAGCTCCTACTGAACTTCGTAGGTCCACAAGGACACGTTCCACACCAGAGTGGTACGACAACCCTATCTTGGAAATCATGTTGTTAGACAACGGTGAACCTTCGAACTATGAAGAAGCGATGGCGGGCCCAGATTCCGACAAATGGCTAGAAGCCATGAAATCCGAGATAGGATTTATGTATGAAAATGAAGTATGGACTTTGACTGACTTGCCCGATGATCGGCGAGCCATAGAAAATAAATGGATCTTTAAGAAGAAGACAGACGCGGATAGTAATGTGACCATCTATAAGGCTCGACTTGTCGCTAAGGGTTATCGACACGTTCAAGGGGTTGACTACGATGAGACTTTCTCACCCGTAGCAAAGCTGAAGTCCGTCCGAATCATGTTAGCGATTGCCGCATTCTATGATTATGAGATATGGCAAATGGACGTCAAAATGGCATTCCTTAACCGCTTTCTTAAGGAGGAATTTTATATGATGCAGCCGGGAGGTTTTGTCGATCCTGAGAATGCTAACAAGGTGTGCAAGCTCCAACGCTCAATCTATGGGTTGGTGCAAGCATCTCGGAGTTGGAACCTTCGATTTGATGAGATGATCAAAGCGTTTGGGTTTACACAGACTTATGGAGAAGCCTGTGTTTACAAGAAAGTGAGTGGGAGCTCTGTAGCATTTCTCATATTATATGTCGATGACATACTGCTGATGGGAAATGATATAGAATTCTTGGAAAGCATAAAGGCCTACTTGAATAAGTGGTTTTCAATGAAGGACCTTGGAGAAGCTGCTTATATATTAGGCATCAAGATCTATAGAGATAGATCGAGACACCTCATTGGTCTTTCACAAAGTACGTACCTTGGCAAGATATTGAAGAAGTTCAATATGGATCAGTCTAAGAAGGGGTTCTTGCCTGTATTGCAAGGTGTGCGATTGAGCACGGCTCAATGCCCGACCACGGCAGAAGATAGAGAAAAGATGAGTGTCGTCGCCTATGCCTCAGCCATAGGGTCTATTATGTATGCCATGTTGTGTACCAGACCTGATGTAAACCTTGCTGTAAGTTTGGTAGGAAGGTACCAAAGTAAAAACCCAGCATGGAACACTGGACAGCGGTCAAGAATATCCTGAAGTACCTGAAAAGGACTAAGGACATGTTTCTCATGTATGGAGGTGACGCAGAGCTTGTCGTAAAGGGTTACGTTGATGCTAGCTTCGACACGGATCTGGATGACTCTAAGTCACAAACTGGATGCGTGTTTATTTTGAATGGTGGGGCAGTAAGCTGGTGCAGTTGCAAGCAAAGCGTCGTGGCGAGATCTACATGTGAAGCGGAGTACATGGCAGCCTCGGAGGCAGCGCATGAAGCAATTTGGGTGAAGGAGTTCATCATCGACCTAGGAGTCATACCCAATGCGTCGGGGCCGGTCACTCTCTTCTGTGACAACATTGGAGCTATTGCCCTTGCCAAGGAGCCCGGATTTCACAAGAAGACCCACTACTAGGAAAATGGTTTTTAACGACGATATATGTGGTCGTTAAAAGGCGTATTGTGGTCATTAAAGGTCATTAACGACCGCAATGTGCTGGTCGTAGTAGGCCCCGTCGTTAAAAGTATAACGACCACATTATGTGGTCGTTATACTTTTAACGACTGGATGGTGTGTCATCGTCAATCCCGAGGCAATAACAACCACAATTGTAGTATTAACGACCATATTCGTTATCGCTAATAATGTAATGATGGTGACCAAAGTATCATTACCGGTCACTCACTTCATCACTTTGATATCCTTCAGAACCACTTATATAACTTTTCCACTATGCGACCACTTTATGCGGGATCCAACATTTGAATATTAACATCCACATTGATATCTAGAAAACAAAATAATCTGAATTGAAAGGATCATACCCTCTTTTATTAATAGAAATACCAAAATTCCGACATACAATTATTAAATATGATTGAAGAAAATTGAGTCAAAAAACTCCTTATATGACCAATGTACTTGCTCATATCTATTTGGAAAATGAGACAACTAGCAAAAATGATATTTATTAATCTTCAATCGATGGACACCATCATTATTTGAATGGATATCATTCTTCTTCGGTGAATACAATGCCTCCTGATGCTTCTATCTCTTACAGTGGATCATCAGTCCTACAAAATGTTGAGTAGTTTATGAAAGACAGTCCTTGTAAATAAATTGGTACAAAGTATAAAAGCATATAAAATCAATGGATGGGAACAACTTACTTGATCATGTTGGCTTTCATGAGAACTACCAATCAAAGATCAACCAGGCATAAGACGCTACTTGCACCATGCAATTGAACCTTTTTCTTGGAGTACTTTTTCGCTTGCTTGGAAACTTCAAGTTTGGAAACCAATTCTGCCTTACTTAATGCTGGTCCCCGCAAATCTCTTGCTCTAATTCTACCACCAAAGCCAGCTACACGATCATGCTGCTTAGAAGAGTCACATTTATGCATGAATTCATCATTCAAAAGACCAAGATTCAACTGAACTAGTGTCTTAATTTGTGCCTGAAGTGCCAATAGTAAGTTATTTGCGTCAACTTCAATCTGTAAGTACATATTATACACTTGCAATTCATCATAGAATTTATTCCATTTAAATTAAATCTTACATGTCTGGCGGAGGCTGTAGAATCAGCAAAGGTTGTACCCTTCTTGTGAGTCTCGGTAAATTGTTTGTCCATAGTCGGTGGCTTGTTTTCCTTTCCTCCCTATTCCAACAGAGGCAAATAGCTACTATTAGTTGAAATGAAATGACGAGTAGAGTCACCCTGGGCTTATATTCTTGGAAATGAACAATGGCAAGTCCAAAATAGGTTTTCATAAAAGAGAATGTCATAAGCACAACAGTACAGAAATTCAGATTATAATGTTGGAGCCTACAACCAAACTTACCCTAATTGAGTCAAATGTGTTTGAGAGATGTACTAGTAATATTGGATTACAAATGATTCTACCAAAGTGACATAGAAAACTTTTGTACAGAGCATGTTGATTCAGTTCAAGCATGTTGATTCAGTTCAAGCATGTTGCCATTTCCCAGTGCTCCTCTCGACAAAGTTGCCATTTCAGTCACAGCTTATTCAGTTCAAGAAATGGGAAAAATGTTGCATGAAGGATAAAAAACATGCACCTAATGCGTTTAATTCAGATGAGGTGCTTAATGATGTAATACAAAAAATTAATCTTATCAATTATGTTGAATAAAAACTGCACTTTATAGTGTTCTTGCATTGTTGATCCATCTGATTGAACTTAACTATCTAGAACCCAGCATGTCAAGTTCTACCAAATTATATACATGAAATACTTGTGAGATGGTTAGAAATATTATGTAGTTAGCATCCTATTTTTTTAGATGAACAAACGTATTGTGCAGAAATAAAACTCAAGGAAAAAAATGGCGATCAAGTATATAGCCTTGCAAAATCTGTTATCATAATTCTAAACAATCAAACAATAGAAGCAGCACAAAGTAATCTACATGAAGATATGGAAACAGGTAACGACCATACTCTGCATTCACTCTGAACTTCAAGTTTTCTCACACGGTGGGTGCCAGAGTGCCAGCGTTGGAGACCAAAACGAAAATGGTGGCTGCTCCCCTGGATGAATTCTTAGGTTCAATCCATACTTGAGGACTCAAGCACTTGGCAGACATGGCGAGGCTTGTGGTGTAGCAATGTTGGGGTGGGCGGCACCTAAAAATGTTTAGAGGCTGGGAGCACACTGAGCAGAGATGTATGGTAAGGAGCCGGCTACGTCAACGCCACGATCCAAACCAGCGAGCACCACGCCAGGCAGGGGAAGGTCGACGGCTCGATGCCATGGCAGGGCATGGCTGCAGCCGCCGACACCGAGATGAGCAGCACGCGCGGCCCACCCCACGAGACCCGCCGCAGAGGATGCCGACGGGAACTTCGACATCGCCGACATCACCTCCAACTCGGTCGGGATCAGCTGCTGCACTCGAGGTCGGGAGGGAGATGCGAGATCAGAAGTGGGGGAGGAGTAAGAGGAGGAGGCGGAGGCTGGATGGCCCGGCGGCGGCTGACGCCACGGCAGGAAGAGGGAGAGAGGCGGTGGGGAGATATTTGTGAGGATAAGTAGATTATTTACTTTTTTGTTAGTACAGAGTACTTATCTTCCTTTTTCTCCGTCGTTTCATCATCAGATAATGACGCGCAATTTATACACTCTAAACAGAAAAAACAACGACCACCAGATCTATATTGTCGTGGGGGGAGTCACGGGGCTAATTTGGAGGTGGGACCGAATCATAATACCAATAACAACCGAGAGTTTTCAATTGTTCGTCGTTATTGGCCTAATCTCTAGTAGTGACAAGGCACATCAAGCGTCGCTTCAACTCCATTCGTGAAAATGTTCAAGATGGAGACATAAATATTTGTAAAGTACATACGGACCTGAATGTAGCAGATCCGTTGACTAAACCTCTCCCCAGAGCAAAACATGATCAATACCAGAACTCTATGGGTGTTCGATTCATCACAATGTAACTAGATTAGTGACTCAAGTGCAAGTGAGAGACTGTTGAAATATGCCCTAGAGGCAATAATAAAATGGTTATTATTATATTTCTTTGTTCATGATAATTGTCTATTATTCATGCTATAATTATGTTATCCGGAAATCGTAATACATGTGTGAATACATAGACCACAACATGTCCCTAGTGAGCCTCTAGTTGACTAGCTCGTTGATCAACAGATAGTCATGGTTTCCTGACTATGGACATTGGATGTCATTGATAACGGGATCACATCATTAGGAGAATGATGTGATGGACAAGACCCAATCCTAAGCATACCACAAGATCGTGTAGTTCGTTTGCTAGAGCTTTTCCAAATGTCAAGTATCATTTCCTTAGACCATGAGATTGTGCAACTCCGGATACCGTAGGGAGTGCTTTGGGTGTGCCAAAGCGTCCACAACGTGAATCGGGTGACTATAAAGGTGCACTACGGGTATCTCTGAAAGTGTCTGTTGGGTTGGCACGAATCAAGACTGGGATTTGTCACTCCGTATGACGGAGAAGTATCTCTGGGCCCACTCGGTAATGCATCATCATAATGAGCTCAATGTGACCAAGTGTCTGGTCACGGGATCATGCATTACGGTACGAGTAAAGTGACTTGCCGGTAACGAGATTGAACGAGGTATTGGGATACCGACGATCGAGTCTCGGGCAAGTAATTTACCGATTGACAAAGGGAATTGTATACGGGATTGATTGAATCCTCAACATCATGGTTCATCCGATGAGATCATCGAGGAGCATGTGGGAGCCAACATGGGTATCCAGATCCCGCTGTTGGTTATTGACCGGAGAGTCGTCTCGGTCATGTCTGCATGTCTCCCGAACCCGTAGGGTCTACACACTTAAGGTTCGGTGACGCTAGGGTTGTAGAGATATAAGTATGCAGTAACCCGAAAGTTGTTCGGAGTCCTGGATGAGATCCCGGACATCAAGAGGAGTTCCGGAATGGTCCGGAGGTGAAGAATTATATATAGGAAATCCAGTTTCGGCCATCGGGAAAGTTTCGGGGGTCACCGATATTGTACCGGGACCACCGGAAGGGTCCCGGGGGTCCACCGGGTGGGGCCACCTATCCCGGAGTACCCCATGGGCTGAAGTGGGAGGGTAACCAGCCCCTGGTGGGCTGGTGCGCACCCCCTTGGGCCCCCCTGCGCCTAGGGTTGGAAACCCTAGGGGTGGGGGCGCCTCACCTGGCTTGGGGGGCAAGCCACCCCCCTTGGCCGCCGCCCCCCTTGGAGATTGGATCTCCTAGGGCCGGGCCCCCGCCCTAGGGGCCCTATATAAAGAGGGGGGGAAGGAGGGCAGCCGCACCCAAGTCCTTGGCGCCTCCCTCTCCCCACGCACCACCTCTCCCTCTCGCAGAAGTTTGGCGAAGCCCTGCCGAGATCGCTGCTGCATCCACCACCACGCTGTCGTCTTTGGATCTCCATCAACCTCTCCTTCCCCTTGCTGGATCAAGAAGGAGGAGACGTCTTCCCAACCGTGACGTGTGTTGAACGCGAGGTGTCGTCCGTTCGGCGCTCGGTCATCGGTGATTTGGATCACGGCGAGCACGACTCCATCAACCCCGTTCTCTTGAACGCTTCCGCTCGTGATCTACAAGGGTATGTAGATGCACTCCTTTTCCCCTCGTTGCTAGATAACTCCATAGATTGATCTTGGTGATGCGTAGAAAATTTTAAAATTCTGCTACATTCCCCAATAGTATAGATCAGAGTTTTTGAACTCCTTCATAATATAACAATCTTTCCAAAGATGTGTGGCAGGGGCCTCCTTGGTCCCATGCTTTGGGCAGGGCTGGTTTAACAGACGCTCCAGATTAAATCCCTCCACCGCTACTGGGCGGTTTACCTTCTGACGCTGCATATTGGTGTTAGCCACAAGATCTGAACTATCTGCCTTGCGCTTACCATTATTCCCATGGCCTCCTTTGTTGTGATGTTGTCCTTTTGCACCGCCGTTCTTCTTTCCCTTCTCCGGTTTCTCCTCATCAGAATCGGGATCCTTGGTATTATCAGAATCGGCATATTTGACCAAGGCTGCCATAAGTGTTCACATGTCATTGTAGTGGCGCTTGAGCCGTCCCAACTTCATCTTTAGTGACTTCAACCGGCAATTACGCTCCAGCGTTATGATTGCTTGGCCAGCATTAATCCGATCTGACGGATGCAAAACTTCTGAAACCCGGCGCACCCAATGAGTTGTTGACTCGTTCTCCCTTTGAACAGAGGCATCCAGATCCACAATGGACATAGGCTGTTTGCATGTGTCTTTGAAATTGGCTATAAACCGGGCCTTCAACTGATCCCTCGATGGAGTTGGCTGGTAGGTTTTTCAACCAAGTACGGGCTGTCCCTTCCAACATCATCGTGAAATACTTTGCACAGGCCGCTTCATCCACATCCAGCATCTCCATTGCCATCTCATAACTCTCGACCCACGCCTCAGGTGGCTGATCAGCGGTGTAATTAGGCACCTTATGTGGACCCTTGAAATCTTTGCGCAGTCGCACATTACGAAGAGCCGGAATGAGACACAGCACTCCCCAGGAACTGAAAGCAAGCCCGGTGCCTCGGTCTACTGACGCCGCTGGCTGAATCGGGGCGGGTTGATAACGACCCGCATGTTGTGCTGCCAAAGTGGCCTCCCTTCGTGCTCTACCATTATCCACCACGTCTTGAGCATTTACCTCACCGTGCGCCGGATTGGGTCCCTGAGGAACATTACGGCGCCGCGCACTGCTAGACACTTCCGGTTCATCCATGTGCCTGCTATAACTTTTGCTCGGATAGGGGGGGTCGAATGAATTCTATCTCGGCTATAGGAATAAGCCTGCTGCTACACCACAGCGGTTTGAAGAAGATCCCTGGTCCGCCGTGTCTCAATCGCCGCCAGTGAATCGCCCTCCATCGGAATAGCTGCCAGGCGAGATGCTGCAGCAATCATGTTATCCAAAGGGCTCGAAAAGTGACCCGATGGTGTTGACACATATTGCGGCGGGTTATCCGTTCGTCGAGGTGGTTCGATCATCCGTGGTTGATCCGGCGCAGCCCTAGGTGCGTCGGTCCGGTTTGCAGCTGCCGGATTACTCGGCCCAGCCCCCGGCGTATTAAAGAGATTCAATCCTTCGAAGACCGGCTGCATACGCGATCGGTACTTCCTTCGCATTACGTCGTTTGATGCATTCTGATCCAACATGAGCCGGTAATTCTGTGCCTGTATCTGCTGTGACTGGGCATCCAAAGCGGCCCGTTCTTCAGCCATCCTAGCATCCTCAGCTGCCAGGTCCTCCTTAGCCTGCGTTATCTGGTCCTTCAGCTTCGCAACATCCGCATTGTGCTGATCCTGCGTCTCCGGGGTAACTGCCGTGGTTAACAAGGCCGCCCAGGCATCCATCAAACCGGAGAGAACTTGAGTCGGTCGGCGCACCGGGCCTCCTGCCGCGGCCGCTGATCCGGAATTCATTGCTGCTGTAGATGAAGACTGCAAAGTGGGCTGTGTTCCGGCCATGAAAACAGCAACCCGACTTGGCGGTTCAAGGAGGTCCGGAATACTGTTGCCATCGGAATATCCTTCGAACACACCATCATGAATTTGGTATAGGGACTCGGTTTCACCGGTGGATGACTCGCCGTCGGAATAAACAGTCGTCTCGCCTTCAGACACCGGTTCAGATCCGATCCCATGGACACATCCTACAAACGCACGCTTCATGGCGGGCTTAACCCGGGCAGGACTCGCACGCTGAGCCGTCTCGACGAGGTCGGTGCAGATGTCCGGCTCAGGGCCCGGTTCGCCGATCTTGCCGATGAAGACATGAATACCACCAAAGGGGACCCGGTACCCGTACTCGATTGAGCCGGCCTCGGGGCCCCATCCTTCGTCGTCGATGTAGAGCTTGCGGCGACGACTCTTGGTCATCCGGCCAACCGCGTACCCTTTGAGTCCTTCAAAGCTGCCCTTCAAGAACTCGAAACCATCGTGCGATAGCCTCATGGTGGGCCCCAACAGTATCCATCGACTGCGGCCTCTGCCCCGGCCTCGCCAGCAGCAGATCGCATAGGCTTCGACAACAACGACATCCAGTGGCACCACCAGTTGCAGGTACGTCGCCATTATTCGGTGCCATTGAGAGTCCAGTCATCAACCATAGATTGTTGGTTGATTCATTGATCTGTGATGACTGGTTGATTTTTGGTTTGGTCGAACATGCGGCGGTGATGTATCTGCGAATACCCAGCCACCTGCACCTACCGTAATGGACTAATGGTAGCCATTCTCCAGCTGAGCTCCTGCATATTAGTAAGAAGTCATGTTCCTGTGTATCCTGCATGGGCTTGCGTCAAGGGTCGCGAACTTCCTGAGTACGTCAACAGGTTCTGTACTGTGTTCTTCGGGATTTTTCCGTCTTAAGTATTTTGTTCTCATGAAAAAGATCATACTAACTGTACATAACCGATCGAATCAACCCTCGCTTGCCTTCCGTTCCAGCCGTAACCCATTGACTGATGAGCCAAACATAATCCTACTGCAGTGCATGCGTCCTACACCAGTTTTTCATCTCCCCCACTTAGCTTTTCATTATGGATTTTAATAAACACAAGTGCATATAGGAATCCAAGTAATAGCAATGACAATTATTAACAAGTTACATATCTTTTCCCTTCGTCTACCTTATACCTTGATCGGAAACAGTTCTACACCACAAGTAAATCCCTCTATTGAAACTGCTCTACAGGTCCATTGTTTTAGCTTCAGGTTCATTATCTCTTTAAATTGAGACACAAGAAGGAGCCACCAAGGCTGGTGTACATCGCCCTGGCTACGAGGAAGCGGTCAGTTTTTCACGTACACACTTATTTGACTACAATTTTAAATTGAATTTGTTTTTTGCAAGAATTTGTAATTGTAGGACGCACATTCATCTTCCACCAACCTGCACGACGAATTTGCAGGCTAGCATTGTTACATACCCAGACAGGATAACTACGCTTTTGTGGACCTATATATACTTCTCACATTTTGTTTCAGGCAGACATGGTTAGAGATCCATCAAAAAATAAACTACTGCCATTTTTGTTCTACACATGTTCCCTATGAAATGGCTTTTCGTTGTACATGGCTTGGAAAAAGTTTTATTTCCTAACTGTTTGATCATATGTATGTTTATGGCACATGTAGTTCTTTGTACACAAGCATAAGCTGCAGACATGGTTGATGGAAGTATGAGGTATGTTCTCCATATTTTCGAAGATAGAAACTTTCTATGGGCATTGCTGGAGTGATGTCTTTTATTTACAATACATATATACACCGTTGAATGATGACTTGTGGCTGTATGCCCTTTGTATACTTGGTGCATTTACCAACGATTAGTAATGAGATTATGTATTCCTAAATTATTATCAAATATACCTTTGCAGGCTATGCATTATGATCCAAACGGGAGATTTAACAAAACCTGATATTTTTCAACAAAGAGGTTTCTTCATCGGTTGTGAAAATTACAATATTTAACACATGTTTTCTTAGTTGTGTTTTCAACCAACCAATGTATCCTCGAACAGTCTCTATTCCAAAAACAAACACACTTTCCCATGAAAAAATAACAATTGTGCTAGATGGACAACAATGGACGTAGGCTGGCATCCTCCTATTCGTGTGTGTCAAATATCTTCAGAATTGTAAGCACGTTTAATCCCAGTCTGCTATTTATTTGGTCGCCAATCATTGGTACATATTTTGCTAATCGATTCGGACAAAAGTCCACTTTTTCTTGAGTTTATACTGTGAGAAGTTATGAAGCCAAACAGGTTGTTATTCTTAATCAATGGGAATTGAAAATCTACTCCCATAACTCAAAGGAAAAAAGTATAATAAGTCTCTCTTAGTATCAAGGCACTGTGATACACTACTTTAGTGAAATTCACAAATATTCCTGTTGATACTCAAGCATTGGTCATACAATAGGATCAAATGTTGATTTCTATACTCTGGCTATACATCCGTAAGACACAGTCTACTACTAGTGGAGAACCCGTTCTCTTTGTTGTTACATTGTTCACCTTAGAATTTAAAGTGCTGATTTGCGGTTCTATAAAGTTCTATGCTACTTCTATTGTTAGCAAAGAGATCCCGCAGCAAGCGCGGGGTATCATCTAGTTCTTAAAGAAAAAAGTCCAGGAACCTCACAAACTATTTCCTGCTCTCTTCCCATTTTTGTCAGATGCATATCTTCTAGCTGGCTGTGATATCTCTTCAATTTTCGCTTCATAGTTAGCGCATTTAATCGATGATAATTCTAAAAGAACTTCCAAGTCTTTGCAAAAATAAAACGGAATTAAAAAATGTCAAGCTCCAAAACCTTGTATTCTGAACCGCAGAAAGAACTCTTATGGCATGCATAACATTACCAGGTATGCAGTTCAGCAGAAACACTTGTAAATTCATCTGCGGACAGAACTAAACTATCGCTTCAGCCTTCATCTACCAAAGCCAAACACACTTCTTTGACAAAAAAATTCAAGATGTTGTTGCTCTCACAAATTTTGATCTATTTTTGGTTTGGTAATGATACGTCTCCAACGTATCTGTAATTTTTGATTGCTCCATGCTATATTATCTACTGTTTTGGACAATATTGGGCTTTATTATCCACTTTTATATTATTTTTGGGACTAACCTATTAACCGGAGGCCCAGCCCAGAATTGCTGTTTTTTGCCTATTTCAGTGTTTCGAAGAAAAGGAATATCAAACGGAGTCCAATTGACCTGAAACTCCACGGAACTTATTTTTGGACCAGAAGAAGCCCACGGAGTACCGGAAGCTCACCAGGGGAGTCCCGGGCTGCCCACGAGCGTGGGCAGCACGGAGGTCCACCGACGTACTTCTTTCACCCATATATACCCACGTACCCTAAAACTTCCGAAGACGAGAATAGATCGGGAGTTCCGCCGCAAGCCTCTGTAGCCACCAAAAACCAATCGGGACCCTGTTCCGGCACCCTGCCGGAGGGGGGATCCCTCACTGGTGGCCATCTTCATCATCCCGGCGCTCTCCATGACGAGGAGGGAGTAGTTCACCCTCGGGGCTGAGGGTATGTACCAGTAGCTATGTGTTTGATCTCTCTCTCTCGTGTTCTTGATTTGGCATAATCTTGATGTATCGCGAGCTTTGCTATTATAGTTGGATCTTATGTTTATTCTCCCCCTCTACTCTCTTGTAATGGATTGATTTTTCCCTTCGAAATAATCTTATCGGATTGAGTCTTTAAAGATTTGAGAACACTTGATGTATGTCTTGCCGTGCGTATCTGTGGTGACAATGGGATATCACGTGATTCACTTGATGTATGTTTTGGTGATCAACTTGCGGGTTCCGCCCATGAACCTATGCATAGGGGTTGGCACACGTTTCGTCGTGATTCTCCGGTAGAAACTTTGGGGCACTCTTTGAGGTTCTATGTGTTGGTTGAATAGATGAATCTGAGATTTTGTGATGCATATCGTATAATCATACCCACGGATAATTGAGGTGACATTGGAGTATCTAGGTGACATTAGGGTTTTGGTTGATTTGTGTCTTAAGGTGTTATTGTAGTACGAACTCTAGGGCTGTTTGTGACACTTATAGGAATAGCCCAACGGATTGATTGGAAAGAATAACTTTGAGGTGGTTTCATACCCTACCATAATCTCTTTGTTTGTTCTCCGCTATTAGTGACTTTGGAGTGACTCTTTGTTGCATGTTGAGGGATAGTTATATGATCCAATTATGTTATTATTGTTGAGAGAACTTGCACTAGTGAAAGTATGAACCCTAGGCCTTGTTTCCTAGCATTGCAATATTGTTTACGCTCACTTTTATTACTTGTTACCTTGCTGTTTTTATATTTTGAGATTACAAAAACCTATATCTACCATCCATATTGCACTTGTATCACCATCTCTTCGCCGAACTAGTGCACCTATACAATTTACCATTGTATTGGGTGTGTTGGGGACACAAGAGACTCTTTGTTATTTGGTTGCAGGGTTGTTTGAGAGAGACCATCTTCATCCTACGCCTCCCACGGATTGATAAACCTTAGGTCATCCACTTGAGGGAAATTTGCTACTGTCCTACAAACCTCTGCACTTGGAGGCCCAACAACGTCTACAAGAAGAAGGTTGTGTAGTAGACATCAGGTTACATCTCAGCTTGGAGCCAGGATGGCAAGTAAGTCTTAAGTAGTTTCCTAAGCTCTCAAATAACAGCAGCTGCCTGCCATTTCCAGGCTCACCAAAATACCACCTAATGATGTACTTGACAAAACAAGTCCAAAATCACCCACAACCTACATCCTAGATGAATTTGGTGCAGAGGGATGGGGCAACGCGAGCTCAGATCAATCCCACCACAGACGCAACAAGAGTGGTTACACATGAGAGGAACTACATCAACTAAAGTTAGAAAGATTCAGTCAACTAGAGTTAGTTTGCAGGATCGGTAGTTCTTCCTACGACGTTTCACCTTCCCGCTCACCAGCTTTGGGCCACCACCTTATGAGGATAGAGCCTTCGGACTGCTGGAAGTCAGGCCAGCAGCAGGTTCATTGTTAACTCCAAATGCTAGGAATTTGCCACAATGCTTGCTTTGATATGGATTATTTGCATGATAAAACACAGAACTGTAATGACAGGAATGGCGCTGATATTGGAGGGCGAGGACAATTCAGCGACTCAGCATGTTGGAGAGCAAGGAAAACTGTACCAAGAGGTGGTTTTCACCTAACCAAGGACAAGATATGGGAGTTCCTCTCAGGATGTTCCGCCTTCGCTTTCACCAGCTTCGCATCGCCACCTTCAAAAGTCATAGCTTTAGGACTGGTGGAAGTCAGGCCTGCAGCAGGTCACTGTAACATTTTTCTACGAAGGCCACTATTAACTTCAAATACCAGGAATTTGTTGCAATGTTTGCTTGATATGGATCGTTTGCATGATAATAAACACACAACTGTAATGACAAAGGGATGTCAAAGAATTTACTGGGGAATGTTGCTGATGTTGGAGAGCGAAGACAATTCATTGATCCAACGTGTGGCAGAGCAAGGACAACCGTTTCAGTTGAGTCGGTAGAGGCAACTCATTCTTCTACTGGCCCAAGCGTGCGAGACCTCTTGTGGTCGGTTGCTTGCTCTTCTACAGAACTGGTACAACATTCACCCATCTGTATAAGCCTAGAACTTCTCCTAGGAGTGTCGGTATGGTAGTTCTTACGATATGTCGTGTTCACACTCACTGATTTTGCGTCGCCACCTTAAAAATCTGAGCTTCCGGAGTGGTAGAAGTCGGGCCTACAGCAGGTCAATAGTTAACATTTTGCAGGAAGGCCACTGTTAACTTCAAATACAAGGAATTTGTTGCAGGCTTGTAGTGTTTGTTTGATATGGATCATTGGCATGATAAACACACAGCTGTAGTGACAAAGGGATGTAGAAGAGTTTACTGGGGAATGTAACTGATGTAGGAGAGCGAAGACAATTCCTTGATCCAGCATGTGGCACAATGAGGACAACCTTTTCAGCTGAGTCGGTAGAGGCAGCTGATTCTTCTACTTGTCCGAGCGTGCAAGACCTCTTGTGGTCGGCTGCTTGCTCTTCCACAGGACTGGTACAACATTCACCCATCTGTATAAGCCTAGAACTTCTCCTAGGAGTGCCGGTATGGTAGTTCTTACGATATTCCTCCTTCACACTCACTGGCTTTGCGCCGCCACCTTTAGAAGTCTGAGCTTTCAGAGTGGTGGAAGTCAGGCCTATAGCAGGTCAACAGTTAGCATTTTTCAGGAAGGCCACTGCTAAACTTTTCAAATACTAGAATTTGTTGCAGTGTTTGCTTGATATGGATCGTTAGCATGACAAACACACAACTGTAATGACAAAAGGAGTAAAGTGGAATTTACTGGAGAATGGCGTTGATGTTGTAGTGCGATGACAGTACGGTGATTTAGCCATATCAAGCGGTGGTGTTTCTGTAACCAAGGACAGTGTGGTAGCTTCCAAGGCATGTCCAGACTCTGCAGCCTCCTTACTTCCTTCACCAGCTACAATTAACACAGCCTGCACATCTTGGCTTCCTTCACTAGCTGCAACAAGAGTTGCTTTCTCCATAACCATGGACGATGCGGTAGCTTCCAAAGCATGTCCGGACTCAGCAGTCTCTTGCCTTCCTTTACTAGCTGCAACAGACACAACATGCACATCTTGACTTCTTTCACCACCTGCAATAAGAGGTGTTTTCTCCATAACCATGGACGATGTGGTAGCTTCCAAAGCATGCCCGGGCTCAGCAACCTCTTGCCTTCCTTCACTAGCTGCAACAAACACAGCCTACACATCTTGACATCCTTCACTGGCTGCAACAAACACGGCCTGCACATCTTGACTTCCATCACTAGCTGCAACAAACAAGGCCTAAACCCCTTGGCTTCCTTCACTAGCTAGGAAAAATATACCCTTCCTATCAAGCAACACCGCCCGGTGTTCAGTTGCAATCTAATCCTCTTGAACAATCTCCTCATCGCTGCTCAAGTCAAATAATATCATCATCACTCAGGTCTATGAAATCTACTATAGTCATTTTGTGGCCTGAAATAGTAAAAATATGTGAGAAATGATTAAAGAAGAGTGGTGCAGGAACATAAAGAAGCTGAAGCTATATCCATCTATCAGTCATTTCACCTCGAAGGGGAAACGAAACCAGAAAGTACCAAAGGAAAACAAAGATAACTGAAGGAAGTATAATTTACTAAAGTTTACCAGCTCACAAGATGGATGCCAAAAAGCCTTTGATTTGCCACAACAACAACTTGCCAATGTCCAGAAGAATATAGCTTAGTCTCACCTCATGCTTCAGGGTTGATTACTCTTAAAATTCATAGGACCATTAACATATCAACAAAGCTTCATTTATCTCATAATGATCTATTTGTGAATCTGAGAGCCCTGAATTTGATATAGCCTTTGGGATAGCAAGAGCTAGAGCGGTTGTAAACAGTTTAGGGTTGAGGGAGTGTTAATACAGAAATCTTACTATAATCATAATAAGAAGAAAAAAGAAAAAAAACTACAAATCCAACAGAAAAAGATCATTAGATGAGATTAACCAGGTTCACGGTTTTGAGGCAAGGGAAAGGATAATGTTAGTACAAGTCTTCATTAACAAGAACAATGGGTCGAAATTTCTCAAACAACATATGTTTCACTAATAATGATTAATGACAAGGCAAGTAAGTGCAGCATCAGCGTACCCTCTAATCCTTGCAATAATTTGAAGGACGAGGTTTTCAGCAGGCCCGTCGATGGGCAAGGCCAAATTGGCCGACCGCACAGGGCCCCAAAATTTTAGGGGCCCTGGTCCAGGAATATGTTTTTTTAGCATAATCTGTATCCTTTATTAAACATGGACAGTCATTGGAATACAGATAATATCGGGCAAAGATGTAAGACACACATGGCGCCCAGGAGGGAGGGATGTTGCAGCCTTAGCTAAAGCATGAGCCTCTCCATTATGTTTTCTACTCTCATGGATGAACTCAACTGCCCTAAAAGCTCTTCTCTGGTGCTTGATGTCTTGTAGAATTGGGAAGAACTTGCATGGGCTGTCATCCTTGATCCTTGTTACCACTTCACAGCAATCTGTGGCCACACAAATGGATTGGACATGTAAATCTACAGCGAGTGCTAGCGCTTTGCTACATGCTTGTGCTTCAAGTATGACCGGATCCACGAGGCCTTCGACAATGATCGCTGAAGCCCCCAGGTAGTTCCCGTTTTTGTCTCGGCATACTGCTGCCGAAGCGCCCTTGTCGCCAATCTTGGAGAAGCCGCCGTCAACATTAATCTTGTTGTCGTGCAGTTCTGGCGGTAACCATGCAGACCGCCGCGGTTGTCCTGCGTCCGTAATTACATGCGGGTCCATGGGCATTGCATGCATGCCCCTGGATATTGCATGCAAGTCCTTCGATTGCGCATGCAGGTCCTTCGTGCGCGACCCCCTCTCTAGGATTTGATCAAGCTCCGTCATGAACTTGGTAATGAAAACATGGGTACTGAGGGGGCTCTGGAACTGCTCGTCATGGATAGCTCGGCGTCTCGCCCACCAGATTGCCCACATCATGACAAGCACCCGCGCCAGGTCCGCCGTGGGGTGGGTGTCCACTAACCAAAACATCCATAGTTTAGCATCGTCCGTCCGGTTAGAGATGATTGTTTCCGTTATTTCCTCATCAGCTAGAGCCCATACACATCGGGCCATATGACAGTCAAAAAGGGCATGGCGCCACGTATCCACCGCCGTGTGACAGATAGAGCATTCAGCGGAGTCGGCCATACTTCTGTGATGTCGAACAGCCCCCGTCGGTATAGAGGTTTTGGCAAGTCTCCACGCAAATACACGGACTTTGGAGGGAACTGCAACGCCCCAAAGTCTAGCCCATGAACGGCCATCAGGAGTGATATTGGAGTGACCATCATGATGCTCCAGCCAATCTGTACGTTGTTGTTTTGTCGCTGCTAGCAATTTGTACGCTGAACTCACAGTGAAGATCCCTCTCCGGTCGTAGTGCCACGACCAGAAATCAGCCTAAACCCTGTTGCTAAGGGGAATGTTGAGGATTGCCTCCACGTCCATCGGGTACAGATGTTCATCAAGCATTGCCCGGTTCCTGGTATGGGTGATCGGGTTTATAAGTTCAGATACCTGTTGAGGAGGATTCTATGATTTTGGGCTGACTGGCCGGAGTTTGAAGTCGCGGAGGACCCAGTTATCGTGCCAAATGTTGGTGCTTTCCCCCCGATCCGATGCGCTTCAGAAGGCCGAGTTTTAGTGCATCCCGCCCCTCAACAATCGACCGCCAAACTTGTGATGGGTTCCTCCCTACTTCTGCGTCCAGGATTGAAGAAGATGGATAATACACCGCTCGCAGAATCCGAGCACTAAGGGAGTCCAGCTGGGTTAGAAGCCACCAGGCTTGTCTGGCAAGTAGTGCCAAGTTGAAGAGCTCAATGTCTCTAAAGCCCATGTCGCCCATGTTCTTTGGCTGTGACATAACTTCCCATGACATCCAGGCAGTCTTTCTCTCTCCTTTCTTAGATCCCCACCAAAATTTTCTCAACAAACCATTGATATGCTGACAAAGGCCCCGGGGCAGTTTGAAACAGGCCATGGAATAAGTAGGAATCACCTGAGCAACTGACTTGATTAAGACTTCCTTGCCACCAACAGATAAGGCCTTCTCCATCCAACCTTGCACATGTTTCCATATACGGTCCTTTAGATATTTGAAAGCCCCTTCCTTTGCTCTCCCCACATCCGCTGGAAGGCCAAGGTATTTGTCTGACAACTTTTCATTCTGGACCTGTAGTGTTTGCATCACCTGTTGCTTTAGAGACTCCGCACAGCCCTTGCTGAAAAAGATTGATGACTTGTCCTTATTGATGCGCTGGCCAGAAGCTTCACAGTAGCGTTGCAACAAAGAGTCCACCCTCATCGCCATCTCAGGCGTGGCATCAAAAAACAAGATGCTATCGTCCGCAAATAATAAGTGATTTACCTTCGGAGCGCCCTCCGCAACCTTGATACCCCGTATGCTCTCATTCGGAGCAGCCGACTTGAGCAAACATGAGAGACCCTCGGCAGCCAGCAAAAACAGATATGGAGATATTGGGTCACCTTGCCTGAGTCCGCGTGATGGGCTGAAATCTTCTTGCTTAGCACCATTAAAAACAACAGAGAAAGAAACTGAGGTGACACATCTCATAATAATCTCTGCGAACCGTGCACTAATGCCTAGTTTTAGCATCACCTTTTCAAGATAGTTCCACTCAATTCTATCATATGCTTTCATCATATCAAGCTTCAAAGCACAAAATCTGTTACCCTTTACCTTCCGCGTTTTCATGTAGTGGAGACATTCATAAGCAGAGATGAAATTATCCGTGATAAGCCGTCCCGGTACGAATGCTGATTGTTCCTCAGAGATGATTTCGAGGAGAATGAGCTTGAGCCGATTAGCCAGAACCTTAGATGCAATCTTGAAGATCACATTGCAGAGACTTATCAGTCTAAACTGTCCTAAGTTTTTTGGACTTGCAATTTTGGGGATTAAAACAATGAACGTTTGATTTATCTCCTCCGGGGAATCCTCACCCTTTAGAACACGTAGCACCATATCAGTTACCTCATCACCGCACAACTCCCAGTGCTGGAAAGCCGTCAGGCCCTGGAGCCTTGGTAGGGAACATCTGGAATAAAGTCGCTTTCACTTAGGTGTTTGTATAACTAGCGTTGAGCATGTCATTCATGGCACCATCCACCCTGGTTGGTATATGGGAAAGCACTTCCTCAATCCCAATAGTATTTTCAGAGGCATAAAGATTACCATAAAAGCTCGTTGCCATGTTTGCCATCTCTTGCTCATCTGTACAGATTGTACAATCCGCTCGTTGCAGTTCGCTGATGCGGTTTCGTGACTTCCGAGTGCTAGCTTTTCGGTGAAAATTTTTGGTGTTGTTGTCTCCTTCCGCCAGCCACTGAACACGGGCCCGTTGACGCCACATGATTTCTTCGCGCAAACACAACTCAGCCATACGGGCTTCGACCCACTCTTCTTCCAGTGACGGTCATGTGCGGTTTGGCAGTGCTCGCAATTCCGCAAGTTTCGTACGAAGTGACCGCAACTCTGATTTGACAGCACCGAAAGTGGTTCGGCCCCACTTGCACAGCCTTCCAGCTACATAGGAAAGTTTCTCGGACAGTGCTGCTACAGAATGGGCCTTGCCATTGGAGTTCCACGCCTCAGCTACCACATCACAAAATCTCGGATCACGCTCCCACATGCATTCATACCGAAACTGCTTCTGCCTTGCTCTCACACTCGTGTCCACAAGATCCGTCTCTAATAGAATAGGGCAGTGATCAGATTTAGCCGCTGTTAAATGTTCCACTGAGGCAAAGGGAAAGAGAGCAGACCAATCAGCCGTGCCTAGAGCTCTATCCAGCCGAACTCTGCAGAAATGACCACCAGACACTTTTTTCTCCCACGTCCAATCCAAACCTCGGTAGCCCAAATCAGCAAGTCCACATATATCCACTGCCACTCTGAATGCATCAATTTGCGCACTATCACGCTCATTAGGCCCAATTTGTTCCTCGGGCTGTAAGATCTCATTGAAATCCCCGATACACATCCATGGAAGAGTGCTCTCCCCTCTCAATCTTGTCATCGTGTTCCACGTTTTGTAGCGGAGAGATCTCGTTGCTTCCCCGTAAAAGCAAGAAAGGCGCCATTGTTCCCTTCCTGTTTCGAGCACCCATGCATCAACATGATACTCCGAATAGTTCTTTATTTCAACATTCACTGAATTTTTCCAGAAGATACAAATACCACCACTACGACCACTACTGCCAACAGCAAAACTGAAATCAAAACCTAACGAGAAACGAAGACCTTCGACTCGACTCTTCTGCAACTGAGTTTCAACTAAGCAAAGAATAGAAGGTGAACTAAGCTCCACCAGATTGCGGAGCTCTCGAACTGTCGCTGGATCACCTATCCCGCGACAGTTCCAGCTTAGGATTTTCATTGGGCTTGGCGGTGCTCCGAGGAGGAGCCCCCAACAACGCCATCTTATCAGTTCCTTGCTTCAATGGTGACCTTGCTTTCTTTGCTTTCTTGGCATCCCTTGGTGAGACATACGGAGGAGGGGGTGGTGGGACGGCCAAAGTGGTGTCTGTAGCCTTGCTCGTCATCAAGCCCTCCGCAGTAGCCGAGTTGTCCGACAAAATTGGGATCAGGTTTCTCCTAACAGTTGCAGCGACGGGCGTCTCCTGGCTCTCAGCCTCCGGCTTCAGAGGGCTAGTAACATCATCATCTTCCTCAGTCGCATCAAAGCCCGCATCCTGGGATGAACGCTTGTGAGGTGGAGAGCGCTGGCGGGTATTGCCCCGGCCTGCCCTCCCTCTTCCTCTGCTGCCTGAACGACCCCCTCGAGGGGCCCATCCTCCTTGCTGCTCTAGTGCAACCTCCCTTCGTTGTGCCAACATCTAGCTGCCCCACTGCTTATCCTTCTCCTCCCACACACCATCACCACACTCCTCATGGTTGTGACCCATGAAACCACAAAGTTTGCAGAAATAGGGGATCTTCTCATACTTCACCGGGAGGCGGAGTCTTCCCTCGCCCACAACATTCAGAGGTGTAACCCATGTAAGAGGCTTACTGACAAGGACCCTAGCCCGAACCCTAACATAATCTCCCTCATAATACAAGCGAGGAGCAAGCTGAACTTCTTTCACCCTTCCAATGCGGCGGGCTAGCTGATCAACCACCTCCGCTTTGCGATAAAGTTCTGGCATATTATGAATCTGAGCCCACACGTATAATCCATCAAAATCGAAAAATGTTGGATCCTTCTTCCCATCGTAATCCTCGATCAGCATCCCCATCCCCCTAAACAGCCATGGCCCTCCATGCACAACTTTCTTCCAATCCCCCATACAAAACATCTGGAAGATAAACAGATTTTCTCCCGCCTCTCTATACTTCGGCATGTGCGTCAGTGACCAGATGGATTTCATGCACTCAAACATCGCTGATGAACTGAAGATGCGAGTAGTATTCACTTTCCCGATCGCCAGCCACCTGGCATCTACTTCGAACTTCTTTACCTCCTCCTCTCATACGATCACATCATCAAGTTCATCATCCTGGAGATCCAGATGCTGCAGCAGATCCTCGAGATTCTTCCCTGTCCCGTTCGACGACGACGACTCCGCGCGGTCCGCCATCTAGGGTTCTTCCTCCGTTCGGGAAAAAAGCGCCAGGAAACCGAACCGGGCTCCTCCCTGCCGATCGGGAGATGATCAAGGCGAGGGGGTCGGCCGGCGGTAGGTAAAAGCGATGAGAAACTCTAGGCGGCGATGGGATCGCCGCCAGAGCCAGAAACCCTAAACGAGAGGGTACGTCCCCTAAACGAGAGGGTGAGAGCAAAGCAGCACACACCTCCTGGTCCAGGAATATGTATACATACATATATATATAAGGCCCAGTAAAAACGCACCCAGGCAGCCCAAATACATGTACGCATGCAGCCCCCTGCAGCCCGTCTGCTACTAGTTTCCATAACCCCGATCGATCAGCAGTTTAGCACCCGAATCTCAATCGATCAGCACCCGAAGATAGCGCTCGAGAGTCGAGAGAAGGCAACAGGGGCGACGGCGGCTGGGCTGGGCAACGGCGAAGAGGTTTCTGGTCTCTAGCAGGGCGACGGCGGCAGAGGAAACACGTCCGTTCAGCCGTGCGTACACGGCCGCTGACCGCCGATCGACCATGCCGTCCACGCCCCACAGTGCATCAGCATCATCCATCCCTTGCCAGCGTAATACCTTGTGGACAAAACCCAATTTTTATTTTGCCAGCGTAGGTATTAAGCAGTAAACTATTTTTTGTTAAACAATATTTTCTAATAATATTACATCTAGATGAAGTCTATCTATTTTCTTAGGTATACAGTGCTAAAATTCCTAGAATTTGAATTGATCCAGATTACTATTTGTTTCATTAAACAGAAAAATTCATGCATCCCGGGAGGAAGTATCATTCCGGTGCTTCAAAGCGTTGGAAGAAACAAAAACTAGAAGAAGATGCTCGAACCCAAAAGGGCGCTCTCGATAAATTTGTTGTGATAGAACCTCAAAGCAATTCTGAAAACCGAACTCCTGATGCTAATATTGGTGATGCACATGGTGGCGATCCAGTAGAGGTTGAGGCTCATATTGCAGAATCTGATGAACATGATGATACTAACATTGTAGTCGAAGGTGATGATTCTAATCATGTTGATGATGGTGATTGTGCTAATATTGTCGCTGAAGGTGAGGATGTCAATGTTGTTGATAACATCAATAATTCTGTTCAACCAGATATATTTGATCCAAGAACTTGGGATGCACTTCATCCTACAATGATTGATATTTTGGTGCAAAAGGGTCCTAAAAGAGACCTGTCTATTGAGCATGGTCGTACTGACAAATTTGGTAGAAGGTTTTCTGCATTATCATACACTAGAGTTCTCTCGAATGGAGAAAAGTGTGATAGAGAGTGGCTTGTGTACAGCAAAGATCTTGACAAAGTATTTTTTTTGTGCTGCAAATTATTTAGGAAGGGACATTTGAGAGGTCAATTAGCAAATGATGGCTTCAGTGACTGGCATCATCTTATCAGTAGACTCAAAGAGCATGAAAATGGTAGAGAACATGTCACGAATATGAGTACTTGGTATGACTTGCATCTCAGGTTGGAGAAGAATCAAACAATTGATAAAGTTGCTCAGCAAGAACTGGAAAAAGAAAGGGAGCATTGGAGAAAAGTGTTGCTAAGGATTCTTTTGATTGTGAAATTTCTTGCGGAACATAATATAGCATTTCATGGCAGTAATAGCAAGGTGTACCAAGATAGCAATGGCAATTTCTTAGGATTGGTTCAAATGTTGGCTGAATTTGACCCAGTTATAAAAGAACATGTTGACCGCATCACAAATGATAAAATCCGTGATCATTATCTTGGTCCTTCCATCCAGAATGAACTAATAAATTTGCTCACTGTTGCAGTCAGGTCTGAAATCATTAGAAAGGTAAAAGAAGAAAAGTACTTCTCTGTTTTACTTGACTATACTCCCGATGCAAGCCACCAAGAGCAGATGTCTTTGATAATTAGGTATGTTGATGCATCTTTAGGTTCCTTTTGCATTGAAGAATCCTTCTTAGGTTTTTTGGATGTGAATGATACCACTCGGCAAGGATTGTTTGATGTTCTAAAAAATGAATTGGAAAGTCTTGACATTGATATTGGTAATCTGAGAGGGCTGGGATATGATAATGGGTCAAATATGAAAAGGAAGACATCAAGGGGTAAAAAGTAAATTTTTGGAAATAAATCGGAGAGCTTTTTATTCAGCTTGTGGTTGTCATAGTCTAAATTTGACACTATGTGATATGGCAAAGTCTTGTCGTAAAGCATCCGATTTATTTGGCGTTATCCAACGCATTTATACAACATTTGCTAATTCTACTAAAAGATGGCAGATTCTCCAAAATAATATAATAGGAGTAACACTCGAGTCATTGTCAGCTACTCGTTGGGAGAGTCGTGCTGATAGTGTTAAGGCTATAAGGATTCAAATACTAGAAATAAGGGAGGCTTTACTACAAGTGGCTGAAAATGATAAAGATCCATCAACAAGTAGTGAAGCTCAATCATTGGTAGAAAATGATCTTTGTGGCTTTGAATTCTTAGTGTCAATAATCATATGGTATGAAATATTACCAGCTATTAATTTGATCAGCAAGGAGTTGTAGTCAAAGGATATGCTTATTGATATCGCAATTGAGTCTATAAAAGGCTTGATTTCCTTCTTCACCAAGTATAGAGAAACTGGCTTTTCAAAAGCATTGGAAGATGCAAAGAAAATTGCAATGGAGATGGATATTAATCCAGAGTTCCGCACCAAGCGTAAAATCAAGAGGAAAAGGCAATTTGGTGAGGATGCAGATGATCCATTTATTGTTTCACAATCGGCAGAGGAGTCATTTAGTGTCAATTATTTTCTGCATATTGTTGATCAAGCTATAGTTTCACTTAACACGAGATTTGAATAGTATGAAGGGTATGAAAAAATATTTGGTTTCTTGTTTACTTCAGATAGGCTGTGATCCTTGGACGATAAGAGTTTGTTGGCTGCTTGTGTTAATCCTGAAGATGCACTTAAGAGTGGAGAACAAAGAGATATTGATGGACTTGAATTGTGTTGCAAGCTACTTTTTCTGCAGGACTCACTTCAGAAATCTATGGGGCCACTTGATATTCTGAATTTTTTGAAGAAGCGCTCCTTAATCTATCCTAATGCTGTTATTGCATACAGAATTTTGTTAACCATTCCTGTGACGGTTGCATCCGCGGAAAGGAGCTTTTCTAAACTCAAGTTGTTGAAATCCTACTTGTGTTCTACTATGACACAAGAAAGACGCAATGGATTGGCAACAATAGCACTTGAAATGATATCTTGGAGAAGATTAATTACGAAGATTTGATCAAAGATTTCATTTCAAGAAATACTAGAAGAATGTTGCTTTTTGGTAGAAAATGAGGTCAGTTTACAAGTTTACTGCTTTAGCACCATGTTTATTATTTTACCACTAGTATTTGATATATTTCCTAAATATTGTACCAAATCAGACATATTTGAAGTTAAATAATTAAGGAGAGTATGATTTACTTACATTAGTTCTTCAACTATATGGTTTAAAAAAATTAGGGCCCTTTTTTTATTTTTGTCTCGGGCCCTCAAATTCCGGAGACGGCCCTGACAATACTTATGGCACATCTAGATGTGCTTTAGCAAAACTGTATGTTTAACAGTGCTCACTCATCTTTTTTTGCGGGGAAACATCGAGAGCTTTATTTAATAAAAGCGTTCGTCGAGCAATCCGCCAACAGGCTACTGGTCAGGAAGCTAGGAACATTGTCAATCCAGCTTTCGGTAACGTCAATCGTGCAAGCATGCTTAGCACAGATATAAGCGGGACCGTTGGCTGATCTTACAACATGATGAAAATGAAAAGAATCTAAACTACCAGCAAGCTCTCCAATTTCTACTAAGATAGGAGCCACGACCGATCAAGAATCGTGGCGAGTGTTCTAGAGGTTGACTACCTCCAGACTGTCTGTCTCCAACACGACGTTTGAGAAGCCTCTCAGCTTGGCGAAAATTACACCTTCTCGCACTACCATCGCCTCCGCTATGAGAGGATCCGTAATTCCAGGGAGTGGTTTACTCCATGCCCCTAGAAAAGAGTCAGGGGAGCGAGCAACACCCCCGGCTCCTCCTTTGCCATCTTCACATTTGATTCCAGCATCCGTATTGATCTTGTGAAGCTTGGTTCAAGGGGTCGCCACCCATAGCCCGGCATGACTAGGGCATGCCGCCGAGGTATATCCAAGAGAGCTAGAGTCTCCCTTGTGCGGCGAACAGACGTCACAGGATCAAGCTTATCTTCCCCGTGCGTCAGTCTGTTCCTAGAATGCTAGATCGACCACATGACAGAGACTAAAATAACTCTGTCTCTGGAAGTAAATTGTTCTCCACAGATAATATCCTTGGCCCAAGTTATTGGCTGCAATATTGGCATCTGAAAATCAAAAAGTTGTTGTGCCTCCTCCCAGAAGCTTACTGCATGTGCACACTTCAATAGTGCATGCTCCAGGTCCTCCTCATTGGCCAGACAAATCTTGCATAGGTTATGCTGCCCTATGTGTCGATGCACCAGGGTACATTCATCGGGTAAAATACCCCTTAAAACTCGCTAGAAGAAAACTCTGACCTTGGGTAAAACATTGAGCTTCCATAGCGAATTCCACAGCCGTTGATTATCAAATATGGAACCGGTAGCCTGCCCTTCCTCTGGAGCTTGAAGCTCGTTGCGAGTCACTAGAGCTCGGTACGCTGACTTGACTGTGTAGTTGTCGGAAGCCTCCTTTGCCCAAGCAATAAAATCATCACCACCTCCAGACCGCAGAGGTATGTTCATAATAGCTTGTGCATCTGAGGGTAAAAACGTGTTCCGAATTAGTTCCCTCCTCCATGACCAAGTGCTTGTATCAATCAGATCACTAACAAGTGAAATAGAGGTGTTTGTAGGTCTAGCTAGGGGAACCATTGTAGCTGTTGATGGAATCCACTCATCATTAAATATCGATATGCTGGATCCATCGCCTACCCGCTTGATAAGCCTAGTAGTTAACGCTTCCCGTCCCGCCATGATAGTGGTCAGTTTTAATTAGCTTGCCACGCTACGCAAGATACGGCTACGAAAAATACATCCCACACTAATCCCATGATCTGGTTTCCCAAAGTACAACCTTCTAGGCACTCTTGAACGTCACGCCAACCTTTCTTCGTCCTTTGCCTCTGTTAGGATTCATTAGCCCTTATTCCACCATCACTTCCTCTCTACTCTCCACGTTATCAACACTGTTCTAACTAGAGCAAATAGGCTACAGGAGAGAACGGAGAAGACAGGTGAGAAAATGGCAACTTTGCTGCAACTTGCTTTTTCCTTCGCTGGGTTTGTCGCCAGACATTACCGCGGTTTGCTCGCCGAAACTTCAGCATTGCTGCGCACCGTCCGCGGCAACCGTTGGGCACCCCGACGACGCTATGGGCCTGGTGCTGGCCTCCGTGGCAACCGTTGGGTGCCCCGACACCACCACAGTGGCAACCGCTGGGTGTAGCGCCGCAACTAACCTGGAGCCCCTGGAACAAGTACCAGGGCCGTTGTGCCCCGGGAACAGGCCACGGTCATACGTCAGGAGGCCGCTTCCGCACCAGAAATTGGTGCCGAAGAGATTGCGGCCTTGCCGGAGATCGTCACCTAGCAGATGGTCGACGCAGAGTACGGAGACGAGGCCTCTGCCTCAAACGTCAGCGTGGACGGCGACGAACTGATGCCACTACCACCAGAGTTCACCGTTCCGCCCATGGAGTGGCTGTTACGGACGGCGCCGGTTGGCTTGTTGACGATCCCGAGCGTGACTTTGGGGACGAGGAACTCCCGGCGCCACCAGCATCATCACTTCCGATGATGTACTACTGCCCGCTCCACGGGTACGGGCCACGCCTGCCGTTCTCCTCGCCACCGGCTGCGGTTGCCGTGGACACGCTACCGTCAGGCTTCGACATCAACCTCCCACTGGAGGTGAAGATGGAGAACATCGATGCCGTAGCTCCCGCACTCACCCTCGAGATGATGTTGAAGGAAATATGCCCTAGAGGCAATAATAAAAGTTATTATTTATTTCCTTATATCATGATAAATGTTTATTATTCATGCTAGAATTGTATTAACCGGAAACATAATACATGTGTGAATATATAGACAAACAGTATGTCACTAGTATGCCTCTACTTGACTAGCTTGTTAATCAAAGATGGTTATGTTTCCTAACCATGAACAAGGAGTTGTTATTTGATTAACAAGGTCACATCATTAGTTGAATGATCTGATTGACATGACCCATTCCGTTAGCTTAACAGTTGATCGTTTAGTATGTTAATGCTTTCTTCATGACCCATACATGTTCCTATAACTATGAGATTATGCAACTCCCGTTTACGGAGGAACACTTTGGGTACTACCAAACGCCACAACGAATCGGGTGATTATAAAGGAGTACTACAGGTGTCTCCAAAGGTACTTGTTGGGTTGGCGATTTCGAGATTAGGTTTTGTCACTCCGATTGTCGGAGAGGTATCTCCAGGCCTTCTCGGTAATGCACATCACTTAAGCCTTGCAAGCATTACAACTAATGAGTTAGTTGTGAGATGATGTATTACGGAACGAGTAAAGAGACTTACCAAAGAATCTAGATTGAACTAGGTATTGGATACCGACGATCGAATCTCGGGTAAGTAACATACCGATGACAAAGGGAACAACGTATGTCGTTATGCGGTTTGACCGATAAAGATCTTCGTAGAATATGTAGGAACCAATATGGGCATCCAGGTTCCGCTATTGGTTATTGACCGAGAATGGTTCTAGGTCATGTCTACATAGTTCTCGAACCCGTAGGGTCCGCACGCTTAACGCTTCGATGACAGTTCATAATGAGTTTATAAGTATTGATGCAGAAGGATGTTCGAGTCCCGGATGTGATCACGGACATGACGAGGAGTCTCGAAATGGTCGAGACATAAAGATTGATATATTGGAAGCCTATGTTTGGACTTGAATGGTTCCAGTGAAAACAGGATGTTACCGGAACACCGGGGTTACTGGAACCCCGGGGTATATGGGCCCTCATGGGCCTTGAGGGAGAAGGAGAAGGGCCGGCCAGGTGGGCTGCGCCCCCTCCCCTTCCAGTCCGAATAGGACAAGGAGAGGCGGCGCGCCTTCCCTCTTTCCCCTCCCCAATCCTACTCCAACTAGGAGAGGGGAGTCCTACTCCGGTGGGAGTAGGACTCCTCCTTGTGCGCCTCCTCTAGGGCCGCCACCTCCCCTTGTCTCCTTTATATCACGGGGCAGGGGGCACCCGATACACACAAGTTGATCTACGGATCTTTCCTTAGCCGTGTGCGGTGCCCCTTCCACCATATTCCACTTGGTCATATCGTCGCGGAGCTTAGGCGAAGCCCTGCGCCGGAGAAGTCATATCGTCATGAGCTTAGGCGAAGCCCTGCGTCGGTGGAGCATCAACATCGTCACCACGCCGTCGTCTTGTGGAACTCATCCCCGACACTTTGCCGGATCGGAGTCCGGGATCGTCATCGAGCTGAACGTGTGCGTAACTCGGAGGTGCCATACGTTCGGTGCTTGGATCGGTCGGATCGTGAAGACGTCGACTACATCAACCGCGTTGTTATAACGCTTCCGCTTTCGGTCTCACGAGTGCGTGGACGGACACTCTTCCCTCTCGTTGCTATGCCATTACCATGATCTTGCGTGATCGTAGGAAAATTTTGAAATTACTGCGTTCCCCAACAGTGGCATCCGAGCCTGGTTTTATGCGTTGATGTCATATGCACGAGTAGAACACAAGTGAGTTGTGGACGATACAAGTCATACTGCCTACCAGCATGTCATACTTTGGTTCAGCGGTATTGTTGGACGAGACGATCCGGACCAACCTTACGCGTGCTCTTCTGCGAGACCGGTTCCCTCGGCGTGCTTTGCACATAGATGGCTTGCGGAAGACTGTCTCTCCAACTTTAGTTGAACTGAGTGTGGCATACGCCCGGTCCTTGAGAAGGTTAAACGGAGTCTATTTGACGAAGTATCGTTGTGGTTTTTGATGCGTAGGTAAGAACGGTTCTTGCTCAGCCCGTAGCAGCCACGTAAAACTTGCAACAACAAAGTAGAGGACGTCTAACTTGTTTTTGCAGGGCATGTTGTGATGTGATATGGTCAAGACGTGATGCTATATTTTATTGTATGAGATGATCATGTTTTGTAACCGAAGTTATCGGCAACTGGCAGGAGCCATATGGTTGCCGCTTTATTGTATGAAATGCAAACGCCATGTAATGCTTTACTTTATCACTAAGCGGTAGCGATAGTCGTAGAAGCAATAGTTGGCGAGACGACAACGATGCTACGATGAAGATCAAGGTGTCGCGCCGGTGACGATGGTGATCATGACGGTGCTTGGCGATGGAGATCACAAGCACAAGATGATGATGACCATATCATATCACTTATATTGATTGCATGTGATGTTTATCCTTTATGCATCTTATCTTGCTTTGATTGACGGTAGCATTATAAGATGATCTCTCACTAAAAATTATCAAGAAGTGTTCTGCCTGAGTATGCACCGTTGCGAAAGTTCTTCGTGCTGAGACACCACGTGATGATCGGGTGTGATAGGCTCTACGTTCAAATACAACGGGTGCAAAACAGTTGCACGCGGAATACTCGAGTTAAACTTGACGAGCCTAGCATATAACAGATATGGCCTCGGAACACAGAGACCAAAAGGTCGGCGTGAATCATATAGTAGATATGATCAACATAGTGATGTTCACCATTGAAACTACTCCATCTCACGTGATGATCGGACATGGTTTAGTTGATTTGGATCACGTGATCACTTAGATGACTAGACGGATGTCTGCATCTAAGTGGGAGGTTTTTAATATGATTAATCAAACTTAAATTTATCATGAACTTAGTACCGATAGTATTTTGCTTGTCTATGTTTGATGTAGATAGATGGCTCGTGCTATTGTTCCGTTGAATTTTAATGCGTTCCTTGAGAAAACAAAGTTGAAAGATGATGGTAGCAATTACACGGATCGGGTCCGTAACTTGAGGATTATCCTCATTGCTGCCTGAGAAAAATTACGTCCTGGAAGCACCGCTGGGTAGCGAGCCTGCTGCAGAATCTTGAGCGAGAAGTTGTGAACGTCTGGCAAAGCAGCTGATGACTACTCTATAGTTCAGTGTGCCATGCTTTACGGCTTAGAACCGGGTCTTCAACGACGTTTTGAACGTCATGGAGCATATGAGATGTTCCAGGAGTTGAAGTTAATATTTCAAGCAAATGCCGGATTGAGAGATATGAAGTCTCCAATAAGTTCTATAGCTGCAAGATGGAGGAGAATAGTTACAAGTTGAGCACATACTCAAAATATCTGGGTATAACAATCACTTAATTCAGCTGGAGTTAATCTTCCGGATGATAGTGTCATTGATGAATTCTCCAATCATCGCCACCAAGCTACAAGAGCTTCGTGATGAACTATAATATGCAAGGGATGACTAAGACAATTCACGAGCTCTTCGCGATCTTTGAAAGTCAGCGGAGGTAGAAATCAAGAAAGAGCATCAAGTATTGATGGTCAGCAAGACCACTAGTTTCAAGAAAAGGGCAAAGGGAAGAAGAAGGAAACTTCAAAAGAACAGCAAGAAAGTTGCTGATCAAGAGAAGAAACCCAAGTCTGGACCTAAGCCTGAAATCGAGTGTTTTATTGCAAGCGACCGGATAATCGAAGGCGGAACTGCCCCAAGTATTTGGCGGATAAAAAGGATGGCAAGGTGAACAAAGGTATATATGATATACATGTTATTGATGTGTACCTTACTAATACTCGCAGTAGTACACGGTATTTGATCTGGTTACATTGCTAATATTTGCAACTCGAAACAGGAACTACGGATTAGCGAAGATTGGCTAAGGACGAGGTGACGATGCGCGTTAGAAATGGTTCCAAAGTCGATGTGATCGCAGTCGGCACGCTACCTCTACATCTACCTTCGGGATTAGTTTTAGACCTAAATAATTGTTATTTGGTGCCAGCGTTGAGCATGAACATTATATCTGGATCTTGTTTATTGCGAGACGGTTATTCATTTAAATCAGAGAATAATGGTTGTTCTATTTATATGAGTAATATCTTTTATGGTCATGCACCCTTAAAGAATGGTCTATTCTTGTTGAATCTCGACAGTAGTGATACACATATTCATAATGTTGAAGCCAAAAGATGCAGAGTTGATAATGATAGTGCAACTTATTTGTGGCACTGCCGTTTAGGTCATATCGGTGTAAAACGCATGAAGAAACTCCATCTTGATGGGCTTCGGAATCACTTGATTATGAATCACTTGGTACTTGCGAACCGTGCCTCATGGGCAAGATGACAAAACGCCGTTCTCGGAACTATGGAGCGTGCAACTGATTTGTTGGAAATCATACATACCGATGTTTGTGGTCCAATGAATGTTGAAGCACTTGGCGGGTATCGTTATTTTCTCACCTTCACAGATGATTTGAGCAGATATGGGTATATCTACTTAATGAAACACAAATCTGAAACATTTGAAAAGTTCAAAGAATTTCAGAGTGAAGTGGAAAATCATCGTAACAAGAAAATAAAGTTTCTACGATCTGATCGTGGAGGAGAATATTTGAGTTACGAGTTTGGTTTACATTTGAAACAATGTGGAATAGTTTCACAACTCACGCCACCCGGAACACCACAGAGAAATGGTGTGTTTGAACGTCAGAATCGTACTTTACTAGATATGGTGCGATCTATGATGTCTATTTCCGATTTACCGCTATCGCTTTTGGGGTTATGCTTTAGAGACGGCCACATTCACGTTGAATAGGACACCGTCAAAATCCGTTGAGACGACGCCTTATGAACTATGGTTTGGCAAGAAACCAAAGTTGTCGCTTTCTTAAAGTTTGGGGCTGCGATGCTTATGTAAAGAAACTTCAACCAGATAAGCTCGAACCCAAATCGGAAAAATGTGTCTTCATAGGATACCCAAAGGAGACTGTTGGGTACACCTTCTATCACAGATCTGAAGGCAAGATTTTCGTTGCTAAATTCGGGTCCTTTCTAGAGAAGGAGTTTCTCTCGAAAGAAGTGAGTGGGAGGAAAGTAGAACTTGATGAGATAAGCTGTATCTGCTCCCTTATTGGAAAGTAGTTCATCACAAGAAATGGTTCTGTGACAACTACACCAATTAGTGAAGAAACTAATGATGATGATCATGCAGTTTGAGATCAAGTTACTCTTGAACCTCGTAGGTCAACCAGAGTAAAATACGCACTTGAGTGGTACGGTAATCCTATTCGGAAGTCATGTTACTTGACCATGGCGAACCTTTAACTATGAAGAAGCGATGGTGAGCCCAGATTCGCAAAATGGCTGGAAGCCATGAAATCTGAGATGGGATCCATGTATGAGAACAAAGTATGGACTTTGGTTGACTTGCCCGATGATCGGCAAGCCATTGAAAATAAATGGATCTTTAAGAAGAAGACTGACGCCCGATGGTAATGTAACTGTCTACAAAGCTCGACTTGTTGCAAAAGGTTTTCGACAAGTTCAAGGGGTTGACTACGATGAGACTTTCTCACCCGTAGCGATGCTTAAGTCTGTCCGAATCATGTTAGCAATTGCCGCATTTTATGATTATGAAATTTGGCAAATGGATGTAAAACCGCATTCTTGAATGGATTTCTAGAAGAAGAGTTGTATATGATGCAACCAGAAGGTTTTGTCGATCCAAAGGGTGCTAACAAAGTGTGCAAGCTCCAACGATCAATTTATGGTCTGGTGCAAGCCTCTCGGAGTTGGAATAAACGCTTTGATAGTGTGATCAAAGCATATGGGTTTGTACAGACTTTTGGAGAAGCTTTGTATTTACAAGAAAGTGAGTGGGAGCTCTGTAGCATTTCTAATATTATATGTGGACGACATATTATTGATTGGAAATGATATAGAATTTCTGGATAGCATAAAGGATACTTGAATAAAAGTTTTTCAATGAAAGACCTCGGTGAAGCTGCTTACATATTGGGCATCAAGATCTATAGAGATAGATCAAGACGCTTAATTGGACTTTCACAAAGCACATACCTTGATAAAGTTTTGAAGAAGTTCAAAATGGATCGTGCAAAGAAAGGTTTTTACCTGTATTACAAGGTGTAAGATTGAGTCGACTCAATGCACGACCACAGCAGAAGATAGAGAGAAAATGAAAGATGTTTCCTATGCTTCAGCCATAGGCTCTATCATGTATGCAATGCTGTGTACCAGACACTGACGTATGCTTAGCTGTAAGCTTGGCAGGAAGGTACCAAAGTAATCCAGGAGTGGATCATCGGACAGCGGTCAAGAACATCCTGAAATACCTAAAAGGACTAAGGATATGTTTCTCGTATATGGAGGTGACAAAGAGCTAGTCGTAAATGGTTACGTCGATGCAAGCTTTGACACCGATCCGGACGATTCTAAATCGCAAAACCGGATACGTGTTTTTATTAAACGGTGGAGCTGTCGGTTGGTGCAGTTCTAAACAAAGCGTCGTGGCGGGATCTACATGTGAAGCGGAGTACATAGCTGCTTCCGGAAGCAGCAAATGAAGGAGTCTGGATGAAAGAGTTCATTTCCGATCTAGGTGTCATACCTAGTGCATCGGGACCGATGAAGATCTTACGTGACAATCTTGGTGCAATTGCCTTGGCAAAGGAATCCAGGTTTCACAAGAGGACCAAGCACATCAAGAGACGCCTTCAATTCCATTCGGGACCAAGTCCAAGTGGGAGACATAGAGATTTGCAAAATACATACGGATCTGAATGTTGCAGACCGCTGACTAAGCCTCTTCCACGAGCAAAACATGATCAGCACCAAGACTCCATGGGTGTTAGGATCATTACTTTGTAATCTAGATTATTGACTCTAGTGCAAGTGGGAGATCAAGGAAATATGCCCTAGAGGCAATAATAAAAGTTATTATTTATTTCCTTATATCATGATAAATGTTTATTATTCATGCTAGAATTGTATTAACCGGAAACATAATACATGTGTGAATATATAGACAAACAGTATGTCACTAGTATGCCTCTACTTGACTAGCTTGTTAATCAAAGATGGTTATGTTTCCTAACCATGAACAAGGAGTTGTTATTTGATTAACAAGGTCACATCATTAGTTGAATGATCTGATTGACATGACCCATTCCGTTAGCTTAACAGTTGATCGGTTAGTATGTTAATGCTATCTTCATGACCCATACATGTTCCTATAACTATGAGATTATGCAACTCCCGTTTACCGGAGGAACACTTTGGGTACTACCAAACGTCACAACGTAACTGGGTGATTATAAAGGAGTACTACAGGTGTCTCCAAAGGTACTTGTTGGGTTGGCGTATTTCGAGATTAGGTTTTGTCACTCCGATTGTCGGAGAGGTATCTCCAGGCCTACTCGGTAATGCACATCACTTAAGCCTTGCAAGCATTACAACTAATGAGTTAGTTGTGAGATGATGTATTACGGAACGAGTAAAGAGACTTACCAAAGAACGAGATTGAACTAGGTATTGGATACCGACGATCGAATCTCGGGTAAGTAACATACCGATGACAAAGGGAACAACGTATGTCGTTATGCGGTTTGACCGATAAAGATCTTCGTAGAATATGTAGGAACCAATATGGGCATCCAGGTTCCGCTATTGGTTATTGACCGAGAATGGTTCTAGGTCATGTCTACATAGTTCTCGAACCCGTAGGGTCCGCACGCTTAACAACGTTTCGATGACAGTTCATAATGAGTTTATAAGTATTGATGCAATCGAAGGATGTTCGAGTCCCGGATGTGATCACGGACATGACGAGGAGTCTCAAAATGGTCGAGACATAAAGATTGATATATTGGAAGCCTATGTTTGGACTTGAATGGTTCCGAGTGAAAACAGGATGTTATCGGAACACCGGGGTTACGGAACCCCGGGGTATATGGGCCCTCATGGGCCTTGAGGGAGAAGGAGAAGGGCCGGCCAGGTGGGCTGCGCGCCCCTCCCCTTCCAGTCCGAATAGGACAAGGAGAGGCGGCGCCTTCCCTCTTTCCCCTCCCCAATCCTACTCCAACTAGGAGAAGGGGGAGTCCTACTCCCGGTGGGAGTAGGACTCCTCCTTAGTGCGCCTCCTCTAGGGCCGCCACCTCCCCTTGTCTCCTTTATATCACGGGGCAGGGGCACCCCAATACACACAAGTTGATCTACGGATCTTTCCTTAGCCGTGTGCAGTGCCCCTTCCACCATATTCCACTTCGGTCATATCGTCAGCGGAGCTTAGGCGAAGCCTGCGCCGGAGAAGTCATATCGTCGCGGAGCTTAGGCGAAGCCCTGCGCCGGTGGAGCATCAACATCGTCACCACGCCGTCGTCTTGTGGAACTCATCCCGACACTTTGCTTTGGATCGGAGTCCGGGATCGTCATCGAGCTGAGCGTGTGCGAGAACTTCGGAGGTGCCGTACGTTCGGTGCTTGGATCGGTCGGATCGTGAAGACGTACGACTACATCAACCGCGTTGTTATAACGCTTCCGCTTTCGGTCTACGAGGGTACGTGGACGGACACTCTTCCCTCTCGTTGCTATGCCATCACCATGATCTTGCGTGATCGTAGGAAAATTTTTGAAATTACTGCGTTCCCCAACAGATGTTCCCCGAGGGCATGGCTACTGCTCAATCGACTAAAATGAATTTTGGGTCAGTAAATGTTTGCGGTATTTTAAGAAGCTTTGTATATTCTAAAAATGTTCGCAATTTTGTGGATTCAAAAAATGTTTGAGGTATTTAAAGAAGCTTTGTATATTCTAAAAATGTTCGCAATTTTGTAAACAAATGTTCGGTTAATAAAAAACAATTCATGAATTTTTCAATAATTCCTGTATTAACAAATTTTAATGTGATTGAACAAAACTTCACCAATTCAAAAAATGTTCATGAAATGAAAAATATCCTAAAAATTCAAAAACTAGTCGTGACTTACAAAATATTTTATTGATTCATAAATGCTTAATGATTTAAAAACTGATCATGCATTTCAAAAAATATTTTCGTGAATTTAAAAAATTGTTCCACCAATTTCTAAAAAAATGTTCGTCGATTCTAGAAATATTTGCCTATTCAAGAAAACTATTTTCCAAAATGTTCACAATTTTTAAAAAAAAATTGTTGCAAATAGTATAAAATATTGATGAATTCAAATATTCTCCATGATTTTATAAAATGGTTGAAAATCTGTAAAATTGTTCCTGAACTAAAAAAATGTTCGCAATTTCAGATACATTCATGAGTTTTAAAATATGTTCATAAAAAATTGTTTAGGATTTCTTAAAAATGAGAGTGATAGTGAATCTCAGTGATGCACCAAAATGTGGTCATCGCCATTGGGCTTGGCGAACGCCAAGCGGGAGCGACATTGCGCCGGTATTGCGGCGCGACTCCGAGGCAATGAGGAATGCGGCCCCGCACGTTCGTGATCGTCAGCAGCTCCTCCTCGACGGGCTGTGGGTGCCACGGGCCGGCAATGCGGGCTCGTCCTTGATGTGGCGTACGATTTAGACGTAGGGGTCGCGCAGGGGCGACGTCGGCTCCTCCTTGACGCTGCGCCTGATCTGGACACAACGGTTATGCCGGGGCGACGTTGGCTCGTCCTGAACGCACAGGAGTGGGGACTCCGGGTAGCGCTTCACTTGGTGGCGCAGCGGCGACAGTGCGTCTTCCTTCACTCGCGCCGGCAATGGTGGCTTCACGCCCATGTGACAAAGTGAACGCGCTGTCATTAGCTCCATCTGACGGACAAAGGCGGCCTCCACGAGGACGCGGTGTTACTGCTCCGGCAGCTGTCGTAGCGTCTAGTCCTCATTGCCGGAGGAGATGATGATCTCCTCCTTGCTAGAGGAGCTGGCCGCCGTGGATGCCGCGGGGCCTAGACAACGACTGCGGAACGCCAAGATCTGCCAAATGACGAACTGCTACCGCCACCGCCTACCCCTCCCAGCATGGAAAACCACAACTTTGACATCGGCACTAGAGTTTTCGAGGGCTCAGAGAGGAGGAGGTGTGAATGTGCATCTCCGGGGCATAGATTAAGTAGCCGCGGCCAAGGCCAGGCGAAGCGGCAGTCGGCCCGCTTCAATTCGGCGTAGCGGCCGGAGTTGGTTTCTCGGGACGCGATGACGCATTGAATCGACGACACCAGATAGGTCGCGTCCATTAGCGACGCCCGATAGATCGAGTCCGTCAGCGCTGCCCTCACGTCCGTTCATGTCGTGCGGCATCAATGGCAGCCGTTGCATGCTCTTGCCCAGGATTAGTGCGGTGCCACAAGCGGAACGGACGTTCGATGGAAAGCTTAGGAGAGGCATGTGAGGTTTTTGTGGGCCAACTTAGTTAGACATGGGTGTGGCAGTGCTCCAGACACCCGCAAAGCTCCCCCCCCCCCCTGCGCTTGTCTCCAGTTTAAGACCGGTACAGACCCATGTTGTTGGGGGTTTAAGGGTCCGCATTGGACATGCGCTCCTAGCTCATCGTGTTGGACGGGGTCGGCAATCCGTACGGAGGATCTAAATGGCTTTGGCTAACTCTGGCGGCAGGCATCAATCACACCTCTAACGACGGACGCCACACATGCAAAGTTGTGTTTTACATTCCGATGATTCCTTCCAGTTCCCGGAGCACATATCTCTACTCCTAATGAAGCAGTTGGTGAATAGTCTGAGCGGTTTATTTTCGCTGGTTTTTTTCGTCATTCTCTCATCTCCGGTTTTTTTTGTCATCCTCCCACCTCCATTAATTCACAACCCACCCACGAAAAAAAATGTGCCAAAAAAATCCTACGATCGATGCCTCCAACCCCCAACCTCCTCCCTGGCTCCCGGCGCCGCCCGCCCCCATCTCCTCCCCGATCCCGGCGCCGCCCGCCCCCATCTCCTCCCTCACTCCCGGTGCCGACCCCGCCCGCCCCCATCTCCTCCCTCACTCCCGGCGACGCCCCACCAGATCCTTCGCCGTCGCCCTCACACATCAAGCCGCCGCCCTCGCCCTCGCAGCCGCCGCCGATCCCCTCCCCCATCTCCCTCCCTCAAACGCCGTTGCCCGTCGCTGCCGCCCCCGCCACCTCCCGTCGCGGCCGCCCCCACCACCTAGGGTTGTGCTCTTCTCTGGCGTCGGCGCGTCGCCCTCGGCCCGATCTCCGGTCGCCATCCTCCACCGCGTCGGCGGCGGCGCCGCGGTCTGGCGCCACCTGCTGCTCCTCCTCACCGCCCAACTGCTCACGCTCGCCCTCCTCGTGTTCGCGCTCCAGTGGTGTGGCGGCGGCGTGGACGACACCGGCTCCCCTCGCCTGGCCATGCCGGCCCCATCGAGTCTGCAGTCCCTCCAATCCTCCGCCGCCTCCTGCGTCGAGGTGCTCGCCGTCCCCGCCGCCCCCGCCTTCCCCTACCTCCGCGGCTGGTCCTTCCACTTCGACGCGTCAGACACCCACCACCCCAGAGTACTACCTTTCCAATCTCACCTCCGCCCTCTTCCTCGCCGGTCGCCGGCCGATGTGTCCGACCTGTGAAGCAGGAAGCTTGTTCGATGAGAGAAATCCCTGCCTCACGATTTGCTTCGTGAAGGCCAGAATTTCGCTCTTTCTTTGTCTACTGAAAACCTCCATGTGGGGATAGATGTCATCATAGAATGCGTGCAGTAAAATTATTCTGACCGTATTCTGTATCATTATTTTGGTTAGTCTAAAAGAAATAATTTGGTTAGATTTGTCTTGAAGAATAGATTCAACCTATACTTCTAGGTTTTGATACAAAAAATAGAAATTTGTTGCCAAAGCTGTGTATGGAGACTATTTCAGTATCTGAAAGTACACTTGTAACCGGAGGCATGGCCGTTGTTGCTGCCAACATAGTGGCAGTGAGCCCAATCTGGGAGTAACAAGCACACTGTTTAGTAGGTGCATTGTCCCTAGATTTTTTTATCCATGAGTATACCGTAGTAAATTGCATACCTCACTGGTGTACAGGGATCTAGGATCATGTAATGTAACAAAACAATGGTCCATTATGTTCCACTGGCTCTGATCTCAGTTAAAAGTTACCTGCAATTTTTATCCTTATTTTATTTATTCGTGAGGTATCTGACAAATGTGTTTGTGGCATAGTTCCCAACTAACCGTTGCTGATATTTGTTTTTAGGAGGGGATGGTGAGCTTTACAAATGGGAATGTTAGGTTATTGAAGCATGAACGCAGCATTGTTGCAGAGGATGATCTTGACCATCGGTGGCAGGAAGCCACTCGAGATGCTGTTTCCGAGGTCTCCAACCGCCCTGCACTCACTGTCCATCCAATCAGTTGGTTCTGCATTCATCTGTCTGTATCTTGTTGTAACATCCCAAAATTCTAAATTTTGGAATGTTATAAACAAATAGATAGATTTGATTGATTGCTTGATTGATTGACTGAAAGTGAGTGAATTCGAAACTTTTTGAAAGTTAGATGAGAGGGAATAAAAGGACTTTCCCAGACTTTCATTTTGCTTTATGATCTTCGGGAATTCAAATTCTTTTCATCACAAAACCCTGGAGAGAAGATGACATGACTTCTTCCATTTATTTAAATGACAAGGGGTGTTGAAAATATTTGAATTTCATTTGAAAATATTTCCAATTCTGAAACTTTATGCAACTCAATGATTTTCAAGAGCGAAGATAAAATGACTTCTTCAAAACATATGAAATATGAGTTGGGAGTTTCAAAGAATTAAATTCAAAGTTCTTTTGAATTTATTTTTCAATTTGGAGTTATTGGAGTTTTATTCAAATTATTTTTCCAAAAATAAAATATATGGAAAATAGGGTAACATGATTCCCTACCTCAGAAAAATGGAGAGAAATCAGTTTGAATTAATTTTGGTATTTTTAAAATGATTTTCAGTGGATTTCATTAGGGCAGAAGCACTCTTTGTTTTATCTGATTTTGTGTGGATTTTATTTGGCATTATAAAAATGACCATCTTGTAGGAAATCTTTTTTCTGCAATTTTTGATATATTATATGCCTATATAATATTTTTATTAATTTGGTTTTATTATTTTTATTTGTCTCTGTTTAAAAACAAAACAAATGTTTAAAAAAAAGAAAAAAAGCCGCCAAGCCAGCCGGCCGGCCGAGGCCAAGGCCATCGCACGCACGCACCAAGGGAGCCAGGGAGCCGCCAAGGTTTCCTATTCTTTTACAAATCCTATTAGGATTTGATCCCGTTTCGTTATTCCGTTTTTTACTCCTAAGATTCTTAATCCTAGTCTATTTCTTGTCCCCTACCCCAAGCAAAACCCTCCCCTCCCCAATATAAATACCCAAGCACCCCCCTCCAACACATCAAATCAACTCCTCTCCTCTCCTCTCCTCTCCGCAGCAGCAGCAGCACAGCACCACCACAGCGCCGCCGCCGCCACTTGCCGCCGCCGCCGCCGCCGCCCTACACCACCGCCGCCGCCGCGCCCTCGACCTCTCCTGAGGTTTATATGATCTCCTCTCCACCGTCCCGTGATCTCCTTTCCTCTAGGAGCAACCGCAACATCGGATCCGATCTTCTTCCCCAACTCCGACGACTACTCGGTGAGATCCACGAAATCCCGTAATTCATTTTTTTCAGAAAATAGCAATCTTAGAAAATTCATATTTTTTAGAGTTTTTAGTATTTTTGAGTGATTCCAATTGCTATGTGTCACAAATTTGCTGAAGTTTCTGTTAGTGTCTCTGGATTTCAAATTTGAGTAGTTTAAATTTGAATTTGATAAGTTTTGTTCAGATTAGTATTTTGGCCATAACTTGAGTTTAAAAATAGGTTTTTAATTAATTCTTTTTGCTCCTGGTCACTTGTGATATTGTTTTTCTGTAGGATTTAGTTTGGTAATTTTGGAGTATTTTAAATTAGATTTTTAGTAAAAACAGTACTGTTTTGCTTATATAGTTGTTTTAGTTATGTAATTATTGTTTTTAATTATTTTTAGTTCATTACTTTTGTAGATTTTCACTTGTTGTTATATGTTTATGTTTAGCTACAGTAGATAAATTTTTGTAGTTATTTATTAGTGTTTAGCTACTGTTTTTGTAATTGCTTGTTTAGTTCATAGTGATAGTGGATAAAAATAGTTTTATTAGTTTTAAAAGTAATTCTTTTTCCACTTCAAGTTATATTGTTTTTGTTTCTGTTATTTGTGAACACATTAGTTGTTATTTTTATTTAGTATAGTTTATTAATGTTTTAACAAATGATTTGCTGTTATAGTTGTCTTAGTGTTTTGCTAGTTGCTATATTTGTTCTAGTATTAACTAGATGGTTATAGTAGTTTTATATTAGTTCTTTTTGTTAGTTATTAAATTAGTAATTTATTTTCTATTATTTTATTAGATTTATATTTTCTTTGCTGTAGAAAAAATATTAGATTAATTTAGTGATGTTATGTTAAGATTTGTTTGAGTTGGTCACCACTAGTTTTTCCTTGAATTTTTCTTTCAAGTTTTTCCTTTGGTTTTCGACTTGGTTTTCTTTGTTGCTTTTGTTTTGATTGAGTATTGTTATGATTGATAGAATTGATTGCTAGGATGATTGCTTATATGATTGTCTGTTTAATATAGATTTTCAAAGGAGTTACGAATAGTTCTACCAAGTCTTTATTCTGAGAGCGTTATTATCTTCATCAAGTAATACCAGGCAAGTTCACTTTGACCATGTTTTTCATACCTATGTGTTTTATTGCATCTAGTGTCATCTTCGCAACAATCCCTCCAGTAGTGACATTGAATCCTTGTAGTTGAGTAGTATGCATGAGGTAGGAACCCATCACCCTGTTACCAAGCCCGGGACGTTATTTATTTTAATGCTACGCTATAGTAGACGGGGTTGGTATGAGTGCTCGGGAGTGGTGTGAGAATGGAGGATCTACGTCAATGACGACAATCTGCAAGGACTGCATCTTCAAGGCCTCAAGACTTCAAGACTCGAGACAAGAATTCAATACACACTACTGGGTGAAGGACGGTTGACGGGCACCCTGGAGAAACCAGTGGTTGGCCGGGATGCATGAAGCGCCATGACATCTTGCGGAAAGCTTCACCCAGACTCAAAGAGACGGAAGAATACTTCATGCCCGGAAGCTTACCTGTGCAACCGCAAGTCACTATGGGCTCTGGCTTGGTTGACCTTAGTTGTGACTCTGGCTAGGACGGTGCTAGCAGATGTAGAACTACGGTAGGATTGAATGAGCACCGGACAGTGGTCAGGGGAACTCTTCGGAAGACCATGTTTCGGTCATCTTGTTCTCAAACACCCTGAAGTGCGAGAACGTAAAAAGAGGGATCGAATCTTGCGGGTAAAGTGTACAAACCTCTGCAGAGGGTTAAAACCTAATCGATTAGTCGTGTCCCCGGTTACGGACAACTTGAGCATCTGGTCTTGGATCTATCTCGGAACTCTCAACACCGGACTGATAACTTAATTGTGGGCAACTTATGATGATTTGGGCTATGAGACATCGGTTGGCGGAACCATGTCATGATAGAAAATTCCATAGTACAGACTCCTATTATTCCTTTGATGTAGGGAAAATAAAACCAGCTTTTATGCAAAACAAAACTCAGACACAGAGCCACAAAGCCATATTGCATATAGTATAGTTTTATTATCTGTTTTCTCATGTTGTGATCTTGCCGGTACATTCAATGTACTGACCTACACGGCTGCAACGTATCATGTTGCAGATACTTTCTTCCGACGAGTAAGAGTACGGTACAGGGTTACGGTCTACACTCAACCTGCCGATGGCGTTGATGGGACTCCACACCCGACTAATTGTTTCCGCTGTGACTTATGAGGTATATATCAGTTTTACGTTAATTATACATGTGATTGCACTTTGATATATACATTGATGTACTGTGTGTGCCAGCATACTGATCCAGGGATGGCACAGCAACACAGAGGCTTGACCGTCTGAGGTCGGGTCGCTACACTTGTTTAACACACAGGTGCAATCAAACCTCGATATGTTATGTGTAAAATCCTATTAAATACGTAAATATGATACCGTATACAAATTGTTAATACATTCGAAAGTTACTGTACTTATTCTTCTAGCATACTGGCAGTTAATTATATTCTATATTTTTCCTGATTTCCCTGTATACTGTGAGCCTGCGATTGTTTGGTTTCATGGTTTGTGAGCAATGTCCATGCTTTCCAACCCACATGCATACAGGCATGTTGATTACTAATTAGTGGTTCCTTCTTACCACAATCATTGTTTTATAATTGATGGTTTGCTCATTCTTGTGAATCTACTTCTGAAGGTGTGCCACATCTGAGGGAGGATGAGACCCCCCTCAAGGTGGGAGGCCTGGATGGGCAGCGGTGCCAAACCCTCGAATTGGCCCATAGTTCCGGTTGATGCAAAAGGTTGCTGCAGACCAAGGTCTTGTTCCAGAGTTTGAGGTACGTTGCTTCCTTGACGCCTTTTCTATTTCCGAATCAACTGATTTTAATACTGATTGCTTTTGAAGATTACACTTGAAGCTACTCAGCACGGACCACCATGAAGCTACTCACCATGGCCGATGTGTCCGACCTACTGATCTTTTGCTTGCTTGCCAGGTGTGCGTGCAAACGAGCACCTCCGCAGGCCTGGACTAGATCCTGCCATGGCTCTTCTACCACAAGGTCATCGGCGTCGCACACTTTTTGCTCTTCGTCGAGGGCAAGGCCGCCAAGCCCAGCATCCCGGGGTCCTCGAGTCCATCCCCGTGCGTTCCTCGCTTGAGATTTCCAAGAATCCAGTAGTACCAATTTCACTCTGCTTGTTCTCAATCTCTGACTCTGTTTCTCTTCTTCTTCTTTAGGGGTGTGAAGGTGGTGTACAGGACCAAGGAGCTTGAGGAGCAGCAGGCCAGGTGGTCCGAAACAATCTTCGCCGCCTGCGTGCCTCGTCAGGCTTTACACAAATTCATTTCGATGCCCATTCTGATGATGTATATGTTTCACCTGCAGCCGAATCTGGAACGAAACCTGGCTCGCAGGATTCTTCTACAAGCCTTGCAACCACAAACTGTTTTTGAAGCAAGCACTTAACATGGAGATGGCCATTGTGATGGCCCGGATATGTATGTTTGTTTTCGGCTTATCACCAGCAATTATTAATAGTGTTCGTTTAGTGTATTGTATTTATCATAAACAAAAAGCATTTTTCTTCATGGTAGGAATCTGGCATGGATTGGATAATGCATCTAGACACCGATGAGTTGTTATATCCCGGTAGTATTCCATTAGACGCCTGTTAGCCGTCCCCGATGATGTTCACATGGTTATTTTTCCTAACTATGTAAGTATACGGTGGTCCTAATACACCTGCTGGACTTCTTATGCATAGTAATTAACTTGCATGTCTGCACTCTACAGGAAAGCAGCGTCGAGCGTGATGATATAAAAGATCCATTCAGTGAGGTAAACCTTCTCTGTATTTAAGAACATAATTTCCTCAAGTTCCGTTGGATATAATGTTGGCTGATGTAAACAACTTATGTCTAAATACTCTGATATGAATTTTGTTTGTTCGGTTTACGTCTGAAGTATGATACTGTGGTATGATTTATGTGTTGTCTGATACTGTTTACATTTGCTTGAAAAACTAGTTTCGAGTTGCCTTGTTATCTGCGTAGCTTGCCATACTTCTGTTTAGCCTATAATCCCAGAAATAAGTTCTTATGCTCTTTTAGTGTAGACTGGGCATGGATCTAGCTAATTTTGCATATTACTCCGAAAGAGAAGAGAAGAGAATGAAAGAATATTAGACCTCTGGTATGTGCAACAAGTCATCGCTCACAACAGATTAAGTAACTTTGATGAATTTTGACATTCAATTCTTTGCTGCTTGTTAAATTTAATTAAGAGCGCCGAACCTAGGTGTGTGCAGCCTTGCTTTTGTCTCTACTCCTAATGGAGCAGTTGGTAGGATTGCGTCCACGGCACGGTTTTTTTTTCCCACCTTTCGTCCGGTTTTTTTCCGTCCCACCTCCCACCACCACCTGCATTTTATTCTCTTTTACAAAATATTACAGAAGAAAAAATTGTGCCGCCACTCCTCCCTCGATTTCTGTCTAGGGTTTCCTGCCTCCGCCTCCGCCATCGCGGAAGCCGAGGGCACGCCGCCGCCTCTGCCGATCCCTAGGGACGCCGCCTCCGTGGATGAAGTGGTTCCATTCAATCGGTACACAAGAGGAACCCATCCGTGGCCACATCACCCCTGACATGTTGATGTGCATGGAGTATTCATATGATACACAAGGACAGGAAATCTAGCAAGTAATGGTATAATCAGTTGGGTTATCCCCTTTTGAAAAAAAATCTTAATCAGTTTATTGGTTGATTTGATTGCATTAGGTTATTTCTAATTATGTTCGAATTTCATCAGATTTGTACTTAAGTTTGTTTCTCTCATTGAATAAATTGATTGCCGATCCTATAGGCTAGGTGAGAAGCAAAGAAGGGTCACGGTGAACTATTGCTAGCTTGAGGAGATGCTCACATGAAGACATGGTTGCCGAAGGTTGCATACAACTAAAGTGAGCTTCTCTTTGAAAATCTCATAATTGTTTCACTTACCTTCTTTTTACTATCAGCAGTTTCTACCTTTTCAAGTTGTTTGGTTATGAGCCAAGACTGAAGATATACAAGCTTATGGTTAGTATTATCCCTTTTTCATATTTTTGGTTATTGTTTTAGTTAGCTAGATGGATGTGCTGTAGTTAAATAATCGAATGACTTCTATACTTATATCATTGTTTGGTTTATGTAATTGTTGGCGCCAATATCTTGACTCGCTAAAAGTGCATGCAAATTTCTTACTGAAACAAGCATGGTTGACGTGTCAGTCAAGGGGTCCCTGCATCTGTGGTGTTCGGCTCGCTATGGTGGTCGACCATGGAATACTTGTTAGGGAGAGCACCCCTTTAGTGCCTCTTCGCGTAGTTCCTCTGGCGTGCACAACTTAAGCCTTGTTACCATGGAGACAAAGTCTGCCTTGTCGTGACGACCACGCGCGGGTACACACATAGGCATACTATAAGATCGTTATTAATTAATTCATGCAGTTTCATGTCCAGGCCAATGTTTAGTTGGGGGAAGTGTTGTTGATTTTTTTATTCAGCCATGAGTGTCAGTGTTGATTTTGAGGGCATTGTTAGGTGTTTAGTTGAGCTAGCAAGGGGGCGTAGTGGACCTGTCATCATTTTTTTGAAATGGTTCAGCGTTGGCTCTATATTTTCAAGGGCATGTGTTTCTCTGATGATGCTTCAGCTGCATTTTGTTTACCCATCATTCGGTGGCAAACCACTGATTCCTCACGGGTTGCAGATGATGAGTACTTACATTTTTGGTCTTACTGATTTTGTCAGACTGATGGGTGCACGACAATTTTTGGTCTTACTGATTTCGTCTGAGAGATAATCAGATAAAACGACAATTGACTCCCAACTAACCACACCTACATAATCAGATAACTACATTTTGAAGTTAGTATACATTCATTCTGTTCTTGCAAAATATTTATTTATATAGCTTGTTGTCATCTAATTTAAGGTTCAATTTCCTAACTGTAAATCCTCAAATATGTGGGCAGCATGGACCACCAAATAGGTAAGCAAGAGAAGGACCAGTTCATAATCATCTTATTTGTTCTACTTGGACTGTCGTTGTTACTTGGAGTTGCCTCTGTTACCATGTGGCAACGCAACCATGAAGGGCTTGACGTGTTGGCTGTCAAGAAGAACTAGGTCGACGGCAGGCAAGGCATCCAGGAAGCCACATCACGAGAGAGCGATGACGCTCAAAGGGTGAGGTTGACAAATGGTGCAGTGACACTAGCTCGCTAGCCAAGCAGACTACATTCTGGACTATTTACACATCATGGACTAAAATTGGACTATTTACACATCATGTACTAAAATTGGACTTCTTTCTGGACTCACATCTTTTATATAATATATACTCAAGTCTGATATGCATTTTATTTATTCTATAATTAAGTACAATCTTTTAAGTTGCTGCTGAATGAAGAAGACATGGGGTCAGAAAAATGTTAAGATTGACTTGATGTGTGGTAAGGAACATCCAGTTGAAAAGTTTTTGATGCTTGAACATCCACTACTCAATTATTCTTTTAGGTATGCATAACCTGCCAAGTTATAAGCAGTTCCTTTTATTTGGGCACGCATAATGACGGTTCCGCAGCATCAGGTTCAAAAAAAGTTCTTCAAGGTTAGTAATTTTCTCCAAAAAGAAAGTTCTTCAAGGTTAGTAATTAATACTCCCTTCCCATATGGATATGCATGATGGTTGTTCATTTTTTGGGATAGCTTACCCATCTTATGCCTTGAAAACTGAGCTATTATGCATCTGGTCTCAGTAGATTTTTTTTCCGCCAAAATACAGTTGTGAAGAGGAGTTCCTGATGATAGCTGAATATACCAGCCTACTTGCCTACAACCAAGGCAAAATTATCAGCGTGTATGCGAAACAGCCTGCTAGCTGGGTGTGTGCCTCCTGTTTGAGCGAGAGGGAGGACCTTTGCTGGGCAGTCAAAGGATGTGCTCGGATATGGTGGTCCAACTGCAAGGTAATGCTAACACATCTTGTTACTCTTTCTTCAATTTCGATAGGTTTACGACAGTTCCATTCAAGCACAAATATGTTTATGACACTAACTCAAAGTTGTAAAATACATATATTTATAATAGTTTAATTATTCTTACATGATTTCCACATATATGTGTTGCTTTAGACAAAAAAATGTGCAGTGAACTTGTTACATAGAACACCCTAGGTATCGCCACTGGCATCGACTAGACGACGCCCATCACTGACACACTCTTCTCTTGGGAGCATTGGCCCAGCTCATTGCTGTCACATCACTCTCCCACCATTGCTTTTGTCTGGTCTCGATCAGATATTTTGGTTGATATGTGGGGAGGTGAGAGGGCAAGCTAGGGGAATGGAGTTGGGAGAGACGATAGTAGAGCGAACATCGTTTTTGTTCCTATTTCTTTTCCTTTTCAAGTGGTTACTTTTTCTTCATCAGTTCATCTTTAAACTTTTGGTTGTCTCAGCGTAGCTTGCAGCTCCAGCTTAGATTTGTTAGATTTATGGGTAAGCCAAATTGTTTAAATTTATATTGTCCAATTTATTTATAGGAACCAATCACCCAGATGCCTTTCCTAGACTGATCCAAAGACTAATGAAGCTGGGGCTGTCAAACTGACCAAAGCAGGTACAGCCACATCTTAGGCTTGAAAATTTGCATATGGACGTGGGAGTCCACTCATATGTATGGCTTTCATGTACACTTTCAATGGTCCAGGAACATTTGTATTTTTCTGTGTGTTGATTTTTTTCCAAGAGTATTTGCTTTGTGTCTGTAGACATTAGGTTAGTTGTCAAGTTGGTAATTAGACGATTAGATCACTGTATCAATCGACAATCATCTCGGGAAAGTATCATCGTACTTTTGTTAGATAATTGGTACTTCTGTAGTTGCACGTTTTTATACTTATATATTTGTAGCCACTTTTATTGTGTTCTTTGTTCCTTTCTTTTTATCATACATATAACTAAAAGCCAGTTACAGAAAAACGTCAGTCTCATCCCTTGCCTTTAGTTGAGGAGATTACTCTACTTTTTATCACTGTTGGAGGATTCCTTATTTTGATAAGTCAGTATCACAGCAACGGGCACGCAGCTTGGCCAACTCATTATTTCTACCGGCACCAATCGTTTTTATTGTTTCTAGCCAATGTAGATTGTGGTGATTGTATGAAAGATTGAATACCTTCCTCACGTGCATGCTAGAAAGGAATGTTTGCGGATGGACGTGAATGAACTGTTAAGTACTCTCCTATTTAGTTTCACCAGGAATTTATTGATATGGTAAGAATTGTTAGATTGGTTTGTGACGAAATGTTGCTTGAAAATAAATTCATGATAGGTTAGAGTGGGGGCAAAATAGTTACAGTGCTCTTGTAGGACGATGGATTTTCTCCATGTAGTCTTGTAGCCTTCATGGAAGTCAAATTTTGTAGGTTTGTTTGTACATTTTTGCTTTGTTTCGGGAACCATAGCAGTTCACTTTATCCATGTGTTTTTTCTTGCTTCTCTACACTGTACCCTTTGGGATGATCAATATGCATTACTCTTTTTCAATTTTTCTATTTGGAACTATATTTTTTTATTAAACCACTGTCAGAAGGTTTCACAAGAAACCTAAAAACTGTAACAGGTGGTCATTAATTTTTTTTGCCATATGTAATGAATGTTTGCCACAAGTTAGGAAACATAACTGGTTTTTAGTCGTTTATCAGTTTGTTTTGCTCATGGGGATATATAATTAGCTTTTACCAGTTTTTTGATTATACAAGTTTTTTTCTTCTTTCTCCACATGTGTGTTTCTGCAATATGTGTACATTCAAGCGCCAGAAGGTTTGTTCTCCCACTGTGTGCCACTAATATTTCATTTTTGTGGGTGAGATTTTCTAACTTCTGGATGCGCGAATGGTTTGGATATGGTGTTGCGCAATGCTACTGTGTTATGCTATGACCACGGACATGCTTATGTGATGTGGTGCATCTGTTTTTATACTTCAACATTGTTGTTCCCGCTTGCGCGGCAACGATGACTGTAGATGCTGCTCACACATCTGTTGTTCCTGCGTGCGCGGGGGCGCGGAGGTGGGCGACCGGGCGCGGGAGGTGGCTCGGCATGGCGAGGCGGGGCCGGGCCGGACTCGTGAGCACCAGGCAGGCGCAGCTGCCACCTGCATCGACCAGGAGCACACGCCCGCGGAGGGATGTTGTGGCCTGGCACATTCCGTCGTGGAGCTCGCGAGGGACTCCTTGTCACGGGCGGGCGCTGCCTGTCACGGCGGTCGCGAGGTCCGGTTTGGGATCCATGGAGCCAGAGCGCAGCGGCAGAACTGCGCGACGGCCGTCGTGGTGGGCGAGCACGGCGGCGGCGACTGCAACTGCTGCTGCGGTGACTGGCTGCTGTTGTTCCTGCTTGCGCGACAGTTGTGACTGCAGATGTTGCTCATGCATATGTTGTTCCTGCGTGCGCGGGGGAGTGGAGGCGATGGCGTTGCGGCGGCGATGACTGCATTGGGCCAACTTTTTCGTCTGCACAGAACGAACAGACGAAATGGGTCGGTGTGTTGCAGTTGCTCTAACTCCCTGAAATTTTTCATTCATTTGCTTTTAGGATGTAGGATGGAGCATAGTTTGTGCTGTTGATTGTCAATTGTACTCCCTCCGTTCCTAAATATAAGCCTTCAGTTTGTGATGTTGAAGATGCTTTGTACTGCTTCTGTTCCTAAATATATGCCTTCTTAGAGATTTCAATATGGAGTATATATGGAGCAAAATGAGTGAATCTGCACTCTAAAATTTGTCTATCCATCACGTTGTAGTCCGTATTGATATATTGAAAAAGGATTATTTTTAGAAATGGAGGGAATAACAAACAAAAAAGATCACATAACATAAATTGATTGATCATAAATTATTGTTTTTTCTCCTAGGTGGGATTGGTAGCAAAGTTGTTCTGTTGGACTATGCAGTTCATTGGCCATGGAGGTTTTGAGGCAAATCTCTATCAAGCTTATTAATGTTAGGTTAAGCACTAGCTTTAGTAAATTCCTGCCCAAGGATTATACTTGACACTTACTCTGACGGTAGAACCGAAGACGTGCTCCACTGTTTTCACGTTTGAGCATTGAAATGAAAAACAAGTGTTTGGGTATGTGGTGGAAATCCCTCTTACGTGATTTCTAAAAAAGGGTTAATCAAAGATTGCATTCATGAATAATAGAACTACCAAAATGTGGACATGCTAATTTATTTTTGAGGAACCTAGCGCACCAACAACTATCACCTGGCCCATGTCAAACGTTCACCCCAGCAGACTAACCTGTCAACTACCAAAATGTGGACATGCTAATTTCTGCTTGGTATTCCAATGAGCATAGACGAACAATAAATTTATATATTGCATTATCTTAACATTCAAAATAATATTAATTTCGAAAATTGTAGGGATGTGTGTGACTATTTATATTATTTTTTGCTTTGTTGAACGGTGAAGAATTAGTTCATCCACTTTGCCCAATAAGTATTCTCCATTACACATTTTAAGACCTTTGACGTGAATTCTTCGTGCTAATTACATATATTGCTTGTGCAGGTTGGGTATGAGTAGAGGAAGGGTTTTTCAGTTATACTTGTTCAAATTTCATGCGAATGGAGCTAAACTCAATATTCTTAATATTGTGCGAGAATTTCTTAAGCGCATCAAATGAATCTTAATTTGTAATTGGTTTTAGTTAGATAATCTCTCTATATGTATAAGTCATCAGATTGCCTTTTTTTGTTATCCATTTACGTTGCAAGTGAAGTTGACATAAATTATTAGCTGATTTTGCCTGTGCTATCTATTTTCTTCACGTGAAATTTAATATTTATTATGTTTATATAATTCCAGCAATATATTCAAAAGCCTGTGGCAACGCACGGGCACTCTACTAGTTTGATGTAAAATTCTACTCGTAGATGGCTTGGTGTTGGCAGGCCCGACGATGAGGGGGAGCGAGGTAAGCGACCGCACAGGGCCCCCAAAATCATGGGGCCTCCATCGAGACAAAATCCGCTTCGTGTATGATGCCTCCCTCCGCTGAAAGATTGCTAGAAAAACTAAAAAATGACGTATGTGTGTTGACTAGATTTACGTGATGTCTTTGCTGCATATACGGGGCATCCGGGCTGCTACTTATAGAGGCCCAAATAACATATACTTACAGAAAAAAAGAAGGTTAGAGGCCCATCGAAACACTGGATACAGATCGCTAGAGTGAACTGCCGTCTCGGTCTCGCGACCGGCGATCCGGGATTGACGGAGCACCAAACCCTCGCCCTACGCGCGGCCCTAGAAGTCGTGCCGGCGCCAGCGCAGTCACCTCCGATCCAATCCATTGCTGATCGTCTTGCTGCGTGAAGATGCAACAGTATGGACTGCGGATCCGTTGGTTGCTTCAATCAGGATTGAGGAACACATTAGGCCAAACTACGGACTATGTTCTAATCTCCAAAAGCAAGGTTCCTTTTTCAATTCATTTTCTTTGTATTTGAATGATCTAGTCATCTAGCGATCGACACTATTAGAAACTAATTAGATTATGTTTGATCAATGGTCACTTATAATTTGTTAGGTTTTGTTTCTGAATCTTCACCATGTCCACTAGAATTAGGAAGCCTGAATATGGTTCTGAAGAGCGAGCGTAAGATACATGTGAAGCTTTTATTTCAAGAAATATTAGACAGATGCTCCTATTTGGTGGAACATGAGGTCTGTTCATTGCTTTGCAATCCCTTTACCTTTTTAACATCAGTGTTTGATATATGCCTAAATAAGGTACAAATAAAACAGACTCAAAATTATATAATAAAGTGAAAGTATGATGTACGCATACTAATACTACTTATGTTATGTGAATTGTTCAAAATTTTGGGCCATATTTTGGTTTTCGCCGGGGGCCCCGAATTTCTGGAGACGGCCCTGGTTTTTAGCTTTCTCCCCCGTCCCCACTAACTAGTATCTACTAATCGGACGGCACAGTGGGCGGTTTACCCATCGTCAGAAATCAGTCGGACAAATATAAACGTTTGCCATATACAAAACCTAACTAGGACTAGTAAAACGCCCGTGCGTTGCCACGGGCTATATCGGCGACTTACCGTTAAAGCGCTATCCTTTTCTTTCTTCCTTCCTTATCCCAACTAAAAATGCTTTTTGAATTTAAAATTATAGCCTTACAGGAGATCTTGTAAGAAATGTGCTACAAAAATATCAACCACAGATCTTTAATAAGGCCATGAGAAAGACATGAAGACAGCAACATAGTACTAAGGTGACTACCAAGAAAGACATGAAAGTCAAACTATAAAGCTTTGCTCATACACATTATGTGTAATTTAGACATATCTATTCAAGTCCAAAAAGAATAGTGATGAACACCGATGTTGTCATAATTCTAATCACAACAAATATTTGAAATATTTGTTGGTTATACAAAAAAGCAAGCAAATATAACATGGTTCTTTATAAAACTTAGAACTATTGCTTCCAAAGATGGCACCCTTGGTATGAGAATCAATCTGAAGCTGCCTTCGAGTAAACTACGATGACAAGGGGCTTTCAACCAAGAAGCAGAATTTGGTTGACTACCCACAAAAGTCAGAACTGTTCTTTGAACTTTATAAAAAGCTAAATTTAATCCAAAAATAATTATGAAGAGAGGTTAGTAAGTAAAAGTAAGTCATGACTATTTGATTGAAGGGAGAAAATGATTGTTTTTTATTCCAAAGATAAATACACAAGTATAATGAGCAGTAGCATTGTGCAAGCATCGACAACAATACAAATAGTAGTAGCCTCTCAATCCCTCACTATCCCTCTACAATAGTGCAAAGTAGTAAGATATAAACTAACTGCTTGCCTTCTAATATGAGAAGTCGAACCGGTGGCGGAACACACATATCCTAATCTACAATAAAAACATCTACTTTGAATCTTATTTCTCTTTAGCAAGTATTTTTTACTAAGCCAATTAAAGCATGTCTCTTAGTCCAAACTTCAGATAGGCATTCCATAAAGGAAGCACTTCATCAGCATCTTTCCTGTCACATCACATCATAGAACACTCCCTGCAGAAATGTAAGAAATATACACAATGAACATCAAATAGTTGAATAGGAAGACACCAGAAACCTCAGAGCAGACAGGTAAAATTTGATGGTACACAAATTCCCTTTAGAAGACATAAGAAGGTTTACACTCTCAACAACGTCCAAGAAAACCTAATATGCAAGAAATTATTAGTTATTAATGTTACTTCACTTTCTAAATGAAAGTAAAAATGAGATGCCATTTAAGGACAACAAAAAAACGAAAACAGAGGAAAGAATGTTGGTACATGTACAATATGTATTAGAACTCAAATGCATTTTAACATGTATGCAGGATAATGGCATTGCTCTGATAGAAACATAGGACCATTATAAAAGCTGGTGCTATGCTTTTTCTCGGATACATCTGAAGCCTCCCTACAATTTAATCAAATACCTCATTCTTCTTGTACACAGAGGCACCATTGCATTTAACGGTTACCATGTGATGCGGGCAAATGATTTAGTTAACGATAACAGAGAGCTGATCACTACCGTGTTTATATACTTGCAATTAGTTGTAGCCATTTCGACAACTGAAGTCGTGTGCTCCCCAAATGAAGGAAGTGCATCACTTCCAGCAATCTCTGAATGTCTGAACACCAAAAAATCAACTCCTGCAATCGAAATTCTGAAACTTTAATAATTGATCGCCACCAAATTATACACATTGATCCATGGATACTAAAAGTGAGATCTAATTTAATACATTGGTCGATGAATACTAAAAAAAGGGGGATCTGATTTAACTTTCATACACTTAGCTGGGCTCAGGATGAGGTCAGTTGAGCAGGAGAATGCGAGCATGGAGGGTGTGTCATGATCATTGAATTTGCAAAGGAAGTAGTCAATAAACGAGCAAGCAGTAACAGCTTGCATCCTCCATTTCAAGGTGCTGAAGACCAAAAGCTCCATCATTTTTATTGTCCTTGCCACAAACGAAGACTTTGCCTCAAATCACCTGTCAAGCAAAAACCGTCGATTAATTGAGATGACAAATCAAATGTTCATAAAGTCTGGGTGTGTGACAGCTAGTGTATGACTAAAAATCTTGAGCCATTCTGTGGAAACTTGGCCGTCCAGATTTAGTTGAGATGACAAGAACATGCATGCACTCACAAAACTGGTATTAGTATTATAGGGTCACCTTACCAGAAGATCGAAAATATAAGCTTACCAAAATCTACACGTCGATAACCATGTACCGGAGAGACAAATTGCTTACGATATTACAAGCTCATGTGTTTCGATCGTTTGGATGGCGACTTACATCCTTTTAGTGCAGGAGTTGGAAAAAATTCAGCTAGCTAATATCACATCCTCTTAATGTTGTTCTACAAAAGTACAACACTTACATTTTGGTCAAGGCGGTGAGATCCTTAGAGGGGTGGTCACGGTAGACCAGGCGAGGCACCCTCGAGTCGCCCTCGGTGGGCGACGCGAGGGAGGGAGTGATCCTTCCGCTGCCTGAAATATGAATGATCTGAGGCACTTGTTCTTGGTGTAACCTGCAACCAAAACATCCATTCATGCCCATCTTCTCTGAAGTTTGAGGCTGCGGTTGCTCTACTATAGCGACTACTGACAAGAGAAGGTTTGAGTTACTTTTCTTGTCTAAAACCAAAAAGGAATAAGAAATATAATATTTGATCATGGCTATTGCAATTCCTCTAACAAACTTCTGTGAAGTCCTGCTAGATGGTATAAAATGCAAACTTATTATATTATCACTGTCAACCTCTCGACCTTGTTTCCCTCAAAGAACACTTTTCCACATGAAGTTATTTATAAAGAAGGGAATAACTTACACAGTTCTAAAGTTAAAACTTAAGAACTACACAATAATTAATAGCTCAAACTCTTGCACACCTTCAGCCAAATAACTACAGAGATGCAGAGTGGAAGCATGTAGCACTGCTCATACAAACAGCTCAATTATAAATGCACCTGGGTCTGGAACTCTTGCTCAATTGATCTACCAACTTCAGCTTCCTCCTCATCTGCTATTTTCCATATTATAATCTCTTCTCTAGCAGCTGTGTTACGTCCATTATTCGACCCTCGATCAACTTTGAAGAATGCATCAAACACAGTTATGTGCTGCCTCGTTGACTCCAACCTTCTTGAGAGAAGTAGTATACTTGAAACATCATAATAGAGATGAGAACATTACACTTTCATAAAGGAAATTGTACACTTTCAAAAACAAATAAGCAACGATCCATTTCTGGATTATACGAGTTGTTGCTAGAGGAAATTGTAAAGAAAAGCGGCCTCACCAGGCCCATATGTTTTCAACCTTCAGAGGTGAGCAATTGATGAGAGCATATCTCTCTTTGATTTACAAAATTCTTCTTTTTATAACTGTTGCATCTATCGAATAGTCCAAATGAAGAAAAGCATAATTTCTCTCCAGCCGTTATACACTAACTATGGGGCGCGAGTAGGTCGGAGGTTGTCCATCAGATTGTCCTCAACGAAAGTAAAAGCAGCAGGCTTTCAGCCATGTTGTTACTTGTGCAGAGCTGATTTTTTAAATTAAAACACCTAAAGAACGAATAACGTAATACTCAGTGGATGGCCCATGATTTAAAAAAAAGCAAATCTAACTAAGTTTCATGCATATGAGAAATACGTGCTACAGAATTGTTTAAGAAGGTTGAGATAGCCAACCTTTTCAGGTGAAAATCAATTCCAAGGTTCCCAATTAACAGAATTATACCATTCAATTTTTCCAGGATCTCAGCAAAATAGTTCAAGCCATGGCAGTCATGATGCTCTCTCTCTCTCTCTCTGCATTCAGAATAGAAAAATAGACAGTCAGGCAAGTAGCATTATTCAGAATAGAAGCACATAGAAAACAAATAAACAAACACACAAATATTGATGTACAGAATCGATACAAAAACATAGTATGGTGACATTGAGATGTTACATTTACAATTCTACACATACATTATGCCCGTGCATTGTGTGAAACAGTGACATAGCAGACCATCACCACAAGCCCAATCATAGAAATTTCCATGGACAGGGTAGAACCTAGCATGGCAAGATGGCCATGGCGTGGACACAAAGAGCACAAGAGAAAGCTCGGGAGAGGAAGGCGGTGGCTTACCTACACCCGCAGAGTTGGAGAAGAAGTTGCGACGTTGCACAACAGAGAATCGAGAGGAGAACGCCTGTGCGTTGCTACGGCTACAACAATTATTAAACTACTTGTTACTTCTAAAAACAATAATTTTTTGCCAAGTAGCAACAATTGGAAAAACGAGGTACCTTGAAGTTCTTAGCAACATAATTTACTACAACAATCAGACTTTAATTGTATGAGTTAAACGGATTGCTAAATAACAAAAATTGGCTAATCGAATGATTAACAGACTTCCACCCTTCAATATTTTATCTGCAGCTTAGCATAAAGAATACTATTATCATTAGTAGTGGTCACAAAACACCAGTACTTTGTAGTAAGGCACCAACAACATATCCACTATAAATAAGAAAGGATATTCTATCTATAAGTCTATAAACATATCTAGGTGCAGGATATCAACCACCGAAAAACTCTTAGCACATGTCAAACTTATAGTCAAAGGCGAGAGCTTCATCTGCAATGTTGTTAGCCACATGTAGTTTAACTCGGGATTTGTAACTGAAATTGGCTCGGACAAAGACACAAACAACTTCTGTGCACAAAAATAACAAAGAACACCCAGGAATTCTATAACTATTAACAATAAGTATCACATGTGCGGCGTAGCTGACATCCCGGAATTGTGCAAACTCAAGACCACCCGTACGAAATAGAAGTAATCTAGAGAGACATGGACTAAACCTAGGAGCGCACAGCAATAGCGAAGGAATCAGTAAAAAAGACACCAATTAATAAAATCCAAATAGAGGAGAGAAGCAACACATGACCTTGTGTTGGAGGCTCTCCTAACCAGAAAGCATGGACTCGGCCAAGTCCGCCTCGCTCGCTATGAACTCTGTCGTCTCGTCCAGAGTCAGGGGTCTTCCATTTGCACCGGCCAAAACACCGCAAAGCTACTTAGACGACCAAACCTCAAAGAAAGCAACAGTTGGGGCTGAGATGGGAAAAAATACCGTCTTTTGTGAATTTTATGGAGTCATCTTATAAATGTCACACATAGAGCTGAGATGGGCTGACTCGAAAAGCTGAATTCAACCGAAACATAATCAAGACTGGAACCTCTGTATGATCATCCTATACAACTGTAGTACCTAAATCGTAGCTGATCTAAACTAAAGAAAAATCAATATTCGGACGAAACTGAATGGAAATCAAAATTGAAGCCTTTGTATGCATATGAATGGATCATCCTATAATGCTGCATTACCCGGCTGGAACACCACCACTAGTAGAAAAAGGGCCAATAGTCCCGGTTCATAAGGGCCTTTAGTCCCGGTTCGTGAACCGGGACTAAAGGGTCAGTACTAATACCCTCACCCTTTAGTCCCGGTTCAATCCAGAACCGGGACAGATCAAACCTCCACGTGGCCTGTCCGTGAGCCCAGGCGGGGAGGCCTTTGGTCCCGGTTGGTGGCACCAACCGGGACCAATAGGCATCCACGCCACAACATTTCTTTAGCTCTGGTTTTTGTTTTTTTTCAAAAGAGGGGGGGTTTGGGGGTTTTGGGGGTTAATTTAGGTGTTTCATATATTGTGCTATAGCTAGCTAATTAATAGAGAAAAGTGTCCTTTCTTTTGTCCGTGCTTGGTCGACGCTACGTACTATACATACGTATAGAGAGGACTAACTAGACATGCTAGCTAGCTAGTAATTAAGCAAACAGAAGATCGTCATGAACATATATATGCATACAGAGAGAAGTGATATCGACCACCTCTCCTTCTCCGAGAGATTGGTCGAACAACAAGTTCTCGTATATCTGTCCGACACTACCGGCTACATATATACAATAGTTATCTTTTACAATACGGACGCTAGCGTGGTCCACATAGTATTCTCCGTCTTCAGCGATCACGTGGTCAAGAAAGAATGCCGCCAATTCCTCTTGAATTGCTCGCATGCGATCTGGTGCTAGGAGTTCATCCGCTTCGAGACATCTAATTTTAAGAAAGGGGTCAATACATATATATATATATATATATATATATATATATATATGAATGAATGAAACTCAACACAAATGATGGTAATAAAATAAAATTGTGAATATTTTTATTTACGCACTTATTGTTTGTCGGAGTAGCTCCTCTCACAGGTCGTGGTGGCGGATGGACTCGCATAAGCGTAGTATCCACAGAAATCATTCCCTTGTTCCTGCCACAACCACTTTACAAGAAACAGAGGTCAATCGAACTGATAATTAGCAAGCATGCTAAATGGTATTGATGAAACTAGTGCTTGAATCACTAGGAGATGCGTGGAATCTGCTACTATATAGTACTTACTTTGGTGTCTAAATTGCAGCTTCTTCGGTAGTCCCGGAGCTTTTTTGGTGAATTTTACCCAAGCCCTGCCATACAAAGAAAATAATTACTTGATATCAGAAATGAACAAAGTTGCTGATATGGTGGATAATGATCGATTTAACTTACTTCTCGAGCATTTCAGTCATGTTCGCATACTCCTTGGGATCTTTTCGTCTCGAGTCAAAGACAGTTACTACTCCCTTCTCAAGCTTAATCTCTAGGAGAATATAGTGGTAGCTGCGCACACATGCATAACTCATCAATATTACATTACTATAACCTGGACTAATAAGGAAACCGAATATGCCACAAGACAGTAACACTCACTTGAAGTTGTAAGGAAAGAGTATTATATCTTTGTGTTCATTTATTACCAACGATTGTAGCAAGTTGGCCTCGGTATCTTTGGCACGAAATTCAACCTCATTTGCATCTATGAGATATGTGTTAATGAACCCAATATCACCCACTTGTCTTTTCTTCAATTCGGCGATCTTCAATCTGCATAATATAGTGAGGATATTTATAAATACATGCAATGAAAGGGCTGAGTTATATAGAGATACTTAATGATGAAGTAGTACTACTTACAGGGCGGTAGCAGGTGACCGTTGTTTTATCGAGGGCCAATTGATTGAAAACTGATAGAACTCCTCAAATGGAATAGGCAACAGTTCAATTCCAAGGAGGTCATGCTCCTTTTTAACTCTCACATACAAAGTACTCCTCCCCTCAGACTCTTTGCAGGTTTTCATGTACCAATCATGCAATCTTCGCATCATTGTTGATAGAGAGCTTTCATCTTTGACGAGAGGCTTCCCGTACTCGTATCTTTGTATCTGCACCTCCAAGAAATCAAATTGTACATCGTCGGGCAAGTAATCTTCAGGATTGCCATAACCGGGCACCATCCTCGGATCGACGATGTCGCTAGCGAGCACCTTGAGCGGGGGCACGATTCCTTCGGCTTGTTCGCCGAGCTGGGCAATTTGTTTCCCAGCTCGTCATTCTTTCATCCTTTGATCACCGACAAGATTTCCCGATCTCTCCGCCTCGGCAAATGCCTTTCCAATAATGCGCTCATAGTTGCCTTTGGCGGAGACTTGGGTGGTTTTGTCGGGGCAGCGAGTGCGCTTCGCTTTGACCGGATCTACCTTCTCCTCCGGAGGTGGATGTCTCTTTGCTTTCAACCCTTGAAACCAGTCATCCACTTCGGTCTGCGCGATCTTCGCGTTTTCCTCCTCGCTCCTCTCAGACGGTAACTTCTCCGGAGTCTTGAGAAGGACCGAATCATATCTCCTCCCGCCTTTGGCAAGATTGCTAGACGCCCGGCAGAGCAGACGGAGCGGATGTCTTCTTTCCTTGCTTACGAGGCGGAGGAGAAGGACTACGACGCTACCGGAGCAGCCGGAGCGGGCGGCGGGTCTCTTCCGCCCTTGCCGACGAGGCGGAGAAGGAGGAGGCTGGCTGCCGGACGCCGGTGCTGGCGGAGAAGGAGACGGAGTGCCGCCACGCGCCCGGAGAAGGAGCCGGCGAGTGCCTGATCGTCACTCGCCGGGAAGAGGAGGCGGTGGAGGAGGCGGAGTGCCTGACTTCACGGGGAGGAGGAGGAGGAGGCGGTGGAGGAGGCGGAGTGCCTGACTCGCCCGGAGGAGGAGGAGGAGGCGGAGGCGTCCAGTTCGGAAGGTTGATGAGATCCTTCCGCCATAGGCATGGAGTCTTGAGCAGAACCCAGCCGATACTCCCCTTCACCGGTAGGGTGGTCAAGCCGAGCTCCCCAAATCCCTCCGTTATTTCATCGACCATCACCTTAGCATATCCTACGGAATCGGCCGGCGGTGAAAAGTTGAGTCGGGTTTAGTGGGATAAACAGAGCCAACAGCCGCCTTTGACCTTTAAATTGCTCCATTGCACCATAAGGTGGAAACTTTCAGCATCCGTGATAGCATCCACGGGATAGCTGGCAGGAGCCGTCAAGGCATGCTGCTCGGCTGAAGCAGCTCGGTGGAAGCCACGCCGCTTCTCCGCTGAGATGGCGGGTAACCGGGGAAGCTTCGCAGGTCGTTTGTTGTGATCGGCTGCTTCTCGTTCCTCTAGCCCCATTACCCTTTCGTGCAGCGCCTGCATTAGGCTACGCTCCGCTTTCTTCCTCCTCTCATGGGTTTTGTAACCCCTGCGTCCGGAAATCCAGCCTTCCACGAAAGGGAGCTGGCGTGCCTCGTGTCCGTCCAGGTGCTCAGGATTCGAGGGCCATTGTGAGCTCGTCCTTCTCCTGTGGAACGAACTTCCCTTGCTGCGCTGCCGATATAAAGCTTAAGCCTCTTGACTGGTATGTCCAATTGTTCGTCCGTCCAAATGCACTTCCCGTTATAGGGTCCAAGGATCCGCCGGCCCGAAGAACCAAGTCCGCAGCAGTCTGGCGATTCATTGTCTCGGTTTCGATCCCTTTATCAAGCAGATCATTCTCAGCCTTGGACCACTTAGGCGGGCTATGAGGTAGCCACGACCCCGTGCGATGATGAAGCTTCTTCTTCGCAGCATTTCTCTTGTTTGTCGCTGACATCTTTTTACTCTTTTCCGATGTCTTGTAGGCCACAAATGCGGGCCAGTCATCTCGGATCTTCTCATATTTGCCCGTGAATTCTGGTGTCTCATTTTTTTCGACATACGTATTGAGGTCTTTCTTCCAATTCCTGAATAGTTCTGCCATCTTCTTAAGAGCAAAAGACTTGATTAATGGCTCTATTACTGGCTTCTCCGGATCATCCTCTGGCGGTAGGGTAAAATTTGACTTCAGCTCAGTCCAAAGATCATTTTTCTACATATCATTGACATAAGACACCTCGTGGTCTTTGTTCTTAGGCTTATACCATTGGTGGATGCTGATCGGGATCTTGTCCCTAACGAGAACCCCTTTGAGCAACAAATGCCTTCTTTGTCCGGTAGGGTTCAATCGGTTGGCCGTCGCGCGTGATTTCTATTATATCAAACTTTCATCCGATCTCAACTTTTTCTTCGGGCCTCGTCTCTTTACCGAAGTTGTGCTCGATAAGGAGTGATAGAAAAAAGAACAAAGACGAGAGTTAATTAATATGTGTACATATATATACCAAAACAAAGGCGAGAGCTAGTCAAAGACAGGGCTTAACTAATATGTATACCTGGCGGACTCGGTTTGGTGATCACCGAGCCGTCCTCACGGTCTACTTCTTGCACCGGCATTGGGTCGCCAGAGCCATGTAAATCATAGCCAGCTGCTTCTTCACCCTCTCCTTCCGGACCATCGTTATCGACGCTGAGAAACATCATCGAGGAGACGACATCACTTCCGTGTGCGATTATGTCCCTCAACAACGCTTCTTGTGCTTCGTCTCGGGGGGTGTCCATAGTTTCTACAAATATTTACAACATGGCAATTATTATTCAAACATGACAGATATGGATATATTAGTGCCAACGTAGAACTAGCTAGCTAATCACAATAAGGAATCATATTAGTGGCCTCGACGCTGCTTCTCTAGGGTTTGGGGTGGCCTCGACAACGCTTCAAGGGTTAGGGGGTGGCCTTGAGAACGCTTCAAGCTAGGAGGGTATGACATCGACCCCCACGTGTTGAAGCTATCGGGAGGGGTCGGCGTTGAACAGTACATCTATGTCCCACAAGTAGGGTAGAGGGTCGTGGATCGCCGAGCGGTCGAGGTCAAGGGTCGAAGATCGCCGAGGGGTCGGGAGATTGCCTAGTGTCAAAGGATTCAACAAAACCATGTCTTCATCATTAGGCGAAAGTAACAGGTGCATGATGGTACGAAGCTCTCCAAAGTTGTTTTGGAACGGAGTCCCAGATAGGATAATTCGCTTTTTGGTACAAAGTTCAGCAAAAAGGCAAATTATCCTATCCAGGACTCCATTCTAGAACAACTTTGGAGGACTTCGTACCATCATGCCATGGTTACTTCCGGCTAATGATGAAGCGATGGATTTCTTCAATACTTTGACACTATAGGGACCTCGACCTTAAACCTTCGACCCTTGACCCCTTAACGACCCTCGACCCTCTACCCTAGTTCCCGACCCTCGACCCCTCGGCGATCCTCGACACCCTCGTTATATCGACAACGACGCAACATACATATACATGGGAAAATAATGTTATCGGGGAGGGTATCGGTACCCCCCCCGTGTCCAAGTTTCTTCTTTCTCCTCTATTCCTTTCTTTCTTCTTCTCCTCTTCTTTTTCTTCTTATCCCACGAGAAAGGAAAATAAGGAAAAGGAAGAAAAGAGGAAGAAGGAAGAAGGAAGAAGTAGAAGAAAAAAAAGAAGAAGAAAAAAGAGGAGAAGAAGAAAGGAATAGAGGAGAAGAAGAAAAAATAGAACTTCTTTTTCCTCTCATTCTTTTTCTTCTTCTTCTTCCTTCTTCCTTCGGATCCTAGAACCCTCGAACCCTCGACCCTAGAACCCTAGAACCCTCGAACCCTAGAACCCTCGAACCCTCGACCCTAGAACCCTCGAACCCTCAAACCCTTGTGCCTCGAAACCTCGACCGGCCTCGGCGACCCTCGACCCTCAAAACATTGACCCTCGACCGGCCTCGGCGACCCTCGACCCCTCCGTGACCCTCTCGACCCTCTAGCCTAGTTCCCGACCGTCGACCCCTCAGCGATCCTCGACACCCTCGTTCCCGATAAAAGAAGAAGAAGAAGAAGAAGAAGAAGAAGAAGAAGAAGAAATGAGAAGAAGAAAAAGAGAAGAAGAAGAAAGAAGAAGAAAAATAGAAGAAAAAAGAGAGAGAAGAAGAAGGAAAGAGGAGAAGAAGAAATTTTTCTTCTTCTCCTCTATTCCTTCTTCTTCTCCTTTTTCTTCTACTTCCTCTTCTTATTTTTTCTCTTCTTCTCCTTCCTTCTTCCTCTTTTATTCTTTTCCTTATTTTCATTCTTCCTCGACGACCCTAACTCTAAACAGTACAACTTCCTAAATCGGCGTCCCGCCTCTCTCATGAACAAAATAAAAGCATCATACATATGAAAACAAAATAAAAAAGCATCATACATATATATGCAGAAAACAAAATAAAAACATCACATATATATGCAGAAAAAAACATTAGATCAACACATATGCAAAAAAGCATCATACATATATCCATACATCAATATATATACACGAAAAAAACATTAGATCAACACATATGCAAAAAAAAAATCATGGCGGCGGCAGGGGGGCAGGTGCGCTGCTGGGGCTCATCAGGGCGGAGGCGACGGCGAGGTCGCGTGACGGGGCGCGGGGAGGCGGAGGCGACGGCGAGGTCGGGAGGCAGGGGCGACGGCGAGGTCGGCGAGGTCGGCGAGGTCGGCGAGGTCATGGAGGCAGGGGCGGCGACGGCGAGGGCGCGACGGGCGGGACGGCGACGACGAGGCAGGGCGACGGCAAGCAGATGCGGTGCGGCGACGACGGCGGGGACGGCGGCGACGACGGGCGCGGGCGACGGCGGCGATAACGGCTGGGCGACGGCGATGGTGACGACAGGCGTATGATGACGGCGCCGGGCGGCGTCGGGCAGCTGCGCGGGAGGGGAAAATGCGCGATGAATCTGAAATTTCCCAAGTGTTCTCTTATATAGCAAGGGCATTAGTCGGTTCGTGCCACGACCGGGACTAATACCCTGCTAGTCCCGGTTGGTGCTACCAACCGGGACCAAACAAATTTCAGCAGCCCAAAGGCGGGAAGCGGCGACCTTTGGTCCCGGTTGGTGGCACCAACCGGGACTAAAGCAATGGTCACGGTTGGTGCAACCAACCGGGACCATTGCCTTTAGTCCCGTTGGTGCCACCAACCGGGATCAATGGCCTTGTGCTGCCCTACGCCTAAAAGTTTAGTCCCACATCGCTAGTGAAGGGCGCCGAACTGGTTTATAAGCTGGTGTGCCTCCCCTTCGAGCTCCTCTCTAATGCAGGGCTTCGGGCCTAAACTTGCTATCGTGGGCCTATTGGGCCTCTGCGGGCCTGAATCTGGCCCATGTAGGGTTTCTAGTCGATTCAGGCCGTGGGGCCCAGAGGGTGGCAGTTTTTTGCTTTATATTTTATTTCTTTTTGCTTTTAGTTTTAGAAAAATATAAACTTTCTATTAGTGCCATTAATTTTAAAATTTGAAAACACTTTTTTGTTTTCTTTGTTGCTTTATTTATTTATTTTGTTTCTACTTACAACAAAATACTTATTGTTGCTATTTTTATTTTTTTTAAAGATTTTTTTTTTTGTTTTCTTCATTATTTATTTTATTTTGGTTTTTTTCTTTATTTTTTAATTCTTTTTGCTTTTATGTCAGCAAAATTATAAACTTTCTGTTAGTGCTTTTAGTTTTAGAAAAAATATAAACTTTCTGTTTGTGCCATTAGTTTTAAAATTCAAAAACACTTTTTTTGTTTTCTTTGTTGCTTTATTTATTTTATTTTGTTTCTACTTACAACAAAATGCTTATTGTTGCTATTATTATTTTTTTTCAAGTTTTTTGTTTTGTTTACTGCATTATTTATTTTCTTTTGGTTTTTTGCTTTATTTTTTAATTCTTTTTGCTTTTAGGTCAGCAAAATTATAAACTTTCTGTTAGTGCCATTTGTTTTAGAACAATTATAAACTTTCTGTCTGTGCCATTAGTTTTATAAAATTTGAATTCTTTGAAATTTGTGTGAATCACAAGTTTGTGAGCTCAACAAGGCGTAGAGGGACGGGCTTATAAACCGTGTGAGCGCCTTCGGTTGGCGAGGTTCTCAAAGTTGGCATAGTATGTTCATGAACAAAGCGGACAATGGTATCATACTCGTGTGTTACAAAGTTGGCATGGTATCATCATAATAGTTGCGGAGAAAGTCTTCACTTTTTCTTCGCTTGTGTCGCTTTGCTTATTGCGCCGTAACCATGGATAATCTTCATCATTTATCAGGATGCTTGGGTCAGCCTTGACTTTGAAGGGGGAATTTCATGAAACTTTTCATACTCTTCTGCATACATGTCTGTCTTGCCCTCCACTCCAGGATGTCCCTTTTCCTGAAAGAACTATGTGGCGCTTTGGCTCATTGTATGATGTATTCGCTTCCTTATCTTTTCTTTTCCTCGGTCTGGTAGACATGTCCTTCACATAGATAACCTGTGCCACATCATTGGCTAGGACGAACGGTTCGTCGGTGTACCCAAGATTTTTCAGATCCTTTGTTGTCATTCCGCATTGTGGGTCTACCTGTACCCGCCTCTGACAGATTGACCCACTTGCACTTAAACAAAGGGACCTTAAAATCTACTCCGTAGTCAAGTTCCCATATGTCTACTATGTAACCATAATATGTGTCATTTCCCTTGTCGGTTTGCTACATCAAAGCGGACACCGCTGTTTTGGTTGGTGCTCTTTTCATCTTGGTCAATCGTGTAAAATGTATTCCCATTTATCTCGTATCCTTTCCAAATCATTACAGTCGAAGATGGTCCCTGGACAACAAGTACAACTCATCACAAACAGTGCTGTCACCTACGAGGCGTGTTTCCAACCAACTGCTGAAAGTCTGATGTGTTCACATGTAATCCGATCGTCGCCTTTGCTCCGGGTGTTTGGAGCGCAGACTGTTCTTGTGTTCATCGACATACAGGGTCACCAAGGTAGAGTTACGTAGAACTGTAGTGTGCTTGAGACCAAGAATATCCGTCCCTGCATATTATTGAGTCTCTTCCAAGCGTGCCTTTTCGGTCGGTATCCCTCATACCGCGATTTAGGGAGTCCTATGTTTTTAAGGCCATGAATGAAGTCAACACAAAACCCGATGACATCCTCTGTTTGATGGCCCATGGAGATGCTTCCTTCTGGCCTAGCGCGGTTACGAACATATTTCTTTATGACTCCCATGAACCTCTCAAAGGGGTACATATTGTGTAGAAATACGGGCCCCAGAATGACAATCTCGTCGACTAGATGAACTAGGACGCAAGGCCATGATATTGAAGAAGGATGGTGGGAACACCAGCTCGAAACCCGACAAGACATTGCGCCACATCACTCCTTAGCGTTGCTACGATTTCTGGATCGATCACCTTACGAGATATTGCATTAAGGAATGCACATAGCTTCACAATGGCTAATCGGACGTTTTCCGGTAGAAGCCCTCTCAATGCAACCGGAAGCGATTGCGTCATAATCACGTGGCGATCATGAGACTTTAGGTTACGGAACTTTTTCTCGACATGTTTATTATTCCCTTTATATTCGACGAGAAGCCAGTCGGGACCTTCATACTGAGCAGGCATTGAAAGAATATTTCTTTCTCTTCTTTCGAAAGAGCGTAGCTGGCAGGACCTTCATACTGCAGGTCCTCTCGTGCCTCAGGTGTATCTTTTGTCTTCCCATACACGCCCAAGAAGCCTAGCAGGTTCACGCAAAGGTTCTTCATCACGTGCATCACGTCGATCGAAGAGTGGATCTCTAGGTCTTTCCACTAGGGTAGGTCCCAAAATATAGATTTCTTCTTCCACATGGGTGCGTGATTCTCAGCGTCATTCGGAACAGCTAGTCCGCCGGGACCCTTTCCAAAGATTACGTGTAAATCATTGACCATAGCAAATGCGTGATCACCGATGCGCATGGCGGGCTTCTTCCGGTGATCTGCCTCGCCTTTGAAATGCTTGCCTTTTCTTTTGACATTGATGGTTGGTCGGAAGAAATCGGCGATGGCCCAGTGTACACATTCTTCCTGCAGCTTCCCGGTATATACTATCGGTGTCAAGTAAACAGTGCGTGCATGCGTGGTATCCCTTGTTTGTCCGTCACGAAAGGTTATCGAGCGGGCCAATCGTTGATTGTCACGAACAGCAACGCCTTCAGTCAAATTCCTCCTTTTGTGCTCATCCCACGTCGTACACCGTTTCCATTCCACAGCTGTAAAAGTTCCTCAACTAATGGCCTTAGGTACACATCAATGTCGTTGCCGGGTTGCTTAGGGCCTTGGATGAGAAGCGGCATCATAATGAACTTCCGCTTCATGCACATCCAAGGAGGAAGGTTATACATACATAGAGTCACGGGCAGTGCTTTGTGATTGCTGCTCTGCTCCCCGAAAGGATTAATGCCATCCGCGCTTAAAGCAAACCATACGTTCCTTGGGTCCTTTGCAAACTCATCCCAGTACTTTCTCGATTTTTCTCCACTGCGACCCGTCAGCGGGTGCTCTCAACTTCCCGTCTTTCTTACGGTCCTCACTGTGCCATCGCATCAACTTGGCATGCTCTCCGTTTACGAGCAGACGTTTCAACCGTGGTATTATAGGAGCATACCACATCACCTTCGCAGGAACCCTCTTCACAGGGAGGCTCGCCAAATCAACATCACCGGGGTCATCTCGTGCGATCTTATCTTGCAATGCACCGCATACCGGGCATGCGTTCAGATCCTTGTAGGCACCACGGTAGAGGATGCGATCATTAGGGCATGCATGTATCTTCTCCACCTCCAATCCTAGAGGGCATACGACCTTCTTTGCTGCGTATGTACTGTCGGGCAATTCGTTATCCTTTGGAAGCTTCTTCTTCATTATTTTCGGTAGCTTCTCAAATCCTTTATCGAGCTGACATTCTCTGCCTTCCTTGCAGCAATTCGAGTACGGTACCGAGCTTTGTGTTGCCATCTTCGCAATTGGGGTACAACCCTTTTTTGTGATCCTCTAATATGCGATCGAACTTCAGCTTCTCCTTTTGACTTTCGCATTGTGTCCTTGCATCGACAATGACCCGGCGGAGATCATCATCATGGGGCACATCGTCTGGTTCATCTTGATCTTCAGCAGCTTCGCCCGTATTCAGGGGGCACATAGTTGTCATCGTACTCTTCTTCCTCGCCGTCTTCCATCATAACCCCTATTTCTCTGTGCCTCGTCCAAACATTATAGTGTGGCATGAAACCCTTGTAAAGCAGGTGGGTGTGAAGGATTTTCCGGTCAGAGTAAGACTTCGTATTCCCACATATAGGGCATGGACAACACATAAAACCATTCTGCTTGTTTGCCTCAGCCACTTGAGAAAAGCATGCACGCCCTTAATGTACTCGGAGGTGTGTACATCACCGTACATCCATTGCAGTTCATCTGCGTGCATTATATATAATTAAGTGTGTCAAAAATCATTACAGAACATCATGAATAGATAATTAAATGATCAAATTAATAGAAGTTCATCATCACATAAAAACCAAAGTACATACATAGTTCTCATCTAACAACATAAAGCTCTGCAGAGCATCTAAATTAATTAAACCATACATTGAAACTATGTAAAACATTTCAATGTGAAAACAAATCTGATCATAATCGCAACCAAGGTAACAACTGATCCAACGGCATAATGATACCAAGCCTCGGTATGAATGGCATATTTTCTAATCTTTCTCATCTTCAAGCGCATTGCATCCATCTTGATCTTGTGATCATCGGCGACATCCATAACATGCAACTCCAATATCATCTTCTCCTCCTCAAGTTTTTTATTTTTTCCTTCAAGAAATTGTTTTCTTCTTTAACTAAATTTAACCTCTCGACAATAGGGTCGGTTGGAATTTCGGTTCAACAACCTCCTAGATAAATAAAATCTATGTCACGTTATCGGCTTAATTTTCATAAACAATAAATGAACCAATAGTTATGAAAAGATAATATATACCACATCCGAATCATAGACAGGGGCGAGGGCCGACGGGGCGGATACCAAAACCATCGCACTATATAAGATGCAATAATAAAAGTAAGAAAATAATACAAGTAAGAATATTTTTCCTTCGGAAAGAAGATAAGAACAAGAGGCTCACCACGGTGGTGCTTGGCGATGAGATCGCCTTGGTGATCGACGGCGGTGAAGACGGGACGGGCGTGACGGACCGCTAAACCTAGACAAATATTGAGGAAAATGGAGGTTAGAGGTCGAGCTTGGAGAGGAGAAAGCTTAAGTAGTGTGGCTCGGGCATTCCATCGAACACCTTGTGTGCATAGGAGGTGAGCTAGAGCACCACCAAGCCCCCTCCCCCTCGGCGGAAAAAGCAGGCGGTGTGCTCTGCTCTTGCTTGAGGGGCTATATATAGGCAGCACCATTAGCCCGGTTGGTGGCATGAACCGGGACCAAAGGAAGCCTTTGGTCCCGGTTCATGCCACCAACCGACCAATAGTGGTGGGCCAGGAGCCAGGACCATTGGTCCCGATTCGTCCCACCAACCGGGACCAAAAGGTCCGGACGAACCGGGACCAATGGCCCACGTGGCCCGGCCGGCCCCCTGGGCTCACGAACCGGGATAAATGCTCGCATTAGTCCCGGTTCTGGATTGAACCGGGACTAATGGGCAAAACAGGCCTCAACGATAGCCCCTTTTTCTACTAGTGCACGCATGCATCAAGCGAGACCACACATGCACCCATCAATTACATGAGCTATTCAACTAATTCTGAAAACTGCACAACTTAAGCGACAGTATGAGGGAGCAGAAACAAACTTACAACTGTAGAGAACGGCGGCTCATTCACGATACATTTATGCGGCGTGGCGGCGGATGCCCGGCTGGAACCTGCACTGGGCAGCTGGATCGGGAAGATGACTGGTTCTCACATACAAGAGCCACCTGCCGCCGCCGTGCCCTTTAGCCCCAGCAACAGACCTAAGATGAGTTCGGCGATAAAGATGCGACGTACACTCAAGCCGCCACTAACACTTACCCTTGCTCGTCGTCGACCTCCAGCCGCGTCCGCCCTGAGGGCACCGAGCTCGCTCCCTCAACCCTTCTAGCCACACGCGCCTACTGCGGCCGCTGCGGGAGAGAAAGGAGACCCCAGGCACGGGAGGGGCGTGGTGACCAAGGGAGTAGGCAGCCGCAGCAGCCATGAGGGAGGGCTCGTCCTCGTCCACCTGAAGTAGTAGGAGCAGCAGCTGGTCCAGATCCGAGCAACCTGCACAAAAAACAAAGGAAAGGAAAGGAAATGAATCACAAGGAGGGGCATGAAGAAACCGACAAGACAAGGGAAGGAGGCGCGCGCACCATGGTCGGAGGTCGCCGGAGATGGCCTGCAGCAGCAGCGCGTCCTTTCCTTGGAGGTTGAGGCGTCGGACCTCCACGGGTAGCTAGGGTATCGGGCGTCTCAGTCCATGGCTGAAGGGAGGGTCGGACCTCCATGGACGACCTCGAGGGACGGCGGCCCGCCGGTGCGGCTGCGGATCTAGGCGCTGCCTCCCCTTGCCGTCGGATCCCTTCCATTCCCTTCCCTCCCTTGGGAGAGGGAGAGAAGGTGAGGGGGGGGGGGGGGAGGAGGCCGTCGGCGGTGTCGCCATGCCCGGGCAAGGCTCCTCCCGCCTGCCTGCTAGGTCGCTGTGGCATCGGGTGGGCTAGGGTTTCGCCCGAGCTGCTGGAGAGACGGGTTGACGAAGAGAACGGGGTAGAGGGAGGTCGTGGCGTGGATGGGGGAGAGGAGGCCGCCGGCGAGGCATGTCGCCAGGGAAGATGGGATCGGCGGCGGCGGCGTTCACACCCTAGGAAACAGATCGAGAAAGGAGTCGAGGGGGCCTCGTTCCTTTGATTTCGCTCGAGGGCAGTCCGTTCCTTTGATTTCGCTCGAGGGCAGTCTCGCTCGTGCGTGCGAGTCCTGGTTTTTTTCGTAGGTTTTTTCAGGACGAAAAAAACCGGACGAAAATGTGGGACGAAAATAAAACCCGGAACGCGACCTACCAACTGAGACATTAGGAGTAGAAATTCACTTTTCTGGTTTTTTTGAATTTTTTCTGCAGTCAAAACCGGACCAATTAGGCAGTGGCACTTCATTACTGGGGGATCTGGGCGGGTACACTGCTCGGGTGGAAGTATCGATTGATGTTGCGATTTAGGGACATTCTTTATGTCCCGCACACGCACTGCATGCGGGCGCGTTTGATTTGGTCACGCCATATTTGTCTAGTTGTTGTTTGGCATGCGGCCGCTGCATGGCGCCGTGATTCGTGGGCCGGTTGGCACATGTACTCTGCATGCGTGTGATTTGCATGCCGTGTCCGGTTGTGATTTGCATGTCTTCAGTTTGATGTATATGTGTCCCTGTTTTGATGAGTTTTACGTGATTTGCGTGGACGGTTAGGCGGTGTTGTTTTCACGATTGTTTTGGGCGTCACTTTGTGCATCGATGTTTCTCGGCGCCGCTGTGAGGATCGATGCTCTGGTCGTCCATTCCTGGGTACTTCTGGTGGGCTAGGTTTTTATAAATGCGGGTTTGCCGGCGCAGGCTTGCTTCGCCTTACGGAGCGGTGCTTCTGAAGGATGGGTCGTGGTGAATGGTGATTCTTGTCGAGGTTGGTGCTGGCCGCCCGGGCCGTCAGTCGTCCCCGATCTTGCCGCCACTGACCCATGCCTCGCCGGATCCCCCAACCGCCGGGATCCATTTCATCTCCCGGCGTCGGCCGGTACAATCTCCCCTCCTCGCGGTCGAGTTAGTTATGACCTGCAGGAGGTGCGCGCAGAGGCCCCGATGTGGTGGGGCTCCGTGCAGCAATCTGGCCGGGCTGCTATACTCGGCTCGCCTGTTTCCCTGTCTGCCGCGAGCCCCTACGCCCGTCCACACCGCCCCCTCTCTCCCGAATACAACCATGGCCGTCAACGTCGGCGGCGACTTCTCGTGGTTTGGACAGCGCAACAGAGGCTACGACGTGAGCCGGGAAGGGTAGAGGCGGGGGTGGCGGTAGAGCTAGTGCCTTCCGTTGCATTAGGAGAGGAAGCGGGCACCGGAGGGACGGGTCGACATTGCTCTGCCGTACAGGTTATGTCGGAGTGGGAGGTGGCCCGGGCCAGGAGTGCACATGCGGATGCATGGAGTGCACGCCGGCAGGTTCGTAGACCGGCGAGCTGGTCTGGAGGACAGGTTCATCGGGCGGCAGACAGCCAGCAGCACGCCGCGCTGTGGGTCATGACCTCCAAGGTGGCGTACGAGAGCGAGGCTTTCATACGCGACGTGGTCACCCACCCCACCCGTCCCTGAAGATTTAATTCTTCTTCTTCAAGTTCTACAACTGCTCGACCGCCTGGCCGGGTGCACACGTTCGGCCCCCTCTGTCTCCTGCACTAGGTCCAGCCGTCGCTGGCGGCATCCTCCTCCTCACTTCCGCCCCCAAGCCTGCAGCCCCCATACGCGCCGCCCCGCCGGACCAGCTCACAAGCGCCGCCATGGAGCTCAACGGCACTGGAGGCCCGTTCTGCAACGCCGGCCTCCCCGAGCTCCTGCTGGTGGCCTCGATGTGCGCTGGCGCTACCCCGGCTCCTCCTGTGGCGTGGTGCGTCGTTAGTCCAGCGAGAGGAAGAAGGCGCATGCACCCCTCGCCGTCCGTTGGATCCCATCCATGGCCCAGGCGAGGGTGTTGAGTTAAACACGTCTGTATAGTAGTGTCCGAGTAGTAGTGCAATTAATAACTGAGTAGGTTTGCTAGTACTAGTCAGTTAGCTACTAGGCTGTAGTACGTGTATATAAGTGTACCAACCCCTGTAATCTGTATCAGAACAACGAAAAGTTCAGAGTAATAAAGAATAGTAACAGGCTCGACACGAGCCTGTGGCCATCACACCGATCAGTTTTATCGTTCGCAAGTTTACCAGGGTCCATCGATCCTGTCATCCAAGTTTGCGTGTACGTACGGCTAGTGTGCATGTGCTAAAGCACTGTTCATCGATTAACCTGCTAGTTAGCTTGCTTGCTAGCTTGCACGTACAGGTTGCTTCGGTGGTTTTGATCTAGCAAGTTCAAAAGCCAACAATTAGTATTTAGAGCCTCGACGATCTACGATCTACGATAATGGACAGCGACGCTGAGTCGGTCAAGTTCAGTAACGGCAGTTCCAAGGCGAATAAGAAAGGCGACAATGTGAAGAAGGGCGGCAAGTCAGCAACAAGTGGTGGCGGAACGGGCGGCGCCAACGTACAGGCGCATCGCAACATCCCCATCCAGTACCCGATGCTCACCGACGCCAACTACGGCGTGTGGGCGGTGAAGATGAAGATCATTCTCCGAACCCTTCGAGTGTGGGAGGCCATCACGGACGACGACGTCGACAAGGAGTGCGACGAAGGTGCCATGGCCGCCATAGCCGTATGTGCCAGATTCCGTGCTGATGACATTGGCGGAGTTCGAGACAGCAAGAGAGGCGTGGAACGCACTCAAAGAGATGAGGATCGGAGAAGATCGCGTCACCAAGGCTCGGGCACAAGTGCTGAAGCGCCAATTTCACAAGTTGCAGATGGAGGAAACTGAATCGGTGAACGACTATGTCATGCGTCTGACTACATTGGTGGGAGAGATCCGCGCGCTTGGTGCAAAGCTCGAGGAGACCGAGATTGTGGAGAAATTTTTCAGTTCGGTGACTGATAAATTCACGTACATCATTGGCACGCTCGAGCAGCTTTACGACATCGACGACATGACCATAACAGAGGCGATCGGACGCTTGCGGACATGGGAAGAGAATGCTCGTGGTTGTCGGAAAGGCAAAGGAGGAGGTGATGACCAACTCATGTACTCGCGCGCAGATTGGGAGTCCCCAAGCAGCAAAGGAAGGCGCAACGTTGGCGAAAGCTCAAGCAACGCGAAGCGCGGCGGACAAACCGAAGAAGGCAAAGGAAAAGGCAAGCCACAAGGTCGTGGTAAGGCGGACCGATCTTAAGAGCGGAAGCCACGGAACTTGGATATGTCCAAGGTCAAGTGCTATAACTGCAACGAGATGGGTCACTTTGCGAAGGATTGTCCGGAGCCTAACAAGAGGGAGATCAAGGCAAATTTAGCGAAGTAGGAAGACGAACGTCCAGGTCTTCTGATGGCCGAAGTTTGTGATCTCGTGGAGCCTAACAAGCGGGAGATCGAGGCAAATTTGGCGAAGCAGGAAGACGAACGTCCAGGTCTTTTGATGGCCGAAGTGTGTGATCTCATGGAGCCTAACAAGCGGGAGATCAAGGCAAATTTGGCGAAGCAGGAAGGCGAAACGTCCGGAGTCTTCGATGGCGAAGTTTGTGATCTCGTCCAAACGATGGTTGCAAAACCAAACCGGAAGGTGCTACTTCATGAGAAAAAAGTAACACCAAACTTATCCGGAAGCCAGAACGTGTCGTGGTATCTCAACACGGGTGCCAGTAACCACATGACGGGATGCAAGGAGAAGTTCCTCGAGCTAGAATATGACGTTCAAGGCTCGGTCAAGTTCGGTGATGGTTCAAATGTGGAGATTTGCGGGCAAGGCTCTGTCCTCTTTGAGGGTCTCACAGGAGAACATCGCATACTCACCGGAGTGTACTACATCCCACGGCTTCGAAACAACATCATCTCTGTCGGGAAACTTGACAAGAATGGATGCAAGGTGAATATCGAGAACAGAGTGATGACGATCTTCGACAACCTCCGAAACGTGCTAGCGCGTGTGAATCGCACGCGGAACAGGCTCTATATCCTCAACCTTGATCAATCTCAACCGGAATGTTGGCTCGCCAAGAGTGATGATGATTCGTGGTTATGGCATGCTAGATTTGGACAGTTAACTTCTACGCCTTGAAGAAGATGTCGAAGATGTAGATGGTATCTGGGATGCCGTTTATCGACCATGTTGATCGAGTATGTGACGGGTGCTTGGTTGGAAAAAAGCACCGCAGGCCGTTCCCTGCTCAGTCTACCTATCGTGCAAGTGATGCACTCGAGCTGCTCCATGGTGATCTATGTGGCCCTATCACCCCAGCAACTCACGGAGGAAAGAAGTACTTCTTCCTTGTGGTAGATGACTACTCGAGATACATGTGGGTCGTTCTCCTATGATCTAAAGATGAGGCGTTTGAAGCGTTCAAGAAGCTGAAGGCTGCAACGGAGATGGAACACAAGCTGAAAGTTCGCGCTCTACGGACAGATCGCGGCGGAGAGTTTACGTCAAACGATTTCAACGACTACTGCGAGAAGATTGGCATAAAGAGGTTCATCACTGCACCTTATACGCCACAGCAGAACAGGGTTGTTGAAAGACGCAATCGAACCGTCGTTGACATGGCGAGAAGTTTACTCAAGAGCAAGAACTTGCCAGGGACATTTTGGGGAGAAGCTGTCTCGACGGCGGTCTATCTTCTCAATCGGGCTCCAACGAAGGCAGTGATCGGCAAGACTCCGTATGAAGCAATTTACGGACGTAAGCCGAATGTGTCTCATCTACGGACGTTTGGGTGTGTGGCGCATGTGAAGACGGCGGAGCCGCATCTCTCAAAGCTTGCCGATCGTAGCACCAAGATGGTGTTCATCGGATACGAGAGGAGTTCCGGTACCAAGGCATACCGCTTCTACGATCCACGAACAAAGCGTCTACGGATTTCACGCGACGTCGTGTTTGAGGAAAACCAAGCGTGGAATTGGGCGCGGCAGCCGGCGATGCTCCAAGCGGTAATATATTCACGGTTGAATTTCCAGCTGATGATGATGCGGGGAAGACATCCGGTGGTTGGCAAGACGCACAACCAAGGTGATCGCAATGGCAGTGATCACCATGGTGCCGACACCGACGACGACGCGCATGGGTCGCAAGGTGATAGCGACAACGATGCGCAAGACACAGGCGGAGATCTCGACAATGAGGCGCATAGTGATGATGACAATCAAGATGATGGTCACGATCACGACAACTACGCCAACGACGCGGATGCCAACGACCCGGCATCTACCACGCTCGAGACTCAACCGTCTTCCTCAAGTGCATCGACGCCGACACAATTTGTGTCGCCTCCTTCGCAAGCCACGACGGATTCTTCCGGGCCTCGTCGCTACAAGACCCTCAAGAAAGTCTACAAGTACGCAAAGCCAGTTACGCTCGAGTACTCCGACTTGTGTTTACTCGGAGTTGAGGAGCCGGCGAACTTCGTAGAGGCGAGCAAAAGTTCAAGTTGGACGCACGCCATGGATGAGGAGATGAAGGCGATCGAGAGCAATGGCACGTGGACTTTGGTAACCCGACCTCCGAACCAAAAGGCCATAGGTTTGAAGTGGGTTTACAAGTTGAAGGACACGAAGGGTGCCATTGTGAAGTACAAGGCAAGGCTCGTCGCAAAGGACTACGTACAACGTCAAGGAGTTGACTATGAGGAGGTGTTTGCACCGGTTGCTCGAATTGAGACGGTGAGAGTGCTCTTAGCTTTGGCAGCACAAGAGGATTGGAAGGTTCATCATATGGATGTGAAATACGCTTTCCTCAACAGCGACCTCAAAGAAGAAGTGTACGTGGAACAACCCCTCGACTACGAGAAGAAAGTTGAGGAAGAGAAAGTTTACAAGCTCAAGAAGACACTTTACGGGCTGAAGCAAGCGCCAAGAGCTTGGAATTCGAAGTTAGACCGAAGTATGGTCTCGCGTGGGTTCAAAAGATATCCCCTGGATGGTCCAAAAGACAGTCTACCAAGCACCGAAGAACAGGTGGAGGTTGAAGATGCGACCAAGGAGGAGCGCTGGCGTCAAGCTACAGACGAGCTGACGATAGCAAAGACGGTCCCTGAAATGCTACGAGGAACGACGAAGGCAATGTCGACGATGACACCTATGAGTAGTAGTCATCGCATTTGGGACCCAGGTCGATAGTGAGGACCACGTCGTGTTTAAGGGGGTGAATGTTGAGTTAAACACGTCCGTATAGTAGTGTCCGAGTAGTAGTGCAATTAGTAACCGAGTAGGTTTGCTAGTACTAGTCGGTTAGCTACTAGACTGTCGTACGTGTATATAAGTGCACCAATCCCTATAATCTGTATCAGAACAACGAAGATCAATATAAAGAAAAGTTAACAGGCTCGACAGGAGCCTGTAGCCATCACATCGATTCTGTGTTTCGAGTTCGTTTCGCTGGGAGAGAGCCGAGTCGTTCCGATCCAATCGTCTTACATCAAGTACAAGCTAGCCAAGGACGTGCGTGCACTGTAGATCAATCAAGCAGCCTGCGTGCTTGCTTGTTTGCTAGCTCTTGCCGTACATGTGCTGCTGCTACTCTGGTGAATTGATCAAGCGATCAAAAACCAACAGAGGGCGTTCTCTCCTATGTGTGCGGCGTCCCTCTTCCCTTTTTTTGTTTTCTTTTGCTGCTATTTTACTTTTTTTTGAAGGTAATAGCATCCCAGGTCCCTGTACTTGCATAGCATGATGGTTTAGTTTGTATTTGCAAAAGTGAATTGGGCAGTCCTTGAACTTGCAGCCCATGAGCAAGTTTAGTTCTAGGCCAATCATGTGCAGCCAAGTGGACGCCAAGTGGACGAGTTTTTCAGCGTCACTGCAAGTTCAAGAACTGCCAGACCACTTTTGCAAGTATAAGGAGGATCTCCTTTTTTTGAGCAAGAGAGGATTGCCGGCCGCGATGGAGCGGACTACTCCGCGGACAACGCCAGCGGTATCCCGTGGTCAGCGCTTGTGCGGTGCAGAGGCCGCTGATGCGGTAGTGGGCATCGGCACGACAGCATGAGCTTACATAGGTGAGCAAGACTCAGAAGGACTTCCATAAAACGTCAGTTGGCTTTGTTTGCTGTGACTGCACGGGCTGTTTGGGCGTTTGTTGTGATGGAGGGATGCAATACGTTGTCAAACTAAAAGCATCTCCAACAGCCGTGCTAAGCGTCACGTGCAAAAAACTTGTTTACCCCACGCGCTTCGGCTGGTTTAGCATGGCCGCCAGCGCTGGCTCCAGCAGCCGCGCCATAATGCAGCGCGCGCGCGCCCTTCCATCAGCGCGCAAAAATACAGCGCGCGCGCCGCACAAATCACATATACATTTCAAAAAAGAGGAGCAAAAATGATCAAACAAATAAAATAAATCAACAATAAATAATTCAATTTCGTTATCATTACAACTCAAACAAATAGTTTATCGTTCAGTACAACAAATAATGCAATAAACACAACAAATAGTTCATGAACAATACAATGTCGAATGCAGAAATCATCATGCTCTTTGTCGTTCATGCCATGCCCATCACTCTTCAATCAGATCATTCTGAAGTTCATTGTGCGTTGCGGGACGCCGAATGGCATGATAGGAGGCAATAAAACGGGCTACCCTTTCAGCCCTCCGTCGCACTCGCATGGGATGTCCCAAGAGCTCATACTGTGAGTAGTCTAAATCTTAGCCACGCTCATTCTCGATGATCATGTTGTGCATGATCACACAAGCGTGCATGATGTACTAAAGCATTTTTTGATCCCAAAATCTAGCCGGTCCTCTCACAATAGCAAATTGGGCTTGCAAAATCCCAAATGCTCTCTCCACATCTTTTCTAGCCGCCGCATGAGCATTGTGGAAATCAAGATTTTTCTTACCTTCCGGCTTTTTCAACGGCTTCACGAAGATTTGCCACTTTGGATAGATGCCATCCGCTAGATAATAGCCATAGTTGTACGTACGGCCATTTGCTATAAACTGCACCGGTGGCAACTCACCGTTTGCAATCTTATTCATCAGTGGTGACCGTTGACAACATTGATGTCATTCAAAGATCCAGGCATTCCAAAGAATGCATGCCAAATCCAAGTCTCCTGATCGGCCACCGCTTCAAGGATTATAGTGGAACCCTTTTTTTGGCCGTGGAATTGCCCATGCCATGCCTTTGGACAATTCTTGCAACTCCAATACATGCAATCTATTGAGCCAAGCATGCCAAGAAAGCCGCGAGCTTTGTTCATCGCCAATAGCCTTGCGACGTCTTCAGCATTGGGAGATCTCAAATACTCCTCACCAAACACTTGCACAATTCCCACTGCAAAGCGCTTGACACACATGATGGCTTGGCTCTCACCCATAGCCAAGTGATCATCAACAAGATCAGCCGGTATACCGTATGCCAACATACTCAAAGCGGCTGTCACCTTCTGAAAGGTGCTATGCCCGAGCTCTCCGGCGGCATTCCTCCTTTGCTGAAAAAAGCGGTCATGGCTCGCTAGTTTCTCTGCAATGTGCATGAACAACTCGGTGCTCATCCTAAACCGGCGACGAAAATACGACTCGGGGTATGTGGGATTCTCCGTAAAATAATGCCTGATCAATCTGTTGTGGGCATCGATCCTATCCCTCCAAATTTTCTGCCGACCCATAACCGAACCACCGTGCTTCGGTTTTTTATATGCATAGCTAGGATCATTGCAAGATCCTCCTCCTCTTCCATATCAAATTCTTCTTCGAAAGAATCATACGACGAACTCATCTACAATGTTCAATATTATACTATAAAAACTACAATTCAAAACATGTACCAAATTCATGAAGTTTGAGCAATACATACCTTGTAGGCGTTTTGTCGAACACCTCGCGGGTGCGGCGCGGCAGCGAGCACTCGGGCGTTGTTCCTCGGACGAGGGAGGCGCGCGAGCGCCGGCGGGACTAGGAGGGATGGGGAAGCGGCGGCCTTGAGGATAGGCCGGGGAAGCGCCTGAACGGTCGCCGGGGGGCGCGGGCGGCGGCGGCGGCGCGGCCGGATGGGGGTGGAAGTGGGAGAGGAAGTGCGAGAGCGAGCGCTCGAGTGTGCCGCGCGCTGTAGTGGGCGCCCGAAATACACCACGCGGGAGAGTGTTTCCGACAGCGCGCCCAACTCGTTATAGCACGCGCGCCGTTTTTGCGCGCCCGCTGAAGCGATCCGCTGCGTTGCGCGCGCGCTAAAACGGACCAATTTACGGCGCGGCGCTATTTTAGCGCGGTTGTTGGAGAGGCTCTAAACAAAGGACAAACTAAGGGTCCTAAATACAACACAGTAATATTGCCTAAGGGGAAGATCTCCAGCTAGGAAATATAATCTGCAAGAACGCCTAAAGTGAATCAGCCGTAGCCTGTTAGACTTTTTGGCCTATGGACCTGTGTTGGTACCGCATGGAGCTTTGGAGCAGCTTGTCAAAAGGAGAACGGAGAGGACTGGGTAAGGTACGGTCTTGTTCGAGCGTTTCCTCCCCCGATTCTCCTGTTGCCGCTGCCCTGCTTCATGCCGGCGCCCGTGGCCAGCTCCATTAGTGGCGGCTGGGCCCCTCCGCGGAAGAAGAGGGGCGGTTGATGGCGGCGTCGTTCAGACGAAGTTCTGCGACGCGGCCGGTGAAACCGAGAGTCTCATGCGACCAAGTGCCAGCGGGGATCACAGCAGGGTGGACTGCCATGGTTGATGTGAAGCGGCGGAGGAGTACGGCGAGCACGCTGGGAGAGCGAGCAACGGCAGTGCGTCCACCTTCTTCTCATCCTTCACTTCCGCTGCGAACTGGTTGAGGTCCGGGAACCGCTTACATTTCAGTCAGCTGACTTTTCATTTTATGGTCAGTCGATTTTTTGTTCGTTCGTTGGATCATGCTTTGAGATCTGTGCTGTTTTTATTTTTTTTCTGTTTAATTCTGTTGTTGCGCTAGGCTGCAAGGAATCGATTGAAGCGTTGTTTTGGTCAGTCGAATCGGTACCAGATCGAATACTTTGTCTTGGTTGCACCCGTTTAATTCTGGGTTGCATAATTTATTTTTCCTTTTTTATTTCCTTTATTCATTATAATTTTGTTTTTGTGGGTTTTTGGCTGGGTGTACTTATATACAAAAATACTATATAATATGTGCCATAATTTCATGATTATACGATTATTTTTTGCATATTACAAGAAAATGCAATTTCGGTGCAAAGTTGTGCGTAAGTTTTGGTTATGAATTTTATTTCTTCTTAAAGAAAATACCAACTCCACTAATTCATTTTTTTTCAAAAAATCACTATTTTGATATTGTTTTAGTCTTACTTTATTTTCATTCTACTTTAAGGTTAATACCAATGCCACAATTCATTTGTTCTTAGATTTTGTTTTTGCAAAAGTTCCACTTTTATATGATTATTCTTGCATATTGTAAAGGAGCACAATTTGTATGTATATTTCGTGCAAATTTTGTCAGTGTTTATTTTAGATTCTTTTTCTCATTGTTTTATTTCTTAAATGATAATACCAATGCCGCTCGCCCACTCTTCCTTAGGAAATTTAATTATTTATTTTATGGGTATTTTTGCTTCATTTTTTATTTCTTTTTTTGTTTCTATGCATTTCCTTTTTTCTTTTTTTCCGCTATTGGTTATTTTTTTTGGCTGAGTGTAATTATATACAAACAAATACTATATAATATGTGTCAAAATTTCATGATTATATGATTATTTTTACATATTACGATAACGTGCAATTTCGGCGCAAAGTTGTGCGTATGTTTTTTTAATCTTCTTCTTAAAGGAAATACATTATTTCAGGTATACTATGTGTAAATTATAGTAGAATGCGGAAAATGCATTATTATATGCTTATTCTTTGCATATTTCAAAAATTGCAATTTAGGTGCAAATTGTGTGCAAGTTTTAAAGTTTTTTCTTTTTCATTTTGTTTCTTCTTAAAGAGTCTCATTCTTTCTTAGAAAACTTAATTATTTTTATTTTGTTTTAGGTTTTTCTGAAAGGGTAATATCATTGCCACGTATTCATTCTTTCATAGAAAACTTCATTTTTTATTGTTTTATTTTATCATTTTTTATTTTGTTTTACTCTTCACTATTATATATTTATTCTTGCATATTATAAAAATGCAATTTTTGTGTAAGTTGTGTGCAATTTTTTCATCATTTGTTTAATTTATTTTCATTTTCTTCCTTTTTGAATGGTAATACCAATGCCAATAATTTGTGCAAATTTAATTGTTTCTCCTTTAAAAAGTTCTCTTAGTTTTGTATTAGTTTTAGTATTAATTATGGTCCATCCGCACAACCAAAAAGCTAATGATGGTGCATGTGCGTGTATGCATGTGTTCCTACATGTACGTGCTCTTGTGTCACAACCTAGCATAGTTTTGGTCGCCAAAGCCCATGGTTTTCATGCATGCTTTGAGATGCATATGTAGGGCTACAAAGTGGTTCGAAAAAAAGAAGTGATTTTGACCCTAAAATAAAATTCAGTTGACTGGGCTATAGCCAGTCGATTTTGTGGCTGTCCGATTCTGCTTTGAGATTGGTGTTGTTTTCTTTTTTCCTGTGTCATTTTGGTGGTGAGTTGGGCTGTTTTGAACCGATTGACCCCTATTTTGGGTCAGTCAAATTGCTTCCTGGGCTCGTTTTTGCTATTCTGGGTTGCATTTTTTCTTTTTCTTTTTCTCTTTCCTTTATTGTTATTTCCTGTTTTTGTGGGGTTTTGGCTGAGTCTAATTATATACATACATTATGTGCTAAAATTTCATGATTGTATGATTATTTTTACATATTACAATAAATTGCAATTTCGGTGCGAAGTTGTGTGCAATTTTTGTTTATAAATTTCTTTCTTCTTAAAGGAAATCAACTCCACTAATTCATTATTTTGATATTGTTTTAGTATTTACTTCATTTCCGTTCTACTTTAAGGTTAATACCAATGCCACTATTCATTTATTCTTAGATTTTGTTTTTGCAAAAGTTCCACTTTTATATGCTTATTCTTGCATTTTTTTAAAGCGCAAATTTTATGTATATTTTGTGTAAATTTTGTCAGTGTTTGTTTTAGATTCTTTTTTCCAATTTATTGTCTTAAATGGTAATACCAATGCCACTAAATCATTCTTCCTGAGAAAATTTAATTATTTCTTTTGTGGGTATTTCTGCTTCATTTTTTATTTCTGTTTAATGTTTCTTTGTGTTTATCTTTTTCCTTTTTTATTTCCTTTGTTGCTTTTTTGTTGAGTGTAATTATATGCAAACGAATACCATACAATATGTGCCAAAATTTCATGATTATATGATTATTTTTGCATATTACGGTAAAGTGCAATTTCGGTGCAAAGTTGTGCGCAGGTTTTTGTTCTAACTTTTTAAAGGAAATGCATTATTTCAGTTACACCATGTGTAAACTATAGTAGAATGCGAAAAATGCACTATTATATGCTAATTCTTTGCATATTTCAAAAAGTGCAATTTTAGTGCAAATTGTGTGTAAGTTTTAAAAAAAATTCCTTTTCATTTTCTTTCTTCTTAAAGGGTTTCATTCTTTCTTAGAAAACTTCATTATTTTGATTTTGTTTTAGTTTTTTTCTGAAAGGGTAATACCACACTAGTAGAAAAAGGGGCAAATCTGAGACACATTAGTGCCGGTCTGATTTTGAGCCGGCACTAATGTGTCCATTAGTGCCGGTTCCAACGGCTAGCCGTCCGTTCTCATTAGTACCGGTTCGTGGCTAACCTTTAGCACCGGTTCGTGTCACGAATCGGTACTAAAGAGAGTGGTGGCAGGGTGTTGTCAGTCTGGGGCCCGTCCAGCACCTTTAGTACCGGTTCGTGTCACGAACCGGTACTAAAGGTCGACGTACATAAACCCTTCGTCCAACCGAGCCACTCTGTTCATCCCCTTTCCCCTCACTTCCTCTGTTCTTCCCCTCTCTTCCTCGAGCTCCTCACAAATTTTGCCCAAAATTTATCAAGATTTGAAGGCCCCATCCATTCAAATGATCACAAAGGTTAGCAGCTTTGTCCTTTCAACTCTCATTGCTAGATTAGCTCTTGCAATGCTTTGTATAGTGATTAACTTGGAAGGAATTATAATTTGCTAGTATTTGATTTATATGCAATTTGAGGTCAAAAGTAACACTTAGTTTGCATATGTAGGTGTGGTTTACTTAGTGCCTTCTAAATCTCCGTCGTAACCACCGTCGATCGCCCGCACCGTCCCGTTGCCAGCACCACCTTGTGGTGAGGCTCTTGTTCATGAATGTTTTACATTACCAAATGATGTTTGTGTGATTTGGATATATAGTTACTCGTATAATTATCTTACCCGTACGTTGTTTGTTATACATAGTGGCATGGTTTTGATATCCGTCCCCGTTGGCCCTCGTCCTTGTTATGATTCGGATGTGGTATATTCTCTTTTAAAACTAGTTGTTGCATTTTGTGTTTATGACAAATTATGCCCATCAAGTTGACATAGATATTTTTATCTAGGAGGTATGTGAACCGGAAATTCCAACCGACCCTATTGTCGAGAGGTTAAATTTAGTTGAAAGGGAAAACGAGTATTTGAAAGAAAAATTGAAAAGAATTGAGGGGGAGAAGATGGAATTGGAGTTGCATGTTGCCGATATCGTCGATGATCACACGATCAAGATGGAGAAAATGAGGTTGAAGATTAGAAAGATTAAAAAATATGCCATTGATAGTGTGGCTTGGTATCATTATGCTGTTGGATCAATTGTTACCTTAGTTGCGATCTTGTTCGCATTTGTTATTGCATTTAAATTCTTTAGCTAGAGAGTTATTTGTATGTTGCATTTAATTAAGTGTTGTATATGAACTTTATGTATGAACTTGTATTAATTTAGTCTATTCGGTGTTGTGTAATGAAGATGAGCCGACAATGGATGTATGATGACCGATGCTCTTCCGAGTTCATTAATGGCGTGCATACTTTTCTGCTTGTCATTGAGGCAAACAAGCAGGCGGATGGTTTTATGCCTTGTCCATGTGCTGGCTGTAAGAATGGTCACAATTACTCTATGTCAAGAACCATTCACGTCCACCTATTTGAGTCCGGTTTCATGCCCCACTATAATGTTTGGACCAAGCACGGAGAAAGAGGGGTTATGATGGAAGACAATGAAGAAGAAGAGGGCGACGATGGCTATCCTGGCCATGGGTTCCCTGAATATGATGATACAACAATGGGGAAGAAGCTGAGCCGGCAATGCGGGAAGAAGTGAAGAAGAGGCATCGAGATGAGCCCGTGATGATCTAGGTCAGGCCATTGCCGATGTAAAGAGAAATTGCGCAAGTGATCCGGAGAGGACGAAGTTGCAGCGCATGTTAGAGGATCACAAGAAATTGTTGTACCAGTGCGAAGCTGACAAAAAAGTTGGGCACCACACTTGAATTGCTGCAATGGAAGGCAGAGAATGGTGTATCTGACAAGGGATTTGGAAAGTTGCTGGTAATGATAAAGAATATGCTTCCAAAGGACAACGAATTGCCCGAGAGTACGTATGAAGCAAAGAAGGATGTCTGCCCTCTAGGGTTAGAGGTGCAGAAGATACATGCATGCCCTAATGACTACATCCTCTACCGTGGTGAGTACGAGGATTTGAACGCTTGCCCGGTATGCGGTGCATTGCATTATAAGATCAGTCGCGATGACACTGGTGATGTCGAGGGCGAGCGCCCCAGGAAGAAGATTCCTGCCAAGGTGATGTGGTATGCTCCTATAATACCACGGTTGAAACGTTTGTTCCAAAACAAAGAGCATGCGAAGGCGATGCGGTGGCACGCAGAAGACCGTAATAAAGATGGAAAGTTGAGAGTACCCTTTGACGATTCGCAGTGGAGAAAAATCGAGAGAAAGTACCGGGAGGAGTTTGCAGGTGACCCAAGGAACGTATGGTTTGGTCTAAGAGCAGATGGCATTAATCCTTTTGGGGAGCAGAGTAGCAACCATAGCACGTGGCATGTGACTCTATGTTTGTATAACCTTCCTCCTTGGTTGTGCATGAAGCGGAAGTTCATTATGATGCCAGTGCTCATCCAAGGCCCTAAGCAACCCGGCAGCGACATTGATGTGTACCTAAGGCCATTAGTTGAAGAACTATTACATCTGTGGAATGGAACAGGTGTATGCGTGCGTGGGATGAGCACAGACAAGAAGAATTTGACCTAAAGGCGTTCTTTGTTTGTGACCATCAATGATTGGCCTGCTCTCGGTAACCTTCGGAGACGGACAAGCGAGGATACCACGAATGCACGCACTGTTTGGATGATACTGACAGTATATATTTGGATAGTTGTAGGAAGAATGTGTACCTGGGACATCGTCGATTTCTTCCGACAAGGCATCCCGTAAGAAAGAAAGAAAGGTGAGGCAGATCACCAAACGAAGCCTTACCACCGTACTGGTGCTGATGTACATGATATGGTCAAGGATTTGAAGGTAATCTTTGGAAAGGGTCCTGGCGGACAACCTATTCCGAAGGACGCTGACGGACGCGCACCCATGTGGAAGAAGAAATCTATATTTTGGGACCTGCCATATTGGAAAGACCTAGAGGTCCGCTCCGCAATCGACGTGAATGCACGTGACGAAGAATCTTTGCGTGACCCTGCTTGGCTTTTTGGGCGTTTATGGGAAGACAAAAGATACACTAGAGGCACGGAAGGACCAGCAACGTATGCACGGAAAAGACGGCATACATCAGGGTCAGGCCAGCTACGCTCTTACCAAAGAAGCGAAGGAAATCTTCTTGAATGCCTTTCGGCATGAAGGTACCGTCGGCTTCTCGTCGAATATAAAGGGAATAATAAATATGGCAGAGAAAAAGTTCCGAACCTAAAGTCTCATGACTGCCACGTGATTATGACGCAACTCCTTCCGGTTGCATTGAGGGGCTTCTACCGAAAAAGCGTTCGATTAGCCATTGTGAAGCTATGTGCATTCCTCAATGCAATCTCTCGAAGGTAATCGATCCAGAAATCATACCAAGGTTACAGAATGATTTGGTGCAATGTCTTGTCAGTTTCGAGTTGGTGTTCCCACCATCCTTCTTCAACATCATGACGCACGTCCTAGTTCACCTTTGCGAAGAGATTAACGTTTTGTGTCCTGTATTTCTACATAATATGTTCCCCTTTGAGAGGTTCATGGGAGTCTTGAAGAAATATGTTCATAACCGTGCTAGGCCAGAAGGAAGCATCTCGAAGGGCCATTAAAATGAGGAGGTCATTGAGTTTTGTATTGACTTTATTCCCGACCTTAAGTCGATTGGTGTTCCTGGATCGCGGCATAAGGGCAGACTGGATGGAAAAGGCACGCTAGGAGGGGATCAAATAATATGTATGGACGGGAATTCTCTCACTGAAGCACACTACACAGTTCTACAGAATTCCGTCTTGGTGGCTCCGTACATGGAGGAACACAAGAATTTTCTACACTCCAAACACCCGGAGAAGTCTGACGATTGGATTACACGTGAACAAACGTGGACTTTCGCCGGTTGGTTGCAGAAACGTGCCATACATGATGGAGATATTCAAGATGACCTGTATCGCTGTCCCGATTACCATCTTGAATGTAATGACTTTCAAAGGGTACCAGATAAATGGGAATACATTTTACACGATCGCCCAAGATAAGAAGAGCACCAACCAAAACAGTGGTGTCCGCTTTGATGCAACAACCAACACGGGAAATGAAACATATTATGGTTACAAAGTGGACATATGGGAACTTAACTATGGAGGTGATTTGAAGGTCCCTTTGTTTCGTGCAAATGGGTCAATATGACACGAGGCGGGTAACGGAAGACCCTCGATGCGGAATGGCAACAGTGGATCTCAACAAATCTTGCGTATGCAGGCAGACCATTCGTCCTAGCCAATGATGTGGGCGAGGTTTTTATGTGAAAGACTTTTCTACCAGGCCGAGAAAAAGAAAAGATAAGGAAGCGAATGGATCATACGAAGAGCCAAAGTGCCACATAGTTCTTTCAGGAAAAAGAAACAACGTGGGAGTGGATGACAAGATAGACATGTCAGAAGATTATGAAAAGTTTGATGAAATTCCTCCATTCACAGTGAATATTGACCCGAGAATCCAGTTAAATGATGAAGATTTTCCATGGCTACGGAGCAAAGGGACACACGCGAAGAAAAAGTTTCACACCCAAAGATCTGGGATGTGATCGGCTTCACTATCATCACTTTCTTCTGTGTTTCACACCCAGGAGGGGATCTCTGTAATAGTTAGGGTAGTTATGTGTTTTGGCATTTGAAACGCGAAGAAATTTTAAGTGCAAACAAAAGTAGAGAGGGTTACGGCAAAAACTGGATGCACTTCGTGTACAAAATGGACAATCTCTTTCGAAGTATCAGGGTTTCAATGAAAACTCAACTGTACAAAGGCATTTCATTTTTAAATAACCTAAGCATTACCAAATTGAACATAATGATAAAACACACTAATATTAAACATAAGAAAAAGAATCACTGAAAAATCTTTTTTCAAAGTTAAGTTATTCACAAAGTAGTGATTCACACAAATTTCAAATAATTCAAAATTTAAACTATTCAAATTTGAAAACTACCGGCACTAACAGAAAGTTTGTAATTTTTTGTACCTAAAGCAAAAATATTCACAAATAAACTCTAAATACAGCAAAAAAACAACTCAAAAATAAATAAAACAAAAATAAATAAAGCAAAAAAAATTAAGAAAATAAAAAAGCCCGCCTACTGGGCCAAAGCGGCCTGCATACGACTAGGAACCCAACCTTTTGTTGGGCCAGGATGCAGGCCATAAGGCCTGAGGCCCACTAGGCAAAAGGGAACAGGTAGGCCCAGTAAGCCTGCTTAGGAGAGGAGCTTGAGAGAGCTACCGCACTGGGGCTTATAAACCAGTGCGGTAGCCCCTCGGGTAGCCAGGTGGGACTAAACTTGCGCACCGCCTGGAGCCAGCGCACCCCCTTTAGTACCGGGTGGTGGCTCCAACCGGTACTAAAGGGTGGGTCTTTAGTACCGGTTGGTGCCACGACCCGGTACTAAAGGGGGTGCGCTTCCCGCCGCTTGGCCTGGCCAAAACAGACCTTTAGTACCGGTTGGTGGCTCCAACCGGTACTAAAGGTCCATCCTATATATACAACACTGATAAAATTTCAGTTTCCCTCTATTTCTTCCCTCTGTTTCCTCCCTCCGTTGCGTCGCCCTGCCCCGATCGACGCCGTCCCCGTCGACGTCACCGTCCCCGCCCCTCGTCGCCGACCCCGGCCGTGCCCGCCCCTCGTCGCCGCCCGTCGGCGTCACCGCCCAACCGTCCCCGTCCCGTCGTCCCGTCGTCCCGTCGCTGCGCCCAGCCGCCCGTCATCGCCGCCCGCCCGTTGCCCGTCGTCGCCGCCCGTCCCGCCGCCCGATCGTCGCCGCCCCGTCGTCGCCTCGCCGGTGAGCTCGCCCCGGCCACCATGTCCAGTTGTCCACACACACACACTACACACACACACACACACACACACACACACACACACACACACACACACACTACACACACACTACACACACACACAAGTGATATAAATATTTAGTTATACAAATATTTATAGAAATGTTAGCAATTTTTTTGTTTTTTAGTAATATAAATATTAGAAATGTTAGTTATATAGAAATGTTATAAATGTTTTCTGGTTTTTAGTTATAGAAATATTTATAGAAATCTTAGCAATTTTTCTGTTTTTCAGTAATATAAATATTAGAAATGTTAGTTATATAGAAATCTTATAAATGTTTTCTGTTTTTAGTTATAGAAATATTTATAGAAATGTTAGCAATTTTTTGTTTTTTAGTTATATAAATATTAGAAATGTTAGTTATATAGAAATGTTATAAATGTTTTCTGTTTTTAGTTATAGAAATATTTATAGAAATGTTAGCAATTTTTCTGTTTTTAGTTATATAAATATTAGAATTGTTATAGAAATGTTAGTTATATAATCAGGGAATTTTAGAATTAGTTTTAGTTAGATGAATTAGATTAATGTCAAATTGTTAGAATTTGCATATATATAGAATTTTAGTTATCACAATCCAATCATTTAAAAATGTTACTTTTTGTGGGCATATAGTATTTGTTCTCGACGATATGCCCGGCCTGCATCCTCGCCGTCGACCCGTTCGCGTGACGCCCTGCATCGAGAGGACCCATGTCCGGACTGGGCTCCGTCGGGTAATCGGGAGGTGCTACACGGAGGGATGCGCCGCTTGGTGAGGAACCTGACCTCGGGTCCCGTCGTCGACCACGATCTTCTTTGGTGGCGTTCGCGTGGGCCACATTCGGTGCAGAGGCAGCGGCCCGCGGAGGTGGTGCGTCGCCGTGTCAGGGAGGAAGATGAGCACGTCCATCGCTACATGGCTGCTATGGACGATGTCAGGTTCTCCGCTACTTGGCGGGTTTTTTGGGCAGATGACCGGAGATATGATACTGTGATGGTTCCTTCTCTTTGGGTGTGCACCGCGCGCCCGAGGAACATGAGTGGCGCCCTAGATTCTTCTGTAGTACTCGATCTTTATTAGGTACCTAGCGAGTGATGTATTCGATATATAATATTCGAGACGATGTATTCGAGATTATATATATTAAGACAATGATGTATTCGAGATTATATATATTAAGACGATGTATTCGAGATTCAGTTTTTCCTTATTGATTGCATCCATGCATTGTAATTTGAATACTAATTAAATTGTTTTATATTTCTTCTGTATTAGTTAAATAAAAGCTATGGCGGACAATACCGGCAGAGAGAGAAGAGGAATTGTTCGACATCATACGCAGCCCTCACAGGCTAGATGATCTGAATGAAGCAGATGACGGCTCCCAATATCTGAACAATACCGGAGAGGGTGATGAAAAGATATTCGATCTCGACGACCGAGCTGATGAAGTCATGAACTATGATTATGATTATGATGACACATACAATGTTTGTGATGACACACACAATGCTGATCTTCAAATAACAAAGACTACCGGCGAGGTATATTTATATAAGCAGGCATCATGGTGATCATCACATGTTTTTTTATTGAATATATATTAACGAATCGATCATTCTTCTTTCAGCCCTCTGGATCGAGCAAATCTGCTTCTACAGATAGCAGGACAAAGCGAGGCCCAGGCAGATTGTTGAAGGATGGTGTAAAGTACAACATCGAATCCATCAAACCTAGTGGTGAACCCCTCACGCCTAAGAACATTGCGAACAAGTGGACTCGTCAGTGCGGAGTTCTTGTGAAGGACAAACTCCCGATCTCCATTCAAGAATGGAAAGAGCCAAAGACTAAACATCCAGGTGTTACTTGGGTCGATGGCAGAGCCAAAAAGTCCTTTGGAAATCTACGATGGAACATTTCACCCTACCAGATCATTTGACCAAGCGAGATGTGGAGAAAGTCAAGGGCGCTGCTCTTAAGAAGATGGCAATTGCATTCAACACCCACAAGAAAACTGTATGGGCCAACTACTTATTGCAGAAAGGAAGACTCCAGAATTCACAGGAACCTTTGGAGAAGCAAAGAGAGCACTGGGACGATTTCGTGACCTTCAAGGATTCAGAATTAGCTAAGGAATGGTCAATAAGAAACAAGGCAAATGCCGCAAAAAAGACGCAGTTCCATAGGCTGGGTCCAGGTGGCTATGCGGTGGGAATGCCTAAGTGGGATAAGTCTGAGCAAGAGATGGAGGATGCAGGGGTCACTCCGGTTACTAAGAGCTGGCCCCCCAGGTGCAGAACTTGGTTCTATGCGCATGGGGGGCGTTGGACCCGAAGACAGGCCTAGTTTCGAAGAAGGCAAGTCTAAAAGGAGCCGAACAAAAGATAATTGACGCAATAGAAGAAGCTCGAAAGGGGGTGTTCACGCCCAACAGAGAGAATGACGAGCTTCTGGCGCATACAGGAAATCCTGAACACCGGGAAGAACACGAGGCAAGGCGTTATTCCCTGGTATGAGGGCTTTTCAGAATGGAACGAGGACTACATGACCCGTGCAAGAAGGAAGATGGAGGAGGAGAAGAAAAGGAAGCTGGAGGAGGAGCGGAGGAAGCAGGGGCAGAAACGCCTTCAAGGCCTAGAAGCAAGGCACACGGACTTGGCACTCAAATTCCAGCAGCAGCAGCAGATCGACTCACTTAGCCAGGAAAGGGGGTCTCAGCAGCAAGCGGATGATCGTCCAGCATTGGATAGCGCCGTCACATCCATGCCGAGAAGCAACGTTGGTTCTGCCCCGGGCGACACACTGCTGGATACATACCCTGTGGATGGCATCATAGAGAACACTAACTGTGAGCTACACTCCAAAATGAAGAACATATCCATGAAGGTGGCGACGGCGTTGCTTTTCCGATTACCCCGAAGCAACCTTCCATTGCATCCCGATTCCAAAGGGCTATGCTCGTGTCATGGTTGATGAAGTGGTGGACCCATATTCGGGCTACTGACTTGACATTCCTGGAGGTGAAGACGAGCGCACACTGGGAGAGGCCATACATCGTATCATCCTATGGAGAAAGGATTGCATCATCTTTCGAAGTCCACCGACACCGCGTCGTCTGCCGACTCCGCCACCGAGTCAGCAGACTCCCGCTCCTCCAAGTCCACGGACGCGCGTGAGCCGACTCCTCCTCGAAGTCCGCCACCTCCTCCAAGTCCCCGAACGCGTGAGCTGACTCCTCCGGTTTCAAGTCCGGCACAGCGTCATGCCACTTCTCCGGTTTCAAGTCCGGCACCGTGTCAGGCCACACCTCCTGCTTCAAGTCCGGCACATCGTCAGGCCACTTCTCCTGGTCCAACTCAGCCACGTCAGCCGTCTCCGCCGTCTCAGCAATCACAGAAGAGACATGCCCCAGCTAGGGTGCGTAGCGGTACGAGTCAAGGTAGTTCAGGAAGTACAGGCGGAGACACGCGATATAAATATGGTCTGCCTCGCTCCTCTTCCTCAGAGGCCTTACGACATGACTAAGGAGCAAAACGCAGCCATAGTGCAGGCCCAAGTGGACGCCCATTTTAGACAAAAACCGGCACCGCCGCCAAAGGAGAAAGTGCCTGAGAAAGTAATTGACCACTTCATTCATATGGCTAGAGAACCAGCTCCCAAGCCTGTTGACTCGGAATATGAGCGCCAAATCAGGAAACTACATCGAGAACGGCTAAAGAAGGAAGCGAGCTCGAGCTCGAGCCAACAAGCAGCGGGCAAAAAATGCGGGAAAACCGTTCCCCAGCTGGGAGAACAGGCGGCGTAATCGATCCCCCCACTTGTTGTGCCAACAACACATGAGAGGAGGCCGCGCGCGCAATATTATTGTGGGCAAACCGCTAAAGTTCCCCAGCTAGGCAATGTGGTAATAACGGAGGAGCATATAGTGCAGGCTGAAATGCTCAAGATCTCTGTTGGACAACTCCTCGAAATTGAGCCCATGTCTCCGCTTAGAGAGGAGGAAATAAAATGGAAATATGCCCAGGGCAAACCTTTGGTCGAGCCAGACAAGGTCAAGAACCTCCCAACGAGAATGTATGAATTGCATCAATGGTACATGAACATTACCAAGATTTCCAATCGAGAGTCCCTCATGGTGAATGTCAAGAAGGAGCATTACTACCATGTGAAAGCTCTGTGCGTTGAGTATTTAGAACTATTTCAGTTATACAATCAAGACGCACTCGACAAATCTCTCGTCAGTTGCTATTGTTTGTAAGTGATTTATTTCTGTAATTTTTTATCAATCATTACATGTAATTATCCTTACTATATATTCTTTTCTGTGGTATTATATGCAGGATGAAGATGTATGAAATGAAAAAATCTGGACGCTATGGCATTGGGTTCATTGACCCAAATACCATTAATGAGTACACATGGAATCTTGCAACTTCTAAAGCAGGTGTAGAGGAAAGCATGCTAGAGTTCTTGAAGTGCCTCAATACCAATGAAGATATACTACTTCCTTACAACTTCACGTGAGTTAATACAAATTCTGTTTTTGCTTACTAGCTACTAGATGTTAATAACTAAGTGTATACGATTTATGATATATAGTTGGTTAATTTTATGCACATGCCCGCTTAATTAAGACATGCAAACGTGTGAGCATGCAGTTTCCACTGGATCTTGTTAGTCATTAAAGTTGACAAAGCAACAGTCGAAGTACTCGACTCGCTACTTAAAAAAGATAATGACTACACCATCATGAAGGGGATAGTCAACAGGTAATTTCAATCATTATTAACTATATCTCGGCCTATTATTAGTTCGTCATTTCCTGATATGAACTATTTAATAACCTCTTTATTGATTTTCTTTGCCGGCGGGCAGGGCTTGGGCAAAGTTCATCAAGGTGACTCCAGGCAATTGGCCAAAAAAATTGTTTTGGCACCGACCAAGGGTAAGTAATTAAGTAGTACTAGCTAGCTAGCCATCTCTTTAATTCTTGTTTCAATACCATTAATTAATTATCATGCTTGATTAATCATTATCTGATTCAATTCCATTCTCGCAAAGGCCCTGAAGCAGGCGCCGGGGAATGATCTGTGTGCATTCTACGTTTGCGAGAATATTCGCATGATGGCGTCCGAAAGGAGCAGATCTCAAAGACAGGAATGGGTACGTTGTCAGAACTCTCTTCACACCATTATCGATATCTTGTAACACAACTAATACTCATGCATATTGATCTCCTTCTTAACAGTTCAGAGAGGTGCGGGATAAGCTCCTACCCGAGGAGCGCATACTAGCACTTCAAGAGGAAATAGCCGGATTTTTGCTCGACCAGGTCATAGATCCCAAAGGAGAATACTATTACCCGCTACCGCCCCATGAACCACTTGTCATCGTGCATACTCCGAAGGCACCAAGGCAACATGTAGGAGAAATTGTATATGTATATACATGTGTATGTGTGAATAGTTAATGGTGTTGGCTGTGAGACATTCGATGATATATTATTTATATATTTATATATATGCGGTTCTACGTACGGGAAAATCTATTTATATATGCATAACGTGTACAATTTGTAGTATCGTGAAATACCAGCAAAAAAAAGAATTAAATGAAAAATAAAGCCAAATTGAAAACACAAAATTAAAGCACAAATTAAAAAAACACCCAAACATTTAGTATCGGTTGGTGTTACCAACCGGTACTAAAGCCCTATGCGCACACGGGCCTGACTCGTGCCACGTGTTTGCACTTTAGCGCGGGTTCGTGACGGACCGGTATTAAGGGGGGGGGGGACCTTTAGTCCCCACCCTTTAGTGCCGGTTGGCGAACCGGCACTAAAGGCCGTCACGAACCGGCACTAAAGGCCGGTTTTGCACTAGTGCCAGTGCCACGAATTCATTCTTCATAGAAAACCTTTTTTAGTTTTTATTTCATATTGTTATTATTATTTAGTTTTTATCTCATTTCTTTTGTAAGGGTAATATGGATGTCAGTAATCCATTACTTTTTAGAAAACACCTTTTTTGCGGAAATCTCACTATAATATGCTCAGTTTTGCATAGTAATAATACATTTTCCAAATGTATGTATAAAATAAATATGTGTGAAAATGCTATTCATCAGTGAGATTGCACATGTATAAAAATAAATATACATGTGTGAGATTGCACATATAGCCACTAACCATTGCATGCAATTATGTGTGAGAGTGCTATGCATAGGTCATCTGCAAAGACTTGGCCAATTACTATCCTAATAGAGCAGCCAGTAATTAACGTACAAAAAAAGTAGGCTGGCTTGGTAGTATTGGACTGGAGCAGCCCATGGTCTAGCTTGCAGTGCAGACGCTGCGTGGGCTTGTGTGGCTGCCTAATTAATCATGCTTGACTAAATGAGTTTGGGGTCAATCGACTGACCCAAAATTCATTTCAGTCGATTGAGCAGTAGCCATGCCCTCGGGGAACATCATCTCGAGGGTGAGTGCGGGAGCTACGCCATCGATGTTCTCCATCTTCACCTCCAGTGGGAGGTTGATGTCGAAGCCTGACGGTAGCGTGTCCACGACAACCGCAGCCGGCGGCGAGGAGAACGGCAGGCGTGGCCCGTACCCATGGAGCGGGCAGTAGTACATCGTCGGAAGTGATGATGGTGGTGGCGCCGGGAGTTCCTCGTCCCCAAAGTCACGCTCGGGATCGTCAACAAGCCAACCGGCGCTCGGTCCGCCCAACAGCCACTCCATGGGCGGAACGGTGAACTCTGGTGGTAGTGGCATCAGTTCGTCGCCGTCCACGCTGACGTTTGAGGCAGAGGCCTCGTCTTCGTACTCTGCGTCGACCATCTGTCTGTGACGATCTCCGGCAAGGCCGCAATCTCTTCGGCACCAATTTCTGGTGCGGAAGCGGCCTCCTGACGTATGACCGTGGCCTGTTCCCGGGGCACAACGGCCCTGGTACTTGTTCCAGGGGCTCCAGGGTAGTTGCGGCGCTGCACCCAGCGGTTGCCACTGTGGTGGTGTCGGGGCGCCCAGCGGTTGCCGTGGAGGCCAGCACCAGGCCCGTAGTGTCGTCGGGGTGCCCAAAGGTTGCCGCGGACGGTGCGCAGCAATGCCGAAGTTCCGGCGAGCAAACCGCGGTAATGTCTGGCAAGAAACCCAGCGAAGGAAAAAGCAAGTTGCGGCAAAGTTGCCATTTTCTCACCTATCTTCTCCGTTCTCTCCTGTAGCCTATTTGCTCTAGTTAGAACAGTGTTGATAACGTGGAGAGTAGAGAGGAAGTAATGGTGGAATAAGGGCTAATGAATCCTAACAGAGGCAAAGGACGAAGAAAGGTTGGCGTAACGTCCAAGAGTGCCTAGAAGGTTGTACTTTGGGAAACCAGATCATGGGATTAGCGTGGGATGTATTTTTCGTAGCCGTATCTTGCGTAGCGTGGCAAGCTAATTAAAACTGACCGCGAAGCGTTAACTACTGGGCTTATCAAGCGGGTAGGCGATGGATCCAGCATATCGATATGGAATGATAAGTGGATTCCATCAACAGCTACAATGGTTCCCCTAGCTAGACCTACAAACACCTCTATTTCACTTGTTAGTGATCTGATTGATACAAGCACTTGGTCATGGAGGAGGGAACTAATTCGGGACATGCTTTTACCCTCAGATGCGCAAGCTATTATGAACATACCTCTGCGGCCTGGAGGTGGTGATGATTTTATTGCTTTGGTAAAGGAGGCTTCCGGCAACTACACAGTCAAGTCAGCGTACCGAGCTCTAGCGACTAGCAACGAGCTTCAAGCTCCAGAGGAAGGGCAAGCTACCGGTTCCATATTTGATAATCAACGGCTGTGGAATTCGCTATGGAAGCTCAATGTTTTACCCAAGGTCAGAGTTTTCTTCTGGCGAGTTTTAAGGGGTATTTTACCCGATGAATGTACCCTGGTGCATCGACACATAGGGCAGCATAACCTATGCAAGATTTGTTTGGCCAATGAGAAGGAGCTGGAGCATGCACTATTGAAGTGCGCACATGTAGTAAGCTTCTGGGAGGAGGCACAACAACTTTTTGATTTTCAGATGCCAATACTGCAGCCAATAACTTGGGCCAAGGATATTATCTGTGGAGAACAATTTACTTCCAGAGACCGAGCTATTTTAGTCTCTGTCATGTGGTCGATCTGGCATTCTAGGAACAGACTGATGCACGGAGAAGATAAGCTTGATCGGGCGACGTTTGTTCGCCGCACCAGGGAGACTCTAGCTCTCTTGGATATACCTCGGCGGCATGCCCTTGTCATGCCGGGCTATGGGTGGCGACCCCCTCAACCAGGCTTCGTCAAGATAAATACAGATGCTGGAATCAAATGTGAAGACGACAAAGGAGGAGCCGGGGGTTTTGCTCGCTCCCCTGACTCTTTTCTAGGGGCATGGAGTAAACCACCCCTGGAATTACGGATCCTCTCATAGCGGAGGCGATGGCAGTGCGAGAAGGTGTAATTTTCGCCAAGCTGAGAGGCTTCTCAAACGTCGTGTTGGAGACGGACAGTATGGAGGTAGTCAACCTCTGGAACACTCGCCACGATTCTCGATCGGTTGTGGCTCCTATCTTAGTAGAAATTGGAGAGCTTGCTGGTAGTTTAAATTCTTTTTATTTTCATCATGTTGTAAGATCAGCCAACGGTCCCGCTTATATCTGTGCTAAGCATGCTTGCACGATTGATGTTACCAAAAGCTGGATTGACAATGCTTGCTCGGCGAACGCTTTTATTAAATAGAGCTCTCGATGTTTCCCCGAAAAAAAAGATGAGTGAGCACTGTTAAACATACAGTTTTGCTAAAGCACATCTAGATGTGCCATAAGTATTGCCAGGGCCGTCTCCAGGAATTTGAGGGCCCGGGACAAAAAATCAAAAAAGGGCCCTAATTTTTTTAAACCATATAGTTGAAGAACTAATGTAAGTAAATCATACTCTCCTTAATTATTTAACTTCAAATATGTCTGATTTGGTACAATATTTAGGAAATATATCAAATACTAGTGGTAAAATAATAAACATGGTGCTAAAGCAGTAAACTTGTAAACTGACCTCATTTTCTACCAAAAAGCAACATTCTTCTAGTATTTCTTGAAATGAAATCTTCGATCAAATCTTCATAATTAATCTTCTCCAAGATATCATTTTCAAGTGCTATTGTTGCCAATCCATTGAGTCTTCCTTGTGGCATAGTAGAATGCAAGTAGGATTTCAACAACTTGAGTTTAGAAAAGCTCCTTTCCGCGGATGCAATCGTCACATGAATGGTCAACAAAATTCTGTATGCAATAACAGCATTAGGATAGATTAGGGAGCGCTTCTTCAAAAAATTCAGAATATCAAGTGGCCCCATAGATTTCTGAAGCGAGTCCTGCAGAAAAAGTAGCTCGCAACACAATTCAATTCTATCAATATATCTTTGTTCTCCACTCTTAAGTGCATCTTCAAGATTAACACAAGCAGCCAACAAACTCTTATCATTCAAGGATCGCGGCCTATCTGAAGTAAACAAGAAACCAATTATTTTTTCATACCCTTCATACTGTTCAAATCTCGTGTTAAGTGAAACTATAGCTTGATCAACAATATGCAGAAAATAATTGACCCTAAATGACTCCTCTGCCGATTGTGAAACAATAAATAGATCATCTGCATCCTCACCAAATTTCCTTTTCCTCTAGATTTTACGCTTGGTGCGGAACTCTGGATTAATATCCATCTCCATTGCAATTTTCTTTGCATCTTCCAATGCTTTTGAAAAGCCAGTTTCTCTATACTTGGTGAAGAAGGAAATCAAGCCCTTTATAGACTCAATTGCGATATCAATAAGCATATCCTTTGACTGCAACTCCTTGCTGATCAAATTAATAGCTGATAATATTTCATACCATATGATTATTGACACTAAGAATTCAAAGCCACAAAGATCATTTTCTGCCAATGATTGAGCTTCACTACTTGTTGATGTATCTTTATCATTTTCAGGCACTTGTAGTAAAGCCTCCCTTATTTCTAGTATTTGAATCCTTATAGCCTTAACACTATCAACACGACTCTCCCAACGAGTAGCTCACAATGACTTGAGTGTTACTCCTGTTATATTATTTTCGAGAATTTGCCATCTCTTAGTAGAATTAGCAAATGTTGTATAAATGAGTTGGATAACGCCAAAAAAATCGGATGCTTTACGACAAGACTTTATCATATCACATAGTGTCAAATTTAGACTATGACAACCACAAGCTGAATAAAAAGCTCTCCGATTTATTTCCAAAACTTTACTTTTTACCCTTTGATGTCTTCCTTTCATATTTGACCCATTATCATATCCCTGTCCTCTCAGATTATCAATATCAAGGTCAAGACTTTCCAATTCATTTTTTAGAACATCAAACAATCCTTGCGCAGTGGTATCATTCACATCCAAAAAACCTAAGAAGGATTCTTCAATGCAAATGGAACCTGAAGATGCATCAACATACCTAATTACCAAAGACATCTGCTCTTGGTGGCTTGCATCGGGAGTACCGTCAAGTAAAACAGAGAAGTACTTTGTTTCTTTTACCTTTCTAATGATTTCAGACCTGACTGCAACAGCGAGCAAATTTATTAGTTCATTCTGGATGGAAGGACCAAGATAATGATCACGGATTTTATCATTTGTGATGCGGTCAACATGTTCTTTTATAACTGGGTCAAATTCAGCCAACATTTGAACCAATCCTAAGAAATTGCCATTGCTATCTTGGTACACCTTGCTATTACTGCCATGAAATGCTATATTATGTTCATAAGAAATTTCACAATCAAAAGAATCCTTAGCAACACTTTTCTCCAATGCTCCCTTTCTTTTTCCAGTTCTTGCTGAGCAACTTTATCAATTGTTTGATTCTTCTCCATCCTGAGACGCAAGTCATACCAAGTACTCATATTTGTGACATGTTCTCTACCATTTTCATGCTCTTTGAGTCTACTGATAAGATGATGCGAGTCACTGAAGCCATCATTTGCTAATTGACCTCTCACATGTCCCTTCCTAAATAATTTGCAGCAAAAACGAAATAATTTGTGAACATTTTTTTAGTTCAGGAACAATTTTACAGATTTTCAACCATTTTATAAAATCATGGAGAATATTTGAATTCATCAATATTTTATACTATTTGCAACAATTTTTTTAAAAAAATTGTGAACATTTTGGAAAATAGTTTTCTTGAATAGGCAAATATTTCTAGAATCGGCGAACATTTTTTTAGAAATTGGTGGAACAATTTTTTAAATTCACGAAAATATTTTTTGAAATGCATGATCAGTTTTTAAATCATTAAGCATTTATGAATCAATAAAATATTTTGTATGTCACGACTAGTTTTTGAATTTTTAGGATATTTTTCATTTCATGAACATTTTTTGAATTGGTGAAGTTTTGTTCAATCGCATTAAAATTTGTTAATACAGGAACTTATTGAAAAATTCATGAATTGTTTTTGATTAACCGAACATTTGTTTACAAAATTGCGAACATTTTTAGAATATACAAAGCTTCTTTAAATACCGCAATCATTTTTTGAATCCACAAAATTGCGAACATTTTTAGAATATACGAAGCTTCTTAAAATACCGCAAACATTTACTGACCCAAAATTCATTTTAGTCGATTGAGCAGTAGCCATGCCCTCGGGGAACATCATCTCGAGGGTGAGTGCGGGAGCTACGCCATCGATGTTCTCCATCTTCACCTCCAGTGGGAGGTTGATGTCAGCTTGTGACGGTAGCGTGTCCACGGCAACCGCAGCCGGTGGCGAGGAGAACGGCAGGCGTGGCCTGCACCCGTGGAGCGGGCAGTAGTACATCATCGGAAGTGATGATGCTGGTGGCGCCGGAGTTCCTCGTCCCCAAAGTCACGCCGGGATCGTCAACAAGCCAATGGCTCGGTCCGTAACAGCCACTCCATGGGCGGAACGGTGAACTCTGGTGGTAGTGGCATCAGTTCGTCGCCGTCCACGCTGACGTTTGAGGCAGAGGCCTCGTCTCCGTACTCTGCGTCGACCATCTGCTCGGTGACGATCTCCGGCAAGGCCGCAATCTCTTCGGCACCAATTTCTGGTGCGGAAGCGGCCTCCTGAGTCCTGACGTATGACCGTGGCCTGTTCCCGGGGCACAACGGCCCTGGTACTTGTTCCAGGGGCTCCAGGTTAGTTGCGGCACTACACCCAGCGGTTGCCACTGTGGTGGTGTCGGGGCACCCAACGGTTGCCGCGGAGGCCAGCACCAGGCCCGTAGCGTCGTCGGGGTTCCCAACGGTTGCCGCGGACGGTGCGCAGCAATGCTGAAGTTCCGGCGAGCAAACCGCGGTAATGTCTGGCGACAAACCCAGCGAAGGAAAAAGCAAGTTGCAGCAAAGTTGCCATTTTCTCACCTGTCTTCTCCGTTCTCTCCTGTAGCCTATTTGCTCTTGTTAGAACAGTGTTGATAACGTGGAGAGTAGAGAGGAAGTGATGGTGGAATAAGGGCTAATGAATCCTAACAGAGGCAAAGGACGAAGAAAGGTTGGCGTGACGTCCAAGAGTGCCTAGAAGGTTGTACTTTGGGAAACCAGATCATGGGATTAGTGTGGGATGTATTTTTCGTAGCCGTATCTTGCGTAGCGTGGCAAGCTAATTAAAACTGACCACTATCATGGCGGGACGGGAAGCGTTAACTACTAGGCTTATCAAGCGGGTAGGCGATGGATCCAGCATATCGATATGGAATGATGAGTGGATTCCATCAACGGCTACAATGGTTCCCCTAGCTAGACCTACAAACACCTCTATTTCACTTGTTAGTGATCTGATTGATACAAGCACTTGGTCATGGAGGAGGGAACTAATTCGGGACACGTTTTTACCCTCAGATGCGCAAGCTATTATGAACATACCTCTGCGGTCTGGAGGTGGTGATGATTTTATTGCTTGGTCAAAGGAGGCTTCCGACAACTACACAGTCAAGTCAGCGCACCGAGCTCTAGTGACTCGCAACGAGCTTCAAGCTCCAGAGGAAGGGCAGGCTACTGGTTACATATTTGATAATCAACGGCTGTGGAATTCGCTATGGAAGCTCAATGTTTTACCCAAGGTCAGAGTTTTCTTCTAGCGAGTTTTAAGGGGTATTTTACCCGATGAATGTACCCTGGTGCATCGACACATAGGGCAGCATAACCTATGCAAGAATTGTCTGGCCAATGAGGAGGACCTGGAGCATGCACTATTGAAGTGCGCACATGCAGTAAGCTTCTGGGAGGAGGCATAACAACTTTTTGATTTTCAGATGCCAATACTGCAGCCAATAACTTGGGCCAAGGATATTATCTGTGGAGAACAATTTACTTCCAGAGACAGAGTTATTTTAGTCTCTGTCGTGTGGTCGATCTGGCATTCTAGGAACAGACTGACGCACGGGGAAGATAAGCTTGATCCTGTGACGTCTGTTCGCCGCACAAGGGAGACTCTAGCTCTCTTGGATATACCTCGGCGGCATGCCCTAGTCATGCCGGGCTATGGGTGGCGACCCCTTGAACCAAGCTTCGTCAAGATCAATACGGATGCTGGAATCAAATGTGAAGATGGCAAAGGAGGAGCCGGGGGTGTTGCTCGCTCCCCTGACTCTTTTCTAGGGGCATGGAGTAAACCACTCCCTGGAATTACGGATCCTCTCATAGCGGAGGCGATGGTAGTGCGAGAAGGTGTAATTTTCGCCAAGCTGAGAGGCTTCTCAAACGTCGTGTTGGAGACAGACAGTCTGGAGGTAGTCAACCTCTAGAACACTCGCCACGATTCTTGATCGGTCGTGGCTCCTATCTTAGTAAAAATTGGAGAGCTTGCTGGTAGTTTAAATTCTTTTCATTTTCATCATGTTGTAAGATCAGCCAACGGTCCCGCTTATATCTGTGCTAAGCATGCTTGCACGATTGACGTTACCGAAAGCTGGATTGACAATGTTCCTAGCTTCCTGACCAGTAGCCTGTTGGCGGACTGCTCGACGAACGCTTTTATTAAATAAAGCTCTCGATGTTTCCCCGCAAAAAAAAGATGAGTGAGCACTGTTAAACATACAGTTTTGCTAAAGCACATCTAGATGTGCCATAAGTATTGCCAGGGCCGTCTCCGGAATTTGAGGGCCCGGGACAAAAATCAAAAAAGGGCCCTAATTTTTTTTAAACCATATAGTTGAAGAACTAATGTAAGTAAATCATACTCTCCTTAATTATTTAACTTCAAATATGTCTGATTTCGTACAATATTTAGGAAATATATCAAATACTAGTGGTAAAATAATAAACATGGTGCTAAAACAGTAAACTTGTAAACTGACCTCATTTTCTACCAAAAAGCAACATTCTTCTAGTATTTCTTGAAATGAAATCTTCGATCAAATCTTCGTAATTAATCTTCTCCAAGATATCATTTTCAAGTGCTATTGTTGCCAATCCATTGCGTCTTTCTTGTGTCATAGTAGAACACAAGTAGGATTTCAACAACTTGAGTTTAGAAAAGCTCCTTTCCGCGGATGCAACCGTCACAGGAATGGTTAACAAAATTTTGTATGCAATAACAGCATTAGGATAGATTAAGGAGCGCTTCTTCAAAAAATTCAGAATATCAAGTGGCCCCATAGATTTCTGAAGCGAGTCCTGCAGAAAAAGTAGCTTGCAACACAATTCAAGTCCATCAATATCTCTTTGTTCTCCACTCTTAAGTGCATCTTCAGGATTAACACAAGCAGCCAACAAACTCTTATCATCCAAGGATCGCAGCCTATCTGAAGTAAACAAGAAACCAAGTATTTTTTCATACCCTTCATACTATTCAAATCTCGTGTTAAGTGAAACTATAGCTTGATCAACAATATGCAGAAAATAATTGACCCTAAATGACTCCTCTGCCGATTGTGAAACAATAAATGGATCATCTGCATCCTCACCAAATTGCCTTTTCCTCTTGATTTTACGCTTGAGTGCGGAACTCTGGATTAATATCCATCTCCATTGCAATTTTCTTTGCATCTTCCAATGCTTTTGAAAAGCCAGTTTCTCTATACTTGGTGAAGAAGGAAATCAAGCCTTTTATAGACTCAATTGCGATATCAATAAGCATATCCTTTGACTACAACTCCTTGCTGATCAAATTAATAGCTGGTAATATTTCATACCATATGATTATTGACACTAAGAATTCAAAGCCACAAAGATCATTTTCTACCAATGATTGAGCTTCACTACTTGTTGATGGATCTTTACCATTTTCAGCCACTTGTAGTAAAGCCTCCCTTATTTCTGGTATTTGAATCCTTATAGCCTTAACACTATCAGCACGACTCTCCCAACGAGTAGCTGACAATGACTCGAGTGTTACTCCTATTATATTATTTTGGAGAATCTGCCATCTTTTAGTAGAATTAGCAAATGTTGTATAAATGCGTTGGATAACGCCAAAAAAATCAGATGCTTTACGACAAGACTTTGCCATATCACATAGTGTCAAATTTAGACTATGACAACCACAAGCTGAATAAAAAGCTCTCCGATTTATTTCCAAAAATTTACTTTTTACCCCTTGATGTCTTCCTTTTCATATTTGACCCATTATCATATCCCTGCCCTCTCAGATTACCAATATCAAGGTCAAGACTTTCCAATTCATTTTTTAGAACATCAAACAATCCTTGCCGAGTGGTATCATTCACATCCAAAAAACCTAAGAAGGATTCTTCAATGCAAAAGGAACCTAAAGATGCATCAACATACCTAATTATCAAAGACATTTGCTCTTGGTGGCTTGCATCGGGAGTATAGTCAAGTAAAACAGAGAAGTGCTTTTCTTCTTTTACCTTTCTAATGATTTCAGACCCGACTGCAACAATGAGCAAATTTATTAGTTCATTCTGGATGGAAGGACCAAGATAATGATCACGGATTTTATCATTTGTGATGCGGTCAACATGTTCTTTTATAACTGGGTCAAATTCAGCCAACATTTGAACCAATCCTAAGAAATTGCCATTGCTATCTTGGTACACCTTGCTATTACTGCCATGAAATGCTATATTATGTTCCGCAAGAAATTTCACAATCAAAAGAATCCTTAGCAACACTTTTCTCCAATGCTCCCTTTCTTTTTCCAGTTCTTGCTGAGCAACTTTATCAATTGTTTGATTCTTCTCCAACCTGAGAAGCAAGTCATACCAAGTACTCATATTTGTGACATGTTCTCTACCATTTTCATGCTCTTTGGGTCTACTGATAAGATGATGCCAGTCACTGAAGCCATCATTTGCTAATTGACCTCTCACATGTCCCTTCCTAAATAATTTGCAGCACAAAAAAATACTTTGTCAAGATCTTTGCTGTACACAAGCCACTCTCTATCACACTTTTCTCCATTCGAGAGAACTCTAGTGTATGATAATGCAGAAAACCTTCTACCAAATTTGTCAGTACGACCATGCTCAATAGACAGGTCTCTTTTAGGACCCTTTTGCACCAAAATATCAATCATTGTAGGATGAAGTGCATCCCAAGTTCTTGGATCAAATATATCTGGTTGAACAGAATTATTGATGTTATCAGCAACATTGACATCCTCACCTTCAGCGACAATATTAGCACCATCACCATCATCAACATGATTAGAATCATCACCTTCGACTACAATGTTAGTATCATCATGTTCATCAGATTCTGCAATATGAGCCTCAACCTCTACTGGATCGCCACCATGTGCATCATCAATATTAGCATCAGGAGTTCGGTTTTCAGAATTGCTTTGAGGTTCTATCACAACAAATTTATCGAGAGCGCCCTTTTGGGTTCGAGCATCTTCTTCTAGTTTTTGTTTCTTCCGACGCTTTGAAGCACCGGAATCATACTTCCTCCCTGGATGCATGAATTTTTCTGTTTAATGAAACAAATAGTAATCTGGATCAATTCAAACTCTAGGAATTTTAGCACTGTATACCTAAGAAAATAGATAGACTTCATCTAGATGTAATATTATTAGAAAATATTGTTTAACAAAAAATAGTTTACTGCCTAATACCTACGCTGGCAAAATAAAAATTGGGTTTTGTCCACAAGGTATTACGCTGGCAAGGGATGGATGATGCTGATGCACTGTAGGGCGTGGACGGCGTGGTCGATCGGCGGTCAGCGGCCGTGTACGCACGGCTGAACGGACGTGTTTCCTCTGCCGCCGTCGCCCTGCTAGAGACCAGAAACCTCTTCGCCGTTGCCCAGCCCAGCCGCCGTCGCCCCTGTTGCCTTCTCTCGACTCTCGAGCGCTATCTTCGGGTGCTGATCGATTGAGATTCGGGTGCTAAACTGCTGATCGATCGGGGTTAGGGAAACTAGTAGCAGACACACATATTCCTGTACCGGGGGCCCCCAAAATTTTGGGGCCCTGTGCGGTCGGCCAATTTGGCCTTGCCCATCGATGGGCCTGAGTATTGCATATCTAAGTTCTATGTTATTGATTTTACGTCGAGATTCATGTGGATTTTTTTTTTCTTTTTCTCTTTATGCTTGATTCACTTATTTAGATGTGCAATAATTAAGGCATATTTAGCCCTAAAACACCCTTAAACATACACCATTCTTAAATATTTGTTTTTCTAAAGATTTCAAATGGTTACCACATACAGATGTATATAAACATATTTTAGAGTATAGATTCACTCATTTTGTTCTGTATGTAGTTACTTGTTGAAACCTAGCCGAAATCATTGTTTTGACCTTTTCAGCGATCTTTGCCACAAAGTGAACTCGACATGAAAGTATTTCACGATCTGACCCTTTTAGCAACGCCACAGCCCGTGGCGTTTCTTCTCCATATAGAAACGCCGAGATATCTCGCGTTTCAATCCACATTCAAACGCCGAGCTAGCTAGCGTTTTTGCTCCACATGGAAACGCCAAGCATGTTGGCGTTGCTGCCCAGGCCGAGACGCCAAAGCTTATGGCGTTGCTAGCTGAAACTCTCTTAGTCTTAGGAAGGAGCTCGCGGATGCAAACGCACACCGGGACGCCGATGGTGACCCCGACCGTTCGCTCGCTCGAGCATCGCCGCCATTGCCATCTCAAATCCAAGTGCAAGACATCAGGTCGTGTCATCAGGAACCGCATGGTGGTGCGCCGTCCTTAGCCTGGCCGGTTCGTGCTGCGGTAGAGGGTTCCGGTGCATTGAGCTGGTTGTTGGTAGGAGCAAAGTGCACGCCGGGTGCAGTGGGAGCATGAGACACGGAACGAGCAAGGGGTCCGAGCTCTTGCTCTCGCGCTCTGCCGTCTTCGAACAGGTTGAGAAGAACGAATAAACGGCGGCGCACATGGTCGCCAGAGTCACCAGGCTCGACCTCGTCGACAGCGCCGCCGTGCGACCATGCTCGCCGCTCGCGTGAACACATCTGCCCGGCGAGCTCGGCCGTCTCGCCGGCTCCCTGCATCGCTTGAGCTGTCGCGCATCTACCTGTCACCGCTGAGCTGAGCTGAGCTGAGCTCAGTGCAGGGGAGGAGGACGAGCTAGTGAGCGACGTGACTAGTGTTTGTTGCTTTTGCTGTGGTTTTAGCCAGCCGGCCGTATCTTTCCTGATTTTTCCATGAAAAAGTTTGCATGATCCTCCTAGCTTTCCCAGCCCCTCCCTTCATGCCTTTTGTACGTGCCATTGCTCGCCGTAGCTAGCTAGCAACGCCATGAGCTTTGGCGTTTCGGCCTGGGCAGCAACGCCAAGATGTTTGGCGTTTTCATGTGGAGCGGAAACGCTAGCTAGCTCGGTGTTTGAATGTGGACTGAAACGCGAGATATTTCGGTGTTTCTATATGGAGAAGAAACGCCACGGACTGTGGCGTTGCTAAAAGGGTCAGATCGTGAAATACTTTCATGTCGAGTTTATTTTATAGCAAAGATTATTGAAAAGGTCAGAATAGTGATTTCGGCCTTGAAACCTCTAGAAAGACAAATATTTAAAAACGGAGTGAGTACTAGGCAGCTTACGTACAAATATGCACCGCATACATGCAGAGAGGAATCAGACTCTGTAAGTACCTTTCTTTTTTTCTTTGGCGAACTCAGACTACGTACTAAGCTGCTCACGTACAAATTGGCGTGGCACGATGCATGGGTCGAGTCAGCTAGATAGCGCTATGGCAAATCGAGTCAGCGTGCACGGACGCTCGCGTGTCCGTGAGGCCTGAGTCCGTCGTCAAAAGTTCCAAGGCCACATTTTTTTGCGTCGCAGCGATTGAAGACATCGTTGAAGCAGAGCACCACGTCCACGGCCATCACGTCTCCCATTGCGTCTGTTGCCAACACCCAGGGCCGTCTTCAGAAATTCGGGGCCCCGAACGAAAACCAAAATATGGTCCAAAATTTTGAACAATTCACATAACATAAGTAGTATTAGTATGCATACATCATACTCTCACTCTATTATATAATTTTAAGTCTGTTTTATTTGTACCTTATTTAGGCATATATCAAACACTAATGTTAAAAAGGTAAAGGGATTGCAAAGCAATGAACAGACCTCATGTTCTACCAAATAGGAGCATCTGTCTAATATTTCTTGAAATAAAAGCTTCACATGTATCTTACGCTCTTCAGAACCATATTCAGGCTTCCTAATTCTAGTAGACATCGTGAAGATTCAGAAACAAAACCTAACAAATTATAAGTGACCATTGATCAAACATAATCTAATTAGTTTCTAATAGTGTCGATCGCTAGATGACTAGATCATTCAAATACAAAGAAAATGAATTGGAAAAAGAACCTTGCTTTTGGAGATTAGAACATAGTCCGTAGTTTGGCCTAATGTGTCCCTCAATCTTGATTGAAGCAACCAAGATCCGTAGTCCATACTGTTGCATCTTCACGCAGCAAGACGATCAGCAATGGATTAGATCAGAGGTGACTGCGCTGGCGCCGGCACGACTTATAGGGCCGCGCGTAGGGCGAGGGTTTGGTGCTTCGTCAATCCCGAATCGCCGGTCGCGAGACCGAGACGGCAGTTCGCTCTAGCGATCTGTATCCAGTGTTTCGATGGGCCTCTAACCTTCTTTTTTCTGTAAGTATATGTTATTTGGGCCTCTATAAGTAGCAGCCCGGATGCCCCGTATATGCAGCAAAGACACCACGTAAATCTAGTCAACACACATACGTCATTTTTTAGTTTTTCTAGCAATCTTTCAGCGGAGGGAGGCATCATACACGAAGCGGATTTTGTCTCGGTGGAGGCCCCACAATTTTGGGGGCCCTGTACGGTCGCTCACCTCGCTCCTCCTCATCGACGGGCCTGCCAACACCAAGCCATCTACGAGTAGAATTTTACATCAAATATGTGCTCCGGGAACGGGAAGGAATCAGCGGAATGTAAAACACAGCTTTACATGCGTGGCGCCCGTCGTTAGAGGTGTGATTGATGCCCACCGCCAGAGTTAGCCAAAGCCATTTAGATCCTCTGTACGGATTGCCGACCCCATCCAACACGATGAGCTAGGAGCGCATGTCCAATGCGGACCCTTAAACCCCCAACAATCATCGGAACCGGACCGTCCGGACATGGTTTCCCATCCAACATGGGTCTGTACCGGTCTTTTACCTTGTAAACCGGAGACAAAGCGGCCGCGGGGGGAGCTTTGCGGGTGTCCGGAGCTGCCGCGCCCATGTCTAACTAAGTTGGCCCACAAAACCTCACACGCCTCTCCTAAGCTTTCCATCGAACGTCCGTTCCGCTTGCGGCGCCGCACTAATCCTGGGCAAGAGCATGCAACAGCTGCCATTGATGCCGCACGACATGAACGGGCGTGAGGGCAGCGCTGACGGACTCAACCTATCGGGCGTCGCTGATGGACGCGGCCTATCTGGTGTGGTCGATTCAATGCGTCACCGCGTCCCGAGAAACCAACTCCTGCCGCTACGCCGAATTGAAGCGGGCCGACTGCCGCTTCGCCTGGCCTTGGCCGCGGCTACTTAATCTGTGCCCCGGAGATGCACATTCACACCTCCTCCTCTCCGAGCCCTCGAAAACTCTAGCGCCGATGTCAAAGTTGTGGTTTTCCGTCATTTTGTGGATCTTGGTGTCGCCGCAGTCGCTATCTGGGCCCGGCGGCATTCACGGCGGCCAGCTCCTCTAGCAAGGAGGAGATCATCATATCCTCCGGCAATGAGGACTAGACGCTACGACAGCTGCCGGAGCAGTAACACCGTGTCCTCGTGGAGGCCGCCTTTGTCCGTCAGATGGAGCTAATGACAGGGCGTTCACTTTGTCACATGGGCGTGAAGCCACCATCGCCGGCGCGAGTGAAGGAAGAGGCACTGTCGCCGCTGCGCCACCGAGTGAAGTGCTACCTGGAGTCCCCACTCCGGTGCGTTCAGGACGAGCCAACGTCGCCCCGGCATAACCGTGGTGTCCAGATCAGGCGCAGCGTCAAGGAGGAGCCGACATCGCCCCTGCGCGACCCCTACGTCTAAATCGGACGCCACATCAAGGACGAGCCCGCATCGCCGGCCCGTGGCACCCACAGCCCGTCGAGGAGGAGCTGGCGGCGATCACGCGAGCGTGCGGGGCCGCATTCCTCATTGCCTCGAGTCGGCGCGCAATACCGGCGCAATGTCGCTCCCGCTTGGCGTTCGCCAAGCCCAATGGCGATGACCACATTTTGGTGCATCACTGAGATTCACTATCACTCTCATTTTTAGGAAATCCTGAACAATTTTCTATGAACATATTTTAAAACTCATGAATGTATCTGAAATTGTGAACATTTTTTAGTTCATGAACAATTTTACAGATTTTCAACCATTTCATAAAATCATGGAGAATATTTGAATTCATCAATATTTTATACTATTTGCAACCATTTTTTTCAAAAATTTGTGAACATTTTGGAAAATAGTTTTCTTGAATAGGCAAATATTTCTAGAATCTACGAACATTTTTTCAGAAATTGGTGGAACAATTTTTTAAATTCACGAAAATATTTTTTTAAATGCATGATCAGTTTTTAAATCATTAAACATTTATGAATCAATAAACTATTTTGTAAGTCACGACTAGGTTTTGAATTTTTAGGATATTTTTCATTTCATGAACATTTTTTGAATTGGTGAAGTTTTGTTCAATCGCATTAAAATTTGTTAATACAGGAACTTATTGAAAAATTCATGAATTGTTTTTGATTAACCGAACATTTTTTTACAAAATGACGAACATTTTTAGAATATACAAAGCTTCTTTAAATACCGCAAACATTTTGTGAATCCACAAAAAATTATGAATTACTAATCAATATATTTTAAAATTCTCATTTTTGTAGAACGAAGATGATATAGGAAAACGGAAAATAAAAAAAGAAATTTTAAAAATAATCTGGCCAGACATGGGCCGGCCTAAAGAGCATTGTATCTTCTCCTAGCGGGGCTGAGCGCAGTATAGAAAGTTCAATATGCATGGAAAAGACCCAGGGGAGAGTTCCCCTGTGCGAAACTTTCTTTTTGAACTCGTGAACAAATCTGAAATCATGAACATTTTTACAGTCAAACATTTTCTAGAATCGTGGACATTTTTGAATTTGTGAACATTTTATACTATTTACATTTTTTAAAAAAAATTGAACATTTTGGAGACTATTTTTCTTTAATAGGCGAATATTTCTAGAATCGCCAAATATTTTTTTTTAAAACTTGGTGCAAGAGTTTTCAAAATTCATGAACATTTTTTTGATTCACCGAACATTTTATGAAATGCATGATAATATTTGAAATCAGCATTTTTTTATGAAAATATAAACTATTTATAAGTCAGGAATATTTTTTGAATTTTTGGGATATTTTTCAATTCATGAAATTTTTTGAATTGATAATTTTTTTCAATTGTATTAACATTTCTAAATACACGAACTATCTTAAAACATTAAGATTTTGTTTTATTTTCCGAACATTTGTTTCAAAGTTGTGAACATTTTTTGAATAGAAGAACATTTTCTAAAAAATATTGAACATTTTCTGAGTCTACAAAAATCACAATATATTAAAGATTTTATTAGAAATTGCTCATTTTTGATTTTTCAGAAGCATTTTAAAGTCCCGAAATATATAGAGTAGAGAAAAACAAATACAATAAACTAACATAAACAATTTTCGAGAGTAGACCGGCCTAACATGGGCCGGCCTAAAGAGGCGCGCTGTGTCTTGTCCCAGCGTGCAGAGCACAGTGCAGAAGATTCAAACTACATGGGCCGGGCGAGCCAGGGGTTCCCTTGGGTGAAAGGTTTTTTTAAATCTCATGAATATATTTGAAATCTTGAATATGTTTAACGATTTTCCAATATTTTATAAAACAAGGACATTTTTTGAACTCATGAACATTTTTTACTATTTGCAAGCATTTTTAAATATTTTTTGAACAATTCTGAAAACATTTTTCTTAAATGGGGAAATATTCTAGAGTCAAAGAACATTTTTTGGAAATTGTGATTATTTAAAAAATTCGAGAACATTTTTTGAAATGCATTATCATTCTTTGAATATTTAGGATATATTTTAATTCATTAAACTTTATTGAATTGACGAATTGTTCTACAATTTAATTAAGATTTTTCAATACAGGATTGTTGATAAAAATCATCAATATTATTTATTTCCCAAACATTTCTTTCAAAATTGGGAACATTTTTGGAGTATACGCACATTTTTAAAAATTCATGAACATTTTTTGAATCCGCAAACATTTATGAATTATTAAACCTTTTATTTTAAAATTCTCATTTGAAAATTTTCGGAACTATTTTGAAGTCCAATAATATTTAAAGTTTAGGAAAACGTAGACGAAATGGAAAAACAAAATTTAAAAATAGGTCGCCTGGATATGAGCTAGCCCAAAGAGGCACCTGTGTGTTCTCCCAGCGCGCAGAGCGCAGTATAGAAGGTTCAAACTCCATGGGCCGTCCCAGGCAGGGGTTCCTCTGTGTGATATTTTTTTTTATCATTTATAGGTGGCATTGATTGGTAATATTTTGCAACTTTCGGGACAATTTCGGTGACGTACCGCCAGAATCATTAACCTCATTATTAGGTATAGCAAACATGCCCGTGCATTGCAACGGGAGAATAAAATCAGCCCCTTATACACAATGGACTATATCAGGAAATTCCTTGAAATCTCCACACAACAAAAAACATGATAAGTGGTGTTGCATAAAAATTTAATGATTGTGATGATTTTTGAAGTGTACTCATGGTGTTTTTAAAAACTTGATGGGCACAATTTCGAAAAATATGAAGAACAACATTAAGCCCAATATATAGAAGGTATTAATTAAGGTTGCTCCATAATATAAAATTTATTATAGCATATTTGAAATCTCGTATTTTTCTAAGCGATTTTCATATATAACATGTTAGAGTTGGGGTTAGGGTTTGAATAAATATTTTAAAAAGCATTTGAATTTCCAAAAAAAGCGAAAAAGGGGCACCTGTGTGTTCTCCCAGCGCGCAGAGCGCAGTATAGAAGGTTCAAACTCCATGGGCCGTCCCAGGCAGGGGTTCCTCTGTGTGATATTTTTTTTTATCATTTATAGGTGGCATTGATTGGTAATATTTTGCAACTTTCGGGACAATTTCGGTGACGTACCGCCAGAATCATTAACCTCATTATTAGGTATAGCAAACATGCCCGTGCATTGCAACGGGAGAATAAAATCAGCCCCTTATACACAATGGACTATATCAGGAAATTCCTTGAAATCTCCACACAACAAAAAACATGATAAGTGGTGTTGCATAAAAATTTAATGATTGTGATGATTTTTGAAGTGTACTCATGGTGTTTTTAAAAACTTGATGGGCACAATTTGAAAAATATGAAGAACAACATTAAGCCCAATATATAGAAGGTATTAATTAAGGTTGCTCCATAATATAAAATTTATTATAGCATATTTGAAATCTCGTATTTTTCTAAGCGATTTTCATATATAACATGTTAGAGTTGGGGTTAGGGTTTGAATAAATATTTTAAAAAGCATTTGAATTTCCAAAAAAAGCGAAAAAGGGGCAGTGTTGGGGTCGAACTTAGCTCTCCTCAATGGGTGAGTAAACTTTGGCCAGTGGGCTAGCTGTGCTGTTATGTTACATTAGGGCCCGCACAATATATAAACCAAAGAAAATAGCTCGTGTACCTAACCGAATAATTTTACTTATGGGTGGCATAGTTGGTAATTTGTGTCAACTTCGGGGGTAATTTTAATGACTGACGGGCAGAAGCAATAGCCCCTTCATTATTATTAACACAATGGCTCGTGCGTTGCAATGGAACAAATATCATAATCCCCAATGGCTATGATCACATTTTGCTGCATCACCGAGACTACTAGTTTTGATCAATTATGTTCTCACAAACATGGCTCTCTACATGTTTTCGTTTTTCCAACTTCCCGTATGGGTTCTGCAAAGACTGGATCACTTCAGATCTAGATTCTTTTGGCAAGGAGACAGTGAAAAGAAAAAAATATAGGCTAACTCAATGGAGCATGGTTTGCCGACCAAAAGACCAGGGGTATTTAGGTATCCAGGATCTCTAGGTCAAAAATGACGCCTTACTTAATAAATGTCTATTCAAGCTACTTACTGAGGAAGGTGTTTGGCAAATTCTACTGCGCAACAAGTATCTAGGCCAAAAACCGGTAACCCACGCATATTTTAAGCATGGTGACTCGCATTTTTGGGCTGTTTTGATGGCAGTAAAGAAACATCTTTTTCGCTTCGGATCGTTCGCGATAAAGGACGACTCCGAGATACGTTTCTAGGAGGACAAGTGGCTAGGAAACGCCACTCTTCGGGAACAATATCGAGCCTTGTACATCATAGTATGCGATAATAGTGATACTCTTGCGCACGTTCTCAGCTCTTCCCCACCGAATGTATCATTGTCGTGGTAATCTCACGTCACATGCCAAGGGGTGGCTTATCATGGGTGGAGCCATAAGGACGTCGTCGGGTTCCGGAAGCGAGAGTGAGCATGAGCTTGTAAGCACACGAGACGTACCCAGGTTCGGGGCTCTCCGGACAGATAACACCCCTACTCCTGCTATGATGACTATGATCAAATGTATACAAGGTTGCTCCTTGAGCTGTGTTGCTAGAGGAGGAAGAAGGGCAAGGCTAGCTCTATGGTGTGTGTGGTGGAATGAAGGCTGAACCCTTTGCATGGGTGAGCCCTCGGGGGTTTTATAGGCCACCCCCAGGGGTATAATGGTAATACGGCCGGGTGTAGGACCCGGACGTCAGTGTCTAAGGTCGCCGGGTTCTCTGCCGGGGCTCGGGCTCGAGGGCTTGGGGCCGGCCGAGAATTCGGCCGACAGTAACGACACCGGGCCACACTGATTACCTTTTGCTGTAGCTTTGTCCTTGACGACGAAGGCCGCTTCAGAGGTCGTATGGCTATAGTCCCGCGTCAGGCAGGTTGGTGCCCGCTTGGTCAGCGCACACTGTAGCCACGCTCCATCTCGTCGGAGTAGGTGAGTGCGGACTCCGAGGGGAGGGAAGGGCTGGTTGTTGGTGAAGGAAATATGCCCTAGAGGCAATAATAAAGTTATTATTTATTTCCTTATTTCATGATAAATGTTTATTATTCATGCTAGAATTGTATTAACCGGAAACATGATACATGTGTGAATACATAGACAAACATATAGTCACTAGTATGCCTCTACTTGACTAGCTCATTAATCAAAGATGGTTATGTTTCCTAACCATAGACATGTGTTGTTATTTGATTAATGGGATCACATCATTAGAAGAATGATGTGATTGACATGACCCATTCCGTTAGCCTAGCACTTGATTGTTTAGTATATTGCTATTGCTTTCTTCATGACTTATACATGTTCACGTAACTATGAGATTATGCAACTCCGTTTACGGAGGAACACTTTGGGTGCTACCAAACGTCACAACGTAACTGGGTGATTATAAAGGAGTGCTACATGTGTCTCCAAAGGTACATGTTGGGTTGGCGTATTTCGAGATTAAGTTTTGTCACTCCGATTGTCGGAGAGGTATCTCTGGTCCCTCTTGGTAATGCACATCACTATAAGCCTTGCAAGCAATGTAGCTAATGAGTTAGTTACGGAATGATGCATTACGTAACGAGTAAAGAGACATGCCGGTAACGAGATTGAACTAGGTATTGGATACCGACGATCGAATCTCGGGCAAGTAACATACCGATGACAAAGGGAACAACGTATGTTGTTATGCGGTTTGACCGATAAAGATCTTCGTAGAATATGTAGGAGCCAATATGAGCATCCAGGTTCCGCTATTGGTTATTGACCAAGAATAGTTCTAGGTCATGTCTACATAGTTCTCGAACCCGTAGGGTCCGTACGCTTAAGGTTTCGATGACAGTTACATTATGAGTTTTGATATACCGAAGGAGTTCGGAGTCCCGGATGTGATCACGGACATGACGAGGAGTCTCGAAATGGTTGAGACATAAAGATTGATATATTGGAAGCCTATATTTGGATATCGGAATGGTTCCGGGTGAAATCGGGATTTTCTTTGGAACAGGGGGTTACGGAACCCTCCGGGGATAATGGGCCTTAGTGGGCCATGAGGGAGAAGAGGAGGGCGGCGGGGCAGGCCGCCCCCTCCCCTAGTTCGAATAGGACAAGGAAGCGGGGGGCAGCGCCCTTTTCCTCTTTCCTCCCCTTTCCTTCTCCAACAAGGCAAGAGGGAGTCCTACTCGGTGGGAGTAGGACTCCTCGGCGCACCCCTTGGGGGCCGGCCACACCTCCCCCTCCCTCCTTCATATACGGGGGCAAGGGGGCACCCCAGAACACACAAGTTGATCTACGGATCGTTCCTTAGCCGTGTGCGGTGCCCCCTCCACCATATTCCACCTCGGTTATATTCGCGGAGTTTAGGCGAAGCCCTGCGTCCGTAGAGCATCATCATCGTCACCACGCCGTCGTGCTGACGGAACTCATCCCCGACGCTTTGCTGGATCGGAGCCCGGGGATCGTCATCGAGCTGAACGTGTCTTGAACTCGGAGGTGCCGTGCGTTCGGTACTTGGATCGGTCGGATCGTGAAGGCGACGACTACATCAACAGCGTTGTTATAACGCTTCCGCTTCACGGTCTCACGAGTGCGTGGACAATACTCTCCCTCTCGTTGCGATGCCATCACCATGATCTTGCGTGTGCGTAGGAAAATTTCTGAAATTACTACGTTCCCCAACAGTGGCATCCGAGCCAGGTTTTATGCGTAGATGTCATATGCACGAGTAGAACACAAGTGAGTTGTGGGCGATACAAGTCATACTACTTACCAACATGTCATACTTTGGTTCGGCGGTATTGTGAGATGAAGCGGCCCGGACCGACATTACGTGTACGCTTACGCGAGACTGGTTTTACCGTTGCGAGCACTCGTGCTTAAAGGTGACTGGCGGGTGTCTGTCTCTCTCACTTTAGTTGAACCGAGTGTGGCTACGCCCGGTCCTTGCGAAGTTTAAAACAGCACTAACTTGACGAACTATCGTTGTGGTTTCAATGCGTAGGTAAGAACGGTTCTTGCTCAGCCCGTAGCAGCCACGTAAAATTTGCAACAACAAAGTAGAGGACGTCTAACTTGTTTTTGCAGGGCATGTTGTGATGTGATATGGTCAAGACGTGATGCTATATTTTATTGTATGAGATGATCATGTTTTGTAACCGAAGTTATCGGCAATCGGCAGGAGCCATATGGTTGTCGCTTTATTGTATGAAATGTAACGCATACTGTAATTGCTTTACTTTATCACTAAGCGGTAGCGATAGTCGTAAAGCAATAGATGGTGTAACGACAACGATGCTACGATGGAGATCAAGGTGTCGGCGCCCGGTGACGATGGTGATCACGATGGTGCTTCGGAGATGGAGATCACAAGCACAAGATGATGATGGCCATATCATATCACTTATATTGATTGCATGTGATGTTTATCCTTTATGCATCTTATCTTGCTTTGATTGACGGTAGCATTTTAAGATGATCTCTCACTAAAATTATCAAGAAGTGTTCTCCCCGAGTATGCACCGTTGCGAAAGTTCTTCGTCTTTGAGACACCACGTGATGATCGGGTGTGATAGGCTCTACGTTCAAATACAACGGGTGCAAAATAGTTGCACACGCGGAATACTCAGGTTAAACTTGACGAGCCTAGCATATACAGATATGGCCTAGGAACACGGAGACCGAAAGGTCGAACGTGAATCATAAAGTAGATATGATCAACATAGTGATGTCCACCATTGAAACTACTCCATCTCACGTGATGATCGGACATGGTTTAGTTGATTTGGATCACGTAATCACTTAGATGACTAGAGAGATGTCTGTCTAAGTGGGAGTTCTTAAGTAATACTATGATTAATTGAACTTAAATTTATCATGAACTTAGTCCTGGTAGTATTTTGCAAATTATGTTGTAGATCAATAGCTCGTGTTGTTGCTTCCCTATGTTTTTGTATGTGTTCCTAGAGAAAATTGTATTGAAAAATGTTAGTAGCAATGATGCGGATTGGATCCGTGATCTGAGGTTTATCCTCATTGCTGCCTGAAGAATTATGTCCTTAATGCACCGCTAGGTGACAGACCTATTGCAGGAGCAAATGCATATGTTATGAACGTTTGGCTAGCTCAATATGATGACTACTTGATAGTTTAGTGCACCATACTTAACGGCTTAGAATCGGGACTTCAAAGACGTTTTGAACGTCATGGACCATATTAGATGTTCCAGGAATTGAAGTTAATATTTCAAGAAAATACCTGAGTTGAGAGATATGAAGTCTCCAACAAGTTCTATAGCTAAAAAATGGAGGAGAATCGCTCAACTAGTGAGAATGTGCTCAGATTATGCAGGTACTTCAATCGCTTGAATCAAGTGGGAGTTAATCTTCCGGATAAGATAGTGATTGACAGAATTCTCTAGTCACCATCACCAAGTTAGTAGAACTTCGTGATGAACTATAATATGCAAGGGATGACAAAAGTAATTCCCAAGCTCTTCGTGATGCTGAAATCGACGAAGGTAGAAATCAAGAAAAGAGCATCAAGTGTTGATGATTGACAAGACCACTAGTTTCAAGAAAAGGGCAAAGGGAAAGAAAGGGAACTTCAAGTAGAATGACAAGCAAGTTGTCGCTCCTTGAAGAAGCCCAAAGCTGGACCAAAGACTGGCCCAGGTGCTTCTCTTGCAAAGGAAATGATCCTTTGGGAGCAGAAATGACCTGAATATTTGGTAGATAAGAAGGGTGGCAAAGTGAACAAGGGTATATTTGATATACATGTGTTTGATGTGTACCTTACTAGTGTTTATAGTAGCCCCTGAGTATTTGATACTTGTTCGGTTGCTAAGATTAGTAACTCGAAACAGGAGTTACAGAATAAACAGAGACTAGTTGAGGGTGAAGTGACGATGTGTGTTGGAAGTGGTTCCAAGATTGATATGATCATCATCGCACACTCCCTATACTTTCGGGATTAGTGTTGAACCTAAATAAGTGTTATTTGGTGTTTGCGTTGAGCATAAATATGATTTGATCATGTTTATTGCAATACGGTTATTCATTTAAGTTAGAGAACAATTGTTGTTACATTTTACATGAATAGAACCTTCAATGGTCATACACCCAATGAAAATAGTTTGTTGGATCTCGATCGTAGTGATACACATATTCATAATATTGATGCCAAAAGATGCAAAGTTAATAATGATAGTGCAACTTAATTGTAGCACTGCTGTTTAGGTCATATCGGTGTAAAACGCATGAAGAAACTCCATACTGATGGGCTTTTGGAATCACTTGATTATGAATCACTTGGTACTTGCGAACCGTGCCTCATGGGCAAGATGACTAAAAACTCCGTTCTCCAGAACAATGGAACGAGCTACTGACTTGTTGGAAATAATACATCTTGATGTATGCGAGACCAATGAGTATTAAGGCTCGTGGCGGGTATCGTTATTTTCTCGACCTTCACAGATGATTTAAGCGAGATATGGGTATATCTACTTGATGAAACATAAGTCTGAAACATTTGAAAAGTTCAAAGAATTTCAGAGTGAAGTGGAAAATCATCGTGACAAGAAAAATAAAGTTTCTACGATCTGATCGCGGAGACAAATATTTGAGTTACGAGTTTGGTCTTCAATTAAAACAATGTGGAATAGTTTCACAAATTCGCGCCACCTGGAACACCACAGCATAATGGTGTGTCGAAACGTCATAACCGTACTTTATTGGATATAGTGCAATCTATGATGTTTCTTACCGATTTACCACTATCGTTTTGGGGTTATGCATTAGAGACAACTACATTCACATTAAAAAGGGCACCATCAAAATCCGTTGAGACGACGGCTTATGAACTGTGGTTTGGCAAGAAACCAAAGTTGTTGTTTGTTAAAATTTGAGGCTGCAATGCTTATGTGAAAAAGTTTCAACCTAATAAGCTCGAACCTAAATCGGAGAAGTGCATCTTCATAGAATACCCAAAGGAAACTGTTGGGTACACCTTCTATCACTGATCCGAAAGCAAGATATTCATTGCTAAGATGGATCCTTTCTAGAGAAGGAGTTTTCTCTCGAAAGAATTGAGTGGGAGGAAAGTAGAGCTTGATAAGGTAATTGTACCTTCTCCCGAATTGGAAAGTAGTTCATCACAGAAATCAGTTCATGTGGTTCCTACACCAATCAGTGAGGAAGCTAATGATGATGTGTTGGGGAACGTAGTAATTTCAAAAAAAATTCCTACGCACACACAGGACCATGGTGATGGCATAGCAACGAGAGGGGAGAGTGTATGTCCACGTACCCTCGTGAGACCGTGTGAAGCGTTATAACAACGCGGTTGATGTAGTCGTGCGTCTTCACGATCCGACCGATCCAAGTACCGAACGTCACGGCACCTCCGAGTTTTGCACACGTTCAGCTCGATGGCGATCCCGGACTCCGATCCGGCAAAGTGTCGGGGATGAGTTCCGTCGACCTGACGGCGTGGTGGCGATGATGATGCTCCACCGACGCAGGGCTTCGCCTAAGCTCATGACGATATGACTTCTCCGGCGAGGCTTCGCCTAAGCTCATGACGATATGACCGAAGTGGAATATGGTGGAAGGGGCACCGCACACGGCTAAGGAACGATCCGTAGATCAACTTGTGTGTTCATGGGGTGCCCCTGCCCCGTATATAAAGGAGGGAGGGAGGAGGAGGCCGGCCTAGGGAGGAGGCGCCATAGGGGAGTCCTACTCCCACCGGGAGTAGGATTCCCCTTTCCTAGTCCAACTAGGGATCCTTCCATGTATTAGGAGTAGGAGACTAGGAAGAGGAAAAGAAGGGAAGGAAGGAGGGGTGCGGCCCTCCCCTTAGCCCAATTCGGACTAGGGCAAAGGGGCGCGCAGCCTGCCCTAGGCATCCTCTCTCTCTTTCCCTTGAGGGCCCAATAAGGCCCAATACTTCTCCCGGCGAATTCCCGTAACTCTCCGGTACTCCAAAAATACCCGAATGACTCGGAACCTTTCCGAACTCCGAATATAGTCGTCCAATATATCGATCTTTACTTCTCGACCATTTCGAGACTCCTCGTCATGTCCCCGATCTCATCCGGGACTCCGAACTCCTTCGGTACATCAAAACTCATAAACTCATAATATAACTGTCATCGAAACCTTAAGCGTGCGGACCCTACGGGTTCGAGAACTATGTAGACATGACCTAGAACTATTCTTGGTCAATAACCAATAGCGGAACCTGGATGCCCATATTGGCTCCTACATATTCTCTGAAGATCTTTATCGGTCAAACCGCATAACAACATACTTTGTTCCCTTTGTCATCGGTATGTTACTTGCCCGAGATTCGATCGTCGGTATCCAATACCTAGTTCAATCTAAATTCTTGGCAAGTCTCTTTACTCGTTCCGTAATACATCATCTCGCAACTAACTTATTAGTTGCAATTCTTGCAAGGCTGTATGTGATGTGTCTTACCGAGGGGGCCTAGAGATACCTCTCCGACAATCGGAGTGACAAAACCTAATCTCGAAATACGCCAACCCAACATGTACCTTTGGAGACACCTGTAGTACTCCTTTATAATCACCCAATTACATTGTGACGTTTGGTAGCACCCAAAGTGTTCCTCCGATGGCAGGAGTTGCATAATCTCATAGTTACAGGAACATGTATAAGTCATGAAGAAAGCAATAGCAACATACTAAACGATCAAGTGCTAGGCTAACGGAATGGGTCATGTCAATCAGATCATTTAACTAATGATGTGATCCCGTTAATCAAATGACAACTCATGTCTAAGGTTAGGAAACATAACCATCTTTGATTAACGAGCTAGCCAAGTAGAGGCATACTAGTGACACTCTGTTTGTCTATATATTCACACATGTATTATGTTTCTGGTTAATACAATTCTAGCATGAATAATAAACATTTATCATGATGTAAGGAAATAAATAATAACTTTATTATTGCCTCTAGGGCATATTTCCTTCAGTCTCCCACTTGCACTAGAGTCAATAATCTAGTTCACATCGCCATGTGATTAACATCAATAGTTCACATCTATGTGTGGTTAACATCCATAGTTCACATCGACATGTGACCAACACCCAAAGGGTTTACTAGAGTCAGTAATCTAGTTCACATCGCTATGTGATTAACACCCAAAGAGTACTAAGGTGTGATCATGTTTTGCTTGTGAGATAATTTTAGTCAACGGGTCTGTTACATTGAGCCGTGAGTATTTTGCAAATTTCTATATCTACAATGCTCTGCGGAGCTACTCTAGCTAATTGCTCCCACTTTCAATATGTATCCAGATTGAGATTCAGAGTCATCAAGATTAGTGTTAAAACTTGCATCGACGTAACCCTTTCTGACGGGCTCTTTTATCACCTCCATAATCGAAATATTTCCTTAGTCCTCACTAAGGATGTCTTTGACCAATGTCCGATGATCTACTCCTAGATCACTATTGTACTCCTTGCCAAGCTTAGTGGTAGGGTATGCAATAGATCCGGTACACAACATGACATACTTTATAGAACCTATGGCTGATGCATAGGGAATGACTTTCATTCTCTTTCTATCTTCTGCCGTGGTCGGGTTTTGAGTCTTACTCAATCTCACACCTTGTAACACGTGCAAGAACTCTTTCTTTGACTGTTCCATTTTGAACTACTTCAAAATCTTGTCAAGGTATGCGCTTATTGAAAAAACTTATCAAGTGTCTTGATCTATCTCAATAGATCTTGATGCTCAATATGTAAGCAACTTCACGAGGTCTTTCTTTGAAAAACTCCTTTCAAATACTCCTTTATGCTTTGCGAGAATAATTCTACATTATTTCCGATCAACAATATGTCATTCACATATACTTATCGAAATCTTTGTAGTGCTCCCACTCACTTTCTTGTAAATACAGGCTTCTCCAAAAGTCTGTATAAAACCATATGCTTTGATCACACTATCAAAGCGTTTATTCCAACTCGAGATGCTTGCACCAGTCCATAGATGGATCATTTGGAGCTTGCACATTTTGTTAGCTCCTTTAGGATTGACAAAGCCTTACGGTTGCATCATATACAACTCTTCTTTAATAAATCCATTAAAGAATGTAGTTTTGACATCCATTTGCCAGATTTCATAAAATGTGGCAATTGCTAACATGATTCGGACAGACTTAAGAATCGCTACACTTTGAGAAAATCTCATTGTAGTCAACACCTTGAACTTGTCGAAAACCTTTTGTGACAAGTCGAGCTTTGTAGATAGTAACACTACTATCAATGTCCGTCTTCCTCTTGAAGATCCATTTATTTAACATGGCTTGCTGATCATCGAGCAAGTCAATCAAAGTCTATACTTTGTTCTCATACATGGATCCTATCTCAGATTTCATGGCCTCAAGCCATTTCGCGGAATCTGGGCTCATCATCGCTTCCTCATAGTCCGTAGGTTCATCATGGTCTAGTAACATGACTTCCAGAACACGATTACCATACCACTCTGGTGCGGATTTTGCTCTGGAAGATCTACGAGGTTTGGTAGCAACTTGATCTGAAGTTTCATGATCATCATCATTAACTTCCTCACTAATTGGTGCAGGAATCACTGGAACTGATTTCTGTGATGAACTACTTTCCGATAAGGGAGAAGGTACAATTACCTCATCAAGTTCTACTTTCCTCCCACTCACTTCTTTCGAGAGAAACTTCTTCTCTAGAAAGGATCCATCTTAGCAACGAAAAACTTGCCTTCGGATCTGTGATAGAAGGTGTACCCAATAGTTACCTTTGGGTATTCTATGAAGACGCACTTCTACGATTTGGGTTCGAGCTTATCAGGTGAAAACTTTTTCACATAAGTATCACAACTCCAAACTTTTAAGAAACGACAGCTTAGGGTTACTATTAAACCATAGTTCATATGGTGTCGTCTCAATGGATTTAGATGGTGACCTATTAATCGTGAATGCAGCTGTCTCTAATGCATAACCCCAAAGCGATAGTGGTAAAGCGATAAGAGACATCATAGATCGCACCATATCCAATAAAGTGCTTGATTACGACTTTCGGACACACCATTATGTTGTGGTGTTCCATATGGCGTGAGTTCTTGAAACTATTTCACATTGTTTCAAATGAAGACCAAACTTCGTAACTCAAATATTTATCTTCCACGATCAGATCGCAGAAACTTTATTTTCTTGTTACGATGATTTTCCACTTCACTCTGAAATTCTTTGAACTTTTCAATTATTTCAGACTTATGTTTCATCAAGTAGATATACCCATATCTGCTCAAATCATCTTGTGAAGGTCGAGAAAATAACGATACTTGCCACGAGCATCAACACTCATTGAATCGCATAGATCGGTATGTATTATTTCCAATAAGTCAGTAGCTTGTTCCATTGTTCCGGAGAAGCGGAGTTTTAGTCATCTTGCCCAAAAGGCACGGTTCGCAAGCATCAAATGATTCATAATCAAGTGATTCCAAAAGTCCATCGACATGGAGTTTTCTTCAAGCGCTTTATACCAATATGACCTAAGCGGCGGTGCCACAAATAAGTTGCACTATCATTATTAACTTTGCATCTTTTGGTTTCAATATTATGAATATGTGTATCACTATGATCGAGATCCAATGAACCATTTTCATTGGGTGTGTAACCATATAAGGTTTTATTCATGTAAGCAGAACAACAATTTATTCTCTTACTTAAATGAATAACCGTATTGCAATAAACATGATCAAATCATATTTATGCTCAACACCAAATAACACTTATTTAGGTTCCACACTAATCCCGAAAGTATAGGGAGTGTGCGATGATGATCATATCAATCTTGGAACTACTTCCAACACTCATCGTCACTTCCCCTTCAACTAGTTTCTGTTCATTCTGCAACTCCGTTTCAAGTTACTACTCTTAGCAACTGAACCAGTATCAAATACCGAGGGGTTGCTGCGAACACTAGTAAAATACACATCAATAATCTGTATATCAAATATACCTTTGTTCACTTTGCCATCCTTCTTATCCGCCAAATACTTGGGGTAGTTCCGCTTCTAGTGACCAGTTCCATTGCAGCAAAAGCACTTAGTCTCAGGCTTAGGTCCAGACTTGGGCTTCTTCACTCGAGCAACAACTTGCTTGCCGTTCTTCTTGAAGTTCCCCTTCTTTTCCCTTTGCCCTTTTCTTGAAACTAGTGGTCTTGTCAATCATCAACACTTGATGCTCTTTTCTTGATTTCTACCTTCGCCGATTTCAGCATCACGAAGAGCTTGGGATTTACTTTTGTTATCCCTTGCATATTATAGTTCATCACGAAGTTCTACTAACTTGGTGATGGTGACTAGAGAATTCTGTCAATCACTATCTTATCTGGAAGATTAACTCCCACTTGATTTCAAGCGATTGAAGTACCCGGACAATCTGAGAACATGCTCACTAGTTGAGCGATTCTCCTCCATCTTTTAGCTATAGAACTTGTTGGAGACTTCATATCTCTCAACTCGGGTATTTACTTGAAATATTAACTTCAACTCCTGGAACATCTCATATGGTCCATGACGTTCAAAACGTCTTTGAAGTCCCGATTCTAAGCCGTTAAGTATGGTTCACTAAACTATCAAGTAGTCATCATATTGAGCTAGCCAAAGCGTTCATAACGTGCGCATACGCTCCTGCAATAGGTCTGTCACCTAGCGGTGCATTTAAGGACATAATTCTTACGTGCAGCAATGAGGATAAACCTCAGATCACGGATCCAATCCGCATCATTGCTACTAACATTTTTCAATACAATTTTCTCTAGGAACACATATAAAAAACATAGGGAAGCAACAACGCGAGCTATTGATTTACAACATAATTTGCAAAATACTACCAGGACTAAGTTCATGATAAATTAAAGTTCAATTAATCATATTACTTAAGAACTCCCACTTAGATAGACATCCCTCTAGTCATCCAAGTGATTACGTGATCCAAATCAACTAAACCATGTCCGATCATCACGTGAGATGGAGTAGTTTCAATGGTGAACATCACTATGTTGATCATATCTACTATATGATTCACGCTCGACCTTCGGTCTCCGTGTTCCGAGGCCATATCTGTTATATGCTAGGCTTGTCAAGTTTAACTTGAGTATTCGGCGTGTGCAACTGTTTTGCACCCGTTGTAGATGGACGTAGAACTTATCACACCCGATTATCACGTGGTGTCCGGGTACTACGAACTTTGGCAACGGTGCATACTCAGGAGAACACTTCTTGATAATTTTTAGTGAGAGATCATCTTATAATGCTACCGTCAATCAAAGCAAGATAAGATGCATAAAGGATAAACATCACATGCAATCAATATAAGTGATATGATATGGCCATCATCATCTTGTGCTTGTGATCTCCATCTCAAGCACCGTCGTGATCACCATAAATCACCGGTAGCGACACCTTGATCTCCATCGTAGCATCGTTGTCGTTTACGCCATCTGTTGCTTCTCGACTATCGCTACCGCTTAGTGATAAAGTAAAAGCAATTACAGGCGTTTGCATTTCATACAATAAAGCAACAACCATATGGCTCCTGCCGATTGCCGATAACTTCGGTTACAAAACATGATCATCTCATACAATAAAATATAGCATCACGTCTTGACCATATCACATCACAACATGCCCTGCAAAAACAAGTTAGACGTCCTCTACTTTGTTGTTGCAAGTTTTACGTGGCTGCTACGGGCTGAGCAAGAACCGTTCTTACCTACGCATCAAAACCACAACGATACTTCATCAAATAGACTCCGTTTTAACCTTCTCAAGGACCGGGCGTAGCCACACTTTTCAGTTCAAGTAAAGTGAGAGAGACAGACACCCGCCAGCCACCTTTAAGCACGAGTGCTCGTAGCAGTGAAACCAGTCTCGCGTAAGCGTCTGGCGTAATGTCGGTCCGGGCGCTTCATCTCACAATACCGCTGAACCAAAGTATGACATGCTGGTAGGCAGTATGACTTGTATCGCCCACAACTCACTTGTGTTCTACTCGTGCATATGACATCAACGCATAAAACCAGGCTCGGATGCCCTTTGTTGGGGAGCGTGGTAATTTCAAAAATTTCCCTACGCACACGGGACCATGGTGATGGCATAGCAATGAGAGGAGAGTGTATGTCCACGTACCCTCGTGAGACCGTGGCGAGCGTTATAACAACGCGGTTGATGTAGTAAATGCGTCTTCACGATCCGACCGATCCAAGTACCGAGCGTCACGGCACCTCCGAGTTACGCACACGTTCAAAGACGATGGCGATCCCGGACTCCGATCCTGCAAAGTGTCGGGATGAGTTCCGTCGGCCTGACGGCGTGGTGGCGATGATGATGCTCCACCGGCGCGGGGCTTCGCCTAAGCTCCGCGACGATATGACTTCTCCGGCGCGGGGCTTCGCCTAAGCTCATGACGATATGACCGAAGTGGAATATGGTGGAAGGGGGCACCGCACACGGCTAAGGAACGATCCGTAGATCAACTTGTGTGTTCATGGGGTGCCCCTGCCCCCGTATATAAAGGAGGGAGGGAGGAGGAGGCCGGCCTAGGGAGGAGGCGCGCCATAGGGGAGTCCTACTCCCACGGAGTAGGATTCCCCTTTCCTAGTCCAACTAGGGATCCTTCCATGTATTAGGAGTAGGAGACTAGGAAGAGGAAAAGAGAAGGGAAGGAAGGAGGGTGCGGCCCCTCCCTTAGCCCAATTCGGACTAGGGCAAGGGGGCGCGCAGCCTGCCCTAGGCATCCTCTCTCTCTTTCCCGCAGGGCCCAATAAGGCCCAATACTTCTCCCCGGCGAATTCCGTAACTCTCGGTACTCCGAAAAATACCGAATGACTCGGAACCTTTCCGAACTCGAATATAGTCGTCCAATATATCGATCTTTACGTCTCGACCATTTCGAGACTCCTCGTCATGTACCCGATCTCATTCGGGACTCCGAACTCCTTCGGTACATCAAAACTCATAAACTCATAATATAACTGTCTTCGAAACCTTAAGCATGCGGACCCTACGGGTTCGAGAACTATGTAGACATGACCTAGAACTATTCTTGGTCAATAACCAATAGCGGAACATGGATGCCCATATTGGCTCCTACATATTCTACGAAGATCTTTATCGGTCAAACCGCATAACAACATACTTTGTTCCCTTTGTCATCGGTATGTTACTTGCCCGAGATTCGATCGTTGGTATCCAATACCTAGTTCAATCTCTTTACTGGCAAGTCTCTTTACTCGTTCTGTAATACATCATCTCGCAACTAACTTATTAGTTGCAATGCTTGCAAGGCTTTATGTGATGTGTATTACCGAGAGGGCCCAGAGATACCTCTCCGACAATCGGAGTGACAAAACCTAATCTCGAAATACGCCAACCCAACATGTACCTTTGGAGACACCTGTAGTACTCCTTTATAATCACCCGATTACGTTGTGACGTTTGGTAGCACCAAAGTGTTCCTCCGGTAAACAGGAGTTGCATAATCTCATAGTTACAGGAACATGTATAAGTCATGAAGAAAGCAATAGCAACATACTAAACGATCAAGTGCTAGGCTAACGGAATGGGTCATGTCAATCAGATCATTCAACTAATGATGTGATCCCGTTAATCAAATGACAACTCATGTCTAAGGTTAGGAAACATAACCATCTTCGATTAACGAGCTAGCCAAGTAGAGGCATACTAGTGACACTCTGTTTGTCTATATATTCACACATGTATTATGTTTCCGGTTAATACAATTCTAGCATGAATAATAAACATTTATCATGATGTAAGGAAATAAATAATAACTTTATTATTGCCTCTAGGGCATATTTCCTTCATGATGATCATGAAGCTTCAGATCAAGTTACTACCAAACCTCGTAGGTCTTCCAAAATAAGATCCGCACCAATGTGGTACGGTAATCCTATTCTAGAAGTCATGTTATTAGACCATGATGAACCTACGAACTATGAGGAAGCGATGATGAGCCCAGATTCCGCGAAATGGCTTGAGGCCATAAAATCTGAGATGGGATCCATATATAAGAACAAAGTGGGGACTTTGGTTGAGCTGCTCGATGATCAGCAAGTCAAGTTAAATAAATGGATCTTAAAGAGGAAGACGGACACTGATAGTAGTGTTACTATCTACAAAGCTCGACTTGTTGCAAAAGGTTTTCGACAAGTTCAAGGGGTTGACTACGATGTGACTTTCTCACCCGTAGCGATGCTTAAGTCTGTCCGAATCATGTTAGCAATTGCCACATTTTATGAAATCTGGCAAATGGATGTCAAAACAACATTCTTTAATGGATTTATTAAAGAAGAGTTGTATATGATGCAACCAGAAGGTTTTGTCAATCCTAAAGGAGCTAACAAAATGTGCAAGCTCCAGCGATCCATCTATGGACTGGTGTTGGGAAACGTAGTAATTTCAAAAATTTTCCTACGATCACGCAAGATCATGGTGATGCATAGCAACGAGATGAGAGTGTTGTCTACGTACCCTCGTAGACCAGCAACGGAAGCGTTGACGCTTAGCGTAGAGGAAGTAGTCGTACTTCTTCACGATCCAACCGATCCAAGTACCGAGCGACGGCACCTCCGAGTTCTGCACACGTTCAGCTCGATGGCGTCCCTCGAACTCCGATCCAGCCGAGTGTTGAGGAGAGTTTAGTCGACCTGACGGCGTGGTAGCGATGATGATGTTCCACCGACGCAGAGCTTCGCCTAAGCTCCGTGAACGGTATAATCGAGGTGTAATTTGGTGGAAGGGGCACCGCACGGCTAAGGAAAAATCTCAAGGATCAACTTGTGTGTCATGGGCGCCCCCCTGTATATAAAGGAGGGAAGGGAGGGCTGGCCGGCCGAGAGAGGAGGCGCACGGGGTTTCCTACTCCTACTAGGAGTAGGATTCCCCAATCCTAGTCCAACTAGGTTTCCCCAAGTGGGAAGGAGAGAGAGGCGCCTTCTCCTAGTCCTAATAGGACTAGGGAAGGGGAAGGTGACCAGCACTTGGGCCCCTTTTCTCCTTTCCACTAAGGCCCATGTTGGCCCATTAGCATTCCGGGGTTAGGTAACCTCCGGTACTTGGTAAAATTCCCAATTTCACCGGAACACTTCCGATGTCCAAACATAGACTTCCAATATATGAATCTTTATGTCTCGACCATTTCGAGACTCCTCGTCACGTCCGTGATCTCATCCGGGACTCGAACAACCTTCGGTACAGAAACATCATAAAAACTCATAGTAGCATCGCCATCGAAGCGTTAAGTGTGCGGATCCTCACGGGTTCGAGAACTATGTAGACATGACCGAGACACCTCTCCGGTCAATAACCAATAGCGGGACCTGGATGCCCATATTGGCTCCTACATATTCTCTGAAGATCTTTATCGGTCAGAACCGCATAACAACATACGTTGTTCCCTTTGTCATCGGTATTTTACTTGCTAGTGATTCGATAGTCGGTATCAAATACCTAGTTCAATCTCGTTAGAGGCTAGTCTCTTTACTCGTTTAGTAATACATGCTATCACATCTAACAAATTAGTTGCTTTGCTTGCAAGGATTATGTGATGTGCATTACCGAGAGGGCGGAGATACCTCTCCGAGCAATCGGAGTGACAAATCCTAATCTCGAAATATGCCAACCCAACATGTACCTTCGGAGACACCTGTAATGTACCTTTATAATCACCCGATTACGTTGTGACGTTTGGTAGCACCAAAAGTGTTCCTCGGGCAAACGGGAGTTGCATAATCTCATAGTCATAGGAACATGTATAAGTCATGAAGAAAAGCACTAGCAACAAACTATACGATCAGGTGCTATGCTAATGGAATGGGTCATGTCAATCAGATCATTCAACCAATGATGTGATCCCGTTAATCAAATAACAACTCCTTGTTCATGGTTAGGAAACATAACCATCTTTTGATTAACGAGCTAGTCAAGTAGAGGCATACTAGTGACACTCTGAGGTTTATGTATTCACACATGTATTATGTTTCCGGTTAATACAATTCTAGCATGAATAATAAACATTTATCATGATATAAGGAAATAAATAATAACATTATTATTGCCTCTAGGGCATATTTCCTTGAGTCTCCCACTTGCACTAGAGTCAATAATCTAGATTATACAAGTAATGATTCTAACACCCATGGAGTCTTGGTGCTGATCATGTTTTGCTCGTGGAAGAGGCTTAGTCAACGGGTCCGCAACATTCAGATCCGTATGTATCTTGCATATCTCTATGTCTCCCACTGGACCAAATCCGGATGGAGTTGAAGGCGTCTTTTGATGTGCTTGGTTCTCTTGTGAAATCTGGATTCCTTTGCCAAGGCAATTGCACGATATTGTCACAGAAGATTTTCATTGGACCCGATATACTAGGTACAACACCTAAATCGGTTATGAACTCCTTCATCCAGACTCCTTCATTAGCTGCTTCCGAAGCAGCTATGTACTCAGCTTCACATGTAGATCCCGCCACGACGCTTTGTTTGGAACTGCACCAACTGACAGCTCCACCGTTTAATGTAAATACGTATCCGGTTTGCGATTTAGAATCGTCCGGATCGGTGTCAAAGCTTAACGTCGGCGTAACCGTTCTGACGAGTTCTTTGTCACCGCCATAAATGAGAAACATATCCTTAGTCCTTCTCAAGTACTTAAGGATGTTCTTGACCGCTGTCGATGATCCACTCTGGATTACTTTGGTACCTGCACCAAACTTACTGACAAGGCACACATCAGTGCAGTACACAGCATTGCATACATGATAGAGCCTATGGCTGAAGCATAGGGAACATCTTTCATTTTCTCTCTATCTTCTGCGGTGGTCGGGCATTGAGTCTTACTCAACTTCACACCTTGTAACACCGGCAAGAACCCTTTCTTTGCACGATCCATTTTGAACTTTTTCAAAACTTTATCAAGGTATGTGCTTTGTGAAAGTCCTATTAAGCGTCTTGATCTATCTCTATAGATCTTAATGCCCAATATGTAAGCAGCTTCACCGAGGTCTTTCATCGAAAAACTCTTATTCAAGTATCCCTTTATGCTATCCAGAAATTCTATATCATTTCCGATCAGTAATATGTCATCCACATATAATATCAGAAATGCTACAGAGCTCCCACTCACTTTCTTGTAAATACAGGCTTCTCCAAAAGTCTGTATAAAACCAAATGCTTTGATCACACTATCAAAACGTTTATTCCAACTCCGAGAGGCTTGCACCAGTCCATAAATGGATCGCTGGAGCTTGCACACTTTGTTAGCTCCCTTTGGATCGACAAAACCTTCCGGTTGCATCATATACAACTCTTCTTCCAGAAATCTATTCAGAATGCAGTTTTAACATCCATTTGCCAAATTTCATAATCATAAAATGCGGCAATTGCTAACATGATTGAGACGGACTTTAAGCATCGCTTCTGGTGAGAAGGTCTCATCGTAGTCAATCCCTTGAACTTGTCGAAAACCTTTTGCAACAAGTCGAGCTTTATAGATGATAACATTACCATCAGCGTCGATCTTCTTCTTGAAGATCCATTTATTCTCAATTGCTTGCCGATCATCGGGCAAGTCAACCAAAGTCCACACTTTGTTCTCATACATGGATCCCATCTCAGATTTCATGGCCTCAAGCCATTTTGTGGAATCTGGGCTCACCATCGCTTCTTCATAGTTCGTAGGTTCATCATGTTCCAGTAACATGACTTCCGAGAATAGGATTACCGTACCACTCACAGTGCGGATCTTGCTCTGGTTGATCTCTGAAGTTCTGTAGAAACTTCGATCTGAAGTTTCATGATCATCATCATTAGCTTCCTCCCTATTTGGTGTAGGTGTCACGAAACTGATTTCTGTGATGTACTACTTCTCAATAAGGGAGTAGATACAGATTATCTCATCAAGTTCTACTTCCTCCCACTCACTTCTTTCGAGAGAAACTCCTTCTCCAAAAAGTTTCCGAATTTAGCAACAAAAATCTTGCCTTCGGATCTGTGATAGAAGGTGTACCCAACAGTCTCCTTTGGGTATCCTATGAAGACACATTTCTCCGATTTGGGTTCGAGCTTATCAGGTTGAAGCTTTTTCACATAAGCATCGCAGCCCCAAACTTTCAGAAACGACAACTTTGTTTTCTTGCCAAACCTCAGTTCATCTGGCGTGGTCTCAACGGATTTAGATGGTGCCCTATTTAAAGTGAATGTAGCCGTCTCTAAAGCATAACCCCCAAACGATAGCGGTAAATCAGTAAGAGACATCATAGATCGCACCATATCTAATAAAGTACGATTACGACGTTCGGACACACCATTACGTTGTGGTGTTCCAGGTGGCGTAAGTTGCGAAACTATTCCGCATTGTTTCAAATGTAGGCCAAACTTCGTAACTCAAATATTCTCCTCCACGATCAGATCGTAGAAACTTTATTTTCTTGTTACGATGATTTTCCACTTCACTCTGAAATTCTTTGAACTTTTCAAATGTTTCAGACTTGTGTTTCATTAAGTAGATATACCCATATCTGCTCAAATCATCTGTGAAGGTGAGAAAATAACGATATCCGCCACGAGCCTCAACATTCATTGGACCACATAAATCAGTATGTATGATTTCCTTTAATTCTGTTGCTCTCTCCATAGTTCCGTAGAACGGTTTTTTATTCATATTGCCAATAAGGCAAGGTTCGCAATTGCCAAGTGATTCATAATCAAGTGACTCCAAAAGTACATCAGTATGGAGTTTCTTCATGAGCTTTACACCGATATGACCTAAGCGGCGATTACCACAAATAAGTTGCACCATCATTATCAACTCTGCATCTTTTGGTTTCAACATTATGAATATGTGTATCACTACTATCAAGATTAAGTAAAAACAAACCATTCTTCAATGGTGCATGACCATAAAAGATATTATTCATATAAATAGAACAACCATTATTCTCTGATTTAAATGAATAACCGTCTCGCATCAAACAAGATCCGGATATAATGTTCATGCTCAACGCTGGTACTAAATAACAATTATTTAGGTCTAATACTAATCCCGAAGGTAGATGTAGAGGTAGCGTGCCATTGCGATCACATCGACTTTGGAACCATTTCCCACGCGCATCGTCACCTCGTCCTTAGCCAATCTTCGCAATCCGTAGCCCTGTTTCGAGTTGCAAATATTAGCAACAGAACCGATTATCAAATACCAGTGCTACTGCGAGTATTAGTAAGGTACACATCAATAACATGTATATCACATATACCTTTGTTAACCTTGCCATCCTTCTTATCCGCCAAATACTTGGGGCAGTTCCGCTTCGGTGACCAGCCTGCTTGCAATAGAAGCACTGGGTTTCAGCTTAGGACCAGACTTGGGTTTCTTCTCTTGATTAGCAACTTGCTTGCCGTTCTTTTGAAGTTTCCCTTTTTCTTTCCTTTGCCCTTTTCTTGAAACTAGTGGTTTTGTTAACCATCAACACTTGATGCTCCTTTTGATTTCTACCTCCATGACTTTCAAAGATCGCGAAGAGCTCGGGCATTGTTTTGGTCATCCCTTGCATATTATAGTTCATCACGAAGCTCTTGTAGCTTGGTGGCAGTGATTGGAGAATTCTGTCAATGGCGCAATCATCCGGAAGATTAACTCCCGGTTGAATCAAGTGATTGTTATATCCGGACATTACGAGTATATGCTCCTTGTGAACCGTTCTCCTCCATCTTACAGCTATAGAACTTATTGGAGACTTCATATCTCTCAATCCGGGCATTCGCTTGGAATATTAACTTCAACTCTGGAACATCTCATATGCTCCATGGTGTTCAAAACGACGTTGAAGTCGGTTCTAAGCCGTAAAGCATGGCACCTTGAACTATAGAGTAGTCATCGACTTTGCTTTGCGGACGTTCACAACTTCTCGGCGCAGCCCTTGCACCAGGCCTGGCACCTAACGGTGCTTCGGGACGTAATTCTTCCGTGCAGCAATAAGGATAATCCTCAAATTCTGGACCCGATCCGTGTAATTGCTGCCATCATCTTTCAACTTTGCTTTCTCAAGGAACGCATTAAAATTTCAACGGAACAACAAAGACGAGCCATCTATCTACACATCATAGACAAGCAAGATACTATCGGTACTAAGTTCATGATAAATTTAAGTTCAATTAATCATATTACTTAAGAACTCCCACTTAGAAAAATATCCTCCAATTCTCTAAGTGATTGCGTGATCCATATCAACTACACCATGACCGATCATCACGTGTGATGGAGTAGTTTCAATGGTGAACATCAATATGTTGATCATATCTACTATATGATTCACGCTCGACCTTCGGTCTCCGTGTTCGAGGTCATATCTTATATGCATAGCTCGTCAAGTATAACCTGAGTATTCTGCGTGTGCAACTGTTTTGCACCCGTTGTATTTGAACGTAGAGCCTATCACACCCGATCATCACGTGGTGTCTCAAAGACGAAGAACTTTCATAGCGGTGCATACTCGGGGAGAACACTTCTTGATAATTTAGTAAGGGATCATCTTATAATGCTACCGTCAATCAAAGCAAGATAAGATGCATAAAGGATTAACATCACATGCAATCAATATAAGTGATATGATATGGCCATCATCATCTTGTGCTTGTGATCTCCATCTCGAAGCACCGTCATGATCACCATCGTCACCGTAGCGACACCTTGATCTCCATCGTAGCATCGTTGTCGTCTCGCCAAACTTATGCTTCTCGACTATCGCTACCGCTTAGTGATAAAGTAAAGCATTACAGAAGCGATTGCATTGCATACAATAAGCGACAACCATATGGCTCCTGCCGATTGCCGATAACCGGTTACAAAACATGATCATCTCATACAATAAAATTCAGCATCATGTCTAGACCATATCACATCACAACATGCCCTGCAAAAACAAGTTAGACGTCCTCTACTTTGTTGTTGCAAATTTTACGTGGCTGCTACGGGCTTAAGCAAGAACCAATCTCACCTACGCATCAAAACCTAGCGATACTTACGTCAAATAGACTCCGTTTTAACCTTCTCAAGGACCGGGCGTAGCCACACTCAGTTCAACTAAAGTTGGAGACAGTCTTCCACAAGCCATCTATGTGCAAAGCACGTCGAGGAACCGGTCTCGCGTAAAATGCAGCGTAAGGTTGGTCTGGATCGTCATCCAACAATACCGCTGAACCAAAGTATGACATCTTTGGTAGGCAGTATGACTTGTATCGTCCACAACTCACTTGTGTTCTACTCGTGCATATCATCAAACCATAAAAACCTGGCTCGGATGCCACTTTGTTGGGAAACGTAGTAATTTCAAAAATTTTCCTACGATCACGCCAAGATCATGGTGATGCATAGCAGCGAGATGAGAGTGTTGTCTACGTACCCTCGTAGACCAGCAACGGAAGCGTTGACATAGCGTAGAGGAAGTAGTCGTACTTCTTCACGATCCAACCGATCCAAGTACCGAGCGTCACGGCACCTCCGAGTTCTGCACACGTTCAGCTCGATGGCGTCCCTCGAACTCCGATCCAGCCGAGTGTTGAGGAGAGTTTAAATCGACCTGACGGCGTGGTGGCGATGATGATGTTCCACCGACGCAGAAGCTTCGCCTAAGCTCCATAACGGTATAATCGAGGTGTAATTTGGTGGAAGGGGCACCGCACACGGCTAAGGAAAAATCTCAAGGATCAACTTGTGTGTCATGGGCGCCCCTGCCCTGTATATAAAGGAGGGAAGGGAGGGCTGGCCGGCCGAGAGAGGAGGCGCACCGGGGTTTCCTACTCCTACTAGGAGTAGGATTCCCCAATCCTAGTCCAACTAGGTTTCCCCAAGTGGGAAGGGAGAGAGGCGCCCCTTCTCCTAGTCCTAATAGGACTAGGGAAGGGGAAAGGTGCTGACCAGCACTTGGGCCCCCTTTTCTCCTTTCCACTAAGGCCCATGTTGGCCCATTAGCATTCGGGGGGTTCGGTAACCTCCGGTACTTGGTAAAATTCCCAATTTCACCCGGAACACTTCCGATGTCCAAACATAGACTTCCAATATATGAGTCTTTATGTCTCGACCATTTCGAGACTCCTCGTCACGTCCGTGATCTCATCCGGGACTCGAACAACCTTCGGTACAGAAACATCATAAAAACTCATAGTAGCTGTCATCGAAGCGTTAAGTGTGCGGATCCCTACGGGTTCGAGAACTATGTAGACATGACCGAGACACCTCTCCGGTCAATAACCAATAGCGGGACCTGGATGCCCATATTGGCTCCTACATATTCTCACGAAGATCTTTATCGGTCGAGACCGCATAACAACATCGTTGTTCCCTTTGTCATCGGTATGTTACTTGCCCGAGATTCGATCGTCGGTATCCAATACCTAGTTCAATCTCGTTACCGGCAAGTCTCTTTACTCGTTTAAGTAATACATCATCTCACAACTAACACATTAGTTGCAATGCTTGCAAGGCTTATGTGATGTGCATTACCGAGAGGGCCGGAGATACCTCTCCGACAATCGGAGTGACAAATCCTAATCTCGAAATATGCCAACCCAACATGTACCTTCGGAGACACCTGTAATGTACCTTTATAATCACCCGATTCACGTTGTGACGTTTGGTAGCACCCAAAGTGTTCCTCGTGCAAACGGGAGTTGCATAATCTCATAGTCATAGGAACATGTATAAGTCATGAAGAAAAGCACTAGCAACAAACTATACGATCAGGTGCTATGCTAATGGAATGGGTCATGTCAATCAGATCATTCAACCAATGATGTGATCCCGTTAATCAAATAACAACTCCTTGTTCATGGTTAGGAAACATAACCATCTTTTGATTAACGAGCTAGTCAAGTAGAGGCATACTAGTGACACTCTGTAGGTTTATGTATTCACACATGTATTATGTTTCCGGTTAATACAATTCTAGCATGAATAATAAACATTTATCATGATATAAGGAAATAAATAATAACATTATTATTGCCTCTAGGGCATATTTCCTTCAACTGGTGCAGGCATCTCAGAGTTGGAATACACGCTTTGATAAGTTGATCAAAGCATATAGTTTTATGAAGACTTGCGGTGAAGCCTATATTTACAATAAAGTGAGTGGGAGCACTACCGCCTTTTTGATAAATATATGTGAGTAACATATTGTTGATCAGAAAATAATGTATAATTTTTTCTGGAAAGCATAAAGGAGTATTTGAAAGGAGTTCTTTAAAAGAAAGACCTCAGTAAAGTTACTTACATATTGAGCATCAAGATCTATTGAGATAGATCAAGATGCTTGATAAGTTTTTCAATAAGTACATACCTTGTCAAGATTTTGAAGTAGTTCAAAATGGAACAGTCAAAGAAAAGTTCTTGCCTGTGTTTCAAACGTGTGAAATTGATTAAGACTCAAATCCCGACCACGGCAGAAAATAGAAAAGAGAATGAAATTCATTCCCTATGCCTCAGTCATAGGTTCTATAAAGTATGCTATGCTATGTACCAGACCTATTGTATACCTTGCTCTGGATTTGGCAAGGGAGTACAATAGTGATCTAGGAGTAGATCACTGGACATTGGTCAAGAACATCCTTAGTGAGGACTAAGGAAATATTTCTCGATTATGGAGGTGATAAAAGAGCCCGTCGTAAAGAGTTACATTGATGCAAGTTTTTTACACTGATCCAGATGACTCTAAGTCTCAATCTGGATACATATTGAAAGTGGGAGCAATTAGCTAGAGTAGCTCCGTGCAGAGCATTGTAGACATAGAATATTTGCAAAATACATACAACTCACGAATGTGACAGACCCGTTGACTAAGCTTCTCTCACGAGCAAAACATGATCATACCTTAGTACTCTTTGGGTGTTAATCACATAGCGATGTGAACTAGATTATTGACTCTAGTAAACCCTTTGGGTGTTGGTCACATGACGATGTGAACTATGGGTGTTAATCACATACGAGATGTGAATATTAGTGTTGAATCACATGATGATGTGAACTAGATTATTGACTCTAGTGCAAGTGGGAGACTAAAGGAAATATGCCCTAGAGGCAATAATAAAGTTATTATTTATTTCCTTATTTCATGATAAATGTTTATTATTCATGCTAGAATTGTATTAACCGGAAACATGATACATGTGTGAATACATAGACAAACATATAGTCACTAGTATGCCTCTACGTGACTAGCTCATTAATCAAAGATGGTTATGTTTCCTAACCATAGACATGTGTTGTTATTTGATTAATGGGATCACATCATTAGGAGAATGATGTGATTGACATGACCCATTCCGTTAGCCTAGCACTTGATCGTTTAGTATATTGTTATTGCTTTCTTCATGACTTATACATGTTCCTGTAACTATGAGATTATGCAACTCCGTTTACGGAGGAACACTTTGGTGCTACCAAACGTCACAACGTAACTGGGTGATTATAAAGGAGTGCTACAGGTGTCTCCAAAGGTACATGCTGGGTTGGCGTATTTCGAGATTAGGTTTTGTCACTCCGATTGTCGGAGAGGCATCTCTGGGCCCTCTCGGTAATGCACATCACTATAAGCCTTGCAAGCAATGTAGCTAATGAGTTAGTTACGGAATGATGCATTACGTAACGAGAGTAAAGAGACTTGCCGGTAACGAGATTGAACTAGGTATTGGATACCGACGATCGAATCTCGGGCAAGTAACATACCGATGACAAAGGGAACAACGTATGTTGTTATGCGGTTTGACCGATAAAGATCTTCGTAGAATATGTAGGAGCCAATATGAGCATCCAGGTTCCGCTATTGGTTATTGACCAAGAATAGTTCTAGGTCATGTCTACATAGTTCTCGAACCCGTAGGGTCCGCACGCTTAAGGTTTCGATGACAGTTACATTATGAGTTTGGATATACCGAAGGAGTCGGAGTCCCGGATGTGACCACGGACATGACGAGGAGTCTCGAAATGGTCGAGACATAAAGATTGATATATTGGAAGCCTATATTTGGATATCGGAATGGTTCCGGGTGAAATCGGGATTTTACCGGAACACCGGGTTACGGAACCCTCCGGGGATAATGGGCCTTAGTGGGCTATGAGGGAGAAGAGGAGGGCGGCCGGGGCAGGCCACGCGCCCCTCCCCTAGTCCGAATAGGACAAGAAAGGGGGGCGCCCCTTTCCTCTTTCCCTCCCCTTTCCTTCTCCAACAAGGCAAGAGGGAGTCCTACTCCCGGTGGGAGTAGGACTCCTCGGCGCACTGCCCTTGGGGTCGGCCGCACCTCCCCTCCCTCCTTTATATCACGGGGCAAGGGGCACCCTGAACACACAAGTTGATCTACGGATCATTCCTTAGCCGTGTCACGGTGCCCCTCCACCATATTCCACCTCGGTCATATTGTCACGGAGTTTAGGCGAAGCCTGCGCGGTAGAGCATCATCATCGTCACCACGCCCGTCGTCTTGTGGAACTCATCCCCGACGCTTTGCTGGATCGGAGCCCGGGGATCGTCATCGAGTTGAACGTGTGCTGAACTCGGAGGTGCCGTACGTTCGGTACTTGGATCGGTCGGATCATGAAGACGTACGACTACATCAACCGCGTTGTTATAACGCTTCCGCTTACGGTCTACGAGGGTACATGGACAATACTCTCCCCTCTCGTTGCTATGCCATCACCATGATCTTGCGTGTGCGTAGGAAAATTTCTGAAATTACTACGTTCCCCAACAGTTGGGTGCCGGCCCGCTCCCGAAGCCGCCTTCTAGGGGTGTGCCATCTTCTGGGAGCTCGCGGACAGGTAGGGCCCGCTGCCTGCGGGCCGTTCTGATTGCTCTTTGCGACAGCATGGCCCTTGCTGACGAGGGCCATGTCATGAGTCACATGGCTACAGTCCCACGCCTGGCAGGTAGGTTGCCGCTTGGTCAGCTCATACTGTAGCACACTCCTCCGGGATTCGGGGGAGTAGGTGGCTATGTAGCCACGCCCTGTCTCGTCAAAGCAGGTGAGTGCAGACTCCGAGGGGATGAGGGACCGTCTGCTAGGAGCCGGCCTCCCCCAAAGCCGCCTTCTAAAAGTGCCGCCGTCTTCTGGAAGCCGGTCGCTTGGTCCAAGCTGGCCCAAGGAGCCGCCGCATGTCCGGAAGGTATGAGGGGCTTTGTTAGCCCCAATGTCTTGAAATATTGTCAGGTCCGGATGAGGCTACCCGGGGTCTATCCCCCGACAATCATTTAGGATGGATTTGATTGGTCCCCGCCTTATGTCATGGAAACATCTACTATCCCGTTTGGATTTGATTAACTTAACACAAGGGCGGGATGTTTTTCGATGGAATCTAACTACAACAGGGTCCTTCACAGTTGAATCTATGTACCGTGCATTATCTCACTCGGAGATTCGACTGGAAATAATAAGTAATATGGAAATCGAAGATGCCACTGAAAGTTAAGATTTTTATGTGGTATCTTCGGAGAGGAGTTGTGCTAACTAAACACAATCTTGCGAGACGTAACTAGCAAGGAAGCAAGAAGTGTAGCTTTTGTACTCACGACGAGACAATCAAACACATCTTATTTCAATGCAAGTTTGCACGTTCTACATGGCCCATCATTCAAATAGCATCCAATTTGTATCCACCGACAAGTGTTGCCAATATATATGGTCACTGTGTTGGGGATCGTAGCAGAAATTTAAAATTTTCTACGCATCACCAAGATCAATCTATGGAGTCATCTAGCAACGAGAGAGAGAGAGAGAGAGGAGTGCATCTACATACCCTTGTAGGCCGCGAGCGGAAGCGTTCAAGAGAACGGGGTTGATGGAGTCATACTCGTCGTGATCCAAATCACCGATGATCCTAGCGCCGGACGGACGGCACCTCCACGTTCAACACACGTACGGAGCGGAGACGTCTCCTCCTTGATCCAGCAAGGGGGGAGGAGAAGTTGATGGAGATCCAGCAACACGACGGCGTGGTGGTGGAAGCAGCGGGATTCCAGCAGGGCTTCGCCAAACGCTACTGGAGGAGGAAGAGGTGTCACGGGAGGAGAGGGAGGCCCCAGGGGCTTAGGGTGCGGCTGCCCTCCCTCCCTCCACTGTATATAGGGGCTAGGCGCATGCCCCTTGGAGATCCCATCTAGGGGGCGGGGGGCCTCGAGGGGCAACGACCCCTTAGGGTTTCCAACCGAGCGCATGCCTCGGGCAACGGCCCCTAGGGTTTCAACCCTAGGCGCCTTGGGCCCTTGGGTGGGCGCACCAGCCCACCAGGCTGGTTCCCACGCCACTTCAGCCCATGGGGCCCTCCGGGATAGGTGGCCCCACCCGATGGACCCAGGGACCCTTCCGTTGGTCGGTACAATACAGTGACCTGAAACTCTCCCGATGGCCGAAACTGGACTTCCTATATATAAATCTTTACATCCGGACCATTCCGGAACTCCTCGTGACGTCCGAGATCTCATCCGGGACTCCGAACAACTTTCGATTAACCGCATACTTATATCTCTACAACTCTAGCGTCACTGAATCTTAAGTGTGTAGACCCTACGGGTTCGGGAGACACGTAGACATGACCGAGACAACTCTCCGGTCAATAACCAACAGCGGGATCTGGATACCCATGTTGGCTCCCACATGCTCCACGATAATCTAATCGGATGAACCACGATGTCGAGGATTCAATCAATCCCGTATACAATTCCCTTTGTCTATCGATGCGATACTTGCCCGAGATTCGATCGTCGGTATACCGATACCTTGTTCAATCTCGTTACGGCAAGTCTCTTTACTCGTTCCCGTAACACATCATATCGTGAACAACTCCTTGATCACATTGAGCTCATTATGATGATGTCCTACCGAGTGGGCCCAGAGATACTTGTTGGGGATATTACTACTGGGCGTAAACCGGCCTATCTGGGCCGGGTTAACTTCATCAGTAGTTCAACAGTGTAAAAGCCCAAGGGGCATCAAGGGCCCAAGGCATGTAGTCGGTTTAGAACCTGTAGCCGTAAACCGGCCTGGTATGTAAACTTGTATTGTAAGTTAGGAATAGAGAGAGACCAACCCGGATACGAGTATGAGCCGGAGATTGGGACTCTCTGAACCGACGGGCGTCACCCGTGTATATAAGGGGACGACCTGGGGCGGTTCAAGGACAGACAACAACAACTTGAGGCCTAGGCGAAGCTTATTTGCTAACTAGACATCTAGACCACATCAAACCCAACACAAACAATACTTAGCCTTTTACATTCATCGAAGGGGCGAACTAGTATAACTCTTGTGTCTTTGCGTCCGCTTTAACCCCTTCAAGTTAAACCGTGGCGATGGCTCCGCGACTAAGTCCTTTCATGAGGACATCTGCCGTGACAAAACCACGACAGTTGGCGCCCACCGTGGGGCTATCGCACGATGGTTTGATGATCTTGGAGGGAAAGTTCAAAGGACTCGAAGGCTACTGTTGTGGGCGGATGACCAAGAGTCGTCGCGCAAGCTCTACATCGACGATGCAGGTTTGGGGCCCGAGGCGGCTCGATTGAGTCTGGTACCGGGTCCCCTTTGGTGGCATACACGTTTTCATCGGCAAGATCGGTGAGCAGGGCTGAGCCGGACATCTGCACCGACCTCGTCGAGACGGCTCAGCGTGCGAGACCCGCCCAGGTTAAACCGGCGTGAAGCGTGCCTTTGTGGGAGTCATCCACGGAGGAAGCTATGAGGGCGGATCAGAATCTGGTGGCGAAACCGTCGTCTACTCGGCGACGACTCGTCAATCGAGAAACTGAATCTCTATATCAGCTACAAGATGGCGGATTGGGGCTGTTCGATGGTGACAGATTCCGGACCTCTGATCTGCCCATCCGGGTTTGAATATTCATGGCCGGTACACAAGCGGTGCTTCACTCTTCGACCGTCGCGACAATGGTTGCCGGTTCAACAGCGGCGACGGCTGCCGGGGCAGGAGGCCCTGTGCGCCCGCCGGCTCAAGTTTTATCAGACATATTCGATGCGTTGGCTATGCTCATGGCAGAGGTTAACCTGACAGACCAGGACGCTCATAACGCGGAGATTGCGAAGGTGAAGGAACAAATCACTCAGGCTAAAGCGGATCTGGCAGCTGCAGACGCCAGGATGACGGCAGAGCGGGCCGCTTTAGATGCGCAGGCTTATAGGCTCATGCTGGATCAGAGCGCGTCGCATGAAGTCATGAAGAGGAAATACAGATCCCGTTTGCCTTCAGTCTTCGAGGGAAGAGATCTCTTCAACACCCTCGGAGCGGGAACAAGTAATCCGCCGGTGGTAAACCGGGCAGAAGCACCTGGGATGGGTGCGCCGGTTCAGCCCCGCGTAATAGATCTACCTCGCCATAATGCCAGCACGCCTCAGGCTGTGCCAACACCCCCAGGTCACTACTCCAACCCGATGGATAACCTTGTTGCAGCTGCGGCACGACTGGAGGCTATTCCAATTGAAGGCGATTCACCACAGGCAGTAGAGACACGCTGGGTCAAGGAGCTCCTTAGGACAGCTTTGGTCCAACAGGAAGCGTATTCGTACAGCCGTGACATGATCCACTCTACCCCCCGCCCAAGCCGGAGCTATAGCAGGCACGTGGATGAACCGGCCGTATCAAGTAATGCACGGCGTGGTGCGCCCCGTGGCAACAACCCGGCAGGTGGCGTTGATAACGCCCAGGAGGTGGTGGACCGGGCCCGAGCACGCAGGGAGGCCGAGTTAGCAGCGCAGCATCAGGCTTATCCACTTACGCCGGTTCGTCCGACCATCTCGGTCGAGCCTAGGGCTACCTCTAGTTCTTTGGGGTTGCCTTGCCTCGTCCCCGCTTTACGCAATGTGCGCTTGCCCAAGGATTTCAAGGGTCCGCGCAAGGTGCCAAACTAGACCGCCGATTTGGCTCCAGAAGCATGGATAGAGAGTTATGAGATGGCCATGGAGATGTTGGATGTGGATGAGGCCGCGTGTGCAAAGTACTTCACCATGATGCTCGAAGGCACGGCCCGTACTTGGTTGAAGAGCTTGCCACCCAATTCTATCAATTCATGGGCCCAGTTGCGGACCCGGTTTATCCAGAATTTCAAAGATACCTGTAAGCAGCCCATGTCCGTGGTGGACTTGGTAGCTTGTGTCCAGGGTGAAGGGGAGTCAACAACCCATTGGGTACGTCGCGTTTCGGAAATCTTGCACTCGTCAGACCGGATCAATGCTGATTACGTGATCTTGACCACGGAGGGCAATTGCGGTTTAAGCCTTTGAAGTTGAAGTTGGGACGTATGAAGCGGTTTTGTAATGACATGGGCACTCTCATGGGCGCTTTAGTGAAGTATGCTGATTCTGATAGTACCAAGGATCCCGAGTCTGATGATGACGAGACAGGGAAGGGAAAGAAGAACAGCAACTCCAAAGGCCAGCAACATCACTCGGCAGGTAATGGTGGAGGCAAGCGTAAAGCAAATGGCAACATGGACTTCGTAGCCAACACCAACGCGCAGGAGAAGGGCTAGCGGCGCAAGGGTAAACAGCCAAATCGAGGTGGAGCGCCTAATCCCAATCCGGACCGCTTGAACTATCTGTTGAATCAGCCCTGTCCGAAGCATGGGACGAAGGAGGCGCCAGCAAATCACCTCTGGAAGGATTGTTACATTATGCAGGAGTTCAAAAGTTCTAATGCATTTCGGTATGATCAAGGTTCCGGCGGCGGTTCAGGATCCGGGCCGGGTTACGGTGGAGGAAATTCCGGTTCAGGATTTAATGGTAATCCGGGCGGACATAACAATCAGAACAATCAGAATAACCAAGGTGGTTACAATCAGCAGCAGCAGCAGTCGGGTTATCAGAGCAACCCAAAGCAGTTGAATAGTGGGCAGTACCACGTCTTCACCACTAGCTTAGACAAGCGAGACCGGAAGCTTCAGAAGCGGGCAGTCAACGCTGTTGAACCGGTCGTGCCTCATTACCTACGCTGGTCAGAGCAGCCCATTGTATGGAGTAGAGAGGATCATCCTCCCCGGGTTGACAATCCGGGTCAGCTAATACAGTGGTGGCACCTCAGGTGGGAGGTTATAAGTTCACCAAGGTGCTTATGGATGGAGGGAGCAGCATGAACATCCTGTACTATGAGACCTTCCGTCGTATGGGGTTAACAGATAAACATCTCAAACCGTCCAATATAGTGTTCCATGGTGTGGTACCTGGCAAGTCAGCATATCCGGTTGGTAAAATAGCTCTGGAGGTGGCCTTTGGAGATGAATATGACTCGGATCGGAAACATTGACGTTTGAAGTGGTGAAAATCCAAAGTCCATATCACGCCTGCTTTGGGCGGCCGGCTTATGCCAAGTTCATGGCGACCTTGTTATATCTATTTGCAGCTCAAGATGCCGGGTCACAAGGGGACAATAACGGTTCATGGGAGCTGCAAGATCGCTTTGGAGTGTGAGGAAGGTGATGCGGCTTACGCAGAGTCGGTTTGTGCCACAGAGGAGCTGAAGTATTATAAGGACAATGTTGATCCGGCAGACATGACTCCATTAAAGAAGCCAACTACAGAGCATGATCCGGCCCTGAAATTCAAATCGGCAGCTGAGACTAAGCTTGTTGACTTTGTGCCTGGCGATTCGTCCAAGCAGTTCAGCATCAGTGCCAACTTGGATCCAAAATAGGAAAGCGCGCTCATCGAGTTCATCCGTGAGAATCGGGAGATTTTTGCATGGAAGCCTTCTGACATGCTAGGTGTACCGAGGGAACTCGCTGATCACACTCTTAATGTTGATCCCAAGTACAAACCGGTGAAGCAGTTTCTCTGCCGGTTTAACGAGGAAAGGCGTAAGGCCATTGGAGAGGAGGTGGCCAGGCTCTTAGCAGCTGACTTTATCGTTGAAGTTTTCCATCCAGAGTGGCTTGCAAATCCGGTGCTGGTTCTTAAGAAAAACGGCACTTGGCGCATGTGTGTGGATTACACAGATCTTAACAAGGCTTGTCCAGCAGATCCTTTTGCCCTCCCCTGCATTGACCAGATTATTGATGCCACTACGGGATGTGAGCGTTTGAGCTTTTTGGATGCGTATTCTGGGTATCATCAGATCAAGATGGCAGTTAAGGACCAGGAGAAGACGGCGTTTATCACTCCCTTTGGAGCCTTCTGCTATGTGTCTATGCCTTTTGGGCTCAAGAGCGCCCAAGCAACTTATCAATGCTGTGTACAGAATTGTCTGCATAACCAGATCGGCCGTAATGTGCACGCATATGTGGATGATATTGTGGTCAAGTCAAGGAAGAAGGAAACACTGATTGACGATTTGAAAGAAACCTTTGACAACCTGCGGGTTTACAAGATGATGCTCAACCCGGCCAAATGTGTTTTTGGTGTTCCGGCAGGCAAGTTATTGGGCTTTCTCGTGTCCAACAGAGGGATTGAAGCTAATCCGGAGAAGATTACGGCTATCACCTCCCTGGCTAAACCGAAGTGTATTAATGATGTCCAGCGTTTGGCAGGCCGGATTGCCGCGCTGAGCCGGTTTATCAGCCGCCTTGGAGAGAAGGCCATCCCTTTGTACCAGATGCTGAAGAAGACAGATCAGTTTGTCTGGAGTCCAGCCGCCGATGAAGCGTTGGAGGACTTAAAGCGGCAATTGGCCAACCCGCCTGTGCTCGCCGCTCCCATCGACAAGGAGCCGCTTCTGCTATATGTTGCTGCTAACGCCAGGGCGGTCAGCGTGGCCATTGTGGTAGAGCGGAAGGAGGCAGGGAATGAGCATCCGGTTCAACGTCCGGTTTATTATATCAGCGAGGTGCTTATTGAATCTAAGCAAAGGTATCCGCATTGGCAGAAGCTGGTGTATGGAGTTTTTATGGCAAGCCGGAAGCTGAAGCAGTATTTCCTGAAGGAAATATGCCCTAGAGGCAATAATAAAAGTTATTATTTATTTCCTTATATCATGATAAATGTTTATTATTCATGCTAGAATTGTATTAACCGGAAACATAATACATGTGTGAATATATAGACAAACTGTATGTCACTAGTATGCCTCTACTTGACTAGCTTGTTAATCAAAGATGGTTATGTTTCCTAACCATGAACAAGGAGTTGTTATTTGATTAACAAGGTCACATCATTAGTAGAATGATCTGATTGACATGACCCATTCCGTTAGCTTAACAGTTGATCGTTTAGTATGTTAATGCTTTCTTCATGACCCATACATGTTCCTATAACTATGAGATTATGCAACTCCGTTTACGGAGGAACACTTTGGTACTACCAAGCGTCACAACGTAACTGGGTGATTATAAAGGAGTACTACAGGTGTCTCCAAAGGTACTTGTTGGGTTGGCGTATTTCGAGATTAGGTTTTGTCACTCCGATGCTCGGAGAGGTATCTCCAGGCCGCCTCGCTACCGCACATCACTCCAGCCACGCAAGCATTACAACTAATGAGTTAGTTGTGAGATGATGTATTACGGAACGAGTAAAGAGACTTACGATGCAACGAGATTGAACTAGGTATTGGATACCGACGATCGAATCTCGGGTAAGTAACATTCCGATGACAAAGGGAACAACGTATGTCGTTATGCGGTTTGACCGATAAAGATCTTCGTAGAATATGTAGAAACCAATATGGGCATCCAGGTTCCGCTATTGGTTATTGACCGAGAATGGTTCTAGGTCATGTCTACATAGTTCTCGAACCCGTAGGGTCCGTGACGCTTAACGTTTCGATGACAGTTCATAATGAGTTTATAAGTATTGATGCACCGAAGGTTGTTCGGAGTCCCGGATGTGATCACGGACATGACGAGGAGTCTCGAAATGGTCGAGACATAAAGATTGATATATTGGAAGCCTATGTTTGGACTTCGGAAGGGTTCCGAGTGAAATCGGGAATTCTTGAGATACGGGAGGTTACCGGAACCCCCCGGGAACTACATGGGCCATAGTGGGCCTTAGTGGAAAGGAGAGAGGGCCAGCCCTAGGTGGCCGCGCGCCCCCCCCTTCCCCTAGTCCTATTAGGACTAGGAAAGGTGGGCCGGCCCCCTCTCTCTCTTTCCCCCTCCGGGAATCCTAATCCAACTAGGATTGGAGGGGGAGTCCTACTCCCGGAGGGAGTAGGACTCCTTGGTGCGCCTCCCCCCCTTGGGCCGGCCACCTCCCCCTTGGCTCCTTTATATACGGGGCAGGGGCACCCCAAGACACACAAGTTGATCTACGGATCTTTCCTTAGCCGTGTCGGTGCCCCTTCCACCATATTCCACTTCGGTCATATCGTCGTAGAGCTTAGGCGAAGCCTGCGCCGGAGAAGTCATATCGTCGCGGTGCTTAGGCGAAGCCCTGCGTCGGTGGAGCATCAACATCGTCATCACGCCGTCGTCTTGTGAAACTCATCCCCGACACTTTGCTTTGGATCGGTCCGGGATCGTCATTGAGCTGAGCGTGTGCGAGAACTCGGAGGTGCCGTGACGTTCGGTGCTTGGATCGGTCGGATCGTGAAGACGTGCGACTACATCAACAGCGTTGTTATAACGCTTCCGCTTTCGGTCTCACGAGTGCGTGGACAGACACTCTCCCTCTCGTTGCTATGCCATCACCATGGTCTTGCGTGATCGTGAGGAAAATTTTTGAAATTACTGCGTTCCCCAACAGTGGTATCGAGCCTGGTTTTATGTGTTGATGTCATATGCACGAGTAGAACACAAGTGAGTTGTGGGCGATACAAGTCATCTTGCCTACCAAAGCATGTCATACTTTGGTTCAGCGGTATTGTTGGGCGAGACGATCCGGACCAACATTACGCGTACTCTTCTGTGAGACCGGTTCCCTCGACGTGCTTTGCACATAGATGGCTTGCGGAAGACTGTCTCTCCAACTTTAGTTGAACTGAGTGGCTACGCCCGGTCCTTGAGAAGGTTAAAACGGAGTCTATTTGACAAACTATCGTTGTGGTTTTGATGCGTAGGTAAGAACGGTTCTTGCTCAGCCCGTAGCAGCCACGTAAAACTTGCAACAACAAAGTAGAGAACGTCTAACTTGTTTTTGCAGGGCATGTTGTGATGTGATATGGTCAAGACGTGATGCTATATTTTATTGTATGAGATGATCATGTTTTGTAACCGAGTTATCGGCAACTGGCAGGAGCCATATGGTTGTCGTTTTATTGTATGCAATGCAATCGCGATGTAATGCTTTACTTTATTACTAAGCGGTAGTGATAGTCGTGGAAGCATAAGATTGGCGAGACGACAACGATGCTACGATGGAGATCAAGGTGTCGGCGCGGTGGCGATGGTGATCATGGCGGTGCTTGGCGATGGAGATCACAAGCACAAGATGATGATGACCATATCATATCACTTATATTGATTGCATGTGATGTTTATCCTTTATGCATCTTATCTTGCTTTGATTGACGGTAGCATTATAAGATGATCTCTCACTAAAAATTATCAAGAAGTGTTCTCCCGAGTATGCACCGTTGCGAAAGTTCTTCGTCTGAGACACCACGTGATGATCGGGTGTGATAGGCTCTACGTTCAAATACAACGGGTGCAAAACAGTTGCACACGGAATACTCAGGTTAAACTTGACGAGCCTAGCATATAACAGATATGGCCTCGGAACACGAGACCGAAAGGTCGGCGTGAATCATATAGTAGATATGATCAACATAGTGATGTTCACCATTGAAACTACTCCGTCTCACGTGATGATCGGACACGGTTTAGTTAATATGGATCACGTGATCACTTAGATGACTAGAGAGATGTACATCTAAGTGGGAGTTTTTAATATGATTAATTGAACTTAAATTTATCATGAACTTAGTACCTGATAGTATTTTGCTTGTCTATGTTTACTGTAGATAGATGGCTCGTCTTTGTTGTTCCGTTGAATTTTAATGCGTTCCTTGAGAAAGCAAAGTTGAAAGATGATGGTAGCAATTACACGGACTGGGTCCGTAACTTGAGGATTATCCTCATTGCTGCACGGAAAAATTACGCCCTGGAAGCACATTTGGGTGACGAACTGCTGCGGATGTTGAGCGAAGTTGTGAACGTCGGCAAAGCAGAGCTGATGACTACTCTATAGTTCAGTGTGCCATGCTTTACGGCTTAGAACCGGGTCTTCAACGACGTTTTGAGCGTCATGGAGCATATGAGATGTTCCAGGAGTTGAAGTTAATATTTCAAGCAAATGCCCGGATTGAGAGATATGAAGTCTCCAATAAGTTCTATAGCTGCAAGATGGAGGAGAATAGTTACGTCGGTGAGCACATACTCAAAATGTCCGGGTATAACAATCACTTAATTCAGCTGGGAGTTAATCTTCCGGATGATAGTGTCATTGATGTAATTCTCCAATCAACGCCACCAAGCTACAAGAGCTTCGTGATGAACTATAATATGCAAGGGATGACTAAGACAATTCTGAGCTCTTAGCGATGCTTTGAAAGCAGCGGAGGTAGAAATCAAGAAAGAGCATCAAGTGTTGATGGTCAGCAAGACCACTAGTTTCAAGAAAAAGGGCAAAGGGAAGAAGAAGGAAACTTCAAAAAGAACAGCAAGAAAGTTCTTGATCAAGAGAAGAAACCCAAGTCTGGACCTAAGCCTGAAACCGAGTGTTTTTATTGCAAGCGCATCGACCTTTGAAGCGGAACTGCCCCAAGTATTTGGCGGATAAAAAGGATGGCAAGGTGAACAAAGGTATATGTGATATACATGTTATTGATGTGTACCTTACTAATACCGCATGATAGTACAGGTATTTGATACTGGTTACATTGCTAATATTTGCAACTCGAAACAGGAACTACGGATTGCGAAGATTGGCTAAGGGCGAGGTGACGATCTTGGCGTTGGAAATGGTTCCAAAGTCGATGTGATCGCAATGGCACGCTACCTCTACATCTACCTTCGGGATTAGTTTTAGACCTAAATAATTGTTATTTGGTGCGGCGTTGAGCATGAACATTATATCTGGATCTTGTTTAATGCGAGACGGTTATTCATTTAAATCAGAGAATAATGGTTGTTCTATTGAGTAATATCTTTTATGGTCATGCACCCTTAAAGAATGGTCTATTCTTGTTGAATCTCGACAGTAGTGATACACATATTCATAATGTTGAAGCCAAAAGATACAGAGTTGATAATGATAGTGCAACTTATTTGTGGCACTGCCGTTTAGGTCATATCGGTGTAAAACGCATGAAGAAACTCCATCTTGATGGGCTTCGGAATCACTTGATTATGAATCACTTGGTACTTGCGAACCGTGCCTCATGGGCAAGATGACAAAAACGCCGTTCTCGGAACTATGGAGCGTGCAACTGATTTGTTGGAAATCATACATACCGATGTTTGTGGTCCAATGAATGTTGAGGCACTTGGCGGTATCGTTATTTTCTCACCTTCACAGATGATTTGAGCAGATATGGGTATATCTACTTAATGAAACACAAATCTGAAACATTTGAAAAGTTCAAAGAATTTCAGAGTGAAGTGGAAAATCATCGTAACAAGAAAATAAAGTTTCTACGATCTGATCGTGGAGGAGAATATTTGAGTTACGAGTTTGGTTTACATTTGAAACAATGTGGAATAGTTTCGCAACTCACGCCACCCGGAACACCACAGAGAAATGGTGTGTCGAACGTCGTGTCGTACTTTACTAGATATGGTGCGATCTATGATGTCTATTTCCGATTTACCGCTATCGTTTTGGGGTTATGCTTTAGAGACGGCCGCATTCACGTTGAATAGGACACCGTCAAAATCTGAGACGACGCCTTATGAACTGTGGTTTGGCAAGAAACCAAAGTTGTCGTTTCTTAAAGTTTGGGGCTGCGATGCTTATGTAAAGAAACTTCAACCAGATAAGCTCGAACCCAAATCGGAAAAATGTGTCTTCATAGGATACCCAAAGGAGACTGTTGGGTACACCTTCTATCACAGATCTGAAGGCAAGATTTTCGTTGCTAAATTCGGATCCTTTCTAGATAAAGAGTTTCTCTCGAAAGAAGTGAGTGGGAGGAAAGTAGAACTTGATGAGATAATCATATCTGCTCCCTTATTGGAAAGTAGTTCATCACAAGAAATGGTTCCTGTGACAACTACACCAATTAGTGAAGAAACTAATGATGATGATCATGAAGCTTCAGATCAAGTTACTATCGAACCTCAGAGGTCAACCAGAATAAAATACGCACTGAGTGGTACGGTAATCCTATTCGGAAGTCATGTTACTTGACCATGGCGAACCTACAAACTATGAAGAAGCGATGGTGAGCCCAGATTCATGAAATGGTGGAAGCCATGAAATCTGAGATGGGATCCATGTATGAGAACAAAGTATGGACTTTGGTTGACTTGCACGGTGATCGGCAAGCCATTGAAAATAAATGGATCTTTAAGAAGAAGACTGACGCCGATGGTAATGTAACCGTCTACAAAGCTCGACTTGTTGCGAAAGGTTTTCGACAAGTTCAAGGGGTTGACTACGATGAGACTTTCTCACCCGTAGCGATGCTTAAGTCTGTCCGAATCATGTTAGCAATTGCCGCATTTTATGATTATGAAATTTGGCAAATGGATGTCAAAACTGCATTCTTGAATGGATTTCTAGAAGAAGAGTTGTATATGATGCAACCAGAAGGTTTTGTTGATCCAAAAGGTGCTAACAAAGTGTGCAAGCTCCAACGATCAATTTATGGTGCGGTGCAAGCCTCTCGGAGTTGGAATAAACGCTTTGATAGTGTGATCAAAGCATATGGGTTTATGCAGACTTTTGGAGAAGCCTGTATTTACAAGAAAGTGAGTGGGAGCTCTGTAGCATTTCTGATATTATATGTAGACGACATATTATTAATTGGAAATGATATAGAATTTCTGGATGGCATAAAAGGATACTTGAATAAAAGTTTTTCAATGAAAGACCTCGGTGAAGCTGCTTACATATTGGGCATCAAGATCTATAGAGATAGATCAAGACGCTTAATTGGACTTTCACAAAGCACATACCTTGATAAAATTTTGAAAAAGTTCAAAATGGATCGAGCAAAGAAAGGTTATTTGCCTGTGTTGCAAGGTGTAAGATTGAGTAAGACTCAATGCCCGACCACGGCAGAAGATAGAGAGAAAATGAAAGATGTTCCCTATGCTTCAGCCATAGGCTCTATCATGTATGCAATGCTGTGTACCGGACTGACGTATGCTTAGCTATAAGCTTGGCAGGAAGGTACCAAAGTAATCCAGGAATGGATCACTTTGGACAGCGGTCAAGAACATCTGAAATACCGAAAAGGACTAAGGATATGTTTCTCGTATATGGAGGTGACAAAGAGCTAGTCGTAAATGGTTACGTCGATGCAAGCTTTGACACCGATCCCGGACGATTCTAAATCGCAAACCGGATACGTGTTTTTATTAAACGGTGGAGCTGTCAGTTGGTGCAGTTCTAAACAAAGCGTCGTGGCGGGATCTACATGTGAAGCGGAGTACATAGCTGCTTCGGAAGCAGCGAATGAAGGAGTCTGGATGAAAGAGTTCATTTCCGATCTAGGGGTCATACCTAGTGCATCGGGACCGATGAAGATCTTCTATGACAATACTGGTGCAATTGCCTTGGCAAAGGAATCCAGGTTTCACAAGAGGACCAAGCACATCAAGAGACGCTTCAATTCCATTCGGGACCAAGTCCAAGTGGGAGACATAGAGATTTGCAAAATACATACGGATCTGAATGTTGCAGACCCGTTGACTAAACCTCTTCCACGAGCAAAACATGATCAGCACCAAGACTCCATGGGTGTTAGGATCATTACTTTGTAATCTAGATTATTGACTCTAGTGCAAGTGGGAGACTGAAGGAAATATGCCCTAGAGGCAATAATAAAAGTTATTATTTATTTCCTTATATCATGATAAATGTTTATTATTCATGCTAGAATTGTATTAACCGGAAACATAATACATGTGTGAATATATAGACAAACAGTATGTCACTAGTATGCCTCTACTTGACTAGCTTGTTAATCAAAGATGGTTATGTTTCCTAACCATGAACAAGGAGTTGTTATTTGATTAACAAGGTCACATCATTAGTAGAATGATCTGATTGACATGACCCATTCCGTTAGCTTAACAGTTGATCGTTTAGTATGTTAATGCTTTCTTCATGACCCATACATGTTCCTATAACTATGAGATTATGCAACTCCGTTTACGGAGGAACACTTTGGGTACTACCAAACGTCACAACGTAATCGGGTGATTATAAAGGAGTACTACAGGTGTCTCCAAAGGTACTTGTTGGGTTGGCGTATTTGAGATTAGGTTTTGTCACTCCGATTGTCGGAGAGGTATCTCTGTGCCTTCTCGGTAATGCACATCACTTAAGCCTTGCAAGCATTACAACGACTGAGTTACGTGTGAGATTAGGTATTATGGATGGTGTATTGAGACTTAGCGTTAACGAGATTGAACTAGGTATTGGATACCGACGATCGTTTCTCGGGTAAGTAACATTCCGATGACAAAGGGAACAACGTATGTCGTTATGCGGTTTGACCGATAAAGATCTTCGTAGAATATGTAGAAACCAATATGGGCATCCAGGTTCCGCTTATTGGTTATTGACCGAGAATGGTTCTAGGTCATGTCTACATAGTTCTCGAACCCGTAGGGTCCGCACGCTTAACGCTTCGATGACAGTTCATAATGAGTTTATAAGTATTGATGCACCGAAGGTTGTTCGGAGTCCCGGATGTGATCACGGACATGACGAGGAGTCTCGAAATGGTCGAGACATAAAGATTGATATATTGGAAGCCTATGTTTGGACTTGGAAGGGTTCCGAGTGAAATTGGGAATTTACCGAGTACCGGAGGTTACGGAACCCCGGGAACTACATGGGCCATAGTGGGCCTTAGTGGAAAGGAGAGAGGGCCAGCCCTCGGTGCCCGGGCGCCCCCCCCTCCCCTAGTCCTATTAGGACTAGGAAAGGTGGGCCGCCCTCTCTCTCTTTCCTCCTCAGGAATCCTAATCCAACTAGGATTGGAGGAGTCCTACTCGGGAGGGAGTAGGACTCCTTGGTGCGCCTCCCCCCTTGGGCCGGCCACCTCCCCCTTGGCTCCTTTATATACGGGGGCAGGGGGGCACCCCAAGACACACAAGTTGATCTACGGATCTTTCCTTAGCCGTGTGCGGTGCCCCCTTCCACCATATTCCACTTCGGTCATATCGTCGTAGAGCTTAGGCGAAGCCCTGCGCCGGAGAAGTCATATCGTCGCAGTGCTTAGGCGAAGCCCTGCGTCGGTGGAGCATCAACATCGTCATCACGCCGTCGTCTTGTGAAACTCATCCGACACTTTGCTGGATCGGAGTCCGGGATCGTCATTGAGCTGAACGTGTGCAGAACTTCGGAGGTGCCGTGACGTTCGGTGCTTGGATCGGTCGGATCGTGAAGACGTCACGACTACATCAATCAGCGTTGTTATAACGCTTCGCTTTCGGTCTACGAGGGTACGTGGACAGACACTCTCCCCTCTCGTTGCTATGCCATCACCATGGTCTTGCGTGATCGTAGGAAATTTTTTGAAATTACTGCGTTCCCCAACATTTCCAAGGGCACCCCATCACGGTGGTCAGTTCAGCTCCCTTAGGTGATATCATACTGAACCGGGAAGCGACTGGCCGGATTGCCAAGTGGGCTATAGAGCTTGGGCCGCACGGTTTGAAGTACGTGCCTCGGACGGCGGTGAAGTCTCAAGCACTTGTGGATTTCATTAATGATTGGACGGAGTTGCAAGCGCCTGAAGAAAAGCCGGATCATACATATTGGACCATCCATTTTGACGGATCCAGGCAGTTGGAGGGCTCGGGGGCTGGAGTCGTATTAACTTCCCCACGAGGTGACAAGTTTTGTTACGTTCTCGCTTAATGTTCCCTTGTACTAACAATGCAGCTGAGTATGAAGCCTTGCTCCATGGTCTTCGGATGGCTAAGGAGATGAATCTAAGCCGGGTTAAGTGCTTCGGTGACTCGGACCTAGTGGCTCAACAGGTGTCTGGCACTTGGGATTCAAAGGACCCACTCATGGCTGCATATCGTCGTGAGGTGGATATTGTTGTAGGTCAGTTCAAGGGCTATCAGGTGGACCACGTGGACCGTCGGAAGAATGAAGCGGCGGATGCTTTAAGCCGGTTGGGCTCTCAACGCAAACCTATCCCACCCAATGTTTTTCTGGGCGTCCTGCACAACCCGTCAGTCAAGCTCCCTGGTGAAGCGGATTTGGCTATTCCTGATCCGGAGGCTCAATTGGTGGCAGCTCTGCACGTCACCCCGGATTGGATGCTTCCTTATCTGGCGTACATGAACCGGGGCGAGTTACCGGAAGATGAGACGTTGGCCCGGCAGATAATTCGGCGATCTAAGTCTATGACCATTGTTAATGGCGAATTGCATCATTGCAGTGTGTCCGGGGCGTTTCAACGTTGTGTGTCCCCTGAGGAAGGCTGTGAAATATTGCGTGAGATCCACGAAGGAGATTGTGGTCACCACGCCGGTTCAAAATCCTTGGTGGCTAAAGCGTTTCGCCACGGTTTCTATTGGTTGACTGCCCATGCTGATGCGGAATATCTGGTCAGACGATGTGATGGTTGCCAAAAGTTTTCCAGACGTGCTCATGTACCGGCCCAAGAACTGAGAATGATTCCAATTACTTGGCCGTTTGCGACTTGGGGGCTGGATATGGTTGGACCTTTTAAAAGGTCCAAGGACAAAAGACCCACCTCTTGGTGGCGGTTGACAAATTTACAAAGTGGGTGGAGGCAGAACCTGTTAGCAAGTGTGACGCAGCTACGGCGGTTCAGTTTATCAAAAAGGTGATTTTCCGGTTTGGCTTTCCACACAGTATCATTACAGATAATGGTACCAATTTGTCCAAAGGTGCCATGAAAGAGTTCTACGAACGTGAGCACATCCGGCTTGACGTTTCTTCAGTGGCCCACCCACAGTCCAATGGTCAAGCGGAAAGAGCTAATCAAGAGATCTTGAGAGGCATCAAGCCCCGGCTTATGGTCCGTTTGCAGAGGACACCGGGTTATTGGGTAGAGGAGCTACCGCATGTTATGGAGTATCAACACTACGCCTAACAGATCCACAGGATACACGCCGTTCTTTATGGTTTATGGAGCGGAGGCGGTTCTCCCCAGTGACATCCGTCATGACTCACCTCGTGTGACAGCTTATGTTGAAGCGGACAATAAGACGGCACGGCAGGACGCTTTGGATCGGCTGGATGAAGAGCGTGACATAGCAGCTGCCCGCTCGGCGATTTACCAACAAGATCTTCGTCGTTACCATAGTCGCCGGGTCAGAACCAGAACTTTTCAAGAAGGAGATTTGGTGCTTCGGCTAATCCAAGACCAGACTGATATGCACAAGCTGTCCCCACCTTGGGAGGGACCTTTCGTGGTCAGCAAGAATCTGCACAACGGGTCGTACTATCTGATCGATATTCGAGAGCATAAAGACTCACGTACGTCAGAGGAGGAGACCAACAGGCCGTGGAACATAGCTCATCTTCGGCCTTATTATACCTGAGCCATCGGCTCTACTTATACATATTATGACAGTGTATATATTATGAATAAAGTAATAGACCGGAGCCTCGGCTAAAAGCGGGGTATCTGTTACATTTACATCATGTGTGGTTACATGGAGTTGTTCTATCTTAAAGCGGCCTCCGGTTTACCCCCTGAGTTTGCTTTCTAAAAAGCTTTATGATATCACTTGGGGGCTTGGTCGTGTCCGAACCAATGCAACACCTTTTGATAGGCGAAAGCCACCAGATCACTTGGGGACATGGTCAAGTCTGAACCAACACGCTTCTTGATCGGCCTAAGGCCATAGAGTCACTTGGGGGCTTGGTCGAACCCGAACCATTGCCACACCACTTGATCGGCATAATGCCACGGTTTCAGTTGGGAACCTGGCTGATTTGAACCATGGCTACACCTTATAGGGAGCTTGGTCGTGTCCGACCATGGTAACACCATCTGATCGGCTCAGTAAAGCCTTATTTTTTGCAAACGGTTTATCATTGCTTTTGCTTCCATGTTTTTTCATAACTATTATTTGATTTTTGTTGCGTTTCTTAAACCGACAACATTTGTAAACCGGTTCCAAAACTATCAGTTGACGGAATTCGATCAATTTTTTAATCCGGAGATAATTTCACCGGTTTGATGTTTTTCTGTTAACATCCTATTATGGAGTAACAGGGGCTTATCATGACCCGGCACGGTTTACGTGATAAACCGGCATTATAAATAACAGGAGCTGTTTTCTCCTTTGACGGTAAGGGTTTATACAACCTCCGCTTCAAGATTGGCTAAGCCAACTCTATGCCCAGCGATGGCAGGTATTTTGTATCATAAATTTTGATTATATACCTTAATATTTCATTTCATATTTATATGAACGTCACAAGACCGGCTGGCGGCACAAACTGCCGTGGCGGTTTAAGATTTTGTGACTGCAGGCAATATAAGATTGAAAATTTCGATCATTCAAGTAAGAGTATCAGCACCTATGCACGAAGGCATATTCAAAGCAAGAGTGTTGGCTATCCTATTACAAGGCAACATGGTGCCCAAATAAGATCATTGTTTCTTGGCGGAATGTAATGAAGCAGCTCTTCAAACCGGCTTCCGGTTCATGCTTGCTCGCCGCCCCGGTCTGATGGTTGTGGGTCGCCCTGCGCCGCTTCAGCTTCTTCATCTCTACCCAGCCGGAAGTCAACGATGGTCGATCGATTCCCATTAAAGCTTGAAAGACAGCCTCCTCATGGATCAGGGAAGTTGGGTCAATATCAGGAGCGTAAGTATGCTTACGGATCGGAGGAATCAGGTTCTCCACTTCAGGAATAGGTGCAGCTACTCGCTTGTTCTGATCGTCATACTGAGCTTGATAATGCGACAAATTTGCCTCTTCAGCTAATTGGCAAGCCGAGGCGCCTTTGCCGGTTTATCGCTCTCGAGTCATCTTCGTTGAACTCGAGCCGTCTTTCTTCGGGACCGATAGCCCCGAGCCGCCTAACGGGATCGAATCGCACCCATGCTTTGGCCCGGATTAAAGGCGTTGATGGCGCCGGTTCGAGCAGCAGATTTCTTCAGCTCTTCAATCCGGGCGGGAGCATGGACAACCTCCTAAGAGTATCTTGAATTAAGGAAGGTGCTGGATAGTTATGTGATGCGATGGAGATGATCCGCTGCGCCCAAAGGTACAAATCTGCTCTATTAAGGTATAGGCAGTCTTCAATTTCTTCCGAACGTCTGACCCCAAGTGACCAATGCGTGTGCCTACAACATTGCAAGAGAAATCACAAACCGGACTTATCATAAGAAAGTCAAGATTATCATAGAAGCTAAAGGAAACTTACGAAGATGGCAGCGGTCATGGAATGCACTTGCCGCTTCACGCCGGTCGACTCATCTACCACCGGTTTAAGGGCAGCCTCAGCATTTTCAACCTTTTTGGTTAAAGCGGCCTTTTCAGTATCCTAGCCAGCCCGCTCAGACTTGAACCACTCCTTGAGTTGCTCCATAGTAGTTAAAGCGGTTTTCAGTTCATCCTTGGCCTTGGAGGTTTCTGCTTGTTGAGATTTCAGATTTTCTTGAAGGTCATGGATTTGTGAGGCTTGTTGACGCATCTCACCCTGCAACAAAAAGGGAGCATGTTAAATATCGTCATTTCAAAGTCCCCAGTGCATAACCAGTTATACACTTGGCACTTGGGGGCTAATGCATATTTGATCTTCATCTATCAATAAAATCACAAAGTCCCAAGCTCAATACAAGTATTCAACTTGGCACTTGGGGGCTAATGGCTATTTGCTCGAACATGTTCTGATGCGGCGATATAAAATACAGTCCCGGTTTAACTATGCTAAGTTGAACCGGCCCTTAGGGGCTATATCAGTGGATTCTGAAGCATTGAGTTTATACTAAGTCCCGGTTTAACTATGCTAAGTTGAACCGGCCCTTGGGGACTAGGAGAGTTAACAAAAATTGAAATATTCAGGCCCTTGGGGACATGGAGGTTACCTCGAATTTCTCTTTCATCATCTTCACCAGGCCAGCTTCATAGTTACGGCTGGTATACAGCCGGTTCAAGTAGCCAGAATGAAGATCTTGGGGGTTCAGAGCGGCATAAGTTGCCAGATCAACATCCCACTTACCCTTGCTCATAGTGGCAAACTCTTCTTTGGCAGAATGTTTGGATAAAGCGACTAGATTACCCGGTTCGCTGTGGCCAAAGCCAGTAATTATGACGTCATCGTCCTTGGCATCACCGGTTTGACCAGGGGCAGTCGGTTTGTCAGCAGGCCGGATTGGACTGGTGGATTTTTCAATCCGGGTCGGGCTTCTGGGCTGGTCAGCAGGAAGGGCGGTGTCAACAGGCCTTTCTTCAGCAACAAAATCGTCATCTTGCTGTGGCGGATCATTGGGCGTGTCTTCACAGATGGCCGCTTCAAGATTTGGGGCGCTGTCCGGTTCAGGGGTTATCTCTTCGTCGGGCGCTTTCGAGACGAGCCTTTTTGCTCGGCCTAGGCTTGGCCCCTGAAAAGGCACAACAACGATTAAATACGGCATATACTACACAATGATGCAAGAGAAACAATATGAAAGGTATAACTTACCAAAGCACCGTTTTAGCGCGGCAGTGGTGGTGATGACTTCGCCAGATGAGGAGTGGGAAGTGACCTGATAATCGGAATCGACGGATTAAGGGGTTGACGAAACCAGCCTGCTTTAGGATAAGCACCGACAAGCAAATTAGAGACCTCTGAGCAGCGTTTCCGAATCCGGACTGTTCGGTAAACCGGTGGAGGTAACTACCTGGCCGCTGTGCCGAGTTGTGCGGCGAGCTTCATGCTGTTGGGTCTTCATAAGAAATTTGGGATCCAAGTAAGCAAGGGGATGAGAAAATTTAATTTTCCGGTTTGCCCGACGGATTTTTAGTGAAGGCAAAGGATTTGAATCAGAGGAGAGAATAGTTACCTCTACAACATCAGCGTTACTGGCTTCAGCGTCATCTTGACAAATATCATCATTAATTAGGCGTGTGAAAAGTAAGCCGCGAATCAAGTTCTACCTCAAGGTCCGGATTACCCACATCATCATCCACAGCGGATCGAGAAGACACAGTGGTTTTCCTCTTATGAGCAGTCTTCTTGATGACTTTGGTCTTTTGCGGATTGGTTTTTCCGGTTTGTCCGCTTCTCTGGCTTCTCTTGTGGACGTTTCTTGCTCCAGAACGGATCATCACCCTGATTAAGCAGCAGTTTATGTTAAAAGTTATACCGGAGATGGCAGTAATATATTTAGTAAAAAATAGTCCGAAAGTCTTACAGACGGCGGTTTGTTGGTAGCACAGAAGGGGAGCAGACCGGTTCGGGCACAGAGGTTTTCCGGTTCGTTCAACATCTTCTTCATCGCTTGGTGACCTCATCATCGGTAAGCTGGATATTAATATGTCGGAGGGAGTCGTCGACACTACCAGATACTCGCACATTAAACCGAGCGCTGGGAGAGGGCAAGATGCTCCAAGATATCCAACAATGGCGAGATCAATTCGGTTAAACCGTTAGCCATGAAGGCTACGAGCTTGGAGAGTTGAGGAGCATATTTACTTCTCTCATCGGCAGTTAACCTTTGCGAAAAGGATGTGTGTTCTTGAGTCGCTCGGACGAAAACCGGGCAAGGGATTCTCGTTGGCGGTGAAGTGTCTGCAATAAAACCATGTTTGATTCCATTCCTTGGGGTGGCTGTGCAGTTTGACATGAGGATAAGTGACCTCCTTTCTTTTTTGAATCGCCACACCACCCAATTCTGTGTTGGGCCCGTCAGTGAACTCTGTGCGGCGGTTTAGATGGAAGCAGTCTCTAAACAGTTCAACTGTAGGTTCTTCCTGAAAGTATGCCTCACAGAGCACTTGGAAGTGATGATATTGGTAATGTAATTGGGGCCTGTATCTTGTGGACGGAGTTGAAAATTGGCTAGCACATCTCAATAAAATTTTGAACCGGGCGGATTGAAACCCCGGGCTAGGTGATCTGCGAAAACTACAACATCTCCTTCTTGGGGTGTGGGTGGACATTCTTTGCCAGGAACCCTCCAATGGATACTATTTTCTTGGCTAAAGCGCCCGGTCAGGACCAGATTGTTTAATTGAGTTTCGGTGACATGGGAAGGAGCCCAGTTGCACTCATACACTTGTTTGGCCATCTACAAAGAATATATAAATCCGGTTCAAGAAATATGTTGGGACAAAGAGAGAACCGGTGTACAATGCTAAATCGGAGACAAATACGTCTAAACCGGAGTTCTATGAAGCGACAGTATCTGGTCAAGGAGTTCTGGTGGTTCAACAAGGGGACTAATGGCCTGGTCTAAGGTCTAAATATTGAAAACAATTGAGGTTGCGAACGGCTAAGTGTGCAGAAACAGGTTTCGCAAGATTTCTCTACAATGAAGGATCTGAAGCCAGATCAGAAAAGAAGAAAAATATCTAAAAAGGAATACAACAGAGCAGTATTGATGCAATGAGTAGAGATGATGTGCGAGATCTATGGACATGAGCACGAGACTACAGGCGGATGCTAAAGGCTACCGCTAATCAGAGCAAGGGGTCACAGATCCATCCAGAGTGCAGTATGAGCATGAGCAGTTCATGGAGCACGGCAAGAACAAGAAACCCTAGAACGGATCTAGGTCGAGGGGAACCTAGGACCTACCTGAGTTGAGGAGATGCGGAAGAGTCTGCGTTTCTCTGGTGCGTTCAGGTTGATGCAGCGGCCCAAGACGGTGCAGAGGTCGACGGCGGCGGCGGAGCTCCGAGGCCAGCGACGCGAGGAAGACGAAGAGAAAGGGGACGAAGGGGAGAAAAGGAATGACCCTTCGGTCCTATTTATAAGGCAAGATACCTGTGTCAGGCGCGGGAATCAAGGAGCTACAAACCTAGGAAGCGGAGCTGTCGCCTCGATTATTGCGGATCTATTAAACAAAGAAGATATTGTGAATGCTATCTTTATGGGGACGTCATGCCTGTTTACAGCAACCGGAGAAGGTGACATCATGGCGGTTCAACGATTTCAAGAAGGTATTGAGGATGAAGGTTTTTTATTAAGGATTGACATGAACCTGTTCAAATCAATCTGGGGCCTAATGTTGGGGATATTACTACTGGGCGTAAACCGGCCTATCTGGGCCAGGTTAACTTCATCAGTAGTTCAACAGTGTAAAAGCCCAAGGGGCATAAAGGGCCCAAGGCCTGTAGTCGGTTTAGAACCTGTAGCCGTAAACCGGCCTGATATGTAAACTTGTATTGTAAGTTAGGAATAGAGAGAGAGACCAACCCGGATACGAATATGAACCGGAGATTGGGACTCTCTGAACCGACGGGCGTCACCCGTGTATATAAGGGGACGACCCGGGGCGGTTCAAGGACAGAGAACAACAACTCGAGGCCTAGGCGAAGCTTATTTGCTCCCTAGTCATCGAGACCACATCAATCCCATCACAAACTAGGCGTAGGCTTTTACCTTCATCGAAGGGGCCGAACTAGTATAACTCTTGTGTCTTTGCGTCCGCTTTAACCCCTTCAAGTTAACCCGTAGCGATGGCTCCGCGACTAAGTCCTTTCATGAGGACATCTGCCGTGACAAAACCACGACAATACCTCTCCGTCATACGGAGTGACAAATCCCAGTCTCGACTCGTGCCAACCCAACAGATACTTTCAGGGATACCCGTAGTGTACCTTTATAGCCACCCAGTTACGTTGTAACGTTTGGCACACCCAAAGTACCCTTACGGTATCCGGGAGTTGCACAATCTCATGGTCTAAGAAAAGGATACTTGACATTAGAAAAGCTTTAGCAGACAAACTACACGATCTTGTGCTATGCTTAGGATTGGGTCTTGTCCATCACATCATTATCCTAATGATGTGATCCCGTTATCAATGACATCCTATGTCCATGGTTAGGAAACCGTAACCATCTATTGATCAACGAGCTAGTCAACTAGAGGCTCACTAGGGACATGTTGTGGTCTATGTATTCACACATGTATTACGATTTCCGGATAACACAATTATAGCATGAACAATAGACAATTATCATGAACAAGGAAATATAATAATAACCTTTTTATTATTGCCTCTAGGGCATATTTCCAACACACTGACTTGGCGGGACACTAAATACGTTTAGTACGCTAATTCGGGTGGGAGCGTTAGCCTTACTATGGTCGCTTTGGCTATATAAAAATGATTGTTTTTTTAATTGGCAACATCTCCTCCTCTATGCTGGTTATCTATCGTTGTACGCATTCACTTCGTATGTGGTCTACGCTGCACCGAACGGAGTACCAGTCGTTGTTCAAGGTGGCGTGTATGCGGTTGGAGCGGGTGGCCAGAGTTTTTTTACCCAACATGGGTGGCAGCATAATCTCCGGATTGGTCCACCTCCTTCGTCGATATAGGCATAGTTTTGGTCTCATATGGCTTTACTGTTGCCGAATTGTGGTTTTTTACATACTTCGTCAAACGGTTCTTTTTGTGGCTGTGTGTATCTTAGCTATGCAGAGGCCAGGTGTCGCTCATCATGATTTGTATCCGTTTGATGCTACATTTTAATATCCCTAAAAAATGTTTGGCTTCATTGTTAAGACATTTTTTCCGGAGTAGTTGAGTGTTCTGTCTGCATTCGAGGTAGTAAGCCCTCTACATTCTTTAAGTGTATTCTTTACGTTTCAGCCTTCAGTATCTATTCTTTCATCAGTTCAGTTCATCATGGCGGGGCGTCGACCCGTTGGTTGTGGCAACCCGCCCGGGTTCGAACCTCAGCTCTGACTCGCGGCGCTCGCGGAGTTTCTCCTATAAAAAAGGGTTAGCCTTTGGGTTGGTTTCTTTTTTTTCCATCTGCTCTCAGTGCAGCCTGAGTATCCACTCTTTCATTAGTTCAGTTCATCTGCTCTCAGTGCAGCAGCTAATTTTATCATTATGCATTTAATGTTCAGTCATAATTTAGTCTGTTAGTCTAGTTTCATCTAGTTTGTACGACAACTGCGCTTCAGTTTGTAGCACTTTCCCCTGTACTTGAGATTTGGGTATACGCAGATAAGGTTGTGTTTTTTGCCCTCTTTGAGCAAAAGAAGCTCACCTATCGTCGCCCTTGGTTCGTTGCTCGGGATACGCAAAAAACGTTTTTTTTTTGCAGGGTAATACATGTCTCATTTATATCATAAGTATCATAGTACAAGTCACGTAACCGACCAGTCAAAACTAAAAAGATAACAGAAAGCTAGCCTTTGCACAAAGGAACAACAACCCAGAAGTAAAATTACAATCAAGATTGAAGAAACCTCTGAACTTGACACCAACGTCCGTCACCTGCCTCTGGAACCACCACAGCAGCCACCAAAGGAAAAAATGACGGATCACCTTCACACCCGAGCTCGTAGCGGCTCCATCGCTGATATGCAGCTTTGCGGACCTCCAAGGTGGCTCACCAAAGGCAAAAACATAACCGTTGAACGAATCAGACCGGGGCAACACCCTGGACACGCCATCGAACTCCAGATCTGGCACCCCCACACAACTAGAACGCCGGAGGAGAAAACCATACCTGCCATCCATGAACCGCGAACCCAGCACACGATCCACCATCTTCCAGATGCCGCCGATGCAGACCACAATCTGCATCCGCTCCTGGACTACCTCCCAAGCTCCGCGCCGGCGCTGGAGCAAACGCCGTCGCAACGACGGAGCCCGAGGACACAGGTCCACCACAAGGATGTCGCCGCCGCCACACCATCTTTGCTTGAACAGACTGATTTCTAAATCCATCGCCAACCATAAGACCGATCGCCTCGTTGGAGTAGGATCCGAAGAAACTTTATTCAACGCCACCATCGCCGCGGCGGAAGCCAAGACGATGAACGGCTTAAAATTCTAATCTACGAGAGAAAAAACAATCCACACCCGTGGATCCGGCGACCCCCCTCATCACCGACGACCGAGGCCGCTGGCGGAGGGGAGCCGCCGGACGGCGGCGGCGGGGAAGACTCCTGGCGGGCGAGGTCGCCTTTTCTTTCCTCTGGCAGAAGAAAGAAAAGCGAACGATATGGCGAGATTTGCTACGCAAAAAAAATGTTCTGACGCGTCTGAGACGGAATCTAGAAAATGGGGAGTGCGAGGAATACGGTACGAAACAGTAGTTTGTACGTGGGCCGAAACGTAAGGTTGGGACGGCAGAGCCACGGGTGCGTTCTGGTCCGTGGACCAGAATGTTAGTGTTTCAACCGAGCCACGTACAGATCGGGAGAGGTGGTTCATTCTGGAAACCCTCGCCGCCCCTCTCTTCCACAGGTTAGTGCCCTCAGATCTGCAAAGTATTTTGTGCATTTGTTGTCCATGCTAACTGACGGGCCTTGGTCGCCGCACTCCCATCCTTTCTCAGGTTCCCACTGCGAGAGGAGTTCACCGACAGCCATGAGCACCCAGATCCGGTTCCTTTGTCTTGTTGGCGAACAACGGAGAAGAAGTTGCCGTTCCTGCTAACTCAAAAGCTGGGCCTGTTTGCGGTCAGCAGGTTGGCGACGACGGCACAAGCCGGAGTGCGGCGCCGCCCGGATACATCCCCGACGAGGTCGACACAGTCCACTGACAGAATCAATCAGCAAGCCCCTGGGTGGAAGGTATGAAGCCAAATCATGTCGTTGTTGCCTGTTGGACTGTATCTTCTGCATTGTGAGTGTTCGTTTCGTCTGCACTGCACATATTCAGTCATAATTTAGATTTGTTTGGTGGTTGGTAGCAAAAGTGAACGTATGAAATGGCAAACTGAACCATTTGCAACCCATCATTTTCGCACTCCCTGGTTGTTCCTGGATAACCATGCGCATCACTCTGTAAGTATAGTTTGTTGTACCTAGTAGACTGAAATGGTATTGTTTGGGATGACAGATTATGCCTGGGCACTGCGCCACCATGCCCTTCTCGAATGAGTGCTTTGGAGCAGTCAATTTGCAAATATGCAGAGGAGCCCACATAGAGTGTAGTAAGGCCTACCCTTGGCCTGAGTTTTGACTCATAGGGTGAGGCGTACGACTTCTACAATTTGTACTCGTGGGAGATTGGCCTTGGTATTAGATATGCAGGTTATTTGTTAATCAGTTCCACTTACTGAAAAAAAATATTTTGCCAGGGTTGAGCTGCGAGGAGAAAGAATTTGGCGATAGAGCGACATGCAAGTAAGATATACACTAGGGCAATGTTTGAAGAGTTCGGTCATCAACTAATAGAAGAGACGGCGTACAATGTCACAGAAGTAGAGAAGATTAAGAAGTATGCCATGGTTCACAACAATGCAGCAAAAAGAGAGAAATGTAGCAGGGTTCAGTACGAGGTGAACATAAGCAAAGACAAAACAGAGTTTACATGTGAATTTGGCCACTTTGAGCACCCTGGGATGTTATGCAGCCATATTTTGAGGGTAACTTTCGTTGACATTTATATTCCTTTAACAAAAACTGTATTTCTGAACAAGAGAACTAAACATATTGTAATGTAACAGGTCATGGATATACTTCATCTTGAGTAGATCCTTGTATATTTAAGCGGTTGACCAAGGACGCGAGGGACATACTCCCCAAGCATCTGGTTCAGCACCAGAAGGATAATTCAGTTAACTTTTCGTTCACGTGTAGGCACTCGACGCCATGGAGGTCGTACGGATGGGCTATGCGAGTGCAGAATCGTTCGAGCACATGTTCGGTGGTCTCGAAGCTTTATTTGTGAGTGGCGCACCTTTAGCAGAGAAAAGGGATGGTTTGGGTTTCGAAGACCACATGGTCAGTTTCGCTCCTGGTACATTACCTGGCAAGGGAGAAATTGCATATGTTGGAAACGATGGTGCTGCTCAATGCATTAGTGCTGGTAATTCTGCTAGTGTGAATACTCTCCAAGGTCTAACAGCTCCAGAGAAGCAAAGGGGGTCGGTAGAGCGACAAATAGCAGGGAGAAGGCGCCATACAAGGGTCTCAGTAAGCGCATCAGGTTCTGCAACATATGTCGACGCGAGGGGCACAAGCGAACAACCTGCCCTGGCAGAGGGGATGCACCCAAGAAACCACAGAAGCCTGGGAAATGCAAGGATTGTGGTATCAAAGGGCACTGCCGGACCACTTGCACGAAGCCTTCGGTAGCACCGTTGATGCCATTCACCATTGTTGTACAATCAAAAAGTTTTGAAGCTATCGGTACTTGCAATAGTGCCTTCGGCTGTTGAATCCGCAAGGAGTGGCACCACCAGGAAGTCTGAAGGCGGTGGCACTGTCGAAGAACTGGAGATTAAGGTACGAGCGTTTTGCGGTTACTAGCTTCCATTTGCCATTTCATCCCGTTGCAGAAATTCTAACTGGACGGCGTTTTGCAGTCATTTGCCTCTTCTGAAATGGATTCGGCATCGAGCGCTTGGAGTACAACACATCTGACGGCACAAGGAGGTGAAGGAGGGGATTATACTGTCGTTTGTCGTGTGTTGGGGTACATACATTCTTACTAATAGAATGACTGAATGTATTTTCAGGGAGAGGTGATCCAACGGGCGGACTGTCGGCTTAGTGTGTTCAAGCAGGAGCTGGATAAGAAGGTAGTCAAAGATTCTGTTGAGGAAGGATTCGGCAATCACGATGTAGCTGCCAGCGCCGAGGTCAACCAGGACGGCGGCGAGTCTGATGTGGAGAATGGATCTCATGTACTGGATGTGGCGGAGGAAACTGAATCCGCTGAAGACAGGAAGTGAGCAGCATGGCATCTAAACGACGGCGTACGCAGGTGTAGTATGGCATCAAGGCATCAAAATCGAATGTAAAGGATGCCATCTCGCTTTTGTTTTTCTGAATTTGCATGACATGAAAGGGATGAAACTGCTCGTTCGTTCCTGTCAGTTGTTCGTCCTTTGGCATTAAGTATGTAATTTCGTTTTTGTTTTAGAGACAAAGTATGTAATTTCGTGGTTAAGAAAATTTGGACTATGTGCATGCTACGGCCTTCTCTTTGCCTGGAGCAATTAGCCCAGGCGATAGGCCTGTTTGATTAAACAATGTAGTTGAAGGTATGGTAAATTCATAGTATTAAATGAGTGATTGGCCGTGGCATAATAGATGGGTGACGTTGGACGGCTCAGGCAGGCTCAGAAATATGTCTGAGCCATGCACCGAGAACCTGGTCCACAAGCACAGCACGACGGCCGTTGCATTCATTGCATCGCAGGACTCGCCTATTTCTGCAAATATACGGTAGTAGAATACAGCTTGGAGCTCGGATCCGCATGCGAACTGACGGCATGGATATCAGGATCAGCTGAGCTCGGGCTCAGAAACTGATATCCGCTCACCTGCTTCTATCTCATCTTTTCCTCCTCCTTTGCGCAGCCAGGGGTATCATTCAAGCTTTATCTAAAAGAATCTAACTAGTTTCATTTTGATACACTTTGTAGAAATGTACAGTTTTTCAGACTCCATAGCCTCATAGGTTTTGGAAGGGTAGGTAGCTCAGTTTGTCCATTTGCCAGGAGTAATTTTATTTATTGTGGCGTTAATGCAATTGCAGCCCTGCTCAAGACAGATGTCCTCCGAAAAATTACCCATGTGTTATTTTTTTTGCGATAGAAATTACCCATGTGTTCAACGATGGAGGATCAATATTAATACACATACGACTTTTCTGTGAGAGAGATGATTAATACACGTACATGATTGGTACTTGACTTACACTACATGAAATTAACAAGACTCAAATATTCCCATCAATATCGCTATTTGTCTTTTCGCCAAAAAAACTCACTCTGTAAACTAATATAAGATGTTTTAGATCACTACTTTAATAACCTAAAACGTCTTATATTAGTTTATAGAGGGAGTAGGTATTTGTCATTTCATTAATTTGATAATTTGTGATTTGGACGTTGGTATACAAGTTTTGGTAAGCCACATCCATATCTTTGATCTCAAGCCATTTTTATAGTTGAGATATGAAAATATTGGGTTTGTAGTGCCCTCCCTAATTATTGCACATCTAAGTCACTCAATCAATCAATCTCCGTGTAAAATCAATGACTTAGGACTTAGATGTGCGATACTTATCACACATCTAGATGTGCTTTAGCAAAACTGGAAAATTTTCTATGATTATCTATACGTATTTCTTTTATCATTTTATAGTATAAACATGCAACGACTTTTTATTCTTTTGCAGGGCTAGATCATCTCCTATCCTAGTTAAGAAAAGTTTTTTTTCCTCATTTCTCTCTCTTCCAGCTCATGAATTATTCTAAGGTGGCATAGCACCATTGTACACAACTTAGCACTAGAGACTAAGATTCAACCAACTAATTAAAAATCCATCAGAGACTTTTTATTTCGAGGAATGCGCCGACCAAAGGAGCAACTATGAGAATTGCGCCCATGTGCACAACGAGTATCTAGTTTCTATAAAACTCCTAGGAACTTTTTGATTGGTTGTTCCAGCTGCCTCATGACACTCTCCCAGCCAGCATGCGTCGGGTGCACATCGTCCCAGAAGAAGAACATGCTAGGGTTCAGGCACACATGGTAAAGGGGCTTCCGGTTCTCACCCAACTGCCCACAGTATCCTTGAGGATCAAAGCTCTCGCAGCACGGCCTTCGCCTATTTATGAACTTATTGAGTGGCTCCAAACCTTCAGATGCAAGTTAGACAAAACATAAAGGAAACAATCCCCAATCACTATGTAGTAATGAATGAGTCTCATAACATTGTACATATGTACATACCCTGGTCGTGGTCGATGTGATTGATGATGTTGCGAAAGGCGGTGTAGAGGTCGACTATAAAGACACCTTTCTTCCTGCCTAGCTTTTTCTCCAGGTTCCTGTTGTGGTTGGCCGCAGCGCCATTGCCCACCTCGTTGCACACGTCGTAGAGGCTCCCCCTGGAGTGTGACGGCGTGCAGCCGAGAGGGTGCAGGTTGTTCACCAGCACCCTCTTCACCCCGAGGTCTCGTATCCGCTCCACGGCCGCGGCAATCTCGGTAGTCACATTCCCAATAAAAGCATTGATCTGGAAGGAAAAAACTTGTCAGATAAACAGATCATTGATCACTGTGTACTGCTACTTCTATCGAGCACTGCTCACATCTTGGAAGCTGCTCGTGCCGAGGAAACGGTCATAGTCATGGCCGGAGACCGCAAGAAGTGCGACGGAGTGAGTAACGAGGTTTTTCGAGAGGGTTCTTCTATTGATCAAGCTCTCGAAGACTTTGACCTGCTCGCCGACGGTCATCAGGTCGAAGCCGGATTGGTAGATGCCCGTGCCACCAAGGGCAAAGTTCAGGCCGGACGGTTCATAGTCGATATCATTCCTGCTTTGGTACGCTGGAGGGGATTCGGGAAGCCCAATCATCTTGGCTGCAACGACCAAGTGACATCCAAAAATTAGGATGAAGCACACACCGATAAATAGACATACCTTGACCCGTGCTGCATCTAAAGGTAGATGGATGCAAATGATCGAGATTAGATATAGGTGCGTACCGACGAAATCGGATTGAACCATGAAGTCGGAGAAGCGGCCTGTTGCATTTGGTCGCCGACCCGATCCAACGTCCTTCTGATAAGAGATACCGTAGGGATAGTACCATTGGCGCGTCATAAGTCGGTGGACATCCGTTCGCGGCAGGTTCCCATTGTCCACAAATGAATCCCCGAACACGAACATGGTTTGGGGCGCGTGCCAGGTGTGCCGAGCCGACTCCACGCGAGCAGCTATAGTCCGTGCATGCATGCAAAATATCAGATGGTGATGACCACCAAGTAATGAGAAACTAAGAGAATAATTCAGCCGTGCATGGAAAACAAGGGATGATGATGACCGAAGTGATGAGAAAAACAGTCTACGGTAGCAAAAGAATTGATGCAGGGAATCTATCAAGGAGACGGGTACCACTGAGAGCAAAAAAGAGCACGACGCTGCCGCACACGACAGAGAGAAACGCCGACATCTTCAACCTGATGCTACCGAGAACGAGATGGTCTGCTTCGTAGGAGGTCTCTAATGGCGGCGGCGTTCCTGCCTTGCTGAGAGGCGAGTCCAGATAGGTTAGATGGGTGCTGCACGTTCTGTATTTAATAATCTATATACTGGCTGCCCGGTTATCTAGCGTAACAAACAGTGGATTCTAACTTAATGGAAGATTATCATCTCGCCTACGCCGCCACCGCCCAATTATCCCATCGCACTTCGCCGGCCCTCTCGGGCCTCTCAGCGCGTCACCCTATGAATGTACCGAAGGGCTGAAAAAATATTGCAAACACCAATATCAAGTCTACGTCTTGAACTTTGATGAGTTGGTTCTATCACAAGGAATTTAATCACGCTCAGTTCATAACTGTTTCTTTAAGTTATATAAAAATATGACTGGCGAGGGATCAGACTCATATATACAAGAATATCACAAGGAATTTAATCACGCTCAGTTCATAACTGTTTCGTTAAGTTATATAAAAATATGACTGGCGAGGGATCAGACTCATATATACAAGAATTTTTTAGGCTAAGCTACCGTCGATTTCATGCGTTTTAAGTTCTTTGGTGAGTGCCTTTCTGGTTGGCACGTGTCTTTGGTTTTACTTCCTGTCCACTCCTGATTTTTCTAACATGGTACAGGTCTACAGTTTAGGGTTTAGTGCCTTTCTGTAGGTCTACGGTTTTGCAGTGTATGTTTAGGCTGGTTGTAATGGGGAGTATCATATACTAGTATCATGCATATGATACTAGTGTATGATATTACCTCCTTAATGCATAGTATCATATAAACATGTGGATGAATTGGTTAGGTGGATAGTGGTATTCCCAACCCATCAGGGTTCAAATCCTGGTGCTCGCATTATTCCTGGATTTATTTCAGGATTTCCGGCGATGCGCTTTCAGTGGGAGGAGACGTTCCCCTCGACGACGAGGCGCCTATGGTGACTTCGTAAATCTCAAGATGATATGCCGGCTCAGTCTTTCGGAGGTGCTCATAGGGGTAGGGTGTGCGTGTGTGCGTTCATAGGGATGAGTGTATGCGCGTGTATATGAGCGCTTATGTCTGTACTGATGCTAAAAAAAAGTATCATGTAGTACTCTATTTATTGCCATGCATGACACAAAGTAGCATAGCATTTATTATGATACGGTATCATGATATGATACTCCACCCTCTCTTTCTTCATTTAATGCTACGACACCTCATCAAAATTGCCTAGTTGGCATGCATGATACTAGTTATGATACATTACGACCAGCCTTAGACTAGATGTTTCTCATGGGCTCCAAAAACTGCGTGGGTCCCATCCAAGGTTCCGACTTTCGAAGCCAACAAAATTTCGCTTACCCTCGAAAGCACCAAAATTTTGTAAACTTCAAAAAACATTTCAAGAAAATCAAGAATTTTTATTTAAATTTGCTTAAATTCAAATTTAAGGTATTGTATAAAAGATATATTAGCAACTTTTTTTTACAAAAGGACTCACCTGTCGCGCTGTGGTGCATCCATTACTTCAATCTCCGTAGACCAAGTAGGAAGAATAAAGTACTAAAAAACAAAATGAGAGTATCTGGGACTCAAACCGTAGACCTGAAAGATGGAATAACAACCTCCTACTACCATGCTATGCTAAAGAATGTAATTTAGAAGGATACGACCGATCTTTTATAAGGACGATTTTAAAATACCAAAATAATTTAAATGAAACACAAATATTTCGAGGACCCACGAAATGAGCGAAATTTCGTCAATCTTTTTTCCTTGATCCCATCCCACTGTCTTATCCTCTTGCCTCGATCTAACGTAGCCACGTCTCCTTATCTTCTTCTCCCCCTTGTTTAGATTGACCACTCCTTACACATTAGAAGCGTCGTTGTGGCCTTTGAACGGCACCAAGCCTCTTCCATGGCTGCAAGGCACAACATGCCCCAGACCTTGCCCACTCCACCACACCTACCTCAGCTGGCTATCGGAGTCAGCAGCCGTCGATGTGGATTTCTCGAGATGGGCCGCACAACAGCAACTGCGGCACAACAACATTGTTTTGAGAGCTAACGCCATGAAACCGGCAACCTCACTGTCCTCCAGTACACGACACCCCTCCATCGATCACCCCCGTTGATCTTGCCTACCTCGCCAACCACATCTCGGCTGTCTCCATAACTCCCCGTCTCCAACACCTTGCCACGGCCGCCTCCACCTTGTCGACCGCCTCCACTACATCCCGACAGCCGCATCCCCGACTTCAGTTCCAGTAACCTCTTCCTCCTATTTGACCCCATGTGATTCTTTTTTTGCTCGCTGTGACATTTGGCCCTACTCCCTATGTGTTCTGGTGCAAGTAATATTTGATCAGTTTTAGAGGCTGTAAATTTCTGATTTTGTAGGATATACATTTTAATACACTGATTTCCTAAGAAAAGAAGGCGTGCTCAAATTTTGAGAGTGACTAGCGGCTGGGGCACACCCTTGGCGCGCCTCCTCTGCAGTACTGTGCGTACTAATCCCGCAGAAGCATTTGGTAAGGTGTTTATGCAGTGCAAATGAGTGCCAATTGTTAAAAAGAGAATACATGGAATAGAACTGTAGCAACACAATATTAACTCATAAAGCAAACAAGCTAATCTGTCTATATTAACAGAGAGGTAACAGTCTTACAAGATGAATGAATGATCACAGAGCACGTCGATCAGTTGAAATCAAAGTCTAACATCCTCTAAAAGGTGGGCGATCTCGAAAAGAGAGGCATAGTTCATTGGATCATCATAACGCAGGTATATCAAGTCTTAGAGAGAAACTAAAGACGATACATGGAACATACGTATAGGCAATAGTCGAGGCTGGCGGTGGTACATCTGGAGATGGTGCACATGAGAGAGAGGTGGTGCCCTTCCTTGAGCTTGAAATGGAAGGCGCAAATGTCACTGTCGGTGTACTAGAGTAGGGGTACCCTAGTATCCCGAATTTGTGCACGGGCAGTTGCAGCCCTCCGCGGCAAGGCTTACCGGGTGACCGCCAGGATCCTCCGTGGTTCCTTTGGAGCCATTCAAGAACAAAGTATTCAAGCCAGGGAGACAAGACCCCGGCAAGAGGAGCTTGCCGGGAAGGCCACCCAAGGCACATAGGAAACAAGGCCCCGGCAAGAGGAGCTTGCTAGGAAGGCCACCCCAGGCACTTACAAGACAAGGCCCCGGCAAGAGGAGCTTGCCGGGAAGGCCCGGTGAGCGACAAGCTTCCGGGCGCGACAAGATAACAACCGCGGCAAGGCGCTTGCCACGACAGACCACCTCTCTGTACCTACGCTCCAGCGCATCCACTAACGTGTCGCCCGGGGACCTTTCCAGGCGCGCGTGGTGAGAGGCTGTGCAGCCAGCGGTGCGAGGTGGCAAGCAGCGCTGACAAGTTTGCCATCGTGGCAAGCGGTGGCGCCCCTGACGGTCCCTGTTTGCCTTTATTAGAGGCGACTAGGCGGGCATTTAATGCCTTTGTCCCCTGCCGTCGGGGTTAGGTATGGTACTTGTACCTTTGTACAAGTAGGTGCACCAACCACTTCTTTTCCATTTGTACCCCGTCTCGTTGCCACCTGCCGGAGCCCCTTGTGCATATAAAAAGGAGGCCCATGCATAGCGTAGAAGGGGTTGGTGGTCGATCAGTTCCCTCACGCTCGGTCTCATTAGCAGCTGCATCTGTCTTGTAGTATTCAGCGCTCTGAGCAAGAACTCAATACACTTTCAGACATCCAGCGGTAAGTGTTATCTCTCGGAAACTCGAAGCTGGGTAAACCTCTCGCGTGCCCGCCTCGATCCGCTCTTCGTGCGACCTCCGCTCCCCGCCGAACGAAAGGGCTCGGTCCGCCCGGCCCCACAGTGTTCGTGGGCAGATCAGCCTACCCGACATCTTTGGCGCGGGGCAGGCTGATCTGCAGCTCACCTATGGGCTGGCGGACCGAGCGACCGGCAGTCTGCAGCAGCAACCGAGCTCGAGCAGCTGCACGTGTGCGTTCTTCGAGGCTCGAATGCTGACGACAGACTCAGCATGGAGGGAACTGATCGACCAACCCCAAACCTTTTCTACGTTGCGCATGGGCCTCCTTTTATATGCTCAAAGGGGCTCCGACAGGTGGCAACGTAGACGGGGGTACAAATGTAAAACTAGTGGTTGGTACACCTACTTGTACAGTGTACAGTGTAATATAGGCGCCGACCGTGGGGGACAAAGGCATTAAATGATTTGCTTTCATTTCTGGATGCATATTCAGGATATCATCAGATCTTCATGGCAGAAGAGGATGAGGAGAAGACCGCATTCATCACCCCATGTGGCACCTACTGTTTTGTACGGATGCCCTTCGGGTTAAAGAGTGCTGGTTCAACGTTTGCAAGAGTAGTTCATGATGCTTTTGAGCCGCAAATGCACAAAGATGTCGGGGCAGGCTGATCTGGCCCACGTACACCTATGGGACTGGCGGACCGAACCCCTTTCGGTTCGGCGGGGAGCGGAGGTCGCAGGAAGAGCGGATCGAGGCGAACCACGCGAGAGGTTTACCCAGCTTCGGAGCTCTCCGGAGAGATAATACTCCTACTGCTGCATGTCTAGGTGTATTGCGTTCTTGCTCAGGAGCGCTCGAATGCTACAGTACAGACGAGCCGCTAACGAGACTCAGCATGGAGGGAACTGATCGACCAACCCCAAACCTTTTCTACGTTGCGCATGGGCCTCCTTTTATATGCTCAAAGGGGCTCCGACAGGTGGCAACGCGTGGGCGAAATACAAAGGTAAAACTAGTGGTTGGTACACCTACTTATGCGATTATGCGATGTAATATACCTAACCACGGCGGCAGGGGACAAAGGCATTAAATGCCCATCTTGTCGCCCTAACGGTGCAAGCGAGGACCGTCGGGCGCCACCGTTCGCCACGATGGCAAACTTGTCGGCGCTTGCCACCTCGCACCGCTGGCTGCCTGACCTCTCGCCTTGGCGCTGGAAAGGCCCGAGGCGACACGTTAGTGGATCTTGTTGGAAGCGTAAGTCTGAATAGGTGGTCTGCGGCAAGCGCCTTGCAGCGGTTGTTATCTTGTCGCGCCGGAAGCTTGTCGCTCACGGGCCTTCGGCAAGCTCCTCTTGCGGGGTCTTGTCTTGTAAGTGCACAGGGTGGCCTTCCCGGCAAGCTCCTCTTCTTGGGGCCTTGTCTCCTATGTGCCTTGGGTGACCTTCGGCAAGCTCCTCTTGTCGGGGTCTTGTCTCCCTGGCTTGAATACTTTGTTCTTGAATGGCTCCAAAGAAAGGGAAAGAGAGAACGGGCGGCCTAATCTACGCGACCACCCTCAGCCCTCTTGATTCCGCTCACCCTGTCCACAATGGGTGCGGCAAGGGTCTTGAGCGCCTCCACATCAGCATTCGGCGGCAGGGACTTGAGGACGTTGGTGAAGTTGAGGCCGGGGTTGCGGAAGGCCACCTTCATCAGCACCTTTTGGAGGGCTCCCGCGCAGATCTGGCGTGACTCCTCGGCCAGCTGTTTTGGGACTTCTTCCCGGAGTCGCTGGAGGCCCGTCACCATGCCCTTGAAGAATAAGCTAAGCTTGGCGCTGGGTTGGAGGTGCTCGTCGGAGGAGTATCCGAGATCCACCATCCCAGCTCCATCATTTCATTTGTGGATGGCGGCAGCAGTATCCACGAGACCTTGATCGAGTGCTCCACCTCTCCCTCAAGGCACCACAGGCGGTAACAGCATTCGCCAGCAGCTCCTCGTCGGCCTTGATCTTCTCCTTCAAGGCCACCTCCCGCTCCTTGGCGCCGTCCAGCGTCTGAGTCAAAGTAGTTAACTTCAACTCAAGATCTGCATTGGAGTCCCTGGCGGCGCTGAGCTTCTTGCTCCTCTCAGCGAGACGGCCCTGCAGCTCGCCAAGAGTATACGCGTCCTTCTCGCGCTCGTGTTTGAGTGCGGCAAGCTCCTCGCCGCTCTTCTTGAGGCTGGCCTCCAACTGCGCCACCTTCGTCTCCAGCCCCTTCTTGGCGGCCTCGGCAGCCGCGGCATCCCTTGCCTCCTTGAGAGCCCGCCAAATGTTTCCTCGCGCATGGCGAGATCCTCCTCGTGGCTGTCCAGGTTGACCTTCCGCTGCGCCAGCTCGCCTTCCTGCGCAGACAGCTTCTCGGCGGCAAGCCGCTGTTCCTCCTCAGCTGCAGCCTTCTCGAGGATGAAGGCCTTGCGCTCCTCGGCGAGTTGCTCCCGCTCCTCCGCCAAGGACCGGAGAGCTTCCTGGTTGCGGCCGGAGCTCCTCCAGCAGCGCTTCTCGATGTCTGCTCCCCCTTCGCAACAAGCGCCTCCGGGATGCCAGTTTGGCTTGCCGGTAGCGGTAAGTAATGGCAGCTTCGCGGCGGTTGCTCCTCCTCGGGCTTCGCCGCTGCTGCTGCTTAGTGCGTCAACTAAGCGTCAGCCCAGCGGAGGCGAGCAACTCTTCGCCGAAGGTTTCTCCTTGGCCGGCGCCACTGGGCTCGACTCCCATGGGAGCTTGATGAAAACGCCGTCGCCCGGCCTTCAAGTAAGCGCCAGTGGGGCTCTTGAACTGGCAGCTGCGGCAACAGCGGAGGATCGTGATCGGTGTAGCGCTGGCGCTCCTGCTGACCTCGAAGTCGTCGGTCTGCGATCGCCGGACCCTCGCCCGGCCTGCGGCGGCGGCAGTGGCTTCTTCGCGGCAGGCTCGTCGGCGCCGGCTTCTTCTCCGATGGCAGCGGCGTCGTCGATATTGCAGCAGCGTCCTCCTCGCCCGGCGACCTCGGTCTCCATTGGCTCTGTGGCGGATGGATCGGCGACGAAAAATGAAGAAAAGTCAAGCAAATATTCAAAAGAAAATCAGAAGAAGAAGAACGCAAGAGGATTACATGTGCTAGGAGTCTGCAGTCATGGTCTCCACCGCCAGAGATCATTGGTCTTGTCCCTTGCGGAGAACTGCCCCTTGCGGAGAAGTCTCCTTCTTGGGAGGCGGCTCCCTTGCCGGGAATCCTCCTTGGCGGTGTAGTCGAAGCGAAGGCATGTCGGGGAGGCGGCAGGGGCACTCCTGGTAAGGCTGCTCTGCTCCTACACAAATCAGCGATCGGATATCGGCAAAGAAAGGGCACCCATGCACGCCCTAACAGCAGGAAGTAAACCATATACTTCTGCTGGGGGCTGCTGTTGAGGAGCTCTTGGCGTGCCGATGCCCTGTTTTGGGCACAGCCCAACAGCGCTTCGGCATCGTGTGTGGCCCAGGCCAGGGGCTCTGTCGGTGTACTAGAGTAGAGTACCCTAGTATCCCGAACTTGTGCAGGCAGTTGCAGCCCTCAGCGGCAAGGCTTGCCGGGTGACCGCCAAGGTCCTCCGTGGTTCCTTTGGAGCCATTCAAGAACAAAGTATTCAAGCCGGGAGACAAGGCCCGGCAAGAGGAGCTTGCCGGAAGGCCACCCAAGGCACCTAGGAGACAAGGCCCGGCAAAGGAGCTTGCGGGAAGGCCCGGTGAGCGACAAGCTTCCGGGACGCAACAAGACAACAACAGCGGCAAAGGCGCTTGCATGGCAGACCACCACTCTGTACCTGCGCTCCGGCACATCCACTAACGTGTAAGCCACAGGACCTTTCGGTAGCCCAGCGTGGAGAAGAAGGCTGTGCCGCCCGGTGATCTTGAGATAGCGGCGTTGACAAGATTGTCATCGTGGCAAGCGGTGGCGTCCCCGACGGTCCTATACGCCTTTGTTAGAGGCGGCGTGAAGCGGGCATTTAATGCCTTTGTCCCCTGCCGTCGGGGTTAGGTATGATACCTTTGTACAAGTAGCTATACCAACCACTCCTTTTCCATTTTACCCCTACAGCGCGCCAAAGATGTCGGGGCAGGCGATCAACCCACGAACACCTATGGGGCGGCGGACCGAAACCTTCGGTTCTGCGGGGAGGCGGAGGTCGCCTGAAAAAGCGGATCAAAGCGAAGCTGCGAGAGGTTTACCCAACCCGGAGCTCTCGGAGAGATAACACTCCCTCTTGCTGCATGTCTAGGTGTATTGCGTTCTTGCTCGGGGCGCTTGAGTGCTCTGATACACAAGCTGCTAACTAGACCGGCGTGAGAGTTCTCGGCGAACCTCTCTCCTCCTTGAGCATATAAAAGGAGGCCCGTGCCCAGCGTGGGGATGAGAGAGGTTGAAGCGAGAACTCTTCGATCTGGTCTGAACCGCAGCACGGCGCTGAACCGCTGACGCTATAAGCGAATACCGCGACATCTTTGGAGCAATCAGTTAAATTTTTAAGTTATCTTACTTGAACGACCGAAATATGTATGGAAAACCTGTGCGCAGATGAACCAACTCGTAGCTAGTTGCGCCCTTACTTTGTTTCGAGTCCGCTCAACAACTTAAGTGAGTTGCGACTAGTTGCGACAAGGTTGCTTGTCGGAAGCGGCACCGCCAGCAGGCCGCTGACGCAAGGTTGCTTGTCGGAAGCGGCACCGCCAGCAGGCTGCTGACGTTCCGCACTCAGCGCTCGCGGCTCAGGTGCCCGCGCCGACAAGTTCCCTAAAAGCGTAAGGCAAAAACATACAAAGGAAGGAATCAAGTAAAGGAAATAACATAGCAATTGATATCCAAAATAAAGTTATATTACAAGATAGCTTGCCGCAGCTCTAATGGATTGTTCCTGTGACATGACCAACAGCGGCAAGGGAAAGAGAAAACGGGCGGCCTAATCTACGCGATCGCCCTCAACCCTCTTGATTCCGCTCACCCTGTCCACAATGGGTGCGACAAGGGTCTTGAGCGCCTCCACATCAGCATTGGTGGCGAGGGACTTGAGGACGTTGGTGAAGTTGAGGCCCGGGTTGCGGAAGGCCACCTTCATCAGCACCTTTTGGAGGGCTTCCGCGCAGATCTGGCGCGACTCCTCGGCCAGCTGTTTTGGGACTTCTTCCCGGAGTCGTTGGAGGCCCGTCACCACGCCCTTGAAGAATAAGCTAAGCTTGGCGCTGGGTTGGAGGTGCTCGTCGGAGGAGTATCCAAGATCCACCATCACCAGCTCCATCAGCTCGCTGTGGATGGCGGCAGCAGTATCCACGAGACCTTCGGTCCAGTGCTCCACACTCTCCCTCAAGGCACCCTGGGCGGCAACAGCATTCGCCAGCAGCTCCTCGTCGGCCTTGATCTTCTCCTTCAAGGCCACCTCCCGCTCCTTGGCGTCGTCCAGCGTCTGAGTCAAAGTAGTTAGCTTCAACTCAAGGTCTGCATTGGAGTCCCTGGCGGCGCTGAGCTCCTTGCTCCTCTCGGCGAGACGGCCCTGCAGCTCGCCAAGAGTGTAGGCGTCCTTCTCGAGCTCGTGCTTGAGTGCGGCAAGCTCCTCGCCGTTCTTCTTGAGGCTGGCCTCCAACTGCGCCACCTTCGTCTCCAACTCCTTCTTGGCGGCCTCGGCAGCAGCAGCATCCCTTGCCTCCTTGAGAGCCCGCCAAATGTTTCCTCGCGCATGGAGAGATCCTCCTCGTGGCTGTCCAGGTTGACCTTCCGCTCGCCGGCTCACTCACCCTCTGCGCAGACAGCTTCTCGGCGGCAAGCCGCTGTTCCTCCTCAGCTGCAGCCTTCTCGAGGATGAAGGCCTTGCGCTCCTCGGCGAGTTGTTCCCGCTCCTTCGCCAAGGACCGGAGAGCTTCCTGGTTACGGCCCCGGAGCTCCTCCGCGCGCTTCTCAATGTCCGCTCCCGCCTTCGCGACAAGCGCCTCCCGGGATGCCAGTTTGGCTTGTCGGGCGCGGTAGAGCGACAACAGCTTCCGCTTGCTCCTCCTCGAGCTTGCCGCCGCTGCTGCTGGCGCGTCAACTAAGCGTCGGCCAATGAGGCGAAGCAGCTCTTCATCGAAGGTTTCTCCTTCGGCGCCACCGAGCTCGACTCCCATGGGAGCTTGATGAAGACGCCGTCGCCGGCCTTCAAGTAGGCGCCAGGCTAGGGCTCTTCGGAGCCTGACACTACAGCAGCGGCGGAGGGATCGGCGGTTGGTGTAGCGCCTGGCGCTCCTGCGGTCTCAGGGTCGTCAGTGTGATCGCCAGACCCCTCGCCAGCTTCTGCGGTGGCAGCTTCGGTGGCTTCTTCGCCGGCAGGCTCGTCAGCGCCGGCTTCTTCTTCCACGGTGGCGGCTTCGTCAGTTTTGCCGCGCACGTCCTCCTCGCCGGCGACCTCGGTCTCCATCGGCTCTGTGGCGGACGGATGAAGAAAGTCAAGCAAATATTCAAAGACAAAATCAGAAGAAGAAAAACACAAAGGGAAGTACTCAGCGAGAAGGTTACGGCGCCGGGCTGCGGTCATGTTCTCCGCCGCCAAGGGATCTCTGGTGCCGTCCCTTGCGGAGAGCTGCCCTTGCGGAGAAGGCTCCCTTGCCGGGAACGCTCCCTTGCCGGGAATCCACCCTTGGCGGCGTAGTCGAAGCGAAGGAGGCTGCTCTACTCCTACACAAGTCAACAGTCAGATATCAGCAAAGGGAAAAGCACCCACGCACGCCGAACAGCAAGAAGTAGACCATATACTTACGCTGGGGGCTGCTTTGAAGGAGAGTTGCCTCATCCGGCAAGGTTGTCTCGGATCGCCTCCTGCCGTCCTGATGAAGGTTAAGTCCTCGACGACAATCATCGGGGTCTTGGCTCTCTTCGACATCCTCTGGACCAGCGTCCTGAAAAGGAATGGATTCAGAGTAAAGCAGATCAGATACAAGACAAGTCAACAAATCGAAGAATTACAAGTACAGCAAGGAATCTTACTCTTCCTCTTCCTCGTCGGAGCTAAGCGCGGAGAGGTCGAATTCTGGCCCGCCTCTGGTACGACGAGGCGGAGGAGTGGGCTCCCTTGGACGCTTGGCGGGAGCGGGACCGGTGGCCTGCGAGTGCCCCGCCCAGCTTAGCGGTGTGTGAGGTGCTCCGCGGCAACAGTGCTACATGGTGGAAGCTGGGAAGCTGGCGCGGCTGTTGGCCCGTCTGCCGCCCAGCTGCGTCTCGGCCCTGCGAAGACGCCTTCTTGGCGGAGCCGGTGGCTTCGCGGCAAGCTGCTTGGAGGTGGAGAGGATGCGCCCTCGGCGGCTCGCTCGACTCGGCCTCGAGCTCGGCAAGCTCTTCCTCGCCGGCAAAGTCCTTTCTCTTGACAAGGCTTGCCGCCTCGGCTGCCTCTGCCTCCTCCACAGTGAAGCCAAACTCACCCGCGGCAGCGGCTGCTGCCGCCTCTTCTAGCCTGGTGGCGATGCGCTGCATCTCGTCGTCAGTAGTGTCACGGGTGAGGCCCCTCTGCTCGTCGGGGCGGACTGGCATCTCTACCAGATTGTCGAAGAACTGCCGCACCACGTCATCTGCCGGCTCTTGCCAAGTGGGGACAATTCCGTGGGAGTCACACAACAGCATCATTGCACGGATGCGGTCAAGCGACGAGTTGTTACACAGCGGAACGACGCCCCTCGGCAACCTAAACATCTCCGGATGATCAGGATCAGGCTTGAACAGCTCTAAGAGCATTGCGTCAAGCTCCAAGACAGTGAAGTTGAAGTTGAGGCCTGGGCGCAACCTCATGATGTCCGCTGCGTTCTGAAATTCCCAAGCAGGTCTCCTTCTCTCCTGCAAGAAGCGTCTGGCGGCGAAGAAAGTCCGCGCCAACTGTGCCTACAGTGAGTCCGGCAAGTCTGAGGCGGAGGATTCGGGTAACTGCGATCTTCAGCCTAGCGTCCTCCGGGTCTAGATTGCTCCAATCATTGCCGCATACCTCTTTGGGGTTTGGTATTTGGGCGGTAAAGGCTGCGGGTTCTCCTCAACAATCCAGCACCAATCTGCCCTCCACTCCTCCCATTTGGTACGGAGCTCTCCTCTAGATAGGCCTCCTTCTTGCCGTCCACAGAGACCCAAGCAATTCCTTGACAAGGGGCTCTCCTCTCTCGGCTCGGGGTAAAAAGAAGTGACGGAAAAGAGCTACATTTGGGTGGATTCCGACAAAGTTTTCGCAGAGATGTGCGAAAACTGCCATGGTCGAAACGACGTTGGGGTGAAATCAAGGAGGCGGAACCCGTAGGTGTTCATAATGTCGCATAAAAGAACTCAGAGAAGGCGGGCAGAGCCCGCAGAGAAGAAGAGCGCGAAGAAGGGATACCCGTCGGGGCCAGATTCTGCGGCAGCGGCGGGAGTACCTTCGCGGATGCGGCTGCGTCTCCGTCGACGGAAGAGGTAGTAATTCTCCCTCAACTCCCTCGCGGCGAGCTGAGGGGGAAGACGGCCCGCTCCTTCCGCTTAGCGCCGCAAGCAGCGCCTCGGCCGACTTCACGGTCTTCCCTTGTCGGCTTCGGGCCCATGGCGGGCGCTGGAGGAGATCGGCGGCGTTGAGTGTGCTGGTGGCGATGGGGCGGCGCTGCTCTCTTTCAGCCTTGAGAAGAAGGGGGAGCAGCGGTGGTTTCGATGGGACAGCAAGCGGCAAGGTAGGCGGCAGCGCCCTGTTTCCCCGCTTATAAAGAGGGAGGCGGACGTTCGATTTTCCCGAATAAAGAAACCCCCACGACCTCGCCCACGATCTCTCGCAGACGACGCCACGTTCGATGCGTGCTGCCTGTGGGGGCGTGGTGGGTCCGGGTTGAGTTATGGTGTGACCGGGCGCGTGTGCCCGTGCCTGTTTTGGGCTGGCCCAACAGCGCTTCGGCTTGCGTGTGTGGCCCAGCCGGGGGCTCCTGTCGGTGTACTAGAGTAGGGTACCCTAGTATCCCGAACTTGTGCACGGGCGATTGCAGCCCTCCGCGCAAGGCTTACGGGTGACCGCCAGGATCCTCCGTGGTTCCTTTGGAGCCATTCAAGAACAAAGTATTCAAGCAGGAGACAAGACCCGGCAAGAGGAGCTTGCCGGAAGGCCACCCAAGGCACATAGGAAACAAGGCCCGGCAAGAGGAGCTTGCCGGGAAGGCCACCCAAGGCACATAGGAAACAAGGCCCGGCAAGAGGAGCTTGCCGGAAGGCCACCCTGAGCACTTACAAGACAAGGCCCGGAAGAGGAGCTTGCGGGAAGGCCCGTGAGCGACAAGCTTCCGGGCGCGACAAGATAACAACCGGCAAAGGCGCTTGCATGACAGACCTCTCTGTACCTCGCTCCAGCGCATCCACTAACGTGTAGCCACAGGGCCTTTCGGTAGCGTGGCGAGAGGTCAGGCAGCCAGCGGTGCGAGGTGGCAAGCAGCGCCGACAAGTTTGCCATCGTGGCGAACGGTGGCGCCCCTGACGGTCCCTGTTTGCACTGTTAGGGCGACTAGACGGGCATTTAATGCCTTTGTCCCCTGCCGTCAGGGTTAGGTATGGTACACTGTACACTATACAAGTAGGTGCACCAACCACTTCTTTTCCATTTGTACCCCCATCTACGTTGCCACCTGTCGGAGCCCCTTGTGCATATAAAAGGAGGCCCATGCGCAACGTAGAAGGGGTTGGTGGGTCGATCAGTTCCCTCCACGCTCAGTCTCGTTAGCAGCTAAATGCATCTTTGTAGTATTCGGCGCTCTGAGCAAGAACTCAATACACTCGAGACATGTAGCAAGAGGAGTGTTATCTCTCGGAGAAACTCAAGCTGGGTAAACCTCTCGCGTGCTTCGCCTCGATCCGCTCTTCGTGTGACCTCCACTCCCCGCCAAACCGAAAGGGGCTCGGTCCGCCGGCCCCATAGGTGTTCGTGGGCCAGATCAGCCTGCCCCGACAGTCACCTTGCTGGATATTCGCATGGTGGCGAAACCATGATTACTTCGTCGTGATGGTGGCCCTCTTGTCAAGTCCAAGCACGAATTGACCGTCGAAACCTACGATCCCGTCTCCAAGCTTGACTAGTAGGGTATCATCATCTTCATGGATGTTTCAAACCAAATGGTCGTAAGGCGATTGGGAGGCTCCAAACCCTAAAGCCTAACGGCCATTTTAGTCAAAAGGTAGTAATTTCTTTACACGAAATGGTCATAAAGCATACAACAATATGGTGTACGGCCTTATTTCTAAGAATAATTACCACCAAATCCAGAAGGTCGTAACATCTATGGCGTCACATTTTATTAGTATAATTTGGCGACTGGACCGACACCTAAGCAGTTTCTCCTACGTGTCATGTTCATGTGGCATTTTGATTACAAAATCTCATTTCCACTGGTAGAATAAGGGCCTATTGTCCCGGTTGAACCGGGACTAAAGGGTCGGTACTAATGCCTCCCCCCTTTAGTGCCGGTTCTAACACGAACCGGGACTAAAGGTCGCGGCCACGTGGAGCTCCACCTTTAGTCCCGGTTGGTAACACCAACCGGGTCTAAAGGAAATTTTATGATTTTTTTTGAATTTTTTTTGAATTTTTTTATTTTTTTATTTTCAATTTTCTGAATTATTTTAACCTCTAATCTCTAATCAGAACCCCTCATCCTTGCTCAATTTATCCTCTAATCTCTAATCACCCCTCATCATTCCAAATCATCTAACTTCCTGAATGGTCACCCATCCTCCCACTCCCCCAGCCTGAGCACGCTTAACTTTCGGGTTCTATTCTCCCTCTTTTCCAAGTCTGCACTTGTTGTTTTCCTCACAATAGTAAGATGTCAATCCTATTAACCCTCAGGAATTTTGCTTGAGCATGAAGTGACACATTTCACTGTTTGAGTTTGAAACTATTGTTTTAAAAAACAATAATTATTTGAAAAACAACAGTTATTTTGAATAATTAGTTTGACCATTGTTTGACCATCGTTTGACCACAGTTTGACTAGGTTTGACCAAAATTCAAAATAACTGAAATAATTAGTTAGTAACACTAATATTCTAGAATAATTAGTTTGACCACTGTTTGACCATTGTTTGACCAAAGTTTGACCACAGTTTGAAATTTTTTCGATTTTTTCCACTCTAGATCTTAAAAGCCCCGTAACTTTTTTCTGTTAGGTTTTTGAGGATTTTGAAAATGTTTAACGGGGTTCCCCCGTTAAATTTGGATGTAACTTTTCGAGTAGATGATTTTTCATATAAAAAACTTTTTCATCCGAGTTAGTATGCAAAAGTTATGCCCATTTTTACAAATTCCAAAGAGATTTTGCAAATAAAGTCGAACTTCACATTTGCAAATTTTCCCAACAACTAGACCACATATAATTGGGAAACTTATTTTTTTTATTTCCATCATTTTCTTTTATTTTTTCAAAACTGAAAAGGCGATCCACAGGGGGGGGGGGGTATAGTTTGAAAATGGGACCTTTAGTACAGGTTCGTGGCACGAACCGGGACTAAAGGTCTCAACCCCATTAGCACCGGTTCTTGTCTCAAACCGGGACTAAAGGTCTAATCTTATAGTCCCGGTTTGAGGCATGAACCGGGACTAAAGGGCATCACACCCTTTAGTCCCGGTTTTAGGCACAAACCGGGACTAAAGGGCACAGGTGAACCGGGACTAATGCCTTAGCCGCACGAACCGGGACTAATGCTCACATTAATCCCGGTTCGTGACTGAACCGGGACTAATGTGAATATTGGCCCGGAACCAAAGCCCTGTTTTCTACTAGTGTTCTTATGTGTGGGACCCACTAATAATGTTTTCTTTTTTCGAATTTATAAAAGTAAAAGGAAACCCGCTTCCAACTGAATTGGCAGAAATTTGACTTTTTAGTGAGAGGTGGATGGAAAAACCTTTTGACAGGCAACCATTTTGTTAATTGTAAATAAATGTTGTCTAATATATTTAAAAAAAATTGTGGTCCAATTTTGCAACAAACTTTTTGTAGGTCTTAAAAAAACCTGTTTTTGGCACTCCGAAAATAGAAAATGGATTTTTGTGCAAAGAAAATGAAAACTCGCTTCGTCAACATTGTTTGCCATTTCAAAATGCACACTTATGCACAGTATGAGATAATTTGAATAAACTATGCCATGAATTTTGCCATAACATTTGAACCCGAGAGGAACCACCACACAACGAAAAATCATGTCTTGTTTTAATATAGAGAATAGCCGAAATTTTCTCGGTCAGCGACAAAGCATCGTTTGGGTGGGTGGCGCCATGGGGTTGAAATAGTTCTAGGCCTTCCGGCGCCCACTTGTGTCGAGGATTTTCATTCGGTTTTGACGCGCTCTTTTTTTTTAGGAGATGACGTGCTCTCTCTTTCTCTTCCCGCTTCCTACCTGCAAAACAAAGGCAAAAGAAAACAAAAAAAGAGGCCTCCACTCTCAAACTCCTCATGCGCTCTCATGGGGTCCAAATATTTCGGCCTCCCGCGCGGGGGTCCAAATATTTGGGTCCAGCCCGCTCTCTCCCACGTCCGACCCACCAAATCCAAATGATGAATGAACAAGAAAAGGAAGAACAAGAGAAAAAAAACAGAGGAGCCCACCCACGCACCCGCTGCACAGAACCCTCTCCATCTCTCTCGACTCCTCCTCTCTCTCTGTCCCTCTCGACTCTCTCGCCGCTGTCACCTCCGGCGGCCGATCCTGGCGACCTCCGGCGGGAATCGACGGCGCGCCAGCACACCAACGTGACCCCCATGCCCCGTTCCTCCCTCCTGTCCGGCGAGATCCGGCGCGCGCGTCTCCAGCGGCCAAGCGCGCGCGGCCGTCTCCCGTCGCTAGGGTTTCGTTCGCCGGCGTTGCTCCGGCGATTCAGGTGCGTCCCTCCACTCCTACTCCTACTCCTCCTCACAACCCTCCCTCTCTCCCTCTCCATCCTCTCCGAGATCCAGCACGCCGTCGTCGAGCTCGCCGGACCGTGTCGTGTTCGTGGCCTAGGGTTTACGACGGTGACAGGGCGCCGGCCACCAGAACGCGATGGCGCCGACTCAAGCCATGGAGGGCTGGACACCTCGTCATCTACCACGTGGTGCCAGGAGCACCATGACCCACACATCTACTCTGAGGAGGGGACGGCGGCTTGTGCGCCGGCGTGGTTGGCTCCGGCTCCCCGCCGACTTGCGCCTCCACCTGCATTGCCGTCCCTGTGAGGTCTCCCCCTATTCGACCGCAGGTGAGACTCCATGTCCTCGATCTGCTGCCTTTGCTTCCTGTCAATGCCATGTGTGCACCCAAATCTTGATTTGTAGTTGCATATCCTGTATTGGACCTAGTGCGAGAATTGCAACGGCTCATTTTGTATTAAAGCTTGGATTTATGCACAAATCTTGCTATTTCTGATGCATGATATAATTTGTGTGGTGATGCTCTTTAGATTGCAGCTAGCAAGAAAAGGATTAGAACAGATTAGTATGACCTCTGATCTTAGCTTATATTCATCCTATGGCAATAAATCCATAGTTATTGCAGTAATGTTTGGGTTTGCCTTGCTCATATTATTTGCAATCTACAGTAGTAGTGGTACTTCGATTTCACTGCAATCTACAGTAGTAGATTTTTTTCTTCTTGTAAATCCTCTTTCCAATTCGGTATGATGTCAACAATCTACTATATGCTCACCAAGTTATTGAGTTAAAATTGTTTTTATTCTGCCGTCAATGTTTGGTTGGGCATATTATCCTGATTCATATTGTGCTTTCCATCTACTTGAGGCAAGTGCGGGATGGTAAAACTGTTGCTTTCTTTTTGTTTTCACGACCAAGGTTTTGGACCCAAGTAGACTTTTTTCCTCGTGGGGCACCGAAACCCTCGGTTACCATGGTAACCGTGAATACCGGAAATTTTTTGTACTGGATTTAAAGTTTGAATTGAAATTCACATTTTTTATCATACTATATGTTAGTTCTGAACCCATTTGCATCAGCAACTATATTCTGGCGCGTTGGTTAGGTCGTATATATCCATCTCCTGCCATCACATCGAGGTATCGAATCCCGCCGTGGCCTTATTTTTCTCGCTCATCTCCCTTTTTAGAAGGAAAAAGGGTGCTAAAAAAGGGAAGGCATGATAATTGAACCCGCGAACCACACAAATTGATGGGGAGCAGACTAAGGCATAGCCTAGTGGTAGGAAGGGGTTGATGCCTTCCCACCCACCCAGGTTCAAGGCACGGTACTTGCAATTTGGATTTGTTGCACCAATGCACCAATTATACTGTAGGGGTTTCCCTTACAGTCTTTCTGTAAAAAAAAACAAATTGATGGGGAAGCACACGCATACCAGTAGACCACGGCTGCCTGTGCGTTTTCTATGAGTTCCAGCTTTATTTAACCAGACTCTGAACGTTTAAATTCAAAAATTTCAAAAAGTTTTGATTTTTTTTTGCACGGTACGTAGATTTCTCGTGGGGTAACGAGAAACTTGGTAACCGCCCGGTATCCGAATATCTCGCTCGGTACCCAAAACCATGGTGACGACCAGGAGACAGAGAATGCATAGGCCGATCTTCCGGATTCGTCGTAACTGAATCTCGGATGCATTTTAGAAGCTAGAGCTACAGGAGGTTCGGTAGCATGCTCTCTGTTTTTTATTCGTCAATGCAACGTTGTGGTAGTCCATACTGTATGTTTCCAGGTTTTCTAACTTTATGTAAAACTTCATGTAGGCTTGATGAGGGATGCTCCACCGGCATCCTGCTGCTTGTTGGTGGATGACAAGGACTTCCTCGCGCATGAGGTGTCTTCCAAGATTTATGGCGTCCAAGTAAACGAACTATCTCCAACCCTGGTTGTTTTGTAGCACAATCAGCTGTATTAATTAATTGCGTACATGTTGGAGAATTTGGACGACGATAACAAACTGTAATCATGAATACCTGTATAAAAACTTGAACAACCATCTTGTTTAATTTGGTGATGTTCCTCCATGCTAAGAGCTAAGCTGCTGCACTATTATTCGATTTTCATCGGCAGTTTTAATTTTGCTAAAATCATGTTTTATTTTGTATGCTAATAGTCTGTCGGTTCTCATTGCTAGCTCTAAATGTTGTTTGGATGCATTAGAGGAAGTGTACATGATCCTTTGCTCTTCCATGCTGTGGATGGCCACTACTTCCTTGGGAAGGACCGACATCACCATCAAGTACGCCATCGAGGTAAATTGCTGAGACTCTTCTGAGAAGATGATTTTAATAGTTTATTTCTGTAACTATTTGTTAGCTTTTTTTTGTTCAACATAAAGGTTGAGATCACTGCAAGAAATAATTTTGAGTGTTACTCCTTAGATTCAAATTGATGAATTATGTTAAGGTTTACATACGAGGTAGTGTTTCTGCTAGGCATAGTTTGTGTTCAAGTGTTGTTTTCGTTGAGGTCAACTTCTAGTTTACAACAATCAGTTTGGTTTGGTTGTTTATGAGTTGTGTTATGTTGCTGCTCATGGCAGTGTTGTTTATTTTACTGTGTTAAAGATACACGATTCACATCTCTTCATCTTGGAAGTTATTGATGCGAGCTTTTTTTTTTTGCTCAGAGTGTTAAGCTAACATAAGACTAATCTTGCAATTCTTAAAATTTCTATGGGAGCATGTCTTAATGTCTTGTGTTTCTGTTCATTGATGTAGACTTTTAAGTCAATTGCTTAATGTAAAACCTCCATTTGTCTTTCGTTTCCTCATATTTTGTATGCTTTCTTATGTTTGAATGTTCCAATTACCAGGATGATTTGAAGCACTCAGAAGAATTGGAGGGCAGAAGTTCTATTTATCTCATATAATGTCATGTGTGATAACTAAAATTTCTGTTTCTAGTCCAACCTTTGTAGAAATATGTTGATGTGCACTTGTGCACTTGTTGGGCCTTTCTTCTGTGCACTTATAGAATTATTATTTTTCTGTGCACTTGTTGATCCTTCATGTGTAGAGTCGTTGAGGGATGATGTATTGTATTTCCTGTGATACAGTGCTGAAATGAAATATGTGGCTTATGTGCAATATTGTATTTTCTATTGTACTTATTTTTAATTGGACTATCTTGGAGATGTGCATGCTTCCATCAAAATAATGCACCGGCCCAAAAAAATCAGACCATTTCAATAAAATGAATAGGTATTGGGCTAGGCCCATATAGGCTAGATTGTATTGGGCTGGGCCTGTATAGGTTAGATTCCATTTTTTTCACTAACAATGCCATGTCAGCTCAGCCTCATCAGATCCGGCATGGCTTAGGGAAATGGGTAATGATCAAACCAAAATTTTGGTCGTAGACAATCCATGACAATTGTTGACCTTTTGAATTTGGTCTTTAAAAGGTCATGATATGTAAATAATGACGATTCAATGACCAAAATGGAGGGTCAACAACGAACAAATTTCTTGTACTGATAAGAGAAAAAACAACCGATGAATAAATTACCCGTCTAGCCAGAACCGCTCACGGACATCCATCAAGTGTGGTGAGGTAAGCAGCCCACACATGACCGCCCACTGACTTGATTAATCACTACATGCTCCATTCTGTGATTTTCATCTACCATTAAAGCTTTGTAATTGGTTACATTGCATCTCAGTGCCGAATAACACTAAATTGAAGTAGCTGCTTAAATTTCAGCACCAAATTAGAGTGCCCCAATCAGTTCTATATCACACTTGAAATGGAAGGAATCATATAACATGCTACATAGTATTCTAATCAGAGTTACACGACATGATAGTATTCTAGTCATAGTTACCCGTGCATAAGTGGAGAAAGGAGGAGATAAATGAGAAACTTGGAACATGATGGGGTTTGAAATAAAGAAGATCAAACAATAGGGGACGGGCGATTTGGTGACCAGGCTCAGATGAACCCCATATCCTGAACGTTGATTGCTGCATTGGGATACCGAATAAAGGTCCTGACGCGTCAAAGCTGGACCGTGCAAAAAAGGACAAACAATCAATATACGTGGAACAATTGAGTATAGTGGGCCAGTTTCGTAGAGCGAGAGGGCGATTTGAAGCGCACGCGCGCGGCTCCGTCATGTGTGGAGTATGAGCCGTGGAAAAGGACGTTTGCATTCTGCTGATCCTAGGCCCACAATGTTATGTCAGTTTGACTTTGAACCCGAGCGAGGGACAGGTTCCGGATGGCACGTGCGTAGGGTATGACGGTATGTGATCTTGGCGTTAGAAACTAGTTAGAAAGGTGTGAATCATTCCTCTTTATTGGTAGCTCAATGGAAAATTGGATGCGGCGATGCTTGGTTCATCCGGTTGCCGCAGATGGAGGCGAACGGATTGGAGTTTTTTTCCGATCCCATGGACATCCTTATTGTTCTCGATCCGTGTTTACTCGTTGCGGTAGATCGACCTGGTTGAAGTCTGATTCTGTTTTCCGCCGGCGGGCGATGTGTTCATTCCTCTCAGATGCTCTCGAGGGAGGAGTTTGCGGACATCTTGGAACATCTCGACGGATGAGCAAAGCTGGGATTCCGATGACGTAAATTTCGGTTGAACATTTTCTGTGCCGTATCTCACATTTGTTAGACACCTCGGCCTTAAGCGCTCCCCCGCTCCCCCGCTCCCCCGCGACGGCGACCCCTCACCCACCGCACGCCATTGCCCCCACCGCAGATCTAGCCGCGCGCGCCCTGCGCCATTCCTCCCCGGCGGCGTGGGCCGAGCCCGGCGTGGAGCTGCTCCCCTTTCCCCTTCCCCTACACCCGCGCGAGATCCCCCGCTAGACCACGAGACCTTCTCGGAGATGGTGAGATTGATCTCACTGTTTCCGCAGGCGGTGCTCATGGCCACCGGAGATTGGAGGTGGGTGGAAAGGGCGACCAGGATCCGCGACGCTACCTTCACATGGATTCAGCGGGTCTAGGAGTGGAAGGCAGCGGATCAGGCGGTGCTGGCGGCGAGAGATCCAGAGACGCGAGCTGCGGCGACCAGATATGCAGAGGTTTGTCGATTGAGGGCAGAGGAAGAGCAGAGGGTGTTGGCAAAGAGGATTTACTACGAGGCCACAGTGGCGGAGAGGCGAAGGATGCCTCCATTCCTTGTCTCCCCGTCGACCGATTTCATCAAGTGGGCGAGGGCGGAGGCGAAATCAGAGGATCCCCGGCGAGCGCTGAGGTGGGAGGGTCTACTGGGGGTGCTGCCTACCGGCGCGCCGATAGACACCTCATCTTGGCCACCGTCGTCCCTGCGAGCTTGAATCCAGATGGAGTTGCTACACCTCCAGATTCGCCTGTTCCGCGGGGAGAAGGCGATGCTAAGAGGCAAGTTTCGCCGCCACCGTGTTCGTTCGGGTCTCCGGTGAGAAGAAATGTGGGACGGGGCAGAGTCACTGCCAGGAGGGCCCTGCTGGTCAGTGAGCAGTTGGTGTCGGACCCCGCCTGCCCAGTCACCATCGGTGTGGGGAAGGTGCGCCTGTACAAAAGGCACCCCCCGTGGAGATCTGGATCCGCACCAGGTGAGGGTGGGTCGGAGAGGGGCTAGGGTTCGTCCCCCCTTCCCCAGGCGTGCCAACCTGGTGTGGATTCGGAAGGATAAATTCATGACAGGAGATTTCTCTGAGTCGGATTGCCACCCGATTGGAGATTCAGAACACTTACCTGCTCCAAAAAAAATTTCCTTCTCGCGTGACCATTGCGCGAGGAAATCGGGGAAGATCACCTTTGCGTCAATCGTCAAGATGGCGGGGGGAGGACGAGACAATAGCTCTCGCGGAGGAAGATATGGCCCGGGGAGGGGACGCAATGGCCGTCCGCCTGCTCCTACTCCGCAGGGCCAGGAGGGGGCTGTGCTGCTGCCTCCACCTCAGGTGTCAGCTCAGGTGCCAGTTCCTACTCCGCCTCACATGTCAATCTATGCCAAGCCTCCGATCTTCCCTCTTGGCTCGGCGCAAGCTATGTTGCAGACAGGGGGGGGGGGGGGGGGCAGATGTTTGGGTACCCCCAGATGCAACAGATGCAGCAGCTGTCGCCTTGGCAGAATCAGCAAAAATTTCCTTTCCAATATCTACCTTCCACTCAAGTGTTTCCTCAGGCCTTTGCCCCTCAGATGCAGCAAATTCAGTATGGGGGAGTGGATCTTCCACTGGAGGCAGTGTGCAGAGCAGTCAACCAGAGTCCAGCAAGAATAAGAAGAAAAAGAATCAGAAGAACAGGCAGACAGCAGTGCAGACTAGTGCTCCCAATGAGGATTCATCTTCCTTTAACATTGATCCTAAGTAGGTTGGAGCTATCTGTTACAATTGTGGACTACCGGATCATTTTGTTGGTATGTGCCCCACCTCCAAGGTTTGCTTCATGTGCAAAACCCCTGGTCACCATATGGATTCTTGCCCCAACTGGTACAAGCCTTATCCAGCTGCTATCTATTGGGGGAGTGCTAGTAATGGTCTTGGTTTTTTCCACATAGAGACTGGGGGCAAGGAAGACAGTGATTGGCTGAACTTTGGTAATGTTGGGCTAGTCTTAGTTGAAAAAGGAGAGATCAATGAAGCAGAGCTGGATGTTTGCTTTTCTGATATGTGGAAGACCAACTGGCCTTGGCGGATCAGGAGATATGACAACAAGAAATTCATTGTCAGGTTTCTCCCTCATAAAAAAATCAAAGAGTTGGTGGAATACCACTCCATCAATCTGAAGAAGGAAGGGGTGACTATTTCCTTTAGTGACTGGAATGGGGAGATACCAGCCTTTGATTATTTGGAGGAAACTTGGAATTGTGATTGAAGGAATACCTCCTAAATGGATCTCTTGGAACACCATTGCTCAGATCTACTATGCTTGGTGTTCTTGTTAATGTAGATTGGCACACTATCTTCAGGAGCTTTTATGAGAAGGTGAGGATTCAGGTTGCTGTGAGAGATCCCACCAAAATTCCCAGAGATAGAATGGTAGAGATTAATCATGAGCTGCATTTGCTGAAGTTCTCTGTGGAAACTGGTCCAGGGAGTGGGCAAGACATGCCACCAGGCCCTGATGATAATCCTTCTCCAAAAAAGCACACTGAAGAGGAGTTTGATACTAGTGAAGATGACTTACTTGGAGAGGATATGGAAACTAGTAATAGTAATCACAAGATCAGTAAAACCAATGTTGCTGGGAACAGTGGGACTGCTACTCAGTGTTCCACACCTGCTCCTAATGCCAATGTTTCTAATGTGGCCTCCTCCAAGCTTCTAGGTGCCCCTATGACAAAAAGCTACCTGGAAGTGGTGAAGAAAAATCAAAATATCAACCTTGGTGCACCTCTGTTAGCCCAATTTGAAGCTGCTGCTGATATGAACAAACCTGCGGCCCAGAAGAATACCAACACTAAACAGAAATGGGGTCCTGTGGTGGCTTCCAGAGTGAGTACCAGGAACAAGAAAGATGACAGACCTGCTTTGCAGAAAGCTCAAGAGTTGAAGCGTATCAAAAACCTGGATGAGCCTATATTGAGAAAAGGTACTCAAAATTCTTTTGCATGTCTTGACGATCCTTCCTTGTTAAATACTGCAGAGAGCTCAGGGATAAGTGCTACGTCTTGAGCTTGCGTTGGTTTTTCCCCGAAGAGGAGATGATGATGCAGCACAGTAGCGTAAGTATTTCCCTCAGTTTTTGAGAACCAAGGTATCAATCCAGTAGGAGGCCACGCGCAAGTCCCTCGTACCTGCACAAAACGATAGCTACTCGCAACCAACGCGATTAGGGGTTGTCAATCCCTTCACGGTCACTTACGAGAGTGAGATCTGATAGAGATAATATTTTTGGTATTTTTGGTATAAAGATGCAAAGTAAAAAGTAAAAGAAAAGTAAAAACAAAGCAAGTAAATAAAGTGATAGAGATTGATATGATGAGAATAGACCCGGGGGCCATAGGTTTCACTAGTGGATTCTCTCAAGAGCATAAGTATTATACGGTGGGTGAACAAATTACTGTTGAGCAATTGACAGAATTGAGCATAGTTATGAGGTTAGGTATGATCATGTATATAGGCATCACGTCCGAGACAAGTAGATCGAAACGATTCTGCATCTACTACTATTACTCCACTCATCGACCGCTCTCCAGCATGCATCTAGAGTATTAAGTTAAAAACAGAGTAACGCCTTAAGCAAGATGACATGGTGTAGAGGAATAAATTCATGCAATATGATAAATACCCCATCTTGTTATCCTCGATGGCAACAATACAATACGTGCCTTGCAACCCTTTACATCCTTTGGGTAAGGACACCGCAAGATTGAACCCAAAGCTAAGCACTTCTCCCATTGCAAGAACTACCAATCTAGTTGGCCAAACCAAACGGATAATTCAAGAGACTTGCAAAGATAACTCAATCATACATAAAAGAATTCAGAGAAGATTCAAATATTATTCATAGATAAGCTGGATCATAAACCCACAATTCATCGGTCTCAACAAACACACCGCAGAAAGAAGATTACATCGAATAGATCTCCACGAGAGAGGGGGAGAACATTGTATTGAGATCCAAAAAGAGAGAAGAAGCCATCTAGCTACTAGCTATGGACCCCAAGGTCTGAAGTAAACTACTCACACTTCATCGGAGGGGCTATGGTGTTGATGTAGAAGGCCTCCGTGGTGGATGCCTCCTCCGGTGGAGCTCCAGAACAGGCCCCAAGATGGGATCTCGTGGATACAGGAAGGTATGGCGGTGGAATTAGGTTTTTGGCTCCTGTTACGATCGTTTGAAGTGCGTGAGGTATATATAGGAGGAAGGAGTACATCGGTGGGCGTCGGGGGGCCCCACGAGGTAGGGGCGCGCCCGAGGCGCCCTCCACCTCGTGACCGCCTCTGGCACTTCTTGGAGTAGGGTCCAAGTCTCCTGGATCACGTTCGGTTGGAAAATCACGTTCGAAGGTTTCATTCCGTTTGGACTCCGTTTGATATTCCGCTTTCTTGAAACACTGAAATAGGCAAAAAACAGCAATGCAGGCTGGGCCTCCGGTTAATAGGTTAGTCCCAAAAGTAATATAAAAGTGGAAAATAAAGCCCAATATAGTCCAAAACAGTATATAAAGTAGCATGGAGCAATAAAAATTATAGATACGTTGGAGACGTATCGGGCATCCCAAGCTTAATTCCTGCTCGTCCTCGAGTAGGTAAATGATAAAAAGAGAATTTTTGATGCGGAGTGGTACTTTGGCATAATTTCAATGTAAATCTTCTTACTTGTGATATGAATATTCAGATCCGAAAGATTTAAGACAAAAGTTCATATTGACACAGAAATAATAATACTTCAAGCATACTAATCAAAGCAATCATGTCTTCTCAAAATAACATGGCAAAAGAAAGTTCATCCCTACAAAATCATATAGTTAGGCTATGCTTCATTTTCGTCACATAAAGATGTTCCCAACTTCTATACCCCCGATGACAAGCCAAGCAATTGTTTCATACTTAATTATTCTCATACTTTTTCTAGCTTCACGCAATACTTGAGCCTTGAGCCATGGATATAGCACTATGGGTGGAATAGAATATGATGATGGGGATTGTGTGGAGAAGACAAGAAAAGAGAAAGTCTCATATTGACGAGGATAATCAACGGGCTATGGAGATGCCCATCAATTGATGTCAACATGAGGAGTAGGGATTGCCATGCAATGGATGCACTAGAGCTATAAGTATATGAAAGCTCTACAAAAGAAACTAAGTGGGTGTGCATCCAACTTGCTTGCTCACGAAGACCTAGGGCACTTTTAGGAAGCCCATCATTGGAATATACAAGCCAAGTTCTATAATGAAAAATTCCCACTAGTATATGAAAATGACAAAATGAGAGACTCTCTATCATGAAGATCTTAGTGCTACTTTGAAGCACAATATATGAGACTCACTACATGAAGAACAAGGTGCTACTTTGAAGCACAAGTGTGGTAAAAAGATAGTAGCATTGTCCCTTCTCTCTTTTTCTCTCATTTTTTTGGGCCTTTCTCTTTTTTGGCCTTGCTCTTTTTTTAATTTTGTCCGGAGTCTCATCCCGACTTAAGGGGGAATCATAGTCTCCATCATCATCCTTTCCTCACTTGGGACAATGCTCTAATAATGATGATCATCACACTTTTATTTCTCTTACAACTCAACAATTACAACTCGAAACTTAGAACAAAATATGACTCTACATGAATGCCTCCGTGATGTGCGGGATGGTGCAATGAATCAAGAGTGACATGTATGGAAAATAATGCATGGTGGCTTTGCCACAAATACGATGTCAACTACATGATCTTGCAATGGCAATATGACAAAAGTAATGTATGTCATAATAATGATGAACGGAACGGTGGAAGAAAGTTGCATGGCAATATATTTCGGAATGGCTATGGAAATGCCATGATAGGTAGGTATGGTGGCTGTTTTGAGGAAGATATAAGGAGGTTTATGTGTGAAAGAGCGTATCATATCACGGGGTTTGGATGCACCGGCGAAGTTTGTACCAACTCTCAAGGTGAGAAAGGGAAATGCATGGTACCAAAGAGGCTAGCAAAGGCGGAAAGGTAAAAGTGCGTATAATCCATGGACTCAACATTAGTCAAAAGAACTCATATACTTATTGCAAAAATTTAGAAGCCATCAAAAATCAAGTACTACGGCGCATGCTCCTAGGGGATAGATTGGTAGGAAAAGACCATCGCTCGTCCCCTACCGCCACTCATAAGGATGCACAAGCCAGGTACACTTCATGTTTCAAATTTGTTACACAACTTTAACCATACGTGCATGCTACGGGACTTGCAAACTTCAACTCAAGTATTTATCAAATTCACAATTATCAACTAGCACGACTTTGATATTATTACCTCCATATCTCAAAATAATTATCAAGCATCAAACTTATCTTAGTATTTAATTCATTCAAAAAGAAAGTTTCACATATCTTGAACACTAAGTATATTAACATTAAGCAAATTACCATGCTATTAACGACTCTCAAAATAATCTAAGTGAAGCATGAGAGATCAAGTTTCATTTAAAACAAATCCACCACCGTGCTCTAAAAGATCTAAGTGAAGCACTAGAGATAAAATTATCATGCTCAAAAGATATAAGTGAAGCAGTATGAGGAAAACTATCAAGCTCAAAAGATATAAGTGAAGCACATAGAGTATTCTAACAAATTCCAATTCATGTATGGATCTCTCAAAAGGTGTGTACAACAAGGATGATTGTGGTAAACTAACAAGCAAAGACGCAAATAATACAAGACGCTCCAAGCAAAACACTTATCATGTGGTGAATAAAAATATAGCTCCAAGTAAATTACCGATGGAAGTAGACGAAAGGGGGGATGCCTTCGGGGCATCCCCAAGCTTTGAATTTTTGGTGTCCTTGGATTATCTTGGGGGTGCCATGGGCATCCCCAAGCTTAGGCTCTTGCCACTCCTTGTTCCATAATCCATCAAAAGAATTCACCCAAAACTTGAAAACTTCACAACACAAAACTCAATAGAAATCTCGTGAGCTCCGTTAGAGAAAGACGACAAAAGACTACTTCAAGATACTGTAATTAACTCATTCTTTATTTATATGGGTGTTAAATCTACTGTATTCCAACTTCTCTATGGATTATAAACTATTTTACTAGCCATAGATTCATCAAAATAAGCAAACAACACACGCAAAATAGAATCTGTCAAAAACAGAACAGTCTGTAGTAATCTGTAACTAACACAAACTTCTGGAACCCAAAACATTCTACCAAAATTAGAAGACCTGGACAATTTGTTTGTTGATCAGAAGCAATTGGAATCAGTATTTGTCGGGGAGGCTGATCGTACCCGCGAACACCTATGGGGCCGGCGGAGCAGGCCCCTTGTGGTTCGGAGGGGGGTGGAGGTCGCACGAAGAGCGGATCGAGGCGATGCACACGAGCGGTTTACCCAGCTTCGGAGCTCTCCGGAGAGATAAAACTCCTACTGCTGCTTGCTTGATCTATTCTGTTCTTGCTAGGGAGCAATGCGAGCTACAAAACCTAAGCGTGAGTGTCTACGGCCTCCGGTGGGTCGAATGAACCGAACCAGCCGAACCTTGCGAAAAATCTGAACCGAACCCTTTCACGTTGCACTCGGGCCTCCTTTTATATGCTCAAGGGTCTCCGACAGGTGGCAACATAGGCGGGGTACAAATGTAAAACAGGAGTTGGTACACCTACTTGAGCGATTATGCGGTGCAAAATACCTAACTCTAACGGCAAGGGACAAAGCAATAAATGCCCGTCGTTGTCACCCAAACAAAGGTAATGAGACCGTCAGGTGCGCCTCCGCTCGCCACGATGGCGAGCCTGTCAGCGCCGCTTATCGCTGCTCTCCACTGGCTGCACAGCCGCTCGACACGCGCCCATGGAACGGTCCCATGGCGACACGTCGCTGGGTGAGCTGGAGCGGAGACGGAGAGAAGTTGCATGCCGCGGCAAGCGCCTTGCCGCGGCCGAACCCTTGTCGCGCCCGGAGACTTGTCGCGCTCCGGGCCTTCCCGCAAGCTCCTCTTGCCGGGCCTTGTCTTCTGCGTGCACAGGTGGCCTTCCCGACAAGCTCCTCTTGTCGGGGCCTTGTCTTCTGCGTGCCTGGAGTGGCCTTCCCGATAAGCTCCTCTTGTCGGCGCCTTGTCTCCTGAAAGGCTGTGGAGGGTCTTGGCGGACGCCCGGCGAGGCTTGCCACGGGGACGCTGCGACTGCCCGTGCACAAGTTCGGGGTACTAAGGTACCCCTACTTTAGTACACCGACAGGAGCCCCCGGTGCAGGCCATACACGGTGCCGAAGCGCTGTTGGGCCAGGCCCAAAACAGGGCACGGCACGCTGCCTGGGTCCAAACCAAACCCACTCAGTATCCGGCGTCCCCCGTAAAGACGCGCGTCAATTGCGGCGTCGTGGGGGAAGTGGGTGGCATGCGGGGTCGCTCCACCCGTCGCCTCAGTTCTGCATCCCCGCCACGTGGTTCCCATGCTCTTGGGGTTGCGGACGGTGGAAGTGGAAAACTGGGCCATTACGAGCAGAGAGAGGCAGCAGTCGGCCCCGATTCCCTGCTCTTCCTATGCCCTGATTTGTCGAGCGGGGCGGTCGAGCCCCCACCTTGCTTCCTTAAAAAGAGCGGAAGGGGAGCACAGAAGCCCGCACTCTCCCACCTCCTCCTTTCCTCAGTTTCTGCTCCCCTTTCTCTCATTTGCCATGGAGAAAAGGAACCTTGGTTCTTCATCGGTGGCGGCGAGGGTCGCCGCTAGACAGCGCTCCCCTCCCAACCCTACGCTCGGGGCGGCAGAGCCGGCCCCAAGAGGAAGAGGGAGGGGGCGAGGTCGTGGACGAGGTCGAGGCGCTCGGGGAAGAGGCGGACGGGGCGGCGCGCCGTCTCCGCTTCCGCCGGCGGTTCCCGTCCCTGCGGCGGTTCATACAGGGGACGACCCTTGCGAGTTCTTCGTCAGGCTGCGCCGGGCGCCTCGTCGTCGCCTCCGGCTTCCAGCTCCGTTCGCGATCGCGATGGCGTCGGATCCGCAAGAGACACAGAGACTGCACATGAGGGGATGAGGAATCAGCTGCAATCGAGTCCGAGATGTATTCCCAGCACCTAATGTGATGTATCTTGATCGTGGGTGGAAGATGTTCACTCGCATCCACAGCTGAGGCGGGGTTTACCCTCCATTTTAAGTTAATGGAGGGTGATCTCCTCTCCGTCAAGGTCTTGGGGATCTCGGTACTCGGGCGAAGTGCTGCGTGGATAGCTCCTCCGGCGGTGAAGATTCCCCTCGAGCGAGACGAGGAGGAGAGCGACAACGACGATGAGGGTAGCGGGCCCGATTAGTTGTCGGGCGCCGCTTCGTGCGTCACCGGCGACCCCATCATCCGCGTCGCCGGCTCCTTGAACTCCCTGGGGTCGTCTCCTTGGGCGACTGGCGTAGGGAGGCTGCGGAAGGGGAAGAGGGATGGCGACAAGGCCGTCAAGTCGGAGTACGAGGGCGTAGTGCCCTCGACAATCTTGACGTCCTGCCGCCCGTCTTGAGCCCGCTTCGGCGCTGCCATCTCCGTCGAGCCCTCGGGGAGCTCCCGGGATGTTCCCTTGGTGCCTTCTGGCACCCATAGCTCGTCTAGGCGTTTCTTTTGCCCTTCTCGCCTCCTTGACCTACCTCCTGAAAAGAGGGACAGGAAAGGGATTACGGGCATCTTATCTTTTTAATTTGTAAGCCTTCGGGCCTTATCCGCATTTAAAGCTTGTAATCCTTGAAGGAAATATGCCCTAGAGGCAATAATAAAGTTATTATTTATTTCCTTATATCATGATAAATGTTTATTATTCATGCTAGAATTGTATTAACCGGAAACATAATACATGTGTGAATACATAGACAAGCAGTGTCACTAGTATGCCTCTACTTGACTAGCTCGTTAATCAAAGATGGTTATGTTTCCTAACCATAGACATGAGTTGTCATTTGATTAACGGGATCACATCATTAGGAGAATGATCTGATTGACATGACCCATTCCGTTAGCCTAGCACTTGATCGTTTAGTATGTTGCTATTGCTTTCTTCATGACTTATACATGTTCCTATAACTATGAGATTATGCAACTCCGTTTACGGAGGAACACTTTGGTACTACCAAGCGTCACAACGTAATCGGGTGATTATAAAGGAGTACTACAGGTGTCTCCAAAGGTACTTGTTGGGTTGGCGTATTTCGAGATTAGGTTTTGTCACTCCGATTGCTCGGAGAGGTATCTCTGGGCCTTCTCGGTAATACACATCACATAAGCCTTGCACGCATTACAACTTTTGAGTTAGGTGTGAGATGATGTATTACGGTAGGAGTAAAGAGACTTGCCGATAACGAGATTGAACTAGGTATTGGATACCGACGATCGAATCTCGGGCAAGTAACATACCGATGACAAAAGGAACAACGTATGTTGTTATGCGGTCTGACCGATAAAGATCTTCGTAGAATATGTAGGAACCAATATGGGCATCCAGGTCCCGCTATTGGTTATTGACCGGAGATGTGTCTCGGTCATGTCTACATTGTTCTCGAACCGTAGGGTCCGTGACGCTTAAGGTTTCGATGGCGGTTATATTATGAGTTTGTGTATTTTGATGTACGAAGGTTGTTCGAGTCCCGGATATGATCACGGACATGACGAGGAGTCTCGAAGTGGTCGAGACATAAAGATTGATATATTGGACGGATATATTTGGACACCGGAAAGGTTCCGGAGAAGTTTGGAGCTCCGGGAGGTTACCGGAACCCCCCGGGAGGTATATGGGCCTTATTGGGCCCATGTAGGAAGAAGGGAGAAGGAGCAAGGGAAGGGGGCGCGCCCCCCAAGCCCAATCCGAATTGGGGAAGGGGGCCGGCCCCCCCTTTCCTTTCTCCTTCCCCCTCTTCCTATTCCTACTACTAGTACTACTTCCTAACTACTAGTACTCTTTCCTTCCCCTCCAAATAAGATAAGGAAAAAGAGAGGGAAACCTACTTGGAGTAGGTTTCCCCCTCCTTGGTACGCCTCCCCCTTGGGCCGGCCACCTCCTCCCTCCCTCCTTTATATCACGGGGAGGGGGCACCTAGGACACACAAGTTGATCCTTGAGATCGTTCCTTAGCCGTGTGCGGTGCCCCTCCACCATATTCCACCTCGGTCATATTGTAGCGGTGCTTAGGCGAAGCCTGCGGCAGTGAAACATCAAGATCGTCACCACGCCGTCGTCTTGTGGAACTCCCCTCCCGGAGCTTTGCTGGATCGAAGCCCGTGGAGCGTCATCGAGCTGAGCGTGTGCCAAGAACTCGGAGGCGCCGAATGCTGGCGCTGTGATCGGCTGGATCGTGAGGAGAACGTCGACTACTTCCTCTACGTCATCATCGACTCGGAGGTGCGAATGCTTGGCGCTGGGATCGGCAGGATCGTGAGGAGAAAGTACGACTACTTCCTCTACGTTGTGATCGCTTCGCCACGGTCTCACGAGGGTCCGTAGACAACACTCTCCCCTCTCGTTGCTATGCCATCACCATGGTCCTGTGTGTGCGTAGGAAAATTTTGAAATTACTACGTTCCCCAACAATCCTCTCTTTCATGTTTTTCATTCCCCACGGATTGTATCCGAGTAGAATGTTTTTAATGAAAAAGGGATGCTTGAAAAGGGACGAAAGGCTTATCTGATATCGCAGCCCCCGGCAATTCTGGCTTGCCGCGGCCCCCGGCAACTCTGGCTTGCCGCAGCCCCCGGCAACTCTGGCTTGCCGCAGCCCCCGGCAACTCTGGCTTGCCGGGGCTTGGGCTTGGCGCCCTTCTTCTCCTCTTCGTTGTTATTTCAGTTCTGAGAACGATTTAGCCAGTGCCGCAATAAGTTATTTTTGCAATATAAATTTATTCTGGGCAACGTTTGCTACGTTACTTCCTTTACTCGACTCTTGGCTTTGTATGTTATTGCCCTCGCTTTTCGGAAACTTGCTGGTGCGAGCACCCTTGAAGCGCCGATGTCGCGAAACTTCAGCAGCTTCTTTGGCGGTCGTTACCGACTAGCAACCTTGTCGAGGACTAGCCGCAGCTCACTTAATTTATTGAGCGGACTCGAAACAAATTAAGGGCGCGACCAGTCACGATTTGGGTCCTCCGCGCACGGGTTTTTCATACAAAGCACGGTCGTTCAAGGAAGATAACTTTAAAATTTATTACTGATCTGAATCGATCGATGCAATGTTATTTCCTCTATTTGATTTCTTCCTTTATGCGTTTACGCCTTACGTGTTCGGGGGACTTGTCGGTGCGGGCACTTTTGCGCATGGCGCCGAAAAGTGAACGTCGGCTGACCTTCTTTGGCGATGCCGCCTCCGACAAGCAACCTTGTCGCGACCAGCCGCAGCTCACTTAAGTTGTTGAGCGGACTCGAAACAAAGTAAAGTAGCGACTAGCCGTGGTTGGTTCCTCTGCGCCTGAGTTTTCCATACAAAGTACTATCGTTTGAGGAAGATAACTTAAAAATTTAAAAATTGATTGCTCAAACTTTGGCAACTTAGCTTTTCTGTCTCTTGCTTCCCGATGAGGTGAAACTTCCTCGAGCGGCGCCTGGTCCATAGTATTATCTCCTCCTTCCCCCCTGGTTAACTTGTGCGCGAGGGAGCCCTCCTTTCTTTGTGAAAAGAGAAAGAAGAGGAAATAACGTTATGGAGCCCAGTGGCTCGATTCTGCTTACCGGGTGTGGTTGCTGCACAAAGTGTTAGCCAAAGCATGCAATAAATTGATGAAAGCATGAACTTGACAAGCTGTGCGCAACACACGAGCTTCTTGTCATGACGGGGTCTGCGCCGGCTTTGTACAAAGGATTACGTGCAAGCTGCGGCAAGACTTGTACAAAAGGTGGTTGCCGAGCAGGTTCCGACAACCGCGCCCTATGGGTAAAACTTACGAAGATGCTCAATGTTCGAGGAGTTGCTCACGGAATGCCATCTTCGGTCTCAAAGCGGACAGCGCCAGAGCCTAGTGACTCGTTTCACCCGATAAGGGCCTTCCCACTTGGCGTCAACTTGTTTGAATTCTTGGCGGACTGAGCAGCGCGAAGAACAAGGTCGCCTTCCTCGAGACTTACGGCACTAACCCTGCGGCTATGGTAGCGACGCAGGCTTGTTGTGTGGCGGCTCGCCTGGCGGCTTTGAAGACGATCCTCCTCAAGGAGCAGCGCGTCATCTTGTCGCAACTGCTCTTGCTCAAGCTCATCATAAGCGAGTACTCGAGGCGATCCGTATACGAGTTCCGTGGGGAGAACTGCCTCTGCTCCATAGACTAGAGCAAAGGGTGCCTGGCCAGTGGCTACATAGACGATTTGTTCGAGTCCGCTCAACAAATTAAGTGAGCTGCGGCTGGTCGCGACAAGGTTGCTTATCGGAGGCGGCACTGCCAGCAGGCTGCTGACGTTCCGCACTCGGCGCTCACGGCAAAAGTGCCCGCACCGACAAGTCCCCTGAACGCGTAAGGCAGAAACGTACAAAGGAAGAAATCAAATAGAGGAAATAACATTGCATCGATCGATTCAGATAAGTAATAAAATTTTAAAGTTATCTTCCTTGAACGACCGCGCTTTGTACGAAAAACCCGTGCGCGGAGGAACCAAATCGTGACTGGTCGCGCCCTTACTTTGTTTCGAGTCCGCTCAATTACTTAAGTGAGCTGCGGCTAGTCCGCGACAAGGTTGCTTGTCGGTAGCGACCCCGCCAGCAGGCTGCTGAAGTTCCACACTCGGCGCTCGCGGCAAGGGTGCCTGCACCGGCAAGTTCCCCTGAAAAGCGTAGGGCAATAACATACAAAGCCAAGAGTCGAGTAAAGGAAGTAACGTAGCAAACGTTGCCCAGAATAAAGTTATATTGCAAAAATAACTTATTTCGCATCAGCTAAATCGTTTTTAACTGAAATAACAGCGAAGAGGAGAAGAAGGGCGCGGCACCCAAGCCCGGCACCCAAGCCCCGGCAAGCCCGGAGTTGCGGGGGCTGCGGCAAAGCAGTTCTTGGGGGCTGCGGCAAGCGAGTTGCCGGGGGCATGACAAGCCAGAATTGCCGGGGCTGCGATATCAGATAAGCCTTTTCGTCCCTTTTCAAGCATCCTTTTTCATTAAAAACATTCTACTCGGATACAATCCGTGGGGAATGAAAAACATGAAAGAGAGGATTACAAGCTTTAAATGCGGATAAGGCCCGAAGGCTTACAAATTAAAAAGATAAGATGCCCGTAATCCCTTTCCTGTCCCTCTTTTCAGGAGGTAGGTCAAGGGGGCGAGAAGGGCAAAAGAAACGCCTAGACGAGCTACGGGTGTCAGAAGGCACCAAGGGAACATCCCGGGAGCTCCCCGAGGGCTCGACGGAGATGGCAGCGCCAGAAGTGGGGCTCGAAGACGGGGCGGCAGGACGTCAGCACGCTGTCGAGGGCACTACGCCCTCGTACTCCGACTTGACGGCCTTGTCGCCATCCCTCTTCCCCTTCCGCAGCCTCCCTACGCCAGTTGCCCAAGGAGACGACCGGGAGTTCAAGGAGCCAGCGACGCGGATGATGGGGTCGCCGGTGACGCACGAAGCGGCGCCCGACAACTAATCGGGCCCGCTACCCTCGTCGTCGCTGTCGCTCTCCTCCTCGTCACTCTCGCTCAAGGGGGAATCTTCGCTGTCGGAGGAGCTATCCACGCAGCACTTCGCCCGAGTACCGAGATTCCCGAAGACCTTGACGGAGAGGAGATCACCTTCCATTAACTTAAAATGGAGGGTAAACCCCGCCCTCAGGCTATGGATGCGAGTGAACGTCTTCCACCCACGATCAAGATACATAACATTAGGGGCTGGGAATACAACACGGACTCGGATGCCGCTGATTCCACAGCCCCTCATGTGCAGTCTCAGTGTCTCGGGCGGATCCGACTCCATCGCGCTCGCGAACGGAGCTGGAAGCCGGAGGCGACGACGAGGCGCCAGTGCAGGGATGAAGAACTCGCAAGGGTCGTCCCTGTATGGACCGCCGCAGGGAGGGGAACCGCCGGCGAAGCGGAGACGGGCGCGCCGCCCGTCCGCCTCTTCCCCGGCGCCTCGACCTGCCCACGACCTCGCCCCCTCCCTCTTCCTCTTGGGGCCGGCTCTGCCGCCCCGGGCGTAGGGTTGGGAGGGGAGCGCTGTCTAGCGGCGACCCTCGCCGCCACCGATGAAGAACCAAGTTTCCTTTTCTCCATGGCGAATGAGAGAAAGGGGAGCAGAAACTGAGGAAAGGAGGAGGTGGGAGAGTGCGGGCTGCGCTCCCTTCCGCTCTTTTCAAGGAAGCAAAGTGGGGCTCGACCGCCTGGCCGACAAATCAGGGCATAGGAAGAGCAGGGAATCGGGGCCGACCTGCTGCCTCTGTCAGAACGCCCAGTTTTCCACTTCCACCGTCTGTGACCCCAAGAGCATGGGAACCACGTGGCGGGGATGCAGAATCGAGGCGACGGGTGGAGCGACCCGACGCCGCTCACTTCCCCACGACGCCCGCAATTGGACGCGTGCCGTTCACGGGGACGGCCGGATCTGAGTGGGTTTGGTTTGGACCTGTGCCGCGGCGTGCCCGTGCCTGTTTTGGGCCTGGCCCAACAGCGCGGCACCGTGTATGGCCTGCACCGGGGCTCCTCTCGGTGTACTAAAGTAGGGGTACCTTAGTACCCCGAACTTGTGCACGGGCAGTCGCAGCGTCCCCGTGGCAACCCTCGCCGGGCGTCCGCCAAGACCCTCCGCAGCCTTTCAGGAGACAAGGCCCCGACAAGAGGAGCTTGTCGGGAAGGCCACTCCAGGCACGCAGAAGACAAGGCCCCGACAAGAGGAGCTTGTCGGGAAGGCCACCTCGAGCACGCAGAAGACAAGGCCCCGACAAGAGGAGCTTGCCGGAAGGCCCGGGCGCGACAAGCCTCCGGGCGCGACAAGGATTCGCCGCGGCAAGGCGCTTGCCGCATGCAACTTCTCTCCGCCTCCGCTCCAGCTCACCCAGCGACGTGTCGCCATGGAACCGTTCCATGGGCGCGTGTCGAGAGGCTGTGCAGCCAGCGGAGAGCAGCGATGAGCGGCGCTGACAGGCTCGCCATCGTGGCGAGCGGAGGCGCACCTGACGGTCTCTGTTACACTGTTTGGGCGACAACGACGGGCATTTATTGCTTTTGTCCCTTGCCGTCAGAGTTAGGTATTTGGCACTGTACACTGTTCAAGTAGGTGTACCAACCCCTGTTTTTACATTTGTACCCTCATCTATGTTGCCACCATTCGGAGACCCCTTGAGCATATAAAAGGAGGCCCGAGTGCAACGTAGAGGAGGTTCGGTTGGTTCGGTCCATTCGACTGGCCATAGACTAGATACTCTCACGCTAGGTTTTGTAGCTCGCATTGCTCCCTAGCAAGAACACAATAGATCAAGCAAGCAGCAGTAGGAGTTTTATCTCTCCGGAGAGCTCCGAAGCTGGGTAAACCGCTCGTGTGCATCGCCTCGATCCGCTCTTCGTGAAGGAAATATGCCCTAGAGGCAATAATAAAGTTATTATTTATTTCCTTATTTCATGATAAATGTTTATTATTCATGCTAGAATTGTATTAACCGGAAACATAATACATGTGTGAATACATAGACAAACATAGTGTCACTAGTGTGCCTCTACTTGACTAGCTCGTTGAATCAAAGATGGTTAAGTTTCCTAGCCATAGACATGAGTTGTCATTTGATTAACGGGATCACATCATTAGGAGAATGATGTGATTGACATGACCCATTCCGTTAGCCTAGCACTTGATCGATTAGTATGTTGCTATTGCTTTCTTCATGACTTATACATGTACCTGTAACTATGAGATTATGCAACTCCGTTTACGGAGGAACACTTTGGGTACTACCAAACGTCACAACGTAATCGGGTGATTATAAAGGAGTACTACAGGTGTCTCCAAAGGTACTTGTTGGGTTGGCGTATTTCGAGATTAGGTTTTGTCACTCCGATTGTCGGAGAGGTATCTCCAGCCTTCTCGGTAATGCACATCACTTAAGCCTTGCAAGCATTACAACTAATGAGTTAGTTGTGAGATGATGTATTACTGAACGAGTAAAGAGACTTACCATGAACGAGATTGAACTAGGTATTGGATACCGACGATCGAATCTCGGGTAAGTAACATACCGATGACAAAGGGAACGACGTATGACGTTATGCGGTTTGACCGATAAAGATCTTCGTAGAATATGTAGGAACCAATATGGGCATCCAGGTTCCGCTATTGGTTATTGACCGAGAATGGTTCTAGGTCATGTCTACATAGTTCTCGAACCCGTAGGGTCCGCGCGCTTAACGTTTCGATGACAGTTCATAATGAGTTTACAAGTATTGATGCACGAAGGTTGTTCGAGTCCCGGATGTGATCACGGACATGACGAGGAGTCTCGAAATGGTCGAGACATAATGATTGATATATTGGAAGCATATTTTTGGAATTCGGAATGGTTCCATGTGAAAAAAGGTTGTTACCGGAACACCGGGGGGTTACCGGAACCCCCCCCCCCGGGGGGTATATGGGCCCTCATGGGCCTTGAGGGAGAAGGAGAAGGGCCGGCCAGGTGGGCTGCGCGCCCCCCTCCCCCTTCCAGTCCGAATAGGACAAGGAGAGGGGGGGGCGCCTTCCCTCTTTCCCCCTCCCCAATCCTACTCCAACTAGGAGAAGGGGGAGTCCTACTCGGTGGGAGTAGGACTCCTCCTTGGTGCGCCTCCTCTAGGGCCGCCACCTCCCCTTGTCTCCTTTATATCTGAGGCAGGGGCACCCCAAGACACACAAGTTGATCTACGGATCTTGCCTTAGCCGTGTGCGGTGCCCCTTCCACCATATTCCACTTGGTCATATCGTCCACGGAGCTTAGGAGAAGCCTGCGCCGGAGAAGTCATATCGTCATGAGCTTAGGCGAAGCCCTGCGTCGGTGGAGCATCAACATCGCCACCACGCCGTCGTCTTGACGGAACTCATCCCGACACTTTGCTGGATCGAGTCCGGGATCGTCATCGAGCTGAACGTGTGCAGAACTCGGAGGTGCCGTGACGTTCGGTGCTTGGATCGGTCGGATCGTGGAGACGCACGACTACATCAACAGCGTTGTTATAACGCTTCCGCTTTCGGTCTCACGAGTGCGTGGACGGACACTCTATCCTCTCGTTGCTATGCCATCACCATGGTCTTGCGTGATCGTAGGAAATTTTTTGAAATTACTACGTTCCCCAACAGTGGCATCCGAGCCTAGGTTTTTATGGTTTGATGTTATTTGCACGAGTAGAACACAAGTGAGTTGTGGACGATACAAGTCATACTGCCTACCAGCATGTCATACTTTGGTTCAGCGGTATTGTTGGGCCGAGACGATCCGAACCAACCTTACGCTGCATTTCCACGCGAGACCGGTTCCTCGGCGTGCTTTGCACATAGATGGCTTGCGGAAGACTGTCTCTCCAACTTTAGTTGAACCGAGTGTGGCTACGCCCGGTCCTTGAGAAGGTTAAACGGAGTCTATTTGACAAACTATCGTTGTGGTTTTGATGCGTAGGTAAGAACGGTTCTTGCTCAGCCCGTAGCAGCCACGTAAAACTTGCAACAACAAAGTAGAGGACGTCTAACTTGTTTTTGCAGGGCATGTTGTGATGTGATATGGTCAAGACGTGATGCTATATTGTATGAGATGATCATGTTTTGTAACCGAGTTATCGGCAATCGGCAGGAGCCATATGGTTGTCGCTTTATTGTATGAAATGCAAGCGCCATGTAATTGCTTTACTTTATCACTAAGCGGTAGCGATAGTCGTGGAAGCAATAGTTGGCGAGGCGACAACGATGCTACGATGGAGATCAAGGTGTCGCTACCGGTGGCGATGGTGATCATGACGGTGCTTGGCGATGGATATCACAAGCACAAGATGATGATGACCATATCATATCACTTATATTGATTGCATGTGATGTTTATCCTTTATGCATCTTATCTTGCTTTGATTGGCGGTAGCATTATAAGATGATCTCTCACTAAAAAATTATCAAGAAGTGTTCTCCTGAGTATGCACCGCTATGCGAAAGTTCTTCGTCTTTGAGACACCACATGATGATCGGGTGTGATAGGCTCTACGTTCAAATACAACGGGTGCAAAACAGTTGCACACGCGGAATACTCAAGTTAAACTTGACGAGCCTAGCATATAACAGATATGGCCTCGGAACACGGAGACCGAAAGGTCGAGCGTGAATCATATAGTAGATATGATCAACATAATGATGTTCACCATTGAAACTACTCCGTCTCACGTGATGATCGGACATGGTTTAGTTGATTTGGATCACGTGATCACTTAGATAACTAGAGAGATGTCTGTCTAAGTGGGAGTTTAGTAATATGATTAATTGAACTTTAATTTATCATGAACTTAGTCCTAGTAGTATCTTGCAAATTATGTTGTAGATCAATAAGCTCGCGTTGTTGCTTCCCTATGTTTTTATATGTGTTCCTAGAGAAAATTGTATTGAAAATGTTAGTAGCAATGATGCGGATTGGATCCGTGATCTGAGGTTTATCCTCATTGCTGCACGTAAGAATTATGTCCTTAATGCACCGCTAGGTGACAGACCTATTGCAGGAGCAGATGCATACGTTATGAGCGTTTGGCTAGCTCAATATGATGACTACTTGATAGTTTAGTGCACCATGCTTAACGGCTTAGAATCGGGATTTCAAAGACGTTTTGAGCGTCATGGACCATATGAGATGTTCCAGGAGTTGAAGTTAATATTTCAAGCAAATACCGAGTTGAGAGATATGAAGTCTCCAACAAGTTCTATGGCTAAAAGATGGAGGAGAATCGCTCAACTAGTGAGCATGTGCTCAGATAGTCCGGGTACTTCAATCGCTTGAATGAAGTGGGAGTTAATCTTCCGGATAAGATAGCGATTGACAGAATTCTCTAGTCACCATCACTAAGTTACTAGAACTTCGTGATGAACTATAGTATGCAAGGGATGACGAAAACGATTCCCGAGCTCTTCATGATGTTGAAATCGACGAAGGTAGAAATCAAGAAAGAGCATCAAGTGTTGATGATTGACAAGACCACTAGTCTCAAGGAAAAAAGCAAAGGGAAGAAGGGGAACTTCAAGAAGAACGGCAAGCAAGTTGCTGCTCGAGTGAAGAAGCCCAAGTCTGGACCTAAGCACGAGACTAAGTGCTTTTGCTGCAATAGAACTGGTCACTAGAAGCGGAACTACCCCAAGTATTTGGCGGATAAGAAGGATGGCAAAGTGAACAAGGGTATATTTGATATACAGAGTTATTGATGTGTACTTTACTAATGTTTATAGTAGCCCCAGTATTTGATACTTGTTCGGTTGCTAAGATTAGTAACTTGAAACAGGAGTTCTGAATAAAAACTAGTTGAAGGGGAAGTGACGATGAGTGTTGGAAGTAGTTCCAAGATTGATATGATCATCATCGCACACTCCTATACTTTCGGGATTAGTGTGGAACCTAAATAAGTGTTATTTGGTGTTGAGCATAAATATGATTTGATCATGTTTATTGCAATACGGTTATTCATTTAAGTAAGAGAATAAATTGTTGTTCTGTTTACATGAATAAAACCTTATATGGTTACACACCAAATGAAAATGGTTCATTGGATCTCGATCATAGTGATACACATATTCATAATATTGAAACCAAAAGATGCAAAGTTAATAATGATAGTGCAACTTATATGTAGCACTGCCGTTTAGGTCATATTGGTGTAAAGCGCATGAAGAAAACTCCATGCGGATGGACTTTTGGAATCACTTGATTATGAATCATTTGATGCTTGCGAACCGTGCCTTTTGGGCAAGATGACTAAAACTCCGCTTCTCGGAACAATGGAACAAGCTCTTGACTTATTGGAAATAATACATACCGATGTATGCGATTCAATGAGTGTTGATGCTCGTGGCAAGTATCATTATTTTTTGACCTTCACAGATGATTTGAGCAGATATGCGTATATCTTCTTGATGAAACATAAGTCTGAAATAGTTGAAAAGTTCAAAGAATTTCAGAGTGAAGTAGAAAATCATCGTAACAAGAAAATAAAGTTTCTGCAATCTGATCGTGGAGATGAATATTTGAGTTACGAGTTTGGTCTTCAATTAAAACAAAGTGGAATAGTTTCACAGCTCACGCCACCTGGAACACCACAACGTTATGGTGTGTCCGAACGTCATAACCGTACTTTATTTTGATATGGTGCGATCAATGATGTCTCTTACTGATTTACCAATATCGCTTTTGGGGTTATGCATTAGAGACAGCTGCATTCACGTTTAATAGGGCACCATCTAAATCCGTTGAGACGACACCATATGAACTATGGTTTAACAAAGAAACCTAAGCTGTCGTTTCTTAAAAGTTTGGAGTTTTGATACTTATGTGAAAAAGTTTTCACCGATAAGCTCGAAACCAAATCGGAGAAGTGCGTCTTCATAGAATACCCAAAGGTAACTATTGGGTACACCTTCTATCACAGATCCAAAGGCAAGTTTTTCGTTGCTAAGATGGATCCTTTCTAGAGAAGAAAGTTTCTCTCGAAAGAAGTGAGTGGGAGGAAAGTAGAACTTGATGAGGTAATTGTACCTTCTCCCTTATTGGAAAGTAGTTCATCACGTAAATCAGTTCCGATGATTCCTACACCAATTAGTGAGGAAGTTAATGATGATGATCATGAAACTTCAGATCAAGTTGCTACCAAACCTCGTGAGGTCTTCGAGCAAAATCCGCACCAGAGTGGTATGGTAATCGTGTTCGGAAGTCATGTTACTAGACCATGATGAACCTACGGACTATGAGGAAGCGATGATGAGCCCAGATTCATGAAATGGCTTGAGGCCATGAAATCTGAGATAGGATCCATGTATGAGAACAAAGTATGGACTTTGATTGACTTGCTCGATGATCAGCAAGCCATGTTAAATAAATGGATCTTCAAGAGGAAGACGGACATTGATAGTAGTGTTACTATCTACAAAGCTCGACTTGTCACAAAAGGTTTTCGACAAGTTCAAGGTGTTGACTACAATGAGATTTTCTCAAACTGTAGCGATTCTTAAGTCTGTCCGAATCATGTTAACAATTGCCACATTTTATGAAATCTGGCAAATGGATGTCAAAACTACATTCTTTAATGGATTTATTAAAGAAGAGTTGTATATGATGCAACCAGAAGGTTTTTCAATCCTAAAGGAGCTAACAAAATATGCAAGCTCCAAATGATCCATTTATGGACTGGTGCAAGCCTCTCGGAGTTGGAATAAACGCTTTGATAGTGTGATCAAAGCATATGGTTTTATACAGACTTTTAGAGAAGCCTGTATTTACAAGAAAGTGAGTGGGAGCACTACAACATTTCTGATAAGTATATGTGAATGACATATTGTTGATCGGAAATAATGTAGAATTATTCTGCAAAGCATAAAGGAGTATTTGAAAGGAGTTTTTCAAAGAAGGACCTCGGTGAAGCTGCTTACATATTGAGCATCAAGATCTATAGAGATAGATCAAGACGCTTGATAAATTTTTCAATAAGTACATACCTTGTCAAGATTTTGAAGTAGTTCAAAATGGAGCAGTCAAAGAAAAGTTCTTGCCTGTGTTGCAAAAGCGTATGAAATTGAGTAAGACTCAAATCCCGACCACGGCAGAAAATAGAAAAGAGAATGAAAGTCATTCCCTATGCCTCACCATAGGTTCTATGAAGTATGCTATGCTATGTACCAGACCTATTGTATACCTTGCTCTGAATTTGGCAAGGAGTACAATAGTGATCTAGGAGTAGATCCTTTGGACATTGGTCAAGAACATCCTTAGTGAGGACTAAGGAAATATTTCTCGATTATGGAGGTGATAAAAGAGCCCGTCAGAAAGAGTTACATCGATGCAAGCTTTTTACACAGATCCAGATGACTCTAAGACTCAATCTGGATACATATTGAAAGTGGGAGCAATTAGCTAGAGTAGCTCCGTACAGAGCATTGTAGACATAGAGTATTTGCAAAATACATACGGATCTGAATGTGACAGACCCGTTGACTAAACTTCTCTCACGAGCAAAACATGATCATCCCTTAGTACTCTTTGGGTGTTAATCACATAGCGATGTGAACTAGATTATTGACTCTAGTAAACCCTTTGGGTGTTAATCACATATAGATGTGAATATCAGTGTTGAAACACATGATGATGTGAACTAGATTATTGACTCTAGTGCAAGTGGGAGACTGAAGGAAATATGCCCTAGAGGCAATAATAAAGTTATTATTTATTTCCTTATTTCATGATAAATGTTTATTATTCATGCTAGAATTGTATTAACCGGAAACATAATACATGTGTGAATACATAGACAAACATAGTGTCACTAGTGTGCCTCTACTTGACTAGCTCGTTGAATCAAAGATGGTTAAGTTTCCTAGCCATAGACATGAGTTGTCATTTGATTAACGGGATCACATCATTAGGAGAATGATGTGATTGACATGACCCATTCCGTTAGCCTAGCACTTGATCGATTAGTATGTTGCTATTGCTTTCTTCATGACTTATACATGTTCCTGTAACTATGAGATTATGCAACTCCTGCCATCGGAGGAACACTTTGGGTACTACCAAACGTCACAACGTAATCGGGTGATTATAAAGGAGTACTACAGGTGTCTCCAAAGGTACTTGTTGGGTTGGCGTATTTGAGATTAGGTTTTGTCACTCCGATTGCTCGGAGAGGTATCTCCAGCCTTCTCGGTAATGCACATCACTTAAGCCTTGCAAGCATTACAACTAATGAGTTAGTTGTGAGATGATGTATTACGGAACGAGTAAAGAGACTTACCAAAGAACGAGATTGAACTAGGTATTGGATACCGACGATCGAATCTCGGGTAAGTAACATACCGATGACAAAGGGAACGGCGTATGTCGTTATGCGGTTTGACCGATAAAGATCTTCGTAGAATATGTAGGAACCAATATGGGCATCCAGGTTCCGCTATTGGTTATTGACCGAGAATGGTTCTAGGTCATGTCTACATAGTTCTCGAACCCGTAGGGTCCGCACGCTTAACGTTTCGATGACAGTTCATAATGAGTTTATAAGTATTGATGCACGAAGGTTGTTCGAGTCCGGATGTGATCACGGACATGACGAGGAGTCTCGAAATGGTCGAGACATAAAGATTGATATATTGGAAGCCTATGTTTGGACTTGAATGGTTCCGAGTGAAAACAGGATGTTACCGGAACACCGGGGTTACGGAACCCCGGGGTATATGGGCCCTCATGGGCCTTGAGGGAGAAGGAGAAGGGCCGGCCAGGTGGGCTGCGCGCCTCCCCCTTCCAGTCCGAATAGGACAAGGAGAGGGGCGGCGCCTTCCCCCTTCCCCTCCCCAATCCTACTCCAACTAGGAGAAGGGGGGGGAGTCCTACTCCCGGTAGGAGTAGGACTCCTCCTTGGTGCGCCTCCTCTAGGGCCGGCCACCTCCCCCTTGTCTCCTTTATATACGGGGGCAGGGGGCACCCCAAGACACACAAGTTGATCTACGGATCTTGCCTTAGCCGTGTGCGGTGCCCCCTTCCACCATATTCCACTTCGGTCATATCGTCATGAGCTTAGGAGAAGCCCTGCACCGGAGAAGTCATATCGTCATGAGCTTAGGCGAAGCCCTGCGTCGGTGGAGCATCAACATCGCCACCACGCCGTCGTCTTGACGGAACTCATCCCGACACTTTGCTGGATCGGAGTCCGGGATCGTCATCGAGCTGAGCGTGTGCGAGAACTCGGAGGTGCCGTGACGTTCGGTGCTTGGATCGGTCGGATCGTGGAGACGTCGACTACATCAACCGCGTTGTTATAACGCTTCGCTTTCGGTCTCACGAGTGCGTGGGCGGACACTCTATCCTCTCGTTGCTATGCCATCACCATGGTCTTGCGTGATCGTAGGAATTTTTTGAAATTACTCGTTCCCCAACTGCCGTGCGATCTCCGCCCCCTCCGAACCACAAGGGGCCTGCTCGCGGCCCCATAGGTGTCATGGCACGGCCAGAGATGTCGGGAGGCTGATCGTACCGCGGACACCTATGGGGCCGGAGCAGGCCCCTTGTGGTTCGGAGGGGGCGGAGGTCGCACGAAGAGCGGATCGAGGCGATGCACACGAGCGGTTTACCCAGTTTCGGAGCTCTCCGGAGAGATAAAACTCCTACTGCTGCTTGCTTGATCTATTGTGTTCTTGCTAGGGAGCAATGCGAGCTACAAAACCTAGCGTGAGTGTCTCTGGCCTCCGGTGGGTCGAATGAACCGAACCAGCCGAACCTTGCGAAAAATGCGAACCGAACCCTTTCTACGTTGCACTCGGGCCTCCTTTTATATGCTCAAGGGGTCTCCGACAGGTGGCAACATAGGCGGGGGTACAAATGTAAAAACAGGAGTTGGTACACCTACTTGAACAGTGTACAGTGCAAAATACCTAACTCTGACGGCAAGGGACAAAAGCAATAAATGCCCGTCGTTGTCGCCCAAACAGTGTAACAGAGACCGTCAGGTGCGCCTCCGCTCGCCATGATGGCGAGCCTGTCAGCGCCGCTTATCGCTGCTCTCCGCTGGCTGCACAACCGCTCGACACGCGCCCATGGAACGGTCCCATGGCGACACGTCGCTGGGTGAGCTGGAGCGGAGACGGAGAGAGGTTGCATGCCGCGGCAAGCGCCTTGCCGCGGCCGAATCCTTGTCGTGCCCGGAGACTTGTCGCGCTCCGGGCCTTCCCGGCAAGCTCCTCTTGCCGGGGCCTTGTCTTCTGCGTGCCTGGAGTGGCCTTCCCGACAAGCTCCTCTTGTCGGGGCCTTGTCTTCTGCGTGCCTGGAGTGGCCTTCCCGACAAGCTCCTCTTGTCGGGGCCTTGTCTCCTGAAAGGCTGCGGAGGGTCTTGGCGGACGCCCATCGAGGCTTGCCACGGGGACGCTGCGACTGCCTGTGCACAAGTTCGGGGTACTAAGGTACCCCTACTTTAGTACACCGACAATATTTTATCACGTTCTGGTGATTTTTAAAAATTCGGGCACTGAGCGCAAAGATTCTGGAAATTACAGCAATATCAGATAACTATCACCCAAGAAGATCTAATAGGTTTAAATTGGCACAAACACAAATTAAAAGATAAAACCACATCTAAATAGTGGCTAGGTGGATTATTTATTCCTAAACAGAAGCAAAAACAAAAAACTAAAAAAATAAAATTGGGTTGCCTCCCAACAAGCGCTATCGTTTAACGCCCCTAGCTAGGCATAAAAGCGAGGATAGATCTAGGAAGTGCCGTAGTAATAAGATAGATCGGTGAAACTCATTTCATATTCTCTACGTTCGGCAGCAAGTTTTCTTTGAGGCAAGCAAAAGTAATCAAAAGGGCTAAATTTAATAGGACAAAAGTCCCCAAGATCAATTTTAGGAGGTATAGGTTCCTCTTTCGGCCCTTCATATTGCACAACCAATTCATCATTGTAAGCATTGTTTTGACAGAACTTTGTGAGCCTATACTCAAGAGAGCATCCTAGCTCATTATTTTAAGTAGCCAAATCATCATTAAGCTCAGAGATTCTATCAATTAAAATATTGGTGGGCACTTTTTTTCTAAGATTTTCATTGAAAGCAACATAGTCGATAGATTGAAAATGCATTATTTCTTATTGATCAAAAAGGATAGATTCTATGGGAGGACGGCCAGCGTCCACCCTATAATGCTTGTAAAAGATTTCTTTAGCTTCTTTTATTATAAATCTAAATTCATGAGCCAAAAAGATAGTAGCGGCACGCTTAACAGAGGAGTGTTCAGTATTAGAAAATTCTAGGAAAATTCTTTGTATAGAAGGGTGCATATGCATAAATTGCCTTTCAAGTTCAACGATGAGCATGGCAATAGCGTCCGCAAGACTACTAGTTCTATGGAGAATAGAACCACCCATAGAGGGTAAAGCACCGGCAGAAGTAAAGAAATCTTGAATAACTCCTTTTCCAATAATATTACCACTACCGATTCGAAATCTTTTTGAGTGATAAGTAGGGGATTCTTCAGCAGGAGCTTCAGAATTTTCCATATTATTATCACCCATATCGGCGATAATTTCCCCAATTTAAGACATAGCGACAAGCAAGCAAACTAACACACGAGCAAACAAACGTCAAAGGGAAAAAGAGGAGGAGATTGGGAAAGAGAGGGCGAGTAAAACTGCAAGGGTGAAGTGGGGGAGAGGAAAACGAGAGGCAAATGGCAAATAATGTAATGCGAGAGATAGGGATTGTGATGGGTACTTCGTATGTTGACTTTTGCGTAGACTCCCCGACAACGGCGCCAGAAATCCTTCTTACTATGTCTTGAGCTTGCGTTGGTTTTCCCCGAAGAGGAGAGGATGATGCATCACAATAGCGTAAGTATTTCCCTCGGTTTTTGAGAACCAAGGTATCAATCCAGTAGGAGGCCACACACAAGTCCCTCGTACCTACACAAAACGATAGCTACTCGCAACCAACGCGATTAGGGGATGTCAATCCCTTCATGGTCACTTACGAGAGTGAGATCTGATAGAGATAATATTTTTGGTATTTTTGGTATAAAATGCAAAGTAAAAAGTAAAAGCAAAGTAAAAACAAAGCAAGTAAATAAAGTGATAGAGATTGATATGATGAGAATAGACCCGGGGGCCATAGGTTTCACTAGTGGCTTCTCTCAAGAGCATAAGTATCCTACGGTGGGTGAACAAATTACTGTTGAGCAATTGACAGAATTGAGCATAGTTATGAGGTTATCTAGGTATGATCATGTATACACTACTGGAATCAGCTACTTTGCCATCTGCCAGATATTTGCCGTCTGCTAGCTAGCCGGCAAAGAAGCTCTTTGCCATCAGCCACCGAAAAGCCGGCGGCAAAGAAATGGCAGACGACAAAGAAGCTCTTTGCCATGCGCCATTTATTTGCCGTCCGCCAGCTAACGACAAAGAATCTTTCCCGTCCGCCAGCTGACGGCAAAGAGGGAGGTGGCCCCCACCCACCCGCCCGTTTAAAAAAACTTAACGCCCCACCTCTTTGCCGTCCGCTAGCGGACGACAAAGAGAGAAAACGGCGAACGACAAAGAGCGACGGACGACAAAGAGCCGAGTAACTAACGGACGCCGCCCCCCGCCCTTTATCTCTCTTCTCTTCCTCTCTTCCTCTCTCCTCCCCGACGCCCCGCCCTAGCTAGATCCACCGCCGCCCCCGCCCCCGCACCCTTGGCCCGTCGCCCCACCACCCCTCCGCCCCCACCACACCCGCCGACGCCCCGTTGCCGCACCACCCCTCCGCCTCCCGCCGCCTGGCGCTGCCGCCGCCCGCCCGCCGCCAGCGTCGCCCCTTCCGGCGCCGCCCGCCCGCACCCTTGGCTCGTTGCCCAACCACCCCTCCGCCCCCACCCACGCTTGGCCTTCTTGCCATCTGTGCCCCCCCGACCGTCCCATTGCTCCGGTGAGGGACTACTACTTTTTTTCTTCTGTTTTTTCATTTTTTTGCTGTTTGATTGTTAGTGCTAGATTGTGTTAGTGTTAGTGTTAGAAAAGAATTAGAAGTAGTAGAAGTAGTAGAAAGATGAAAAAAGAAGAAGAAGAAAAGAAGTAGAAGAAGTAGAAGAAGAAGGAAATAAGAAACGAAAAGAAGTAAAAAAGTAGAAAAAAGATGAAAGAAGAAGAAGAAGAAAGGAAAGAAGAAGAAGAAGAGAAAGAAAGAAGAAGAAGGATAGAAGGAAACACCCCGACCCCCTGACCCCGACACCCCGACCCCCTGACCCCCCTGACCCCGACACACCAACCCCGACACCCCGACCCCGACACCACACCCCGACCCCGACACGACACCAAGACACCCCGACACCCGACCCCCCGAGGCAGACGGGTTCATATATTCATGAACTATTAGTTAGGTCATATATTTTTCGATTTTGTTATGAAAAACATCATATATAATTGTGTTGATCGGGTTGATCTAAATGTGCAGTTGTTTCACTGCTGCGAGGTTTGGTGTTCGACGACCTCGCCGTGTGTTTGACGAGCTCTGCCCCTTCATTCGTGGGTGAGCACAAATGACATGTCCTCCTCCCCCATTAAATATTTTCTCTGTTCCGGTGTTCCTGCCGATGAAATTTGATAGCTAGCTATATATGTGTCTTGAATCATCAGTATGCGTAACCAATATGTGTCTCCCGTTCGAAAGCGTCATAGTTATAAATATGCATGCATTTGCATATTTATAACCTTGATTCTTCCGAATTGTCCAACGCTATCCATGGACAGCCAGTATGTAGATTGGGTTCATATTCCCATATGCTTTGCTCCGGATCGACGCATAAATTTCGCTGCTGCCTCCCTTGTTGTTCTCCGGTACACATCCTCTACATTTATTGCGAGACGTGTATCAGGAGAACAGCGGGAGGTTCTGCCAAAATTTTGCGTCGGATCAAGCATAGCATGGGAAAATGAACCCAATCTACACATACTGGGTGAGATTAGGACCTATCATTACCTATTAGAGTGTAGGTTGCATGGACGTAATAAAATTGACAAAGTAGATCAACTGATGAATATATACATGGTGAATTATATATATAATTGTTGTGTGTCCAGTAGCTCTGAAAGTCAAGATGAGTGATCGTGCGTGGATGTATACCGGTCATACTGGTCAGAACAAATGGAGCGCTGAATGGTTCACAAAAAGCAAGGGGTTTGTGCAAACCGCATTTGCAAATGGCTAGAGGAAAACTTGGTGCCCTGTTTCCGGCGGCAATTGGGAAAAGAGGACAGAGGCTGAAATGGGTAAACACCTGCAGAAGAATGGTTTTACGCCCGATTATACGGTGTGGACATTTCATGGTGAGTCTGCCCAACGTGACCGAAGCTGAGGTGGATCGTCGCCGCACCGACGAGCATGGTACCGGGATGGAAAACATGGTGCAAGACTATGATGATGCTCGGGATTCGGACGAGGAGATGGAGGAATCTGCAAAGGCCTTCAATGAAATGTTGGAGTCTTCAAAACGTCCGCTCCACGAGCACACTGAGCTTTGTCAGTTGGATGCCATCTCACAAGTAATGGCTCTGAAGGCTCAGTTCAACTTGGGCAGAGAATGCTACGACGCAATTATGATAGTATTTGGACGCTTTCTACCCAAAGGCCATGTAATGCCTGCAAACCTGTACCAGTCGGACAAAATCCTCCGTGCACTGAAGATGCCCTATGAGAAGATACATGCCTGTGAGAAAGGATGTGCCTTATTTAGGCTTGACTATGAGGACTTGAACTATTGTCCCATTTGCAAGTCTTCCAGGTATATTGTGGTAGACAACGGTATGGGTGAGAAGACACGCACCAAAATCCCGTTAGTGTTCTTCGGTATATGCCAATCGTACCAAGACTTCAATGTCTTTTCATGGTGAAGAGACGGCGGACACATGACATGGCACAAAACGGGCAAAAGAACCGAACTAGATGCAGCTGGGAATCTGATGATGGTACACACATCGGATGGTGTTGCGTGGAAAAAGTTTGATGAATTACGTGCTGACAAAGCGGCAGATCCGAGGCATCCTCGAGTCGGCATCAGCACCGATGGGTTTAGTGTGTTTGGTATGACGGAAGCCCAATACAGTTGTTGGCCCGTATTTGTCTTTCCACTCAATCTCCCCCCCGGACAGATTATGCAAAGAAAGAACATTTTCCTGACGTTGATAATTCCAGGGCCCAACTATCCGGGGAAAAATATGAATGTGTACATGCAGCCGCTTAAGGACGAATTGCAAGAAGCACAGGATAATGGGTTCAAGACATACGACACCTATAGCAAACGAAACTTCATAATGCGGTTCCGGTACATGTACTCGACGCATGACTTGCCGGGCGTATGCGCTATTCGTTGGCTGGTGTGTGCATGGAAGGTTCCCGTGCCCCACATGCAAGGGAGCTCTTGAGTTCCGTTGGCTTCAGGCCGGTCGCAAGTTTTCTTGCTTCGACATGCATAGACAGTTCCTGGATCCTCGCCATAAGTTCAAGAAAGACAAGAAGAACTTCATCAGAGGTAGAGTTGTAAAAAACTCTGCACCACCTGCGTTGATGTGCCAATGCACTCGGATCAGTTAAACGCTCTCGAGCCAGATCCAGGCGTCCAGGTGGTACTTCAAGGGGTATAATTACGAGCACGCCTGGACTCACAAAACATGCTTATGGGATCTGCCTTACTTCAAAGATCTCCTTTGCCCACACAACATCGACGTGATGCACACTGAGAAGAATATCGCCGAGGCACGTTTTGGTACATTGTTCGGCATATATGGGAAGTCAAATGGTAATACTAAGGCTAGAGTCGATCTGGAGGCGCTATGTGATAGGCCGTTACAAAACATGAAAGAACCGAAAGGAAAGCAGAACTGGACGAAGCCAAAGGCATGGTTCAATCTTGGAAGGCCAGCTATGAGGGAAATTATCTTGTGGGTGAAAATGCAGTTGATGTTCCCCGATGGGTATGCAACGAATCTAAAGAGGGGAGCGAGTCTTGATAAATTGAAGATATTTGGTCTCAAGAGTCATGATTGGCACATATGGATTGAGCGGGTAATGCCGGTGACGTTGCGTGGCTTCATCCCTGAGGATGAATGGCTAGTACTGGCAGAACTCAGTTATTTCTTCCGTGTTCTTTGTGCGAAAGAACTATCGCCTGGCGTGCTAGAAGAAATGGAAGAGTTAGCACCAGAGTTGATCTGCAAGTTAGAGAAGATCTTTCCACCGGGCTTCTTTAATCCAATGCAGCATTTGATTTTGCATCTCCCGACCGAGGCAAGATTGGGGGGGCCTGTGCAAAATCATTGGTGCTACCCAACTGAGAGGATGCAGAAGACGCTTCGGCAAAAATGTAAAAATAAACGTAGAATTGAAGCGTCGATGGCTGAGGCATTCATCACCGAGGAGGCGGCAAACTTCATGACAGCACACTACGAAACCAAAAATCGTCATTTGCATAATCCGAAGCCTCGGTACAATGCTGACGAGCCTAAAAAGGGTGGATCCAACCTCAGCCTATTCAAAGGGAATCTCGCACCAGCTAGTGTTTCAAATCCAGTATCTTTGGATAACAAAGAATGGCGGACCATTTCGTTGTATATCTTCAACAACTTGATAGAAGTGCGGCCGTACATCGAGTAAGTTCTCGGTACATTGTTTTGCAACTTCTATTTCCTTTGAACTGCTCTTATTCCTAGATATTTCATACAGTCGATACGTCGCCCTATTATCGTATGGAGCGGTGATCCAAAAGGATTCCGTCGAAGAGTATGAGCTTCTCGCAAAGCAAGGAGGCGGCTATCCGGTTTCATCTCTTGGTTCAAACAAACGGTAAATTCTATTAGACAATTTCATTTCATTCGCTAATTTGTGCGTAATGCAACAATCCTTTCATATTAAACTTGTAGGCTAATTCAGAGTCTATGGACGACGAATTGAGACAAGTCGCTAATGGTTTTGACTATAAGGTCCGTTCATTTGACAAATACGACATCAACGGGTATCGCTTTCGTACCTATGGCAAAGAGCTATCTATGGCCTAATCGAAAGTCTACAAATTGTTGTGTATCTTCTATCGGCGAAGGAGGTACCGAGTATTATGGGAGAGTTGAAGCAATTTATGAACTTATATTCTATGGTGAAAACCCACCGAATGTCGTAGTCATCAAATGTTATTGGTTTCAGCCGAAGGAGACTAGAAGGACTCATGAACATATAGGGCTAGTTGAAATCAACCAAAGCACCCATTTAGATGTTCCTGATGTCTATATTACGGCTCAACAAAGCGACCCAAGTATTCTATCTACCGTGGGCCTGCCAAACTAATCCAAATCTAAAAGGTTGGGATGTCGTTTATGAAGTGCCGCCACGTGCTAGACTATCTCCCCAAAGGAAGAGGATTATGAACCTCACATTAACCTGACACATATGAAGGAGAATTCTTCCAAGAGACACGTCTTTCCAAAAAGCGTTTCAAGAACCGGTATACTTCACCCCAAAACATTGAAGTAGACAACAACAGTGAATCCCACATCACCCCAGAGGAGGAACAAGAAGAGCTGGAACAAGAAGAGGTTGCTGTTGCGGATGACCTCTCAATGCTTGACCGATTACGTAAAGGTGACCTTCCACATGTTGATGCCACTGAACCCTATGAGCCCGTCATTGATTATAGTGATGATGATGATTATGCATTTATTGATGATACTGATCGAGATTATTAGTAGTGTCAGGTATTCATTTTTTTATGTTGTACTTGATGATGATACACTTAAGTGATATACATATTATTATTCATGTCGGTATTTTTTTATGTTGTACTAATTTCGTTTACTCTTTGTCATGGAAGGTGTTGAAAGATGGAAGGGGAGCCGACTGAGGCCAAGGACAAACGTGCCCAAATTGAAGGTGTGCCACACCATCAAGGTAGCTCCACTTATATCAGTTCGAGGCGAAATTGGGTATGTGGTTTGCTTCATGATTAATGCAATTCATTCATCATGCTAGCTTGAGCCCTTTAATTACTAATTTACTTTGTTTCTCTCTTTCGGGCATGCTACAATAAGACGGATAAGGTGCGGAGGGTACGACCTGTATGCCATTGCCCACACCGCCTCTTACAAGCAAGTCAAGGGAAGGTGAGGAAAGGGGAGGATTTTAACTTGAGCGATTCCCTACAATCCAGAAAGGTGTGATGATATCTAGTGGCGGGAGGTCCCATGGCTCCATAGCCATTGATCCAGAGATTGCTCCTGAGACCACGGTGAGTTTAATTTGAATGGACGTTACTTGCTAGTCTTAACATTTGAGTGTCATCATGCTAACGAAACATTGGAAATGATCTTTGGTGCAGCGTAACTCCACACAAGCATCACACGATCCTTCTCCAGCTACTGGCACGAGCTAGCCCGCCCCACACCTCCATGATCAAGGTAAGTTTCTCTAGTTTTTGCTTAACAAATGCATAAAACCTAGACTTAGCTTTATTTCCTCCAATATGCTTACCTTAATGACCTAGAGTTAGCTTCTTTTCCTCCAAAATGACTTAATAAGCTTATCGACCTCCAAAACCAGCCATTTTACCTAAGTTAGCTCTAAAACGATCTATACATAGCTTTGTTTCCTCCAAAATGACCTAAGTTAGTTATAATATGCTTAGTTAACTAGGTTTGCTCAATAATGACATGTACTTAGCTTACTTATGTAAAAACGGCATAATTAGCTTAGTTAGCTCATAAGCGATCCATCTTACCTACGTTAGCTCTAAAATGATGCATTTTACCTAAGTTAGCTCATAAGCGATCCATTTCACCTAAGTTACCTCACAAACGATGGCGTGCTTCTTCTTCTAGTCTTCTTCTTCTAGTCACCTTTTCCTAACTTTCTTATTTGCCATTTTGCAGATTTCATTCACTTCTCGGAAGCTAGCTTGCTATGATGGAGTGCTTGTTTTTATTTCATTCTCTTCTAGTATTCTTCTAGCTTGCTACGATGGAACTTGCTATCTTGATGAAACTTTGCATTGTAATATGTATGTGCAACTTCCTAATGGTTGCAACTTATGTGTATGTGCAACTTGCTATGTATGAATGGATGGAACTATATATGTATGTACGATGAAACTTATGTGCTGTTAAATAGCCCTGTGAAATATATCTATATATGTAATATATATTTGCTGTGAAAATTGTTGGATTTAAAGAAAACAGAAAAAAGAGCCAATATGCAGGCTCTTTGCCGTCTGCCACCGACGACAAAGGGCTCTTTGCCATCAGCAGCGGAAGGCAAAGAGGCCACGTGGCAGGCAACTGTGCTTCCTGGGAGGCTGACCAATTTGGCCAGTTTGCCTACAGTGGCTGACGGCAAAGAGAAAAAAAACTTTGCCTACAGCGGCGGACGGCAAAGGCCTGCCGTGTAGTGACGTCGGCTGACATTATTCGGCGGACGGAAAAGGCCTGCCGTTAACCACCTAACAGAGAACAGCGCATTTATTGCCGTCTGCATTCTTTGCCGTCCGCTGCTGATGGCAAAGAGCCCTTTGCCGTCAGTCGCCCAAAGCAGACGGCAACGTAGCTCTTAGCCGTCCCGTACTTTGCCGTCCCCTTTTGCCGTCCGCGGCGGACGGCAAAGACCTTTGCCGTCCGCCATCCATGCCTTTGCCGTCCGCCGTGGCAGATGGCAAAGTAGCTGATTCCTGTAGTGATATAGGCATCACGTCCGAGACAAGTAGATCGAAACGATTCTGCATCTACTACTATTACTCCACTCATCAACCCTCTCCAGCATGCATCTAGAGTATTAAGTTCAAAACAGAGTAACGCCTTAAGCAAGATGACATGATGTAGAGGAATAAATTCATGCAATATGATAAATACCCCATTTTGTTATCCTCGATGGCAACAATACAATACGTGCCTTGCAACCCTTTCTGTCACTGGGGAAGGACACCGCAAGATTGAACCCAAAGCTAAGCACTTCTCCCATTGCAAGAACTACCAATCTAGTTGGCCAAACCAAACGGATAATTCGAAGAGACTTGCAAAGATAACTCAATCATACATAAACGAATTCAGAGAATATTCAAATATTATTCATAGATAAGCTGGATCATAAACCCACAATTCATCGATCTCAACAAACACACCGCAAAAATAAGATTACATCGAATAGATCTCCACGAGAGAGGGGGAGAACATTGTATTGAGATCCAAAAAGAGAGTAGAAACCATTTAGCTACTAGCTATGGACCCCAAGGTCTGAAGTAAACTACTCACACTTCATCGGAGGGGCTATGGTGTTGATGTAGAAGCCCTCCGTGGTGGATGCCTCATCCGGCGGAGCTCCGGAATAGGCCCCAAGATGAGATCTCGTGGATACAGGAAGGTACGGCGGTGGAATTAGGTTTTTGTCTCCGGTTCTGATCGTTTGGGGGTACGTAGGTATATATATATGAGGAAGGAGTGCGTCGGTGGAGCGTCAGCGGGCCCACGAGGTAGGGGGCACGCCCAGGGGGGCGCCCTCCACCCTCGTGACCGCCTCTGGCACTTCTTGGAGTAGGGTCCAAGTCTCCTGGATCACGTTCGGTTGGAAAATCACGTTCCCGAAGGTTTCATTCTGTTTGGACTCCGTTTGATATTCCGCTTTCTTGAAACTTGAAATAGGCAAAAACAGCAATTACAGGCTGGGCCTCCGGTTAATAGGTTAGTCCCAAAAGTAATATAAAAGTGGAAAATAAAGCCCAATATAGTCCAAAACAGTAGATAAAGTAGCATGGAGCAATAAAAAATTATAGATACGTTGGAGACGTATCAATAAGCCTGGGCACCAGCAGTGAAAACATCAGAGAGAATATTGCTATTATTAAGCATGTAGAATTAGATAGACTTTCTAAATTTAACTCTGAAAACCCTGATATATTTTTACCTCCCAGTATAGATATTACTGGTGAGGAATTCAGAGGGTCTGATCTTGATTCTAGGGACAATGTGGAGACAGAAATGGAGACACATAATAATGTGGCCTCTACTTCAGACTCCCCCTGGATTGAGGTCCAAAAATCTTCTTCTTGCAAAGGAAGAAGGAAAATTAACTTTGGTGCTATATGATAGGTGTTTTTTGGAATATTAGAGGGCTTAATGGCCCCAACAAAGCTGACAAATTAAAAGAGCTCATTAGAGGCAATTGCCCAGATGTTATTTGTGTTTCTGAGACCAAAAAAGAAGAGTTTACTATTCTTCAGCTTGAAGCTTTTGATCCTAGATCCAATTTCCACTGGAAATGGCTACCTGCTGTTAATACTGCAGGAGGGATTCTTACTGGTGTTAAGGCAGATATTTTTGATATTGTTCAAAATGATTTGCATAAGTATTGTATTTCCTGTTTGCTTAGGAACAAACAGGATGGCTCTGTTTGGAGAGTTATTGCAGTTTATGGTTCTGCCTATGATCAGTTTAAGATGGAATGTATTAATGAACTTCATTCCATTCTAGCTGACTGGGCAGGTCCCACTTTAGTAGGTGGGGATTTCAATCTGATTAGGGAGGCTGGTGATAAAAACACTGGTGTTATTAATCAGCACTGGGCTGACCTCTTTAATGATTGGATTAACAAATTTGGTTTGATTGAGCTCAAGATTAATGGGAGGAGGTACACTTGGGGCGACAATCAGGACAATCTAGTTATGGCTACCATAGACAGAGTTTTCATGTCCACTGATTGGGCCTCTGAATTCCCTGGAGTTCATCTCAAAGCCCTTCCTAGATTGGGGAGTGATCACACCCCTCTGGTTGTTGACACTTGTGCTTTCCACATTCCCAAGAATAAGCATTTTAGATTTGAGAATGGTGCCTGTAGGTCGAGGGTTTTCTAGAGGTAGTTATTAAAGCCTGGACTGCCGCCTGCCCCTTTACTAAGGCTATAGACGTGTGGCAGTTCAAAATTAGGAACTCCAGAAGAGCCATCAAAGGTTGGATGGCCAACAATGAGGCTGAGCAAAACAGGCAGAAACAGGCCCTAGTGGCTGAATATAACTGTTTGGATATTATCTCTGAAACTAAACCACCTTCCCCTAACACTAACCGCAGAATTAGAAAAATTGCAGGAGATTTGGAGGAGATCTGGAGGAAGGAAGAAATCAAGGCCAGGCAGAGATCCAGAGATAGAGACATACTTGAAGGAGATCTGAATGCTAGCTACTTCAAAGCAATGGCAAGTCAGAAGAGGAGGAGAAAACAGATCTTGGTGCTAGAAGGAGAAACAGGTAATGTAACTGATCATGATGATATTATGAAAGTTGCTGTAGATTACTACAAAAAGTTATTTGGTTTCCAAGATAAAATCAACATCAACCTAAGAGATGAATTTTGGGAAGATGGAGAGAAAGTTACTGATGCTCACAACAACACCCTAGATGCCCCTTTCTCTGAGGAAGAGATTAAAGAGGCTGTCTTTGGCTCTTATGCAGAAGGTGCCCCTGGGCCCGATGGCTTCCCTTTTTTTATTTTACCAACAATTCTGGGACCTTATTAAGGGTGACTTATTTTCTTTATTTCGTGATTGGGAGAAGAATGAGCTAGACCTTTATAGACTTAACTTCTCTCTGTTAACTTTAGTGCCTAAAGAGGCTGATGCTAGCAAGTTAGAAAAAATTAGACCCCTTGCTATGATCAATTGCAGCTTCAAAATTTTTGCCAAATGTGCCACGAATAAGTTTGGCCCCATTTGCAAAGATTTAATTCCCTTAAACCAGACGACCTTCGTAAAAGGCAGATATATTGCTAAGAGTATCATCACAGCTCATGAAATCATTCATTCTGTGTACTCCAGCAAACAGTCTGGTTTTGTGTTTAAATTAGACTATAAGAAAACTTATGACATGATTAATAGAGATTTCTTACTTGACATGATGCACAAGAGAGGCTTTAGCGCTAGGTGGATGAATAAAGTTGCTTCTTTATTGCATCAAGGATCTGTTGGGGTTAATATTAACAATGCCAACAGTAATTTCTTTATTACTGGTAAAGGTGTCAGGCAGGGAGACCCTTACTCCCCGTTGCTTTTTAACTTAGTTGCTGATGTTTTTACTAGAATCCTTATTAAAGCTGCTAGAAATAACATCCTAGAAGGCCTCTTTCCTAGTTCCAATCCAGCTGGCATTATAAGTATGCAGTATGCTGATGATACTTTACTATTTTGAGTAATAATCCTGCTCATGCCAGAAACCTTAAATGGTTGTTGTCCTGTTTTGAGCAGATTTCTGGTATGAGGATCAATTTTCATAAATGTGATCTAGTCCCTATCAATGTGGACGGGGAAGAAGCAAATATATTTGCTCAAATCCTTGGATGTAAACTGAGCGATTTTCCCATTAAGTATTTAGGAGCCCCCCTCCACCATAGAAAGCTGAAGAAATGTGAACTTCAGCCTACTGTTGACAAGATTATTAAAAAAGGGGCTGGGTGGAGAGGCAGACTCCTGTCTTCTAGCAAGAGACTCACATTAGTGAAAACCTGCTTGGCCACTATACTAGGTTACCTTATGGGTAATTCCTAAATGGGCCATTAAGTTGATTAATTCTCAGCTGGCTCACTGCTTTTGGGATGATTACGAGGGCCACCATAAATACCACCTTGCTGCCTGGGAATGTGTGTCCCTGGAAAAGCAGCATGGGGGGCTTGGCATTCCTAACATTGCAGATATGAACCTTTGTTTATTGGCTTCTTGGGTCAAGAGATACTTTTTAGATGAGGGCAAGATTTGGAAACAAGTCGTAGATGGCAAGTACAACACTCACAATCCTAATATTTTTGCTTGTTCTGTCAATGGTGCTTCCCCCTTTTGGAAAGGGATTCTATGAGCTGCCAAAGCCGCTAACATAGGATATTCCTGGAATATTGGGAATGGCAAGAGCATCAGATTCTGGGGAGATCGATGGATTGGACATACCACGCTAGCCACTAAATATCACTGTGGGTGATGTCTGGGACAACACCAATCTAAAGATCTCTTTTAGAAGATGTTTTACTAGTGATATGTTAGCTGAATGGAATGATCTATTCAACTACATCAAGAATACTGTGCTGACAGACAAGGTTGACACAGTTAGTTGGGATTATGACGCTAAGGGTGTTTACACTGTTAAATCCTTCTACAAAATTATTAATTTTAGAGGGATTCACCCTGGGGGCCTCTTGTCCATTTGGAATATAGAAGTTCCGCTGCGTATTCATATATTTCTTTGGCTTGTGGCAAAAAATAAACTTCTGACTAGGGATAATCTTCAGAAAAGACAGTCGGTAGATGATACTACCTGTCTTTTTTGTAATGACCCTGAATCTATTGAGCATCTATTTTTTGGCTGTGTGGTTGCGAAGGAACTTTGGAGAGTGATTGGGGACATTTCTAACAACCAGCCTGGGATGTCTATATCTGACATGCTAGAATGGTGGTCCTTCAATAAAAATCACCCCGGAGATTGTTTGCTACATTCCGCTGCCCTTTGGGCTTTATGGAACGACATGTGCTTCAATCATATCCCCTGGTCTGGGATGCAGGTGTTGTGGGGAATGACTGCTGCTACGTTGGACAGCTGGGCGATTCGATGCTCAGATCCTGTCAAAGGAAAAGTGCTGCACTTGGTGCGAAAGATGGAGCAGCTTGCAAGATCCCCACCCCTCCTGTTATGGCCGGACCCTAGCTAGGCCTGCAGAAGTGCTCGGAGGTGCTACCTGGTCGTGATCTCATCTAATTCCTCGCGTGATGGGTGTAGCTACTGCCGAACGTGTTCTGAGTTGCATTTGAGTTAGTGGCTGTTGTCGTCTGGACACGGTCCTTTTGCCGGGGCAGCGCGTGTGCTTTTTATCCCCCCCCCCCCCCCCCCCCGCGTGCTTGGAAATGCAAATGGAACCGGGGCTTTTGAGCCCTTTTCCTCTAAAAAAAAATCTCACATTTGTTGATCCACTCATGGTATTTTAAAAAATGTAGGGAGAAGTGGTTCAGAGCCTCGGTTGGAATGGAGACAACCATTTTCACCCACGTTTACAATGGAGAGTTCACCTTGGATGCAGCAGACGAAGGGTTTGGTGAGCACGACCCAACATCTTGTGTCTTGACTTTGGATGTGCCTGAAAATCTCCGACGAGTGAGAACATTCGTTTGTCATGGAGCCGGCCGGGGGTGTGGATATGGATGAGGAGGACGAGTTCAGCACTCGGTTAGCAAAGTGCAGACGGCCAGATCCTTAGGTAAAGATTGGAAAAAGTAGTGCATAGTGTCGTGACTCGTGATGCTAACCCATAATGTAACAACTGAGTTTGTTGTATTTAGGCACTTAGCTGTCAGTGCTAATCTGGTATGGTAGTGGCGAGTGTGCTGGTCAAAGCGGGCAACATGGAATAATAAGAACAAGTTGTCGGTCGTGGTGTACGTTTGTGCTTTTTATATTGTCTGGATGTGTACTGGTGTGGAAAAGTCTCTGCACTCACGAAGGTCTCTTATAATAAATGGCATTGGACTTTGATTAATCTTGTGCGTTGATCATATCGGTGATTAATCCAAATGCTGGAGGCATGCTTTCTTTGAGTGCTAATCTTGTCCGGTACTCCCTCCATTCTTGAAAGAGTGTATTTCCCATACATAGTAAAGATTAAAGGAATAAACCACAATTCTTGTATATGTTCTTCAGGATCAGCGGCACATGAAATTACCCAACTTCAAACAACAACCGGATAAAAGGTCTAACCTAGCCTGGCAGCTTGCTCGGGATCACGTACCACACTGGACAGTCTGATTGTATAATAAGTGAATTATACAAATAAGTATACATGTAACTAAAAATATACTTTAAACTAAAACAATTACTACTACTCCAGTTCTTAAGCTTGGTGAGTCACCGTGGCTCTGGCTATGTCTCTAAACATCTGTGGCGTCAGTGTAATGTATGAATTCATACTGGCATTTGCAATATAGATGCCTGGTTGCAAATCCTTGATACATTAAAACATGCATCTAAAGAATAGTTTGAAAGTAGTTTTATTGACACGCAGATCTGACCAGCCTCAACCAATCCGCGCACTGGAACGAAACCAAAGGAAAAGCTATCTATATACTGATCTGTTTTGTAAAAGAAAAAAAAGAGAGTGAAATCTTAGTATTCAAGCAGCCAAACAAAGCTAACAATGAAATATGGGATCTGAATGAGAGCTACCTCTTTGTGCATCTTGCCTGTATCATGTAAAGGAGTTGTAGAAAAGCGGGCTGCAATGCAGAAGAGAGCCAGTCATCATTGTTTGTTGTTGTTGTATGAAATGAAATAAAAAGCAAGGCAAGCAGCAAGAATTCAGGGAGGGAGGTTACATATATACATACATTATCAAGGGCTCGTTTTGGATAACATTGGAGAGCTCAACTGGCTTGCAGTACAACTTGAAGGTTTCTTCAGCAGCAAGCTGCTCATTTGGTGAGAACTGAACTGTCGACGGTTGACGGCACATGTTGTCTGCCCTGCCCTGCATATTATATTATGTATAAGTAGAAGTCAACCAAAAAAGGAAGATACATTTATATAGATGGAGACATGGTTGTGTATAACAGACAACAATTTACTCAAAAAAGATTTCAGATGCCGCATAACAATGATAAGCATGCAGTGTGAAAAGAGGGAGACATTTTGCTGAATGAATGAATTCCTTAACCATTCAAGTGGGGAAACCAACCATTAATTATTGTTTTCTTTTCTTGAAATTATTTATATTTATATCCGTGGTTCCCCTGCCCTGCCCTTGATACACACATATAACTAAATAGCTAAGTAGCTACTGCAGATCTAATCCAATCTAAAACTTGCCCGTGCCCCAATCCCTGGTTGGATCGTATCACTCGCCCATGCCCAAATCCCTGGTTGAATGAAGAAGCAAGCATAGAGTACATTTAGATGCTCCTGCTTTTTTCCATGACCCCGTTATTAACCGCAGTATACAATAATGATAAGAATTAAAATCAGACTGCATTGCATATGTAGGTAAATACATCGGACTGATTCAACTATCTCTAAACTCAATAGGAACTGCAGCATGAGGAACGAAGATCAACGACTTGATATACATCATTGATGATGAAGGTATATATTTGTTACTCTGTTTATGATGGCTTCTCATGGGTCGGAACGAATTATTTTTTTAGGTAGAATGTATTAGGTTCATACAGAATGTAGATTACCATTGCTTTGTTAATGGACATGTTTCTATAAGTACCTAAAAGTTATAAAAGTAATCCTTGCATGCTGCTGTTGGAATTAAAATGTTGTTTGATGAGTCAAAATAACATATTTTTAGTGACTCACTGAAACTGCCATGATCCTAAAAATAAATAATTAGATGCCCTGTTGGGCTAGATGCTTGATGTTTCTCTTCAATTGGAAAGTAGCATATAAGAAACATTTCTAAGAAATTCTTATCAATGAGAAAGCTAAGGGATATACTGAACCTTGATATCTTTTCTGGATAGGGGTCGGCAGAAAAATAGAGAAGCGAAGACCGGAGACCAAAAAATAACATGGTATTTTCAAGTCAAAAAAGAAAATAAATAGCATGGTATTCTACCCTGCAGTTCTATAGTGAAAAATATTTTGTGTCACCAGTTCATTCATGAGAAACATTTAAATAGCTTTATCTATGTGCTAGACATTTATTTGATTGAATATGCTTGTTGCATTCTTTCCAAGATTTTGCTGTTAAACCGTATAGAAACAACTCATGCATTGCTAATTCCTTACTTGAAGGCTACTGCTGTGAAGGCACCTGTCATGGCAAACTTCACGACTGAGCAAAATACCAGGTTTTTGGCAAACACCGACACACACGAGTGATTCAGAACATGTGCTTTGTATCTACTATCTAGGTTGTCTTGGTCTAGGCCTTTTATCGCCTCTTCAACAATTTATTGGGGAAAAAACATTTATCTGAACCATAATGTCGAAGATCTATTCCTATCATTACACATACTTGATATTTGATGTCATGTAATTAATGGTGCTGGTGCATGAGTAGGATTTTGATGAGTTTTTTGCTAGACCCGAAGCCATTGTCCGCTAGATGCTTCTAGCCCGGCAACTCGCCGGTGCGGTGCTTGGTGCTTGTAACCCCCCCCCCCCCCCCATTTCTGTAACCATACATCCTAAACTGCAGTACCCAAGCTATTTAAATGACGATCTCTGCCATGTGAGGGCCTGTCATCTCCTTCTCCTTCTCTCTCTCTCTCTCTCTCGATCTCCTCTTCAAACCCTAGACGGCGCATGTAACAAGTTTCTATATCATGACGATCATCACTTTTAAGTGAATACTATCACCAAATGGTAGATATGAAATCTGTAGTTCCCTACCAAATAAAGAGCTGCAATGGCAGAGATCAAATGGATAACCACCTAACTGTTGAGGAGAGCAAAGGATCGAATGACGGCAATGTCATGACAACATTGGTAAGGGGAACCTAAAAATTCCTTAGGATTATTAGAGAAACAACACAAACTGCATCTTTTTACTTCTTCATCCGTAGGTAGTATAGAAGCAGTAGTACAGTTAACCAAGTCACATAGTAGCTAGATGACTGTAAGAGAAGCAGCAACGAAGAGAATGTCATGTAGCTAAATAGAGGAAATGCTGAAGAATAATGAGGAAGACACAATATCTAAATAAAGTGGTTGGCATTTTGAAGTATAAGTATATTCAGAGACATATATAAATCGACAAGAACCTTGACTTCCAGTCTACAACACACAAAATTCAGAACAACTAAATTGCAGTTCTACTTGCGCAGGGAGACAAAGTGCCGTTAGAATCACATAAAGAGCTCACCTCAGAGACCATCAGTGCCTTACACAAAGTCATGCCACATCCAACACCATCATGTCAGTGAAAGGAGAAACCAAGATAATAAGGTCCATCTAGGAAGTTACTCAATCCACCACTCAAGTCCATTATATTATACTATGAGTGACGTACCAAAAGGCTCACAAATATGGTGGCTATTTGTATAAAAATATATAAGCCATCAGTAGAAGTAGTTGGCAGTAAACTATAAGCATTATTCTTGGCCAGTATAACTAAAAGCGTGATTTATCAATATAAAATAAAAATACATTTGCCGTATATATACAAACAATAATCATGAGGCCGTAGTGATGGCTTACTCCAAAAGAGGGGACACATAGAAACCAAATCAAGAGCTTCACATTTATAATTAATCCAAATGAAAATTATAGTACATGCATGATAACAATGGCAGAAGGGGAAAATCATGAACAAAACTAATTAGTTACTCTGGTAAAATGGTAAAACAACATCGCGTGGAAAGCATAAATGGTGACAGAACATTTGTTCTATGGTAGGAACCGCCCCCAAATTGGTACGATCGTTTGCATGAACTCCCTCCTTGATCGTTGGCATGAACTCCCTCCTTGGTTCAGTGCTAGCTGTATCAGGAACGCTGGTAACACGATAATGCACGTGTATGTGTCCACAAAAGATCAATTTTGACAGCCCAATCGTATACGATTTGTGCATCTCAACTCGCAGCAACCAATTCGCACAGAAAAAAGAGGGGATTAATTAACCGAGGGGGAGGGGAGGGGAGGAGAGGGAACCTTGATGTGGCGCTGGCTGTGGTGCACGAGGTGGAGCTCTCAGCCATCGACGCCGCAGCCCCCCATGGCGAGCGCGTACATCGCCACGTTCCTGCACGGAGCAAGAAGACGGCGTGACAGATGGGATCAACCGGGAGAGCCGTTCCGTCGAGCTAAGGCTCGCACCTCTCGTCGAAGGCGAAGGAGACCTACGCGGATCAGTAGAGAAGAGTAGGACGCCGGCTCGGAGGAAGCGGGATAGGGCCGCCCGAATGGGCTGGTAAGTTAGTTACCTCGGGGAACTTGTAGGCGAGCGCGACATCGGGGTCGACGGATGCGGCTCGAACTTGTCGGCGTCCAAGCAGGAGTCGAGGAGCGCCGGGACAGGGCGTCGTTGGGGACGGCGGCGTCCGTGGCTCAGTGCCCATCCGCACGCCACCCATGATGCTGCCGCGCTGCTCGGCCGCATCCCTAACATCCCGACCTAGCCGCCGTCAGCACAGACGGCGGTGGCGCCCCGGGCGTCCTGGACGAGGTCGTAGGGGAGGAAGAGCGAGTCGGCAAGGGCCGCGCGTAGGGGAGGGGCTTGGCGAGGAGGTGGCGCACGCGGGACAAGACCTGGGCCGGGCGGCGCGCGGTGATGCCGGCTGCCTCCTCGTCGTGTCCGCGGCCCGCGCTGGCGGCGACGACTGCGATAGAGAAGGGGAGAGGGGCGTTGTCGGTGTCAAAACCGGCGGATCTCGGGTAGGGGGTCCCGAACTGTGCGTCTAGGCGGATGCTAACAGGAGACAAGGGACATGATGTTTTTACCCAGGTTCGGGCCCTCTCGATGGAGGTAATACCCTACTCCTGCTTCATTAATATTGATGATATGGGTAGTACAAGAGTAGATCTACCACGAGATCAAGGAGGCTAAACCCTAGAAGCTAGCCTATGGTATGATTGTTGTTTGTCCTACGGACTAAAACCCTCCGGTTTATATAGACACCGGATAGGTTAGGGTTACACAGGGTCGGTTACAATGTTAGGAGATCTACATATCCGTTCGCCAAGCTTGCCTTCCACGCCAAGGAAAGTCCCATCCGGACACGGACGAAGTCTTCAATCTTGTATCTTCATAGTCCTGGAGTCCGCCGTGATGATAGTTCGGCTATCCGGACACCCCCTAGTCCAGGACTCCCTCAGTAGCCCCTGAACCAGGCTTCAATGACGACGAGTCCGGCGCGCATATTGTCTTCGGCATTGCAAGGCGGGTTCTTCCTCCGAATACTTCATAGAAGGTTTTGAACACAAGGATAGTGTCCGGCTCTGCAAAACAAGTTCCACATACCACCGTAGAGAGAATAACTTTTGCACAGATTTGCTGACGTATTCCGCGGCGTGACATCACACCACGGTCAGGCCTTTATATAAATCGTTTTTTATCGTTCCACCTTAGCGCGTTTAGCAAGGCGGTTTCCTCGGCACGTCTTATCAAAGCATAGATCGTGCCCCCCTTATTCCGGGATTCTCATCAATACGGACGTGGGAAACCCATCCGCGCCATTGATTACGGCGCTTGGGAGATAAGCGAGTTTTACCAGGCTGGTGGGGGACGCATAGCTTCGTTCGTCCATATAAGGGGATAAGGATCCACCTTTTCACCTACGCCTTCTTCCTCCTTTGCTCATCCATTTCACAAGACTCGAGCTCCAGCGCCCAAGTCCGCACATCCCACCTCAACCTTCTCCAACCATGTCGGAGGCGGCGGCAGGTGGATGGCCTCCTCCGTCACGGAGGGGCACATCACAAGACTGCGGGAGGCCGGATATTTGTCCGGCGACATCGCGCACAGGCTGCCCGACACGGGGCAGCTCATTCCAACCCCCAGGCCCCATGAGAGGGTGGTGTTTCTCCCCCACTTCCTCCGCGGACTAGGTTTTCCACTTCACCCATTTGTCCGGGGGCTCATGTTCTACTACGGCCTGGACTTCCACGACCTGGCCCCGAATTTTATCCTCAACATCTCGGCGTTTATCGTCGTGTGCGAGGCCTTCCTCTGCATCCAGCCCCACTTCGGCCTATGGCTGAAGATCTTCAATGTCAGGCCGAAGGTAGTGGGCGGCCGTCAAGCAAGTGCAGAGGCGCCATGGTCGGCAAGATGGCCAAGGTCCTATGGCTCGAGGGCGCCTTTGTGGAGACAATAAAGGGGTGGCAATCGGGGTGGTTCTACATCACCGAGCCATGCGACCCGAATGGGTGGCGGCCCCAATTCAGATATGGCTTCCCACACGGCTCTCGTCATGGAAAGAGACGGGCCTGACGTGGGGGAATTCGGACGAGCTATCCGGACTCCAAACATGCGTCCGAAACCTGGTGGACAAGAATCTCAGGCTTGTCGATGTAATCCAGGTGATGCTCATCCACCAGATTCTCCCATGCCAACAATGGGTCTTTAATTTGTGGGAGTTCGATCCGGCACAGCACCGAACCTTGAGCCGGCTCTTCGACACCACGTACGAAGATGCCTGGAAGGTGCTGTTCAAGGGCGCTGAAGCCCCAGCTGAAGGAAATATGCCCTAGAGGCAATAATAAAGTTATTATTTATTTCCTTATATCATGATAAATGTTTATTATTCATGCTAGAATTGTATTAACCGGAAACTTAATACATGTGTGAATACATAGACAATCAGATAGTCACTAGTATGCCTCTACTAGACTAGCTCATTAATCAAAGATGGTTATGTTTCCTAACCATAGACATGTGTTGTCATTTGATTAATGGGATCACATCATTAGGAGAATGATGTGATTGACATGACCCATTTCATTAGCTTAGCACTTGATCGTTTTAGTATGTTGCTTATGCTATCTTCATGACTTATACAAAGTTCCTGCAACTATGAGATTATGCAACTTCCGTTTACCAGAGGAACACTTTGTGTGCTGCCAAGCGTCACAACGAATCGGGTGATTATAAAGGTACTCTACAAGTGTCTCCGAAAGTATATGTTGAGTTGGCATGAATCAAGATTAGGATTTGTCACTCCGATTGTCGGAGAGGTATCTCTAGGCCTTCTCGGTAATACACATCACATAAGCCTTGCAAGCATTGCAACTAATGAGTTAGTTGTGAGATGATGTATTACGGAACGAGTAAAGAGACTTTCCGGTAACGAGATTAAACTAGGTATTGGATACCGACGATCGAATCTCGGGTAAGTAACATACCGATGACAAAGGGAACAACGTATGTTGTTATGCGGTTTGACCGATAAAGATCTTCGTAGAATATGTAGGAACCAATATGAGCATCAGGTTCCGCTATTGGTTATTGACCGAGAATAGTTCTAGGTCATGTCTACATAGTTCTCGAACCGTAGGGTCCGCACGCTTAAGGTTTCAATGGCGGTTATTATGAGTTTATGTATTTTGATGTACGAAGGAGTTCGGAGTCCCGGATGTGATCACGGACATGACGAGGAGTCTCGAAATGGTCGAGACATAAAGATTGATATATTGGATGGTTATATTCGGACACGGAAAGGTTCCGGAAGTTTCGGAGAAAACCGGAGTGCGGAGGGTTACTGGAACCCCCGGGAAGTTATGGGCCTTATTGGGCCAAGGGAGAGAGAGAGGGCTGCACCAGGAGGTGGTGCGCCCCCCTCCATGGGGAGTCCGAATTGGACTAGAGGGGGCGCAGCCCCCTTCCCTCTCCCTCTCCTCTCTTTCCTTCCCCTTCCCTCTTCCTAGTAGGACTAGGAAAGGGAGTCCTACTCCTACTAGGAGGAGGACTCCCTCCCTTGGTGCGCCCCAAGGCTGGCCGGCCTCCCCTTGCTCCTTTATATCACGGGGCAGGGGGCACCCTAGGACACACAAGTTGATCTACGTGATCGTTCCTTAGCCAGGAGCGGTGCCCCCCTCCACCATATTCCACCTCGGTCATATTGTAGCGGTGCTTAGGCGAAGCCCTGCGACGGTAGAACATCAAGATCGTCACCACGCCGTCGTGCTGACGGAACTCCTCCCCGACGCTTTGCTGGATCGAAGCTCGGGGATTGTCATCGAGCTGAACGTGTGCTAAGAACTCGGAGGTGCCGGAGTAACGGTGCTTGGATCGGTCGGATCGTGAAGACGTACGACTACATCAATCGCGTTAATATAACGCTTCCGCTTTCGGTCTACGAGGGTACGTGGATGGACACTCTCCCTCTCGTTGCTATGCCATCACCATGGTCTTGCGTGATCGTAGGAAATTTTTGAAATTACTACGTTCCCCAACAATGGCATCCGAGCCTGGTTTTATGCGTTGATGTCATATGCACGAGTAGAACACAAGTGAGTTGTGGGCGATACAAGTCATACTACCTACCAGCATGTCATACTTTGGTTCAGCGGTATTGTGAGATGAAGCGGCCCGGACCGACATTACGCCAGACGCTTACGCGAGACTGGTTTCACCGCTGTGAGCACTCGTTGCTTAAAGGTGACCGGGCGCGTGTCTGTCTCTCTCACTTTAGTTGAACTGAGTGGCATACGCCCGGTCCTTGAGAAGGTTAAACGGAGTCTATTTGACGAAGTATCGTTGTGGTTTTGATGCGTAGGTAAGAACGGTTCTTGCTCAGCCCGTAGCAGCCACGTAAAACTTGCAACAACAAAGTAGAGGACGTCTAACTTGTTTTTGCAGGGCATGTAGTGATGTGATATGGTCAAGACGTGATGCTATATTTTATTGTATGAGATGATCATGTTTTGTAACCGAGTTATCGGCAACTGTCAGGAGCCATATGGTTGTCGCTTTATTGTATGAAATGCAAACGCCATGTAATTGCTTTACTTTATTACTAAGCGGTAGCGATAGTCGTGGAAGCAATAGTTGGCGAGACGACAACGATGCTACGATGGAGATCAAGGTGTCGCGCCGGTGGCGATGGTGATCATGACGGTGCTTGGAGATGGAGATCACAAGCACAAGATGATGATGACCATATCATATCACTTATATTGATTGCATGTGATGTTTATCCTTTATGCATCTTATCTTGCTTTGATTGACGGTAGCATTATAAGATGATCTCTCACTAAAAATTATCAAGTAGTGTTCTCCTTGAGTATGCACCGTTGCCAAAGTTCGTCGTGTCGAGACACCACGTGATGATCGGGTGTGATAAGCTCTACGTCCATCTACAACGGGTGCAAGACAGTTTTGCAGACACAGAATACTCAGGTTATACTTGACGAGCCTAGCATATGCAGATATGGTCTTGGAACACGGAGACCGAAAGGTCGGCGTGAATCATATAGCAGATATGATCAACATAAGATGTTCACCATTGAAAACTACTCCATTTCACGTGATGATCGGTTATGGTTTAGTTGATTTGGATCACGTGATCACTTAGATAACTAGAGAGATGTCTGTCTAAGTGGGAGTTCTTAAGTAATATGATTAATTGAACTTAAATTTATCATGAACTTAGTACTGATAGTATTTTGCTTGTCTATGTTTACTGTAGATAGATGGCTCGTCTTTGTTGTTCCGTTGAATTTTAATGCGTTCCTTGAGAAAGCAAAGTTGAAAGATGATGGTAGCAATTACACGGACTGGGTCCGTAACACGAGGATAATCCTCATTGCTGCACGGAAGAGTTACGTCTGGATGCACCGCTAGGTGCCGTGCTTCTTCTTGATGCAACCGACGACGTTAAGAACGTCTGGCGAGCAAAGCTGATGACTACTCTATAGTTCAGTGTGCCATGCTTTACGGCTTAGAACCGGGTCTTCAACGACGTTTTGATCGTCATGGAGCATATGAGATGTTCCAGGAGTTGAAGTTGATATTTCAACAGAATGCCCGGATTGAGAGATATGAAGTCTCCAATAAGTTCTATAGCTGCAAGATGGAGGAGAATAGTTACATCGGTGAGCACATACTCAAAATGTCCGGGTATTACAATCACTTGAATCAACTGGGAGTTAATCTTCCGGATGATTGTGTCATTGATGTAATTCTTCAATCACCGCCACCAAGCTACAAAGGCTTCGTGATGAACTATAATATGCAAGGGTTAGTAAAGACTATGCTCGAGCTCTTACGCAATGCTAAAAGCTGCGGAGGTAGAAATCAAAAAGGAGCATCAAGTGTTGATGGTCAATAAGACCACTAGTTTCAAGAAGAAAGGCAAAGGGAAGAAGAAGGGGAACTTCAAGAAGAACAGCAAACAAGTTGCTGATCAGGAGAAGAAACCCAAGTGCGGACCTAAACCTGAAATCGAGTGCTTCTCTGCAAGCAGACCGGTCCTTTGGAAGCGGAACTGCCCCAAGTATTTGGCGGATGAGAAGGATGGCAAAGTGAACAAAGGTATATGTGATATACTTGTTATTGATGTGTACCTTACTAGAGCTCGCAGTAGTACCTGGGTATTTGATACTGGTTCTGTTGCTAATATTTGCAACTCGAAACAGGAACTACGGATTAAGCGAACACTGGCAAAGGACGAGGTGACGATGCGCGTGGGAAACGGTTCCAAAGTCGATGTGATCGCAGTCGGCACGCTACCTCTACATCTACCTTCGGGATTAGTTTTAGACCTGAATAATTGTTATTTGGTGCCAGCGTTAAGCATGAACATTATATCTGGATCTTGTTTGATGCGAGACGGTTATTCATTTAAATCAGAGAATAATGGTTGTTCTATTTATATGAATAATATCTTTTGTGGTCATGCACCCTTGAAGAGTGGTCTATTTTTAATGAATCTCGATAGTAGTGATACACATATTCATAATGTTGAAACCAAAAGATGCAGAGTTGATAATGATAGTGCAACTTATTTGTAGCACTGCCGTTTAGGTCATATCGGTGTAAAACGCATGAAGAAACTCCATGCTGATGGACTTTTGGAGTCACTTGATTATGAATCACTTGGCACTTGCGAACCATGCCTCATGGGCAAGATGACTAAAACCCGTTCTCCGGTACTATGGAGAGAGCAACAGATTTATTGGAAATCATACATACGGATGTATGTGGTCCAATGAATGTTGAAGCTCGTGGCGGATATCGTTATTTTCTCACCTTCACAGATGATTTGAGCAGATATGGGTATATCTACTTAATGAAACATAAGTCTGAAACATTTGAAAAGTTCAAAGAATTTCAGAGTGAAGTTGAAAATCATCGTAATAAGAAAATAAAGTTTCTACGATCTGATCGTGGAGGCGAATATTTGAGTTTGGTCTACATTTGAAACAAAGCGGAATAGTTTCGCAACTCACGCCACCCGAACACCACAGCGCAATGGTGTGTCCGAACGTCAGAATCGCACTTTCTTTGGATATGGTGCGATCTATGATGTCTCTTACAGATTTACCGCTATCATTTTGGGGTTATGCTCTTGAGACGGCCGCATTCACGTTAAATAGGACACCGTCAAAAATCCGTTGAGACGACGCCTTATGAACTATGGTTTAGCAAGAAACCAAAGTTGTCGTTTCTGAAAGTTTGGGGTTGCGATGCTTATGTGAAGAAACTTCAACCTGATAAGCTTGAACCCAAATCGAGAAATGTGTCTTCATAGGATACCCAAAGGAGACAATTGGGTACACCTTCTATCACAGATCCGAAGGCAAGACATTTGTTGCTAAAATGGATCCTTTCTAGAGAAGGAGTTTCTCTCGAAAGAAGTGAGTGGGAGGAAAGTGGAACTTGATGAGGTAATAGTACCAGCTCCCTTATTGGAAAGTAGTTCGTCACGTAAATCAGTTTACGTAACACCTACACCAGTTAGTGAGGAAGATAATGATGAAGATCATGAAACTTCAGATCAAGTTGTCCTTGAACTTCAGAGATCAACGTAACAAAATCCGCACTGCAGTAGTACGGTAATCCTGTTCGGAAGTCATGCTACTAAATCATGATGAACCTACGAACTATGAAGAAGCGATGGTGAGCCCAGATTCGCGCAAAATGGCTTGAAGCCATGAAATCTGAGATGGGATCCATGTATGAGAACAAAGTATGGACTTTGGTAGACTTACCCGATGATCGGCAAGCTATTGAGAATAAATGGATCTTTAAGAAGAAGATCGACGCTGATGGTAATGTAACTGTCTACAAAGCTCGACTTGTTGCAAAAGGTTTTCGACAAGTTCAAGGGGTTGACTACGATGAGACTTTCTCACCGTAGCGATGCTTAAGTCCGTCCGAATCATGTTAGCAATTGCCGCATTTTATGATTATGAAATTTGGCAAATGGATGTAAAAACTGCATTCTTGAATGGATTTCTAGAAGAAGAGTTGTATATGATGCAACCAGAAGGTTTTGTTGATCCAAAGGGTGCTAACAAAGTGTGCAAGCTCCAACGATCAATTTATGGTGCGGTGCAAGCCTCTCGGAGTTGGAATAAACGCTTTGATAGTGTGATCAAAGCATATGGTTTTATCTGACTTTTGGAGAATCCTGTATTTACAAGAAAGTGAGTGGGAGCTCTGTAGCATTTACGATATTATATGTGGACGACATATTGTTGATTGGAAATGATATAGAATTTCTGGATAGCATAAAAGGATACTTGAATAAAAGTTTTTCAATGAAAGACCTCGGTGAAGCTGCTTATATATTGGGCGTCAAGATCTATAGAGATAGATCAAGGCGCTTAATAGGACTTTCACAAAGCACATACCTTGATAAAGTTTTGAAGAAGTTCAAAATGGATCGAGCAAAGAAAGGTTTTTACTGTAGTGCAAGGTGTAAGATTGAGTCGGACTCAATGCCCGACCACAGAGAAGATAGAGAGAAAATGAAAAATGTTCCCTATGCTTCAGCCATAGGCTCTATCATGTATGCAATCTTGTGTACCAGACTGACGTATGCTTAGGCTGTAAGCTTGGCAGGAAGGTACCAAAGTAATCCAGGAGTGGATCACTTTGGACAGCGGTCAAGAACATCCTTAAATACCTGAAAAGGACTAAGGATATGTTTCTCGTATATGGAGGTGACAAAGAGCTAGTCGTAAATGGTTAAGTCGATTCAAGCTTTGAAAATGATCCGGAAGATTCTAAATCTCAAACCGGATATGTATTTTTATTAAACGGTGGAGCTGTCGGTTGGTGCAGTTCTAAACAAAGCATCGTGGCGGGATCTACATGTGAAGCGGAGTACATAGCTGCTTCGAAGCAGCAAATGAAGGAGTCGGATGAAAGAGTTCATTTCCGATCTAGGTGTCATACCTAGTGCATCGGGACCAATGAAGATCTTCTGTGACAATACTGGTGCAATTGCCTTGGCAAAGGAATCCAGATTTCACAAGAGGACCAAGCATATCAAAAGACGCTTCAATTCCATTCGGGACCAAGTCCAAGTGGGAGACATAGAGATTTGCAAAATACATACGGATCTGAATGTTGCAGACCCGTTGACTAAGCCTCTTCCACGAGCAAAACATGATCAGCACCAAGACTCCATGGGTGTTAGAATCATTACTTTGTGTAATCTAGATTATTGACTCTAGTGCAAGTGGGAGATCAAGGAAATATGCCCTAGAGGCAATAATAAAGTTATTATTTATTTCCTTATATCATGATAAATGTTTATTATTCATGCTAGAATTGTATTAACCGGAAACTTAATACATGTGTGAATACATAGACAAACAGATAGTCACTAGTATGCCTCTACTAGACTAGCTCATTAATCAAAGATGGTTATGTTTCCTAACCATAGACATGTGTTGTCATTTGATTAATGGGATCACATCATTAGGAGAATGATGTGATTGACATGACCCATTTCATTAGCTTAGCACTTGATCGCTTTTAGTATGTTGCTTATGCTATCTTCATGACTTATACAAAGTTCCTGCAACTATGAGATTATGCAACTTCCGTTTACGGAGGAACACTTTGTGTGCTGCCAAACGTCACAACGAATCGGGTGATTATAAAGGTACTCTACAAGTGTCTCCGAAAGTATATGTTGAGTTGGCATGAATCAAGATTAGGATTTGTCACTCCGATTGTCGGAGAGGTATCTCTAGGCCTTCTCGGTAATACACATCACATAAGCCTTGCAAGCATTGCAACTAATGAGTTAGTTGTGAGATGATGTATTACGGAACGAGTAAAGAGACTTTCCGGTAACGAGATTAAACTAGGTATTGGATACCGACGATCGAATCTCGGGTAAGTAACATACCGATGACAAAGGGAACAACGTATGTTGTTATGCGGTTTGACCGATAAAGATCTTCGTAGAATATGTAGGAACCAATATGAGCATCCAGGTTCCGCTATTGGTTATTGACCGAGAAGAGTTCTAGGTCATGTCTACATAGTTCTCGAACCGTAGGGTCCGCTCGCTTAAGGTTTCAATGTAGGTTATTATGAGTTTATGTATTTTGATGTACTGAAGGAGTTCGGAGTCCCGGATGTGATCACGGACATGACGAGGAGTCTCGATATGGTCGAGACATATAGATTGATATATTGGATGGTTATATTCGGACACGGAAAGGTTCGGAAGTTTCCGGAGAAACCGGAGTGGGAGGGGTTACGGAACCCCGGGAAGTTATGGGCCTTATTGGGCCAAGGGGAGAGAGAGGGCTGCACCAGAGGTGGTGCGCCCCCTCCATGGGGAGTCCGAATTGGACTAGAGGGGGGCGCAGCCCCCTTTCCCTCTCTCCCTCTCCTCTCTTCCTTCCCCTTCCCTCTTCCTAGTAGGACTAGGAAAGGGGAGTCCTACTCCTACTAGGAGGAGGACTCCCCCCTCCCTTGGTGCGCCCCCAAGGCTGGCCGGCCCTCCCCCTTGCTCCTTTATATACGGGGGCAGGGGGGCACCCTAGGACACACAAGTTGATCTACGTGATCGTTCCTTAGCCGTGTGCGGTGCCCACTTCCACCATATTCAACCTCGGTCATATTGTAGCGGTGCTTAGGCGAAGCCTGCGACGGTAGAACATCAAGATCGTCACCACGCCGTCGGCCGACGGAACTCCTCCCCGACGCTTTGCTGGATCGAAGCTCGGGATTGTCATCGAGCTGAACGCGTGTGCTAAGAACTCGGAGGTGCCGGAGTAACGGTGCTTGGATCGGTCGGATCGTGAAGACGTACGACTACATCAATCGCGTTAATATAACGCTTCCGCTTTCGGTCTACGAGGGTACGTGGACGGACACTCTCCCCTCTCGTTGCTATGCCATCACCATGGTCTTGCGTGATCGTAGGAAATTTTTTGAAATTACTACGTTCCCCAACACCAGCATCCGCTAACAAAGATCGCGGATACAGCTCGCGGCGTCAAGTCGGCGAGGTAAGTTATTGTACCCTTTACGGGACTCATTTTTCATAGATTGACTCTATGTGGGATCTAAAACTCCCTAATCTTTGACAGGACTGGCTGAAGACGTCCAGACAGATTAACTGTCCGGATCCTTTGCCGGAAGACCCAGCGGACGCCCGATTGACGGGGCTGCTGGCTCCGGTACCCCATGTGGTGCCGGAGAAGAAGGCCAAGAAGGAGGCCACGGGAACTCGAAGGAGCTCCCGACGCCAGTAATCTTGTCGATTCTCAAGCAGAATCTTCTCCGAGGACGAGGAGGAGGAAAGAAGCTTCTCCCAGCCGGGGAGGAGAGGAAAGGAAGGCCGCCTAACCGGGGAGGCCGGAGGGTCCAAGAAGGGAAGAACCCTTCCTCCGGACTTCTCCACCAACGTCGACGACGACGAGGAGGATTGGCCAACAAGGGCCAAGCCCCTGGCGAGATCGTAAGTGTCCGGATACCCATGGCTTTTTTTTATCATTGTATAGTGTTCTCTAATGCCGAACAATCATGCAGCCCGCCCCAGGGCGAGTTCGCCATTTCGTCGAGCGGGTCCCTGAGTTCATCGGAAATGGAGAGTACTTCACTTCCGACCGCCTCCTCACCTCACGCGGCGGACGACGCTGCGGTGGGGCCCCAAGGGGGGCTTGGTCAAGAGGAGGTGGCGCAGGAGGCGCCACAAGGCAACCTCCCGGACTCCAGGCACGTGGGGGGCAAGACCCCCAGGGGCTCTAAGCCCGACCCTTGTCCGGACTCCATGCCGGAACCTTCAGCGGTTCTGTAGTCCGGCAAGCGGTCCCTTCGTAAGAAGGGAAAGATGCCGGTGTCCTCCGTCCAACTGGAGGCACCGGATAGCTTACCGGAGGCGCTTAACAGCGCCTCCATCAAGGAGGAGCACCGCATTGTTATGCGTGCGGTGAGCCGGACAGTTCAGTCCGCCAAGAGCGGGCTGACCGAAGCCTGTACCAGCCTTCTAACAGGCTTTGAGGTAAGTTTGGAATATGTAAAAATATTACCGCATAGACAGTAGCCCCTGATGCTTAGTTCGGTGTTCGGAAAGAAAGGCCGGACTAAGGATCTAAAAAGATATACGCAGGAGTCTAACATAAGTATGTCAATATAGGAATGCAGGCGCTGTTCTTGACCTCTGCCAGACCGGGCTGCGGAGGTCAATGCATTGAAGCAGAGCCTCGAGCGGTCCGAGAACGAGCTCGGCCAAGCCAAGAAGCAGCTCGAGGACAAGGAAGGTAAGTAGTACCTTATTAAAGAAATACCTTATAGAAAGGTTTCGGTTGCAAAAAATAACAGGAATAACATGGGTACTGCAGGGGCCATGAACGAGGTGGCGACCCTGAAGGAAGCGGTGTCCGTGGCCGAAAACAAAGCGGCTGCGGAACGCACCGAGCGAGAGAAGGGGGAGGCGCAGCTGGCCAAGGTACGGCAAGAGCTCCAAGCTCTCGTGGAAAAACACGAGAGTTTGGAGCGTGACTCGAATACTCAAGAGTCCGAGCTCGCCTCGGCTCTTGAGAGTGCCAAAGCTGCTAAGGCCGAGGCCCAAAAAGCCCTCCAAGAAATTGAGTCGTTAAAGAAGATAGCGGCGGTAAGGCATTCTTTATGCAAAGCAAGCATGTGAAAGTGAATTACCTATTACTTACCCAGATTCGAGCTCTCAGAGCATTCGCAGATTTTCCCGTAGTGTGTCCGATGCTGCCGCATTCTACCGCGCCAAGGAGGGGAGCTCGACGGAAAAGGTGTTACGGTCTCGGTATGCTAAGGCGGACATCCGGTGTTCGAGCGACCAGCTGAAGCAGCTGGTCGAGCTCCACAAGGTCACCGAACAGGCCATCAAGGGCTTTATAGCGCGGCTATGGCCATTGGAAGCCATGCCTGGGAGCTACTTCGGCTTAGTGCAGCGGCTGGTGGGCGCCTGTCCACGGATTGAAGTCATCAAGCGCTCTGTCTGCATTGAAGGTATCCGTCGGGCCCTTGCCCGTGCTAAAGTGCACTGGGGCAAGCTGGATGCGGAGAAGCTTGTGACGGACGGGCCACCGAAGGGCAAGGAGCATCACACGCCCGAAATGTACTATGAGGGCCTCCTGAAGGGTGTTGGGGAACGTAGTAATTTCAAAAATTTTCCTACGCACACGCAAGATCATGGTGATGCATAGCAACGAGAGGAGAGAGTGTATGTCCACGTACCCTCGTAGACCGTAGGCGGAAGCGTTATAACAACGCGGTTGATGTAGTCGTACGTCTTCACGATCCGACCGATCCAAGTACCGAACGTACGGCACCTCCGAGTTACGCACACGCTCGGTGGATGACGATCCCGGACTCCGATCCGGCAAAGTGTCGGGATGAGTTCCACAAGACGACGGGCGTGGTGGCGATGATGATGCTCCACCGACGCAGGGCTTCGCTTAAGCTCCGCGACGATATGACTTCACCGCGAGGGCTTCGCCTAAGCTCCGCGACGATATGACTTCTCCGGCGCAGGGCTTCACCTAAGCTCCGCGACGATATGACCGAAGTGGAATATGGTGGAGGGGGGCACCGCACACGGCTAAGGAACGATCCGTAGATCAACTTGTGTGTCCTAGGGTGCCCCCCTGCCCCCGTATATAAAGGAGCAAGGGAGGGGGTGGCCGGCCTAGGAGGAGGCGCACCAAGGGGGAGTCCTACTCCCACCGAGTAGAATTCCCCTTTCCTAGTCCAACTAGGAAACCTTCCATGTAGTAGGAGTAGGAGAGAAGGAAAGGGAAGGGAAAAGGAGAAGGAAGGAAGGCGCCCCTTCCCTAGTCAATTCGGACCAGACCAAGGGAAGGGTGCGGCCACCCTTGAGGCCCTTTTCCTTCTTTTCTCGTATGGCCCAATAAGGCCCAATACGTATTCCCGTAACTCTCGGTACTCAAAAATACCCGAATCACTCGGAACCTTTCCGAACTCCGAATATAGTCGTCCAATATATCGATCTTTATGTCTCGACCATTTCGAGACTCCTCGTCATGTCCCTGATCTCATCCGGGACTCCGAACTCCTTCGGTACATCAAAACTCATAAACTCATAATATAACCGCCATCGAAACCTTAGCGTGCGGACCCTACGGGTTCGAGAACTATGTAGACATGACCGAGAACTATTCTTGGTCAATAACCAATAGCGGAACCTGGATGCCCATATTGGTTCCTACATATTCTTCGAAGATCTTTATCGGTCAAACCGCATAACAACATACGTTGTTCCCTTTGTCATCGGTATGTTACTTGCCCGAGATTCGATCGTCGGTATCCAATACCTAGTTCAATCTCGTTACCGACAAGTCTCTTTACTCGTTCCGTAATGCATCATTCCGTAACTAACTCATTAGCTACATTGCTTGCAAGGCTTATAGTGATGTGCATTACCGAGAGGGCCCAGAGATACCTCTCCGACAATCGGAGTGACAAAACCTAATCTCCAAATACGCCAACCCAACATGTACCTTTGGAGACACCTGTAGTACTCCTTTATAATCACCCAGTTATGTTGTGACGTTTGGTAGCACCCAAAGTGTTCCTCCGGTAAACGGGAGTTGCATAATCTCATAGTTACAGGAACATGTATAAGTCATGAAGAAAGCAATAACAACATACTAAACGACCGGGTGCTAGGCTAACGGAATGGGTCATGTCAATCACATCATTCTCCTAATGATGTGATCCCGTTAATCAAATGACAACTCATGTCTATGGTTAGGAAACATAACCATCTTCGATTAACGAGCTAGTCAAGTAGAGGCATACTAGTGACACTCTGTTTGTCTATGTATTCACACATGTATTATGTTCCCGGTTAATACAATTCTAGCATGAATAATAAACATTTATCATGATATAAGGAAATAAATAATAACTTTATTATTGCCTCTAGGGCATATTTCCTTCAGTCTCCCACTTGCACTAGAGTCAATAATCTAGATCACATCACCATGTGATTAACATCGATAGTTCACATCATCATGTGATTAACATCCATAGTTCACATCGCCATGTGACCAACACCCAAAGGGTTTACTAGATTCAGTAATCTAGTTCACATCGCAATGTGATTAACACCCAAAGAGTACTAAGGTGTGATCATGTTTTGCTTGTGAGAGAATCTTAGTCAACGGGTCTTTCATATTCAGATCCGTTATGTATTTTGCAATTTTTCTATGTCTACAATGCTCTACACGGAGCTACTCTAGCTAATTGCTCCCACTTTCAATATGTATCTAGATCGAGACTTAGAGTCATCCAGATTGGTGTCAAAACTTGCATCGACGTAACCCTTTACGACGAACCTTTTGTCACTTCCATAATCGAGAAACATATCCTTATTTTACTAAGGATAATTTTGACAGCTGTCCGATGATCTACTCCTAGATCACTATTGTACTCCCTTGCCAAACTCAAAGGTAGGGTATACAATAGATCTGGTACACTGACATGGCATACTTTATAGAATCTATGGCCAAGGCATAGGGAATGACTTTCATTCTCTTTCTATCTTCTGCCGTGGTCGGGTTTTGAGTCTTACTCAATTTCACACCTTGTAACACAGGCAAGAACTCTTTCTTTGACTGTTCCATTTTGAACTTCAAAATCTTGTCAAGGTATGTACTCATTGAAAAAACTTATCAAGCGTCTTGATCTATCTCTATAGATCTTGATGCTCAATATGTAAGCAGCTTCACCGAGGTCTTTCTTTGAAAAACTCCTTTCAAACACTCCTTTATGCTTTGCAGAATAATTCTACATTATTTCCGATCTACAATATGTCATTTACATATACTTATCGTAAATGCTTGTAGTGCTCCCACTCACTTTCTAGTAATTACAGGCTTCACCGCAAGTGCATATAAAACTATATGCTATGATCAACTTATCAAAGCATGTATTCCAACTCTGAGATGCTTGCACCAGTCCATTGATGGATCAATGGAGCTTGCATATTTTGTTAGCACCTTTAGGATTGACAAAACCTTCTGGTTGCATCATATACAACTCTTCTTTAATAAATCCATTAAAGAATGTAGTTTTGACATCCATTTGCCAGATTTCATAAAATGTGGCAATTGCTAACATGATTCGGACAGACTTAAGCATCGCTACAGTTGAGAAAATCTCATTGTAGTCAACACCTTGAACTTGTCGAAAACCTTTTGTGACAAGTCGAGCTTTGTAGATAGTAACACTACTATCGGTGTCCGTCTTCCTCTTGAAGATCCATTTATTTTCTATGGCTTGCCGATCATCGGGCAAGTCAACCAAAGTCCATACTTTGTTCTCATACATGGATCCCATCTCAGATTTCATGGCCTCAAGCCATTTTATGGAATCTGGGCTCATCATCGCTTCCTCATAGTTCGTAGGTTCATCATGGTCTAGTAACATGACTTCCGAACATGATTACCGTACTACTGCAGTGCGGATCTTACTCTGGAAGACCTACGAGGTTTGGTAGCAACTTGATCTGAAGTTTCATGATCATCATCATTAACTTCCTCACTAATTGGTGTAGGAATCACTGGAACTGATTTCGTGATGAACTACTTTCCAATAAGGGAGAAGGTATAATTACCTCATCAAGTTCTACTTTCCTCCCACTCACTTCTTTCGAGAGAAACTTCTTCTCTAGAAAGGATCCATCTTAGCAACGAAAAACTTGCCTTCGGATCTGTGATAGAAGGTGTACCCATGATTACCTTTGGGTATTCTATGAAGACGCACTTCTCCGATTTGGGTTTGAGCTTATCGGTGAAAACTTTTCACATAAGCATCACAACTCCAAACTTTTAAGAAACGACAGCTTAGGTTTACTGTTAAACCATAGTTCATATGGTGTCGTCTCAACGGATTTAGATGGTGCCCTATTAAACGTGAATGCAGCTGTCTCTAATGCATAACCCCAAAATTATAGTGGTAAACCTATAAGAGACATCATAGATCGCACCATATCAAATATAGTGCTGTTACGACTTTCGGATACACCATATCTTTGTGGTGTTCCAGGTGGCGTGAGCTGTGAAACTATTCCACATTATTTTAATTGAAGACCAAACTCATAACTCAATTATTCGTCTTTGCGATTAGATTGCAGAAACTTTATTTTCTTGTTACGATGATTTTTCCACTTCACTCTGAAATTCTTTGAACCTTTCAACTATTTCAGACTTATGTTTCATCAAGTAGATATACCCATATCTGCTCAAATCATCTTGTGAAAGTCAGAAAATAACGATACTTGCCACGAGCATCAACACTCATTGGATCGCATACATCGGTATGTATTATTTCCAATAAGTCAAGAGTTTGTTCCATTGTTCCGAGAACGTAGTTTTAGTCATCTTGCCCAAACGGCACGGTTCGCAAGCATCAAATGATTCATAATCAAGTGATTCCAAAAGTCCATCTGCATGGAGTTTTCTTCATGCGCTTTACACCAATATGACCTAAACGGCAGTGCCACAAATAAGTTGCACTATCATTATTAACTTTGCATCTTTTTGGTTTCAATATTATGAATATGTGTATCACTATGATCGAGATCCAATGAATCATTTTCATTGGGTGTGGAACCATATAAGGTTGTATTCATGTAAACAGAACAACAATTTATTCTCTTACTTAAATGAATAACCGTATTGCAATAAACATGATCAAATCATGTTTATGCTCAACACCAAATAACACTTATTTAGGTTCCACACTAATCCGTGTGCGATGATGATCATATCAATCTTGGAACTACTTCCAACACTCATCGTCACTTCCCCTTCAACTAGTTTCTGTTCATTCTGCAACTCCCGTTTCAAGTTACTATTCTTAGTAACTGAACCAGTATCAAATACCGAGGGGTTGCTGCGAACACTAGTAAAATACACATCAATAATCTGTATATCAAATATACCTTTGTTCACTTTGCCATCCTTCTTATCCGCCAAATACTTGGGGTAGTTCCGCTTCTAGTGACCAGTTCCATTGCAGCAAAAGCACTTAGTCTCGTGCTTAGGTCCAGACTTGGGCTTCTTCACTCGAGCAGCAACTTGCTTGCCGCTCTTCTTGAAGTTCCCCTTCTTCCCTTTGCCCTTTTCCTTGAGACTAGTGGTCTTGTCAATCATCAACACTTGATGCTCTTTCTTGATTTCTACCTTTGTCGATTTCAACATCACGAAGAGCTCGGGAATCGTTTTCGTCATCCCTTGCATACTATAGTTCATCACGAAGTTCTAGTAACTTAGTGTTGGTGACTAGAGAATTCTGTCAATCACTATCTTATCTGGAAGTTTAACTCCCACTTGATTCAAGCGATTGAAGTACCCAGACAATCTGAGAACATGCTCACTAGTTGAGCGATTCTCTTCCATCTTTTAGCTATAGAACTTGTTGGAGATTTCATATCTATCAATTCGGGTATTTGCTTGAAATATTAACTTCAATTCCTAGAACATCTCATATGGTCCATGACGTTCAAAACGTCTTTGAAGTCCCGATTCTAATCTGTTAAGTATGGTGCACTAAACTATCAAGTAGTCATCATATTGAGCTAGCCAAACGTTCATAACGTCTACATTTGCTCCTGCAATAGGTTACATCACCTAGCGGTGCATTAAGGACATAATTCTTACAGGCAGCAATGAGGATAAACCTCAGATCACAGATCCAATCCGCATCATTGCTACTAACATTTTTCAATACAATTTTCTCTAGCAACACATATAAAAACATAGGGAAGCAACAACGCGAGCTATTGATCTACAACATAATTTGCAAAATACTACCAGGACTAAGTTCATGATAAATTAAAGTTCAATTAATCATATTACTTAAGAACTCCCACTTAGATAGACATCTCTCTAGTAATCTAAGTGATCACGTGATCCAAATCAACTAAACCATAACCGATCATCACGTGAGATGGAGTAGTTTTCAATGGTGAACATCTTATGTTGATCATATCTACTATATGATTCACGCCGACCTTTCGGTCTCCGTGTTCCGAGGCCATATCTGCATATGCTAGGCTCGTCAAGTATAACCTGAGTATTCTCACAAGGCAAAACTGGCTTGCACCCGTTGTAGATGGACGAGAGCTTATCACACCCGATCATCACGTGGTGTCTCGCACGACAAACTTTGGCAACGGTGCATACTCGTGGAGAACACTACTTGATAATTTTAGTGAGAGATCATCTTAAAATGCTATCGTCAATCAAAGCAAAATAAGATGCATAAAGGATAAACATCACATGCAATCAATATAAGTGATATGATATGGCCATCATCATCTTGTGCTTGTGATCTCCATCTCCGAAGCACCGTCGTGATCACCATCGTCGCCGGCGCGACACCTTGATCTCCATCGTAGCATCGTTGTCGTTACGCCATCTATTGCTTCTACGACTATCGCTACCGCTTAGTGATAAAGTAAAGCAATTACAGTATGCGTTGCATTTCATACAATAAAGCGACAACCATATGGCTCCACCGGTTGCCGATAACTTCGGTTACAAAACATGATCATCTCATACAATAAAATATAGCATCACGCCTTGACCATATCACATCACAACATGCCCTGCAAAAACAAGTTAGACGTCCTCTACTTTGTTGTTGCAAGTTTTACGTGGCTGCTACGGGCTGAGCAAGAACCGTTCTTACCTACGCATTAAAACCACAACGATACTTTCCAAATAGACTCCGTTTTAACCTTCTCAAGTACCGGGCGAGCCACACTCGGTTCAACTAAAGTGAGAGAGACAGACACCCGCCAGCCACCTTTAAGCACGAGTGCTCAGAACGGTGAAACCAGTCTCGCCAGAAGCGTCTGGCGTAATGTCGGTCCGGCCGCTTCATCTCACAATACCGCTGAACCAAAGTATGACATGCTGGTAGGCAGTATGACTTGTATCGCCCACAACTCACTTGTGTTCTACTCGTGCAAAACATCAAACCATAAAAACCTAGGCTCGGATGCCACTGTTGGGGAACGTAGTAATTTCAAAAAATTTCCTACGCACACGCAAGATCATGGTGATGCATAGCAACGAGAGGAGAGAGTGTATGTCCACGTACCCTCGTAGACCGTAAGCGGAAGCGTTATAACAACGCGGTTGATGTAGTCAGACGTCTTCACGATCCGACCGATCCAAGTACCGAACGACGGCACCTCCGAGTTCTCGCACACGTTCAGCTCGATGGCGATCCCGGACTCGATCCAGCAAAGTGTCGGGGATGAGTTCCACAAGACGAGGGCGTGGTGACGATGATGATGCTCCACCGACGCAGGGCTTCGCCTAAGCTCCGCGACGATATGACTTCACCGGCGCAGGGCTTCGCCTAAGCTCCGCGACGATATGACTTCACCGGCGCAGGGCTTCGCCTAAGCTCCGCGACGATATGACCGAAGTGGAATATGGTGGAGGGGGGCACCGCACACGGCTAAGGAACGATCCGTAGATCAACTTGTGTGTCCTAGGGTGCCCCCCTGCCCCGTGATATAAAGGAGCAAGGGAGGGGTGGCCGCCTAGGAGGAGGCGCACCAAGGGGGGTATTCCTACTCCCACCGGGAGTAGGATTCCCCCATTCCTAGACCAACTAGTAAACCAACCATGTAGTAGGAGTAGGAGAGAAGGAAAGGGAAGGGAAAAGGAGAAGGAAGGAAGGGGCGCCCCTTCCCTAGTCCAATTCGGACCAGACCAAGGGAAGGTGCGGCCACCCTTGAGGCCCTTTTCCTTCTTTCCCGTATGGCCCAATAAGGCCCAATACGTATTCCCGTAACTCTCGGTACTCAAAAATACCGAATCACTCGGAACCTTTCCGAACTCCGAATATAGTCGTCCAATATATCGATCTTTACGTCTCGACCATTTCGAGACTCCTCGTCATGTCCCTGATCTCATCCGGGACTCCGAACTCCTTCGGTACATCAAAACTCATAAACTCATAATATAACCGGCCATCGAAACCTTGTTGCAATGCGGACCCTACGGGTTCGAGAACTATGTAGACATGACCGAGAACTATTCTTGGTCAATAACCAATAGCGGAACCTGGATGCCCATATTGGTTCCTACATATTCTTCGAAGATCTTTATCGGTCAAACCGCATAACAACATACGTTGTTCCCTTTGTCATCGGTATGTTACTTGCCCGAGATTCGATCGCGGTATCCAATACCTAGTTCAATCTCGTTACCGCAAGTCTCTTTACTCGTTCGTAATGCATCATTCCGTAACTAACTCATTAGCTACATTGCTTGCAAGGCTTATAGTGATGTGCGTTACGAGAGGGCCCAGAGATACCTCTCCTAGCAATCGGAGTGACAAAACCTAATCTCGAAATACGCCAACCCAACATGTACCTTTGGAGACACCTGTAGTACTCCTTTATAATCACCCGATTACGTTGTGACGCTTTGGTAGCACCAAAGTGTTCCTCCGTAAACGGGAGTTGCATAATCTCATAGTTACAGGAACATGTATAAGTCATGAAGAAAGCAATAGCAACATACTAAGCGATCGGGTGCTAGGCTAACGGAATGGGTCATGTCAATCACATCATTCTCCTAATGATGTGATCCCGTTAATCAAATGACAACTCATGTCTATGGTTAGGAAACATAACCATCTTCGATTAACGAGCTAGTCAAGTAGAGGCATACTAGTGACACTCTGTTTGTCTATGTATTCACACATGTATTATGTTCCCGGTTAATACAATTCTAGCATGAATAATAAACATTTATCATGATATAAGGAAATAAATAATAACTTTATTATTGCCTCTAGGGCATATTTCCTTCAAAGGGTGCCTGCCGAATAGCGGATGAGTGCTCCAAAGATGTAATTTTTGAATAGACTCGCATTTCTTATCCTATACGCTGAAAACTTGTTCATATGCGCCAAGGAACGCTTGTTAATTTAAAATATTACCTTCTGTGCGGCCGTTTATCAAATTTGAGAGATGGCAAGTCATTGGCTTCAGCCCCCATGCCACGAAGTCTTTGGGGTGTTCGGGATAAACTTGAGCACTCTTGTTCCCATTCTTTGGTCCATCTAGGGAGGCGCTCAACACAACGAACAAGGCAACCGGACTTATAATGCTTGAACACTCTCACTTAGCCATAGAATTCTATAATTTTAAATTTCGGCGAAGCCCCTAGTATTCGGAAGACCGAGTTCGGGGCGCTATCCACGCCTTTGGCCGGACAATTCCGGTTCCTCGCTCTAAGCGGCATAAGTCTTTAGGGACCCGAAAAACCTCTCGAACAGCGACCGCTCTCGCCCTATCATGACGGTCAGTTTTAGCTATCTCCACCGAGGTGCTCGACCCAGCTCAAGCTGGGCACAATCGCAGTGGTTCTCCGGTGCTACCTTAGCCGATATAACGAACGTAAGGTACCAAAACACGGAGCCGGGCAAACCCAACTATTGACCCAAGACATGATTCGGAGCCGATTCATATAATGCTATAAGTTCGGGTGCCGCACTTGTGAAAGTGTTCGGACTTATCACACCATAATTTTGGGATACTTAAGCCCTGGTGTATTGGCCGTACCAAAGTGTATGGTTGCAACATGTCATGAAATGAACATATGTATAGATAAAGGAAGTAGAGCAATAATAAGCAAAAGCTATGTATTGTTTATTCAAAAGGTACTGCAATGAAAGCGTAATCGATACAAATAGTGCGATAAGCAAGGGATGGGACTATCTAACATGTCCCCCTCAGGGGTAAGCTGCAGGATGGTATGTAAAACAGGTATAATGCTCGATATAGAGACCACCTGAACACTCGACGTGGCTTTCTGCTTCCCTGGCTGTTGCATCGTGAATTCGGCGATTCTAGTGCCGGACAGGACTTCTGAAAGACGGGGTCCTGAAAGTAAAAAAAAAGGAAGAAAAAGGAAAAAAGAAAAAGAATGACACAATCGGGAGCCCCTGGTGCGGTCGAGCCGCATTCTTGGCGTGCCGTGGTCTTGCCCCTCCCCGTATGCCCATGGTATCTCCAGAGCGTAATTATGTACGTGTAACACTAGCTTCGCAATTTCGCGAGGGCTAGGGTTGGGGCCGGATTGCTACGCGTGCTTGAATCGTGCCAGGCGGTCTTGTTGTAGGTTACTCCGGGCGCGCTTGACAGTGTCCGGACGCTTAGTATCCGGACTCGAGAATTGCTGTGAGAGGCTGCTTTGTACCTCTGCCGCGAGGGCCGCCGTGTGCTCCTCCGTTCGGAGAGAGCGTTCGGTGTTTCCATTGACCGTGATTACTCCTCGAGGGCCTGGCATCTTGAGCTTGAGGTATGTGTAGTGCGGCACCGCATTGAACTTTGCAAATGCGGTTCGTCCGAGCAGTGTATGATAGACGCTGCGGAATGGGACGATGTCGAAGATTAACTCTTCGCTTCGGAAGTTATCCGGGGATCCGAAGACCACTTCGAGTGTAACTGAGCCCGTACAACTGGCCTCTACACCCGGTATGACGCCTTTAAAGGCCGTCTTTGTAGGTTTAATCCTTGAGGGGTCTATGCCCATTTTGCGCACTGTATTCTGATAAAGCAGGTTCAGGCTGGTGCCGCCGTCCATCAGGACTCTGGTTAGGTGAAATCCGTCAATAATTGGGTCAAGAACCAATGCGGCGAAACCGCCGTGACGAATGTTAGTGGGGTGGTCCCTTCGATCGAAGGTGATCGGGCAGGAAGACCATGGGTTGAACTTTGCGGCGACTGGCTCCATCGCATATACGTCCCTTAGTGCACGCTTCCGCTCCCTTTTGGGTATGTGGGTTGCGTATATCATGTTCACCGTCCGCACTTGTGTAGGAAAACCCTTCTGCCCTCTATTGTTCGGCGTCCGGGGCTCTTCCTCGTCATCGCTATGCAGCCCCTTGTCAGTGAGTCCGGCACTTAACTTGCCTGCTTGCTTGAACACCCAACAATCCCTGTTGGTGTGATTGGCTGGTTTTTCGGGGGTGCCATTGTTGGGGAACGTAGTAATTTCAAAATTTTCCTACGCACACACAGGACCATGGTGATGGCATAGCAACGAGAGGGGAGAGTGTCTGTCCACGTACCCTCGTAGACCGAAAGCGGAAGCGTTATAACAACGCGGTTGATGTAGTCATACGTCTTCACGATCCGACCGATCCAAGTACCGAACGTACGGCACCTCCGTGTTCAGCACACGTTCAGCTCGATGACGATCCCCGGGCTCCGATCCAGCAAAGCGTCGGGGATGAGTTCCGTCAGCACGACGGCGTGGTGACGATGATGATGCTTCACCGACGCAGGGCTTCGCCTAAGCTCCGCGACGATATGACTTCTCCGGCGCAGGGCTTCATCTAAACTCCGCGACGATATGACCGAGGTGGAATATGGTGGAGGGGCACCGACACGGCTAAGGAACGATCCGTAGATCAACTTGTGTGTCATGGGGTGCCCCTGCCCTCAGATATAAACGAGCAAGGGGTGCGGCGGCCCTAGGGGAGGCGCTGGAGGAGTCCTACTCCCACCGGGAGTAGGACTCCCCCTTCCTAGTTGGATTAGGATTGGGGAGGGAAAGGGAAGGCGCGCCCCCTCTCCTTGTCCTATTCGGACTAGAGGGGAGGGGGCGCGCCTGCCCTGGCCGCCCTTTCCTCTTCTCCCTATGGCCCATCAAGGCCCATTGACCCCGGGGTTCCGGTAACCCCGGTGTTCCAAGTAACTTCCTGCTTTTCATCCGGAACCTTCCAAGTCCAAACATAGGCTTCCAATATATCAATCTTTATGTCTCGACCATTTCGAGACTCCTCGTCATGTCCGTGATCACATCCGGGACTCGAACAACCTTCGGTACATCAAAACTTATAAACTCATTATGAACTGCCATCGAAACGTTAAGCGTGCGGACCCTACGGGTTCGAGAACTATGTAGACATGACCTAGAACCATTCTCGGTCAATAACCAATAGCGGAACCTGGATGCCCATATTGGTTCCTACATATTCTATGAAGATCTTTATCGGTCAAACCGCATAACAACATACGTTGTTCCCTTTGTCATCGGTATGTTACTTACCCGAGATTCGATCGTCAGTATCCAATACCTAGTTCAATCTCGCTATTGGTAAGTCTCTTTACTCGCTCCGTAATACATCATCTCACAACTAACTCATTAGTTGTAATGCTTGCAAGGCTTATGTGATGTGTATTACCGAGAAGGCCCAGATACCTCTCCAACAATCGGAGTGACAAAACCTAATCTCGAAATACGCCAACCCAACAAGTACTTTTGGAGACACCTGTAGTACTCCTTTATGATCACCCGATTACGTTGTGACGTTTGGTAGTACCAAAGTGTTCCTCCGTAAACGGGAGTTGCATAATCTCATAGTTACAGGAACATGTATAAGTCATGAAGAAAGCAATAGCAATATACTAAGCGATCAAGTGCTAAGCTAACGGAATGGGTCATGTCAATCACATCATTCTTCTAATGAGGTGATCCCATTAATCAAATGACAACACATGTCTATGGTTAGGAAACACAACCATCTTTGATTAATGAGCTAGTCTAGTAGAGGCTTACTAGTGACTATCATTTTGTCTATGTATTCACACATGTATTATGTTTCGGTTAATACAATTCTAGCATGAATAATAAACATTTATCATGATATAAGGAAATAAATAATAACTTTATTATTGCCTCTAGGGCATATTTCCTTCAGTCTCCCACTTGCACTAGAGTCAATAATCTAGATTACACAAGAATGATTCTAACACCCATGGAGTCTTGGGTGCGATCATGTTTTGCTCGTGGAAGAGGCTTAGTCAACGGTCCGCAACATTCAGATCCGTATGTATTTTGCAAATCTCTATGACTCCACTTGGACTTGGTCCCGAATGGAATTGAAGCGTCTCTTGATATGCTTGGTCCTCTTGTGAAATCTGGATTCCTTTGCCAAGGCAATTGCACCGTATTGTCACAGAAGATCTTCATTGGTCCCGATGCACTAGGTATGACACCTAGATCGGAAATGAACTCTTTCAACAGACTCCATCATTTGTTGCGTCCGAAGCAGCTATGTACTCCGCTTCACATGTAGATCCCGCTACGACGCTTTGTTTAGAACTGCACCAACTGACAGCTCCACCATTTAACAAAAACACGTATCCGGTTTGCGATTTAGAATCGTCCGGATCAGTGTCAAAGCTTGCATCGACGTAACCATTTACGACTAGCTCTTTGTCACCTCCATATACGAGAAACATATCCTTAGTCCTTTTCGTGTATTTCAGGATGTTCTTGATCGCTGTCCGATGATCCACTCCTGGATTACTTTGGTACCTTCCTGCCAAGCTTACAGCTAAGCATACGTCAGGTCTGGTACACAGCATTGCATACATGATAGAGCCTATGGCTGAAGCATAGGGAACATCTTTTATTTTCTCTCTATCTTCTGTTGTGGTCGGGCATTGAGTCTGACTCAATCTTACACCTTGTAATACAGGTAAAAAACCTTTCTTTGCCTGATCCATTTTGAACTTCTTCAAAACTTTATCAAGGTATGTGCTTTGTGAAAGTCCAATTAAGCGTCTTGATCTATCTCTATAGATCTTGATGCCCAATATGTAAGCAGCTTCACCGAGGTCTTTCATTGAAAAACTTTTGTTCAAGTATCCTTTTATGCTATCCAGAAATTCTATATCATTTCCAATCAATAATATGTCGTCTACATATAATATCAGAAATGCTACAGAGCTCCCACTCACTTTCTTGTAAATACAGGCTTCCCAAAAGTCTCAGATAAAACCATATGCTTTGATCACACTATCAAAGCGTTTATTCCAACTCCGAGAGGCTTGCACGGACCATAAATTGATCGCTGGAGCTTGCACACTTTGTTAGCGCCCTTTGGATCAACAAAACCTTCTGGTTGCATCATATACAACTCTTCTTCTAGAAATCCATTCAAGAATGCAGTTTTTACATCCATTTGCCAAATTTCATAATCATAAAATGCGGCAATTGCTAACATGATTCGGACAGACTTAAGCATCGCTACGGGTGAGAAAGTCTCATCGTAGTCAACCCCTTGAACTTGTCGAAAACCTTTGGCAACAAGTCGAGCTTTATAGACAGTGATATTACCATCGGCGTCGGTCTTCTTCTTAAAGATCCATTTATTCTCAATGGCTTGCCGATCATCGGCAAGTCAACCAAAGTCCATACTTTGTTTTCATACATGGATCCCATCTCAGATTTCATGGCTTCCAGCCATTTCATGAATCTGGGCTCACCATCGCTTCTTCATAGTTTGTAGGTTCGCCATGGTCAAGTAACATGACTTCTAGAATAGGATTACCGTACCACTGCAGTGCGTATTTTACTCTGGTTGACCTCACGAAGTTCGGTAGCAACTTGATCTGAAGTTTCATGATCAATATCATTAGTTTCCTCACTAATTGGTGTAGTTGTCACAGGAACCATTTCTTGTGATGAATTACCTTCCAATAAGGGAGCAGATCTGATTATCTCATCAAGTTCTACTTTCCTCCCACTCACTTCTTTCGAGAGAAACTCCTTCTCTAGAAAGGATCCGAACTTAGCAACGAAAATCTTGCCTTCAGATCTGTGATAGAAGGTGTACCCAATGATCTCCTTTGGGTATCCTATGAAGACACATTTTTCCGATTTGGGTTCGAGCTTATCTGGTTGAAGTTTCTTCACATAAGCATCGCAGCCCCAAATTTTAAGAACGACAACTTTGGTTTCTTGCCAAACCATAGTTCATACGGTGTCGTCTCAACGGATTTAGATGGTGCCCTATTTAACGTGAATGCGGCTGTCTCTAAAGCATATCCCCAAAACGATAGCGGTAAATCAGTAAGAGACATCATAGATCGCACCATATCAAGTAAAGTACGATTACGACGTTCGGACACACCATTTCTCTGTGGTGTTCCAGGTGGCGTGAGTTGCGAAACTATTCCACATTGTTTTAAATGTAAACCAAACTCGTAACTCAAATATTCTCCTCCACGATCAGATCGTAGAAACTTTATTTTCTTTTTACGATGATTTTCCACTTCACTCTGAAATTCCTTGAACTTTTCAAATGTTTCAGATTTGTGTTTCATTAAGTAGATATACCCATATCTGCTCAAATCATCTGTGAAGGTGAGAAAATAACGATACCCTTGGCGATGCCTCAACATTCATTGGACCACAAACATCGGTATGTATGATTTCCAACAAATCAGTTGCTCGCTCCATAGTTAGGAGAACGACGTTTTGGTCATCTTGCCCATGAGGCACGGTTCGCAAGTACCAAGTGATTCATAATCAAGTGATTCTAGAAGCCCATCAAGATGGAGTTTCTTCATGCGTTTTACACCGATATGACCTAAACGGCGGTGCCACAAATAAGTTGCATTATCATTATCAACTCTGCATCTTTTGGTTTCAACATTATGAATATGTGTATTACTACTATTGAGATTCAATAAAATAGACCATTCTTCAAGGGTGCGTGACCATAAAAGATATTACTCATATAAATAGAACAACCATTATTCTCTGATTTAAATGAATAACCGTCTCGCATCAAACAAGATCCAGATATAATGTTCATGCTCAACGGCGGCACCAAATAACAATTATTTAGGTCTAAAACTAATCCCGAAGGTAGATGTAGAGGTAGCGTGCCGACCGCGATCACATTGACCTTGGAACCGTTTCCCACGCGCATCGTCACCTCGTCCTTTGCGATTGCTCGTTTATTACGTAGTCCCTGTTTTGAGTTGCCAATATTTGCAATGAACCCGATTATCAAATACCTGTGTGCTACTACGAGCTCTAGTAAGGTACACATCAATAACATGTATATCACATATACCTTTGTTCACCTTGCCATCCTTCTTATCCGCCAAATACTTGGGGCAGTTCCGCTTCAAAGGTCGATGCCTTTGCAGTAAAAACACTCGATTTCAGGCTTAGGTCCAGACTTGGGTTTCTTCTCTTGAGCAACAACTTTCTTGCTGTTCTTTTTGAAGTTTCCTTCTTCTTTCCTTTGCCCTTTTCTTGAAACTAGTGGTCTTGTTGACCATCAACACTTGATGCTCTTTCTTGATTTCTACCTCCATGACTTTCGGCATTGCGAAGAGCTCGGGAATTGTTTTGGTCATCCCTTGCATATTATAGTTCATCACGAAGCTCTTGTAGCTTGGTGGCGATGATTGGAGAATTACATCAATGACACTATCATCCGGAAGAGTAACTCCCGGTTGAATCAAGTGATTATTATACCCAGACATTTTGAGTATATGTTCACTGACAGAACTATTCTCCTCCATCTTGCAGCTATAGAACTTATTGGAGACTTCATATCTCTCAATCCGGGCATTTGCTTGAAATATTAACTTCAACTCCTGGAACATCTCATATGCTCCATGATGTTCAAAACGTCGTTGAAGACCCGGTTCTAAGCCGTAAAGCATGGCACATTGAACTATCGAGTAGTCATCGACTTTGCTCGCCAGACGTTCACAACTTCGCGCAGCTCCTGCAGCAGGCCTGGCACCCAGCGGTGCTTCCAGGGGCGTAATTCTTCCGTGCAGCAATGAGGATAATCCTCAAATTACGGACCCAGTCCGTGTAATTGCTACCATCATCTTTCAACTTTGCTTTCTCAAGGAACGCATTAAAATTCAACGGAACAACAAAGACGAGCCATCTATCTACAGTAAACATAGACAAGCAAAAATACTATCGGTACTAAGTTCATGATAAATTTAAGTTTAATTAATCATATTAAAAACTCCCACTTAGACAGACATCTCTCTAGTCATCCAAGTGATTACGTGATCCAAATCAACTAAACCATGTCCGATCATCACGTGAGATGGAGTAGTTTCAATGGTGAACATCACTATGTTGATCATATCTACTATATGATTCACGCCGACCTTTCGGTCTCCGTGTTCCGAGGCCATATCTGTTATATGCTAGGCTCGTCAAGTTTAACCTTGAGTATTCCGCGTGTGCAACTGTTTTGCACCGTTGTAGATGGACGTAGAACTTATCACACCCGATCATCACGTGGTGTGCGGGTACTCTGAACTTTGGCAACGGTGCATACTCGGGAGAACACTTCTTGATAATTTTAGTGAGAGATCATCTTATAATGCTACCGTCAATCAAAGCAAGATAAGATGCATAAAGGATAAACATCACATGCAATCAATATAAGTGATATGATATGGCCATCATCATCTTGTGCTTGTGATCTCCATCTCAAGCACCGTCGTGATCACCATCGTCACCGGCGCGACACCTTGATCTCCATCGTAGCATCGTTGTCGTTACGCCATCTGTTGCTTCTACGACTATCGCTACCGCTTAGTGATAAAGTAAAGCAATTACAGGGCGTTTGCATTTCATACAATAAAGCGACAACCATATGGCTCCTGCCGATTGCCGATAACTTCGGTTACAAAACATGATCATCTCATACAATAAAATATAGCATCACGTCTTGACCATATCACATCACAACATGCCTCGCAAAAACAAGTTAGACGTCCTCTACTTTGTTGTTGCAAGTTTTACGTGGCTGCTACGGGCTGAGCAAGAACCGTTCTTACCTACGCATCAAAACCACAACGATACTTCGTCAAATAGACTCCGTTTAAACCTTCTCAAGGACCGGGCGTAGCCTTTTCAGTTCAACTAAAGTGAGAGAGACAGACACCCGCCAGCCACCTTTAAGCACGAGTGCTCGTAGCAGTGAAACCAGTCTCGCGTAAGCGTCTGGCGTAATGTCGGTCCGGCCGCTTCATCTCACAATACCGCTGAACGAAGTATGACATGCCGGTAGGCAGTATGACTTGTATCGCCCACAACTCACTTGTGTTCTACTCGTGCATATGACATCAACGCATAAAACCAGGCTCGGATGCCCTTTGTTGGGGAACGTAGTAATTTCAAAATTTTCCCTACGCTTTACGGGACCATGGTGATGGCATAGCAACGAGAGGGAGAGTGTCTGTCCACGTACCCTCGTGAGACCGAAAGCGGAAGCGTTATAACAATCACGGTTGATGTAGTCGTGCGTCTTCACGATCCGACCGATCCAAGTACCGAACGTCACGGCACCTCCGTGTTCAAGACACGTTCAGCTCGATGGCGATCCCGGGCTCCGATCCGGCAAAGCGTCGGGGATGAGTTCCGTCGACGACGGCGTGGTGGCGATGATGATGCTTCACCGGCGCAGGGCTTCGCCTAAGCTCATGACGATATGACTTCTCCGGCGCAGGGCTTCATCTAAACTCATGACGATATGACCGAGGTGGAATATGGTGGAGGGGGGCACCGCACACGGCTAAGGAACGATCCGTAGATCAACTTGTGTGTCATGGGGTGCCCCCCTGCCCCCGTATATAAAGGAGCAAGGGGGGGTGCGGCCGGCCCTAGGGGAGGCGCGCCTGGAGGAGTCCTACTCCCACCGGGAGTAGGACTCCCCCCCCCTTTCCTAGTTGGATTAGGACTTGGGGGAGGGAAAGGGAAGGCGCCGCCCCCTCTCCTTGTCCTATTCGGACTAGAGGGGAGGGTCTGCGGCCTGCCCTGGCCGGCCCTTTCCTCTTCTCCCTATGGCCCATCTAGGCTCATTGACCCCCCGGGGGGTTCCGGTAACCCCCCGGTGTTCCGGTAACTTCCTGTTTTCATCCGGAACCTTTCTGAAGTCCAAACATAGGCTTCCAATATATCAATCTTTATGTCTCGACCATTTCAAGACTCCTCGTCATGTCCGTGATCACATCCGGGACTCCGAACAACCTTCGGTACATCAAAACTTATAAACTCATTATGAACTGCCATCGAAGCGTTAAGCGTGCGGACCCTACGGGTTCGAGAACTATGTAGACATGACCTAGAACCATTCTCGGTCAATAACCAATAGCGGAACCTGGATGCCCATATTGGTTCCTACATATTCTCTGAAGATCTTTATCGGTCAAACCGCATAACAACATACGTTGTTCCCTTTGTCATCGGTATGTTACTTACAGAGATTCGATCGTCGGTATCCAATACCTAGTTCAATCTAGATTCTTTATTAAGTCTCTTTACTCGTTCCGTAATACATCATCTCACAACTAACTCATTAGTTGTAATGCTTGCAAGGCTTATGTGATGTGTATTACCGAGAAGGCCAGAAGATACCTCTCCGAGCAATCGGAGTGACAAAACCTAATCTCGAAATACGCCAACCCAACAAGTACTTTTGGAGACACCTGTAGTACTCGTTTATGATCACCCGATTACGTTGTGACGTTTGGTAGTACCCAAAGTGTTCCTCCGATGGCAGGAGTTGCATAATCTCATAGTTACAGGAACATGTATAAGTCATGAAGAAAGAATATACTAAACGATCAAGTGCTAAGCTAACGGAATGGGTCATGTCAATCACATCATTCTTCTAATGAGGTGATCCCATTAATCAAATGACAACACATGTCTATGGTTAGGAAACACAACCATCTTTGATTAATGAGCTAGTCTAGTAGAGGCTTACTAGTGACTATCATTTTTGTCTATGTATTCACACATGTATTATGTTTCCGGTTAATACAATTCTAGCATGAATAATAAACATTTATCATGATATAAGGAAATAAATAATAACTTTATTATTGCCTCTAGGGCATATTTCCTTCAGCCATGTATCTGGCACAAGCGATCGAGTATTCGGCCAAGTTGGACGGGCCCTGGGTATTTCTTTTGAATGGCTTCTTCCGCTGACCGGGTTTAGAGCCTCTGAATCCGGCATTGACGGCCGTATCTTCAGTATTATCATCGTTAATGCGGCGCTTGTTCTTGTTGCGACGCGACCTGCCATTGTTGTCCTTGGTATCCGAACTATCAGGATGTTTGTCCAAGTTGTTGCTTCGAGCTAGCCAGCTGTCCTCTCCCGCACAAAAGCGGGCCATGAGTGTTGTGAGGGCTGCCATGAATTTTGGCTTTTCCTGTCCTAGGTGCCGGGCAAGCCACTCGTCGCGGATTTTATGTTTGAAGGCTGCAAGGGCCTCTGCATCCGGACAGTCAACGATTTGATTTTTCTTTGTTAGGAACCGTGTCCAGAATTGTCTGGCCGATTCTTCTGGCTGCTGAATTATGTGGCTAAGGTCATCGGCGTCTGGTGGTCGCACATATGTGCCTTGGAAGTTATCAAGGAATGCGGCTTCCAGGTCCTCCCAACAACCAATTTATTCTCGGCAAGCTATTGAGCCAATGCCGAGCTGGTCCTTTAAGCTTGAGTGGGAGGTATTTGATGGCATGTAGATCATCACCGCGGGCCAGTGGATATGGAGGAGATAGTCCTCGATCCAGACCGCAGGATCTGTGGTACCATCGTATGATTCGATGTTTACGGGTTTGAAGCCCTCGGGGATTTGATGATCACTTACTTCATCTGTGAAGCATAGTGGGTGTGCGGCGCCTCTGTATTGGGCTATATCACGACGTAGCTCATATGAGCTTTGTCTACTGTGTTCGGCCCGGCCGGGTTTCCTGTATCCGGCGCGATGTAAATCATCCCGCGTTGTTGGGCGTCCACGCGATCCGTGAATCGATCTTGTATGTTTTGCCTTATCCTCCAATATATCTACATAAGTCCGGCGCATTTTCCGTGCCTTGGTACTTTTGAGCGGCGTCGGGGTGTGGCTTGAGCGGAGGGCTGAGAGGCTTCTGTCGCGGCCACGGGGTGGCCGGTCTGCCATGTCGTGCGCTGGTGACTTGGGTGCTTCCTCCTCTGATCGAGGCAACGGCCTGCGTTTGGGGTAGCTTTTGGAGGGGCGTTCGAGTTCATACTCATCGGCTGCAAGGACTTCAGTCCATCTGTCAGCTAGCAGGTCTTGGTCAGCTCTAAGCTGTTGCTGCTTTTCCTTGAGGCTGCTTGCCGTGGCTATAAGCCTATGTTTGAAACGATCCTGTTCGGCGGGATCCTTAGGCACGACAAATTCATTGTCGTCGAGGCTTGCCTCATCTTCGGAGGGACGCGCATAATTATTGTCCTCGACCTCTCTTTACGCCGCCTTTGTCGTGCGGACGCTTCTCCCTCCTCCTGCCGAAATCTGCTTTGGAGGGGTTGTCTTCAATCTTGTCTGGGGTGTTATTATCTCCCATGCCGGAATCATCGTTTTTCTTTGTGGCGGGATTTAGAGCGGCGCCTGACGCCGGTGCTTGATTTGCTTTTTGGAGGGTCATCCTCCGTTGTTCCATCGCCGTTCCCATCTTTTGGGATATCCACCATGTATATGTCGTATGACGAGGTGGCCTTCCAGTGCCATGTAGGCGCTGGGTCTTGGTCGTCTCCGGCATCGTCGTCCATACCGTCGTTGTCTTCGGAGTCAAAGTCGAGCATGTCGGTTAAATCATCGACATTGGTGACTCGTTGCTAGAATCAGCCATGTATCTGGCACAAGCGATCGAGTATTCGGCCAAGTTGGACGGGCCCTGGGTATTTCTTTTGAATGGCTTCTTCCGCTGACCGGGTTTAGAGCCTCTGAATCCGGCATTGACGGTCGTATCTTCAGTATTATCGTCGTTAATGCGGCGCTTGTTCTTGTTGTGACGCGACCTGCCATTGCTGTCCTTGGTATCCGAACTATCGGGATGTTTGGCCAAGTTGTTGCTTCGAGCTAGCCAGCTGTCCTCTCCCGCACAAAAGCGGGCCATGAGTGTTGTGAGGGCTGCCATGGATTTTGGCTTTTCCTATCCTAGGTGCCGGGCAAGCCACTCGTCGCGGATGTTATGTTTGAAGGCTGCAAGGGCCTCTGCATCCGGACAGCCAACGATTTGATTTTTCTTTGTTAGGAACCGTGTCCGTAATTGCGGCCGATTCTTCCGGCTGCTGAATTATGTGGCTAAGGTCATCGGCGTCGGTGGTCGCAGCACATATGTGCCTGGAAGTTATCAAGGAATGCGGCTTCCAGGTCCTCCCAACAACCAATTTATTCTGCTGGCAAGCTATTGAGCCAATGCCGAGCTGGTCCTTTAAGCTTGAGTGGGAGGTATTTGATGGCATGTAGATCATCACCGCGGGCGGTGGATATGGAGGAGATAGTCCTCGATCCGGACCGCAGGATATGTGGTACCATCGTATGATTCGATGTTTACGGGTTTGAAGCCCTCGGGATTTGATGATCACTTACTTCATCTGTGAAGCATAGTGGGTGTGCTGGCGCCTACGTATTGGGCTATATCACGGCGTAGCTCATATGAGCTTTGTCTCATCGTGTTCGGCCCGGCCGGTTTCTTGTATCCGCGCGATGGTACTCATCCCGGCGTCGTTACATGCCCACGCGATCCGTAGATCGATCTTGTATGTTTTGCCTTATCCTCCAATATATCTACGCAAGTCCGGCGCATTTTCCGTGCCTTGGTACTTTTTGAGCGGCGTCGGGGTGTGGCTTGAGCGGAGGGCGAGAGGCTTCTGTCAGCGCCACGGGTGGCGATCTGCCATGTCGTGGCGCTGGTGACTTGGGTGCTTTCTCCTCTGATCGAGGCAACGGCCTGCGTTTGGGGTAGCTTTTGGAGGGGCGTTCGAGTTCATACTCATCGGCTGCAAGGACTTCAGTCCATCTGTCAGCTAGCAGGTCTTGGTCAGCTCTAAGCTGTTGCTGCTTTTTCTTGAGGCTGCTTGCCGTGGCTATAAGCCTGCGTTTGAAACGATCCTGTTCGGCGGGATCCTTAGGCACGACAAATTCATTGTCGTCGAGGCTTGCCTCATCTTCGGAGGGAGGCGCATAATTATCGTCCTCGACCTCTCTTTCTGCCGCACTGTCGTGCGGACTTGCTTCTCCCTCCTCCTGCGCCGAGTCCTGCTGGAGGGGGTTGTCTTCGGTACTGTCCGGGGTGTTATTATCTCCCATGCCGGAATCACCGTTTTTGCTGTGGCGGGATTTAGAGCGGCGCCGCTGACGTCGGTGCTTGATTTGCTTTTGGAGGGTCATCCTCCGTTGTTCCATCGCCGTTCCCATCTTTTGGGATATCCACCATGTATATGTCGTATGACGAGGTGGCCTTCCAGTGCCCTGTAGGCGCTGGGTCTTGGTCGTCTCCGGCATCGTCGTCCATACCGTCGTTGTCTTCGGAGTCAAAGTCGAGCATGTCGGTTAAATCATCGACATTGGCTACAAAGTGGGTGGTGGGTGGGCGTTGAATTTCTTCGTCGTCCGTATCCCAACCTTCCTGTCCGTAGTCCGGGCAGGGCTCTCCGGATAGAGAGAGATACTTTAGTGAATTCAGGATGTCGCCAAAGGGCGAGTGCTGAAAGATGTCATGTGATGAACTCCATGACCGGCGCCCGATCGGATTCGATTGGCAGGGCGCGGAGGGTTCGGAGTCCGAGGAGGAGTCCGGCACCCTGGAGTCGAGGTCTTCGCAAAGGACAGGGATGGAGTTCGGCTCAATCGCCGTAGAGATTGTAGCCCCCGAGGCGGTGTCCAACCACTCGTCCTCGATCAGGGAATCCGGCTCCGGATTAAGGGTCGGAGCGGATGCTGGTGCGGCCTCCAGGGCACTGTTCGGCTGCAGAACTAGATCATGCCCATCGAGATGTTGGAAATATGCCCTAGAGGCAATAATAAATTAGTTATTAGTATATTTCCTTGTTCATGATAATCGTTTATTATCCATGCTATAATTGTATTGAAAGGAAACTCAGATACATGTGTGGGTACATAGACAACACCATGTCCCTAGTAAGCCTCTAGTTGACTAGCTCGTTAATCAATAGATGGTTACGGTTTCACGACCATTGACATTAGATGTCATTGATAACGGGATCACATCATTAGGAGAATGATGTGATGGACAAGACAATCCTAAGCCTAGCACAAAGATCGTAGTTCGTATGCTAAAGCTTTTCTAATGTCAAGTATCATTTCCTTAGACCATGAGATTGTGCAACTCCCGGATACCGTAGGAATGCTTTGGGTGTACCAAATGTCACAACGTAACTGGGTGGCTATAAAGGTGCATTACAGGTATCTCCGAAAGTGTCTGTTGGGTTGGCATGAATCGAGACTGGGATTTGTCACTCCAGTTGACGGAGAGGTATCTCTCGGCCCACTCGGTATGACATCATCATAATGTGCACAATGTGACCAAGGGGTTGATCACGGGATGATGTGTTACGGAACGAGTAAAGAGACTTGCCGGTAACGGGATTGAACAAGGTATCGGTATACCAACGATCGAATCTCGGGCAAGTACAATACCGTTAGACAAAGGGAATTGTATACGGGATCGATTGAGTCCTTGACATCGTGGTTCATCAGATGAGATCATCATGGAACATGTGGGAGCCAACATGGGTATCCAGATCCCGCTGTTGGTTATTGACCGGAGAACGTCTCGGTCATATGCGCATGGTTCCCGAACCCGTAGGGTCTACACTTAAGGTTCGATGGCGCTTAGGGTTATAGGGAATAGTTATACGTGGTTACCGAATGTTGTTCGAGTCCCGGATGAGATCCCGGATGTCACGAGGAGTTCTGGAATGGTCCAAGGTAAAGATTTATATATGGCAAGTCCTATTTTGGCCACCGGAAAATGTTCAGGATTTTTCAGTATTGTACCGGGAAGGTTCTAGAAGGTTCCGGAGTGGGGCCCACCTGCATGGGGGACCCACATGAACGTGGATAGTGGGGGCAAGGCCCCACAACCATGGTCAAGGCGCACCAAGATCCCCCCTTAGAAGGAATAAGATCATATTCCGAAGGGATAAGATCAAGATCCCTAAAAAGGGGGGATAACAATCGCTGGGGAAAGGAAAGGATGGGATTTCTTTCCTCCCACCTTTGCCAACGCCCCAATGGACTTGGAGTGAAAGAAATAATTAATCCCCCTCCACCCCTATATATAGTGGGGAGGCGCATGGGAGCTGCACCCTTGCCCCTGGCGCAGCCCTCCCCCTCTCCAACTCCACCTCCTCCTCAGTAGTGCTTGGCGAAGCCCTGCCGGAGAACTGCAAGCTCCACCACCACGTCGTCGTGCTGCCGGAGCTCTCCTCAACTTCTCCTCTCCCTTGCTGGATCAAGAAGGAGGAGGCGTCACCGGGCTGTACGTGTGTTGAACGCGGAGGTGCCGTCCGTTCGGCACTAGGATCTCGGTGATTTGGATCACGATGAGTACGACTCCTTCAACCCCGTTCTCTTGAACGCTTCCGCTTAGCGATCTTCAAAGGTATGAAGATGCACTCCCTCTCTCTCGTTGCTAGAATCTCCTAGATTGATCTTGGTGACTCGTGGGAAAATTTTGAACTTCTGCTCGTTCCCCAACGGTGGCATCATGAGCTAGGTCTATTGCGTAGATTCTTTGCACGAGTAGAACACAAAGTAGTTGTGGGCGTTGATTTTGTTCAATATGCTTACCGTTACTAGTCCAATCTTGTTTCGATGGTATTGTGGGATGAAGCGGCCCGGACCGACCTTACACGTACACTTACGTGAGACAGGTTCCACCGGTGACATGCACTTGTTGCATAAGGTGGCTAGCGGGTGCCGATCTCTCCCACCTTAGTCGGATCGGATTCGATGAAAAGGGTCCTTATGAAGGGTAAATAGCAATTGACATATCACGTTGTGGTTTTATGAGGTAAGAAACGTTCTTGCTAGAAACCCATAGCAGCCACGTAAAACATGCAAACAACAATTAGAGGACGTCTAACTTGTTTTTGCAGGGTATGCTATGTGATGTGATATGGCCAAGAAGAATGTGATGAATGATATGTGATGTATGAGATTGATCATGTTCTTGTAACAGGAATCACGACTTGCATGTCGATGAGTATGACAACCGGCAGGAGCCATAGGAGTTGTGTTTATTTATTGTATGACCTGCGTGTCATTGAACAATGCCATGTAATTACTTTACTTTATTGCTAACCGGTAGCCATAGTAGTAGAAGTAATAAGTTGGCGAGACAACTTCATGGAGACACGATGATGGAGATCATGATGATGGAGATCATGATGATGGAGATCATGATGATGGAGATCATGGTGTCATGCCGGTGACGATGATGATCATGGAGCCCCGAAGATGGAGATCAGAAGGAGCAAAATGATATTGGCCATATCATGTCACTATTTGATTGCATGTGATGTTTATCATGTTTATGCATCTTATTTTCTTAGAACGACGGTAGTAAATAAGATGATCCCTCATTAAAATTTCAAGAAAGTGCTCCCCTAACTGTGCACCGTTGCGAAAGTTAAATGCGTTTGAAGCACCACGTGATGATCGGGTGTGATAGATTCTTACGTTCACATACAACGGGTGTAAGCCAGATTTACACCTTGAAACACTTAGGTTGACTTGACGAGCCTAGCATGTATAGACATGGCCTCGGAACACAAGAGACCGAAAGGTCGAGCATGAGTCGTATAGTAGATACGATCAACATGAAGATGTTCGCCGATGATGACTAGTCCGTCTCACGTGATGATCGGACACGGCCTAGTTGACTCGGATCATGTAATCACTTAGATGACTAAGAGGGATGTCTATCTGAGTGGGAGTTCATTAGATGAACTTAATTATCCTGAACATAGTCAAAAGCCCGTTGCAAATTATGTCATAGCTCGCGCTTTAGTTCTACTGTTTTAGATATGTTCCTAGAGAAAATATAGTTGAAAGTTGACAGTAGCAATTATGCGGAAAGTAGAAGGCTTATGTCCTTGATGCACCGCTCGGTGTGCTGGACCTCGAACGTGGTCTGTGGATGTTGCAAACATCTGACATACAAGTTTTGATGACTACATGATAGTTTGGTAATGTTAAATGGTTTAGAATTGAGGCACCAAGGACATTTTTGAAATGTCGCAAAACATATGAGATGTTCCAAGAGCTGAAATTGGGATTTCAAGCTCGTGCCCACATCAAGAGGTATGAGACCTCCGACGATTTTTCTAGCCTACAAACTAAGGGAGAAGATCTCAATCGTTGAGCTTATACTCAGAATGTCTGGGTACAACAATCACTTGAATCGAGTGGGAGTTAATCTTCCAGATGAGATAGTGATGTTTCTCCAAAGACATTGCCACCAAGCTACTAGAGCTTCGTGATGAACTATAACATAACGGGGATAGATATGATGATCCTTGAGCTATTCGCAATGTTCGACACCGCGAATGTAGAAATTAAGAAGGAACATCAATTGTTGATGGTTAATGAAACCACTAGTTTCAAGAAGGGCAAGGGCAAGAAGGGGTACTTCATGAAACGGCAAATCAGTTGCTGCTCCAGTGAAGAAACCCAAGGTTGAACTTAAACTCGAGACTAAGTGCTTCTGTAATAAGGGGAACAGCCACTGGAGCAGAATTACCCTAGATACTTGGTAGATGAGAAGGCTGGCAAGGTCGATACAAGTATATTGGATATACATTATGTTAATGTGTACTTTACTAGTACTCCTAGTAGCACCAGGGTATTAGATACGGTTCGGTTGCTAAGTGTTAGTAACTCGAAATAAAAGAGCTACGGAATAAGCGGAGACTAGCTAAAGGTGAGATGACGATGTGTGTTGGAAGTGTTTCCAAAGGTTGATGTGATCAAGCATCGCCTGCTCCCTCTACCGTCGAGATTGGTGTTAAACCTAAATAATGGTTATTTGGTGTTTGCGTTGAGCATAGACATGATTGGATTATGTCTATCGCAGTAGGGTTATTCATTTAAGGAAAATAATGGTTACTCTGTTTATTGGAATAATACCTTCAATGGTCTTGCACCTAAAAGGAATGGTTTATTGATTCTCGATCGTAGTAATACACATGTTCATGCCAAAAGATATAAGATAGTAATGATAGTACCACCTACTTGTGGCACTGCCGTGTAAGTCATATTGGTATAAAATGTATGAAGAAGCTCCATGTTGATGGATCTTTGGACTCACTCGTTTTTGAAAAGTTTGAGACATGCGAACCATGTCTATTGGTGTATACGCATGAAGAAACTCCATGCAGATGGATCATTTGGATTCACTTGATTTTGAATCACTTGAGATATGCAAATCATACCACATGGGCAAGATGACTGAAAAGCCTCGTTTTCAGTAAGATGGAACAAGATAGCAACTTGTTGGAAGTAACACATTTTGATGTGTGCAGTCCAATGAGTTTTGAGGCATGCAGTGAATATCGTTATGTTCTTACTTCACAGATGATTTGAGTAGATGTTGAGTATGTTTACTTGATGAAACACAAGACTGAATTATTGGAAGGTTCAAGTAATTTCAGAGTGAAGTTGAAGATCTTCGTGACAAGAGGATAAAATGTCTGTGATGTGATCATAGAGATGGATATCTGAGTTGCGAGTTTGGTACACAATTGATACATTGTGGAAATTGTTTCACAACGAACACCGCCTGGAATACCATAGTGTGATGGTGTGTCCGAACATCATAGATGCACCCTATTGGATATGGGGCATACCATGATGTCTCTTATCGAATTACCACTATCGTTCATGGGTTAGGCATTAGAGACAACCACACTCACTTTAATAGGGCACCACGTAATTCCGTTGAGACAACACCGTTTGAATATGGTTTGGAGAAACCTAAATTGTCGTTTCTTAAAAGTTTGGGGCTGCGACGCTTATGTGAAAAAGTTTCAGGTTGATAAGCTCGAACCCAAAGCGGATAAAATGCTTCTTCATAGGACACCCAAAACACTTGGGTATACCCCCAGTCTCAGTTCCGGAAGCAAAAAGGATTGTCTCTAGAATTAGGTCCTTTCCCGAGAAAAGTTTCCCTCGAAAGAATTGAGTGGGAGGATGGTGGAGACTTGATGAGGTTATTGAACCGTCACTTCAACAAGTGTGTAGCAAGGCACAGGAAGTTATTCTGTGGGCGCCTACACCAATTGAAGTAGAAGCTTATGATAGTGATCATGAAGTTTTGGATCAAGTCACTACCGTACCTCGTGAGGGTGACAAGGATGCGTACTACTTGAGTGGTACAGTAATCCTGTCTTGAAGGTCATGTTGCTAGACAACAATGAACTTACGAGCTATGAAGAAGCGATGATGGGCCCGGATTCCGATTTAATGGCTCAAGGCCATAACATCCAGAGAGGATCCATGACTTTGGAAGAAATACTTGATGGTCGTGGGGCGTTGGGTAAAGATGGATTTTAAAAGGAAGACAGACAATGATGGTAAGTATCACCATTAAGAAAGCTCGACTTGTCGTTAAAGATGTTTTCCGACAAGTTCAAGGAGTTGACTACGGTGAGGCTTTCTCACTCGTAGTGATGCTAAGAGTCTGTTGGAATTGGATTAGCAATTACTGCATGATTGATGAAATCTTGCAGATAGGATGTCAAAACATTGTTTCCTCGACGTTATACTTGAGGAAAGGTTGTATGAGATACAACCAGAAGGTTTTGTCAATCCTGAAAGATGCTAACAAGTATGCAAAGCTCCAGCAATCCTTCTAAGGACTGGAGTAATCATCTCGGAGTTGGAATGTACGCTTTGATTAGATGATCAAAGATTTTGGGTTTATACAAAGTTTGTGAGAAACTTGTATTTCCAAAGAAGTGAGTGGGAGCACTATAGAATTTCTGATAAGTATATGTGAATGACATATTGTTGATCGGAAATGATGTAGAATTTCTGGAAAGCATATAGGGTTATTTGAAAAGTGTTTTTCAATAGAAAACCTGAATTAAGCTGCTTGAACATTGAGCTTCAAGATCTATGAGGATAGATACAAAATGCTAAATGGTACTTTCAAATGAGCACATACCTTGACATGATCTTGAAGGTGTTCAAGATGGATCAGTCAAAGAAGGAGTTCTTGCCTCAGTTGTAAGGTATGAAGTTAAGACTTAAAGCTCGACCGCGGCAGAAGAGAGAGAAAGGACGAAGGTCGTCCCCTATGTTTCAGACGTAGGCTCAATAGTATGCTATATTGTGTACCGCACCGGAAGTGTGCCTTGCCATGAGTCAGTCAAGGGGTACAAGAATGATCCAGGAATGGATCATTGGACAGCGGTCAAAGTTGTCCTTGGAGTAAATAAGGACATTTTTCTCGATTATGGAGGTGATAAAGAGTTCGGCGTAAAGGGTTACGTCGATGCAAGCTTTAACACCTATCCGAGTGACTCTGAGTAGCAAACCGGATACGTATAGTGGAGCAACCATTTGGAATAGCTCCAAGTGGAGCGTGGAAGCAGCATTTACAATATGACATAGAGATTTGCGAAATACATACGGATCTGAATGTTGCAGACCCATTGACTAAAACCTCTCTCACAAGCGAAACATGATCAAACCCCAGAACTCATTGAGTCTTAATCACATGGTGATGTGAACTAGTTTAGTGACACTAGTAAACTCTTTGGATGTTGGTCACATGGCGATGTGACCTATCAGTGTTAATCACATGGTGATGTGAACTAGATTATTGACTCTAGTGCAAGTGGGAGACCGTCGGAAATATGCCCTAGAGGCAATAATAAATTAGTTATTAGTATATTTCCTTGTTCATGATAATCGTTTATTATCCATGCTATAATTGTATTGAAAGGAAACTCAGATACATGTGTGGGTACATAGACAACACCATGTCCCTAGTAAGCCTCTAGTTGACTAGCTCGTTAATCAATAGATGGTTACGGTTTCACGACCATGGACATTGAATGTCATTGATAATGGGATCACATCATTAGGAGAATGATGTGATGGACAAGACCCAATCCTAAGCCTAGCACAAAGATCGTAGTTCGTATGCTAAAGCTTTTCTAATGTCAAGTATCATTTCCTTAGACCATGAGATTGTGCAACTCCCGAATACCGTAGGAATGCTTTGGGTGTACCAAATATCACAACGTAACTGGGTGGCTATAAAGGTGCATTACAGGTATCTCCGAAAGTTTCTGTTGGGTTGGCATGAATCGAGACTGGGATTTGTCACTCCGGTTGACGGAGAGGTATCTCTTGGACCACTCGGTATGACATCATCATAATGTGCACAATGTGACCAAGGGGTTGATCACGGGATGATGTGTTACGGAACGAGTAAAGAGACTTGCCGGTAATGAGATTGAACAAGGTATCGGTATACCGACGATCGAATCTCGGGCAAGTACAATACCGTTAGACAAAGGGAATTGTATACGGGATCGATTGAGTCCTTGACATCGTGGTTCATCAGATGAGATCATCATGGAACATGTGGGAGCCAACGTGGGTATCCAGATCCCGCTGTTGGTTATTGACCGGAGAACGTCTCGGTCATGTCTGCATGGTTCCCGAACCCGTAGGGTCTACACACTTAAGGTTCGTTCACGCTAGGGTTATAGGGAATAGTTATACGTGGTTACCGAATGTTGTTCGGAGTCCCAGATGAGATCCCGGACTTCACGAGGAGTTCCGGAATGGTCCGGAGGTAAAGATTTATATATGGGAAGTCCTATTTTGGCCACCGGAAAATGTTCGGGATTTTTCGGTATTGTACCGGAAGGTTCTAGAAGGTTCGGAGTGGGGCCCACCTGCATGGGGGACCCACATGAACGTGGATAGTGGGGGCAAGGCCCCACAACCATGGTCAAGCGCACCAAGATCCCCCTTAGAAGGAATAAGATCATATCCGAAGGATAAGATCAAGATCCCTAAAAGGGGGATAACAATCGATGGGGAAAGGAAAGGATGGGATTTCTTTCCTCCCACCTTTGCCAACGCCCCAATGGACTTGGAGGGAAAGAAATAATGCCCCTCCACCCCTATATATAGTGGGGAGGCGCATGGGAGCTGCACCCTTGCCCCTGGCGCAACCCTCCCCCTCTCCAACTCCACCTCCTCCTCAGTAGTGCTTGGCGAAGCCCTGCCGGAGAACTGCAAGCTCCACCGCCACGCCGTCGTGCTGCCGGAGCTCTCCCTCAACTTCTCCTCTCCCCTTGCTGGATCAAGAAGGAGGAGACGTCACCGGGCTGTACGTGTGTTGAACGCGGAGGTGCCGTCCGTTCGGCACTAGGATCTCCGGTGATTTGGATCACGATGAGTACGACTCCTTCAACCCCGTTCTCTTGAACGCTTCCGCTTAGCGATCTTCAAAGGTATGAAGATGCACTCCCCTCTCTCTCGTTGCTAGAATCTCCTAGATTGATCTTGGTGACTCGTAGGAAAATTTTGAATTTCTGCTACGTTCTCCAACACGAGACAGTGCGGCACGCTTGGCGGCGGCTCGAATCCGTCGAAGATCAAGTCTCCGCGGATATCGGCCGTATAGTTCAAACTTCCAAATCTGACCTGATGGCCAAGGGCGTAGCTTTCGATCTGCTCCAGATGGCCAAGCGAATTAGCCCGCAGTGCAAAGCCGCCGAATACGAAGATCTATCCGGGGAGAAAAGTGCAAAGCCACCCTGGACCGCTTTGTTGTTGATGATCGAAGGTGCCATCGGGCCTATCGGTGACGACACGGAGGAACTCTCAATGAAAGCACCAATGTCGGTGTCAAAACCGGCGGATCTCGGGTAGGGGGTCCCGAACTGTGCGTCTTGGCCGGCGACGCGCGGTGATGCCGGCCGCCTCCTCGTCGTGTCCGCGGCCCGCGCTGGCGGCGACGGCTGCGATAGAGAAGGGGAGAGGGGCGTGGCAGGGAGAATGGGCTAGGCTTCTCATCCAATCGGGGGCTCTCCTCACTCCTATGCCAAATGCAACCACCCACACGACGCCACGCATGGTCACGCGCGCGAATTCCCGCAAATGCCCTCGGCGGGGTGGCGAAATAACTGGCAGTGGCATGATATTTTGACAGCAAAGCACGTACACCGGACGCATCTCTAGGCACAGTCACTGACAAACACGGCCGACACCCGAGCGACCCCACATGTTAGTGAGACCCGGCCGGAAATAGCGGAGTTAGCGAGACCAGGATCGGGCGATAACTCTTCATTCCTACAGTGCTCCCAGATCCGACGGCCGTGCTCTTCCACGCGGTCGATCTGACGGCCGAAAATCCATCAAGAGAACGAATCCGAGGACTGAGAGGCGCTGAGCTCTGAGGACGCCCGGGAGTGACTCGATCTCTTATTTCTCGATATGATCACAGGTTGAAGAGGTCAACACAGGCAGCCAAAAAAATCTCTGCACCATGGTACAATGGTCAAGACAATTCTAGGACCACCAAATAGCCATCCATTTGGCAGTCAGGCCTCCACCCCAGCAAAGACGGGGTTTGTGTGCGCCCCGCTTGTGCGCCAGGATACTTGTCATTAAACCTGGGAATAGTTTGTAATCCAGACTAAACCCAGCCCAATCTATACGTGTATAAGTCCAGCAACCAAACCAGATTGGACCAAACAGCAAGGGAGCAATCCAAACCAATCCAAACAATACATATTTTCAATCGAAACCCATCCAGACCCACTAGTAGAAACCAGGGCTTTGGTTCCGGCATGTCAAGCCCATTCGTCGCGGTTCAGTCATGAACTGGGACCCATAAGGGCATTCGTCCCGGTTCGTGAGCCCAGGGGGCCGGCCGGGGCCTCCTGGGCATTGGTCCCAGTTCATGTGGACCCATTTGTCTCGGTTCGAGGCACGAACCGGGACCAATGGTCCTCGCTCCTGGCCAACAACCATTGTCCCGGTTCTTGGCTTAAACCGGGACAGATGAGCTGCATATACATACCCCATCGCCACGGCAAAGCACTCCACAGTGCTCTTTTTTTTCTGGCCGGCGAGGGGAGGGCATTTGGGTGCTCTAGCTCACCTCCTATGCACATGAGGTGTTCGATGAAATATCTGAGCCACACTAGTTAATCTTTCTCCCCTCGAAACTCCACCTTCGAGCTCCATTTTCCCCGAGATTTGTCTAGGTTTAGCAGTCCGTCACGTCCCGTCCCCGTCTTCACCGCCGTCGATCGCCTGCGCCGATCTCGTCGCCGGCACCACCGTGGTGAGCCTCTCGTTCTTATCTTCTTTCTGAAAGAAAAAAAATTCTTACTTCAGATAGATACTTGTCTAATTTTCTTACTTTTATTATTCCTTGTTATTACATAGTGCGATGGTTTTGGTATCCGCCCCCGTCGGCCCTCGTCCTGTCTATGATTCGGATGTGGTATATATTATCTTTTTATAACTATTTGGTTCATTTATTGTTTACGAACATTATGCCGACCAACGGGACATAGATTTTATTTATCTAGGAGGTGGTTGAACCGGATATTCCAATCGACCCTATTGTTGAGAGGTTAAATTTAGTTGAAGAAGAAAACAATGACTAGAAGGAAAAAATAAAAAAAATGAGGAGGAGAAGATGATATTGGAGTTGCATGTGGCGGATGTCGTCGATGATCACAAGATCAATATGGATGCAATGCGGTTGAAGATTAGAAATATTATAAAATATGCCATTCATACCGAGGCTTGGTATCATTATGCAGTTGGATCAATTGTTACATTGGTTGCGATTATGATCGCATTTGTTGTTGCATTGAAATGTTTTACATAATTTCAGTGTATGGTTTAATTAGATGCTCTGGAGAGCTATATGTTGTTCAATGAGAACTATGAATGTACTTTGGTTTTAATGTGATGATGAACTTCTATTAATTTGGTCACTTACCTATTCATGAGAGCTATATGTTGCCTTCAGTTTCAGGGTCTTATAGGTCAAAATAATCTGTAAATGCATGAAAAATAACAAATGAAGTCATAAAGGATTGAAAATTTATGATGTGGCTTTGAATGGTGTATTTTGAACAAAGAAAAACTATGGAGTTCAAATAAGTCAAAAAAATGAAATCCCTTTGTAACAGATATGTTTCCGTATGAAACCCTGATACTTTGAAAGAGATTGTCCGTTTTGTACACGAAGTGCATCCAAGTTTTTGCCGTAACCCTCTCTAATTTCTTGCACATGCTATGTGGGTGAAATGAAGATACCATGCGAACTTTTAACCTTTTCAGACTTCATTTGAAATGCTTTTCAATTTCAGGGTCTTATAGCTCAAAATAATCAGTAAATGCATGAAAAAAACAAATGAAGTCAGAAAGGGTTGAAAATTGATTATGTGGCTTTGAATGGTGCATTTTGAACACAGAAAAACTATGGAGTTCAAATAAGTTCAAAAAAATGAAATCCCTTTGTAACAGACGAGTTTCCGTATGAAACCCTGATACTTCGAAAGAATTGTCCGTTTTGTACACGAAGTGCATCCAGTTTTTGCCGTAACCCTCTCTACTTTCTTGCACATGCTATGTGGGTGAAATGATGATACCATGCCAACTTTTAACCTTTTCAGAGTTCATTTGAAATGCTTTTCAATTTCAGGGTCTTATAGCTCAAAATAATCAGTAAATGCATGAAAAATAACAAATGAAGTCAGAAAGGGTTGAAAAATTGATGATGTGGCTTTGAATGGTGCATTTTGAACACAGAAAAACTATGGAGTTCAAATAAGTTCAAAAAAATAAATTCCCTTTGTAACAGACGAGTTTTCGTACAAAACCCTGATACTTTGAAAGAGATTATCCGTTTTGTACACAAAGTGCATCCAGTTT